>CM058234.1:58934825-60134825 GCA_030180135.1 Orychophragmus violaceus | reverse complement strand
GAGTGACCTTAGTCCAACTTCTTAGATCCACATCTATCCTTGTGAGGTCGGTCCCGATCTTATATCATTTGGTATCAGAGCCGAATGTCCTATCTTCTATCTTTTTGTTTAGTTGTTTTCTTTTTCATTTCATTTTAATATCGAAAACCAACAAAAAAACATTTTATGTTTTTGTTCTTTTAAAAAAAAAAATCTTAAAAAAACATAAAATAGTTTTCCTTTATTTTTCCTAAAGTTTTATTTTTTCTCATAACAAATATTTCCTTTTATTTTTGACTTTTCAGTTTAACAAAAATAAACTTTAAAAAAAATTATATTCCTTTTTCCTAAATAAAATTTCATCCATAAAAATTTTCAAAAAATAAAATACAAAAAAGCTTTTTCCGTTTTAAATAAAAATACAAAAACAAAAAAAATTTCTCAAGCTCAAACAGTTTTGAGGACAAAACCATTTGAAGAGGGAGAGAATGATGCAATATCAAAAAATGAGTGAATCAAAGTCTTCAATATATGAGTTTATTATGAGAATCTCAGCCTCATAACTTCACAAAAAAGTAAAGGATTCTCATTCAATGGCTATGACTAAATTGGTTGTAAGAAGACTAATATTTGATTTAGCTAGTTTCCTCTTTTGTATAAATGTAAATAATTTCTTTTAATGTCTTTTATCGTAAAGATCACCTTGTAAGAGATATAAAAAGCTCAATTGTTCTATTTTAAATAATATAGAATTTTTGGAAAATAAAAAGAATTAGAGAGTTTCTCTTTGTTTATTCAAGATGAGTTCTTGAATATTTTTGGATCTATATCTCTTGGTGTGATGCCTTGAGAATAGGTTTGTGAACTTATCACAAGGGCTTTCACACCCTTGAGTGGCGTTCTTCGATCCATCATCTATTCCATCTCCATCCACTTTCTATTCAAGGAGAGACCTTAGTCCAATTGAATAGAACCATCAAGCCATCAACGACCATCTTTTGTCTTAGAAGAGAGTGACCTTAGTCCAACTTCTTAGATCCACATCTATCCTTGTGAGGTCGGTCCCGATCTTATATCATTGATGATGTAGGCACATGAATCACTCCATTGCTGAGACCACTTGTGGATCAAGGGATTCCTAAGCCTTGCTTGCGGAAGGTGGAATGATGGTAGAGATGAAGGTGAAGATAGGGATTGACTCACTCAATCAATGAAATGGACAGAGATGTTGAATCAAACAACACTCAACCCACAACTTCTAAAGTACTAAATGAATCACACACTTAGAACTAGAGAATAAACACAAAGAAAAACTCAGACTTTGTGAAAGAAGACAAAAACGATTTCTATGATTGTAAGATTGATTAAGGGTGATTTACAATGAATTCGAAATTGAGCTTATATTCTTGGACAAAAGGATTGACAAGAGTTCTACTTGCGTAATAGATAGCATGGAGCTTCATCGAGAGTTCTACTTGCGTAATAGATAGCATAATTTCGTTGAGCTTCATCGAGAGTTCTACTTGCGTAATAGATAGCATGGAGCTTCCTGTCCTTCTTCTGCCCAAGTACAGCTCCTACAGCGTAGTCACTGGCATCACACATTACCTCAAAAAGAAGACTCCAGTCCGGTGGTTTCACAGTTGGAGCTGATATCAAGGCTTGTTTCAGCTCCTTAAATGCAGCATGACACTCATCTGTGAACTCAAACTTCACATCCTTGCAGAGGAGTGCAGTAAGTGGTCTAGCTATCTTGCTGAAGTCTTTAATAAATCTCCTGTGTAAGAACCAGCATGCCCAAGAAAACTCCTTATTCCCTTGACTGAATCCGGTGCTTGCAGTCCTGTCATCACTTCAATCTTAGCTCTATCCACCTCAATTTCTGCCTCATAAACTCTATGCCCAAGTACAATGCCATTCTTGACCATAAAATGGCATTTCTCCCAATTCTAAACCAGGTGCTTTTCCTCACAGCGAGCTAGCACCTTGCATAGATTATCCAGACAAGCATGGTAAGACGGTCCGTAGACAGAGAAATCATGCATGAAGACCTCCATAAAATCCTCTATCATGTCTGTGAAGATAGACATCATGTTAGAATAGTGAGTTTAGATGAAGAGAATGATGAGAGAAGTGAGAGTAGAGCTTAGGAACCGATTAGGGTTTCCATCGCCGGTTAGAGAGAGTAAGAGAGATTGTGAGTTTGAGAAGAATAATTCTCACTAACTTGATTCATAAGTGTTTACAAGACTTAAGTAGGAACTATACTAGGGCTACATACAATAAAAAATGAATAATATTGACATAAGGACAAAGAAACTCGGCAGTAGAGAGAGAGAGACTTCAAACGGTCATAAGGGAAAGTGACATGTCTCTGCTCTGTCCAAGACTGATAGTGACAGGTCTGTGCGTGAGTTAAGAACCAAATGCATGATATTCTGAGCCTTAAGACTTGTTATAAGTAGATGTAGACCGAGATCAAGAAGTCCCTTCATCTTGGACTTCATTCTTGTATGTTAATCACAACCGGCTACATTGTCTTCAAGTGCACAATATATGCACAATGCTGAGATATGAACTCCTTAATCTCCATTTCAATACTCCCCCTCTATCTTGAATTCAAGGATTGAATCAAGCTTGTAATGCAATGGAGATCTACCTCATTAAAAACCTTCATGAAGAAAACCACATGGGATAAAACTTCATGAAGGGAAAAGAGTGTAAACTCCATAGCTTTAGAGGATTCAGGAAGCTCCATGAGTCCAAGCTTAGTGTGAATGGACTCACACGCCTTCAAGCTAGCTGCCTTTGTGAACACATCAGCTAGTTGTTCTTCACTCCTTGTAAAACATGGTTTTACTACTCCTTGCTCAATCATCTGCGTCACCTTGTGACAATCCACTTCTATATGCTTGGTTCTTTCATGGAAGACTGAATTTGATGCAATATGGATGGTTGCTTGGTTGTCACAATGCATGGTGATTGGCTTGGCTGTTTCAATCCCCAAATCTGCAAGAAGACCTTTGATCCATGCTAACTTAGTTACTAGCTTCTTCATTGCTCTGTACTCAGCTTCAGAACTTGAACAAGAGACTATCTTCTGCTTCTTGCTCTTCCAAGTAACACGGTTGCCTCCAATGAATGTGCAATATCCTGTAGTAGACCTCCTGTCCACTCTATCTCCTGCCCAATCATCATCACAATACCCAACCACTTCTGTGCTTTGATTGCAACCCATCCAAATGCCTTGACAGGAGCACCACTTAGGTATCTGAGAATCCTTTCAACCATGTTCCAATGATGTATCTTGAGTGCTTGCATATGTTGGCTTACTTGGTTCACTGCATAACACAAATCAGGTCTGGTTATGGTTAAGAAATGAGCTTACCGACCATCCTTCTATACTGAGTAATGTCCTCAAATGGTCTATCCTCAAGCTCCCCCTCTCTTATGACTTTGTAGCCTTCCTCAATAGGTGTCTTAGCCGGTTTTGCTCCTATCTTTCCTGCTTCAGATAACAAATCAAGTGTGTACTTCCTTTGAGATAAGAAGAGTCCATCATTAGATCGACAAACTTCTATCCCAAGGAACTACTTTAGAGCACCAAGGTCTTTAATATCAAAAAACAGATTTGAGCTAAGCCTTAGGGTCTTGTATACCTGACTTGTTACTCCCTGATATGATAATGTCATCAACATAAACAAGGATGACAATGATACCTTCATGATCTTGAAGAGTGATCAAGGTGTGATCTCCTTCAGACTTCTTGAATCCTCTTTGCATAAGTGTTGAGCTCAGTTTATGATACCAAGCTCTAGGTGATTGCTTGAGTCCATAGATACCTTTCTTGAGTCTTAGTACCTTCCCTGGTTTCACAATGCTTTCAAGACCAGAAGGTTGTGTCATATACACCTCATCTTCAAGTTCTCCTTGAAGGAATGCATTCTTGACATCTATTTGCCAAAGTTCCCAATCAAGGTTTATTGCTAAAGACAAGATGATCCTGATTGTGTGAAGCTTAGCCACTGGTGCAAAGGTGTCCAAGTAGTCCTTTCCATAGGTTTGAGTAAAGCCTCTTGCAACCAGCCTTGCTTTTTACATCTCAACCTCTCCATTGCTTCTATACTTGATAGTGAAAACCCATTTAGAACTCACTGCCTTCTTCCCTTTAGGAAGTTCTACCTCATACCAAGTCTCATTGTTTTCCATTGCTTTTGTTTCTTCATTCACAGCTTGCATCCATATCTTATCTCCTTTGGCCTCTTCATAGGTTGTTGGTACATGTTCTTGATCCAACTTCCCAATGAACACTTGATGTTCCAAAGGTACATGAGCTAAATTGCAAGTAGCTTGAATGGGATGAGCTACTGCATTGCTGTTGAAGTAAACCCTAGTCTTCTTCCATTATGATGGATCCTTTTTCTTCCTTGTGCTCCTCCTTAATACTTGAACTGGCTGCTCATGTAAAACCGGCTGTTCCATCTCTTCATTTTGATGATCCAACTCCTCAGCTTCTATCTCATGTTCTTCATGTTCCTCAACACCAGCTTGATCATGTGGTAGAATCAGGTTCTTGCGCCAATTGTTCTGATTCTTGAGTGTCCCCCTCATGATCAGGATGGGGTTGTTGTTGAGCTTCTAAAGGTACATCAGGGACTGAGGAAGCTTCATTACTTGGTTTGGCCGGTTTCTGAGGTAAGTTAATCCCAAGGCTCTCCATGATCATCCTTAGGTTAGCAGCTCGGTATGATTGAGAAGTGGGAAGATCCTTCAAGCTTTCCCAATTCTTCTCATCATAGAAACTTCTTGTCTCCATAAACTTCACATCTCTTGAGATCAAAACCTTTCTTGTTTCAGGCACATAACACTTGTATCCTCTTTGTGTTGTGGAATATCCAATGAACATTGCTTTGGTGCTCTTAGCATCCAACTTATCTCTTTGTTCTCCTAGTACTAACACAAAACAAATGCACCCAAACACACGTAAGTGATCAACCAATGAATTTGTTTTGTTTAATACCTGAAATGGTGATTGATCCTTAAGAACTCTTGTGGGAGTTCTATTGATCAAGTAGCATGCAGTCATGACTGCATCTCCCCAAAACCTCTTAGGGACATTCTTGTATAACATCATGGACCTTGCCACTTCCATTAGGTGTATGTTCTTCGTCTCAGCCACTCCATTTTGTTGTGGAGAGTAAGGACAACTTGTTTGATGAAGAATCCCATGTTTGGACAAGTGTTGTTTGAAGGAATTTCTTGTATACTCACCACCATTGTCTGACCTAAAAATTTTGATCTTAGCATTGAAATGGTTAGTAACATGACTTTGAAAGTTCATAAAAGCCTCTAACACACTCTATCCTTAGTTTTCATCAATGTTATCCAAGTGTATTTAGATCTTTCATCAATGAAAGTGACAAAGTACTTATGATTCTCTCTAGACACGCAAGGAGCAGTCCACACATCAGAATGAACAAGAAAAAACAGATTTGCAATGTTTCCCAAGAATGCAAGCCTCACAATCATCATTTTAAAATGAAATAGAAGGTAATAAGAGACCTAATGCCCTAGAGTGTGGATGTACTAGTCTAGCATGCCAAATAGAATCATCAACACTCATGAAAGTAGAAAGGGCAGTAGATAATTCTGAAGAAGATGGGTTAGTATCAATCATGTAAAGCTCATCCGTTGTTACACCTTTCCCAAGAAACTTGCTTGTTTTAATATCCTGAAACACAACATCATTAGGACTGAAAATAACATTGCAATTGAGATCAGTAGCTACTCTTTTCACAGATAATAAATTTGATGTAAAACTAGGCATATAGAAAGCTTTTGATTCTTGACTAAACAACTTAAGATTTCCTATGCCTTGAATTGGAATCTTATCACCATTTGCAATCACTACATTACCAAGAGCAGGTTGAATGTTTTCTATCAACTTAGAGTCACTGATCATATGATGGGATGCACCTGTATCAATTATCAATGGTTTGATTCTATTGGATGCAAAGAGTGAGGTTCCAAAAGTCATACCAGAGGTTTCCTTGATGGTTTTAATGAGAGCCTCAATGTCTTATTTTCTTACCATATCACACTGATCAGGAACTTGAGGAGCATGATGAACCAGCATTGTTCTTCCTTCATGGCGAGGTTGCATTGAAGAGAACCGTTTGTGAGAGAATGGTCTGAGGTGTGGATACAGCCGCCAACACTTCTCCTTTAGGTGTCAACTCTGCTTGCAATATACACACATCAAGACTCCTCTCCTATCACCACCATAGCTCTGCCCTTCCTCAGGTTCATAAGCCCCTTTGTTGGCAGTCACAAGCTCAGCTTTCCTACTGAACATCTCAAATGATCCTTGTTCTCTTTGAAGTTGTCCACACACATCATCCAAAGAAGGTAATGTGTTTGCCCTTAGAATGTGTTTGATTAAGTCATTGTAGGATGGGTTTAACCTGAGCAGAAGCGCAAATACTCTATCCTGCTCTCTCCTTTCATTTAGAACAAGAGGATCAATGCTTGATGGCCTTAACATCTCCAACTCTGCCCACAAAGACCTGAACTTCCCAAAGTGAGCTTTGAACTCCATATCTTCTTGTTGATGGCCTGCTTAATTTCAAAGACCCTGCTCAGATTAGATTTGTTACCATAAACCTTCTTAAGGGTTTTCCACAGCTCCTTGGAGGTCACACAATAATAATAAGCTTCCAAAGACTCTTGGTCAAGTGAGCTTTGAAGTATGGACAACACTCTTTGGTCTCCTTGTGTCCATGCTTCTTTATCAGCAGCAGCCATCTCCATACCAGCTTCTCCTTGAGCTTGCTGAAGTGTTGCTTCACTGCTTAGTACATATTTCCATAGTACACGCCCTCTTAGAGCTGACTTCACAATCCTTGCCCAAACTATGTAGTTGGCGTCCATAAGAATCACAAAAATGTCTTCACTTGAGTTCTCCATTGCTAAGTCTGATTTATAGCAAAGGAGGGAGTTTCAAGATGAGATATTTGTAACAGAAGGTTTCTCAGACCTAAGATAACCCACGCAGAAGTAAAGATACCAAAGAACCAAAGAAGAATGCTTTAAGGACTGAAACTCTCCAGAACAGAGAAGATTTATCAAGAACTCTCAAGAACAGATTTCAAAAACAGTGAATTGAGACTTTAGAATCAGAGATTGCGGAAGTTCAATAGGTATAGGAGCTTAATGCTCTAAGACCATGCTAGAATAGTGAGTTTAGATGAAGAGAATGATGAGAGAAGTGAGAGTAGAGCTTAGGAACCAATTAGGGTTTCCATCGCCGGTTAGAGAGAGAGAGTAAGAGAGACTGTGAGTTTGAGAAGAATAATTCTCACTAACTTGATTCATAAGTGTTTACAGGACTTAAGTAGGAACTATACTAGGGCTACATACAATAAACAATGAATAATATTGACATAAGGACAGAGTAAGTCGGCAGTAGAGAGAGAGAGACTTCAAACAGTCATAAGGGATAGTGACATGTCTCTGCTCTGTCCAAGACTGATAGTGACTGGTCTGTGCGTGAGTTAAGAAGCAAATGCATGATATTATGAGCCTTAAGACTTGTTATAAGTAGATGTAGACCGAGATCAAGAAGTCCCTTCATCTTGGACTTCATTCTTGTATGTTAATCACAACCGGCTACATTATCTTCAAGTGCACAATATATGCACAATGCTGAGATATGAACTCCTTAATCTACATTTCAATACATCATACATCTCTGAAATGTCGCAGGAGCATTACACAGTCCGAAAGGCATTCTGCGGTATGCAAAGTTGCCATAGGGACAGGTAAATGTGGTCTTCTCCTGGTCCTATGGGTGGATAGGGATCTGAAAGAAACAAGAATAACCATCCAAAAAGCAGTAGTAAGGATGATTCGCCAACCTTTCCAACATCTGATCAATGAAAGAGAGTGGAAAGTGGTCTTTTCTGGTGGCTGCATTCAACTTCCCGTAGTCTATGCACATCCTGTGACCAGTGATTTTCCTCGTAGGAATTAGCTCATTCTTTTCATTCTTCACCACTGTGACTCCTCCCTTCTTAGGAACCACATGAACTGGGCTGACCCAATCACTCTCTGAAATAGGGTAGATGATCCCAGCTTGCAGCACCTTCATGATTTCCTTCTTCACAACCTCTTTTAGGTTAGGATTTAAACGCCTCTGGTTCTCTATTGATGACATGCTCTCATCCTCAAGGTGTATCCTATGCATGCACAAGTTCGGAGAGATACCTGAAATATCATCAAGAGAATAGCCAATAGCCTTGCGATGCTTGCGCAGCTTGCTTAGCAGTAACGTGAGTTCTGCGTTATTCAAATCAGCATTGACAATAACAGGATAAGTGGAATTCTTACCTAGGAATGCATATTTGAGGCCTGCAGGTAGCTGCTTCAACTCGATCTTTGGAGCTTTCTCCTCCCTCCAATCCTGCGCAACTGGTGTCGACCGATTAGCTTGTGATGTCAGTCGACACTGAATGTCATCGGCCACTTCGAAGTTCATCACTTGCTCAGTGGCGTCCATCAGCCTCAAATATCCAGTAGCAGCTACATCCTCCAGCTCCAACTCATGCTCAAAACTCATTAAGGCTCTCTCCAAAGGCTCGACAGAATGCATTCAATTTAAGAATTCTGCAGCCAGATTCTCATTCGTATCAATGTAGAAGGTCTGTCCATCAATGGTGGGATGTCTCATCAACTTGTCCATATCAAAATTCATCACCAGATCACCCACATTCAGTCCAATCTTTCCTCTCTTTACATCAATGATGGCACCAGCTGTAGCCAAGAATGGTCTGCCCAAGATAAGAGGGTCCTTAGGTTCATCATTGTACTGCAGGACGACGAAGTCAGTTGGGATAACAAATTCACCAATCTTCACCGGTACATCTTCCAAAAGACCTTCAGGAATCCTTATGGAGCGATCAGCTAGATCAAGGAGATCCTAGTAGGTGTGAAGTCTGTCATCCCCATCTGCTTAGCAACTGAATATGGCATTAGATTGACACTTGAACCCAAATCACAAAGTGACCTCTCAAATCTGTCTCTGATGATGTTACAGTCCAAGACAAAGCTTCCTGGATCCTTTTGCTTCTCGGGAACTCTATTTAAGATGACATCACTACAGACTTCAGTGGTCATCATCAAACTCTCCTCATCTCCCATGTCAGAAGTCAACATCTTCTTCAAACATCTCTTTAACACTGGGTTGTTGTTGATAGCATCCATCAATGGCATTGGGAGAGTTAGCTTAGTCAGCATAGCCATGTACTTAGCCTTTAACCGTTCAAACTTAGATTGCTTCGGGTTTCTCGGGAAAGGTACTTTGGGTTTATACACTTTCCCACCAGCTATAGGGGCTTTCTGTGTAGCATCAGAGTCTGTACGCTGTTGGTGTCGACCGACATCAGCTTGGTGTCGGTCGACATTGGTCGATTTTGATCTGTCATCGACCTCACAATCGATCTCGGTCGATTTCCGTTCGTCACGAGAACTCGAAGAAGTTGGTGTCGCCCGACGTGCAGAGGAAGTGTCGGTCGACGCTCGTTTCGCAGCTTCATACTCTTCTTCAAATTCTTCTATCTCTACGATCTCCTTATCACTGATCTACCTATTAGGGATGGTGTGCAGCTCCTTCCCACTCCTCAGTGATATGGCATTGCAGTGATGCTTGGGGTTGGTATCTGTGCTTCAAGGAAGGAACCCGGCTTGCCCCTAAACAGCTCCAGCACTTTGAGCAACTTGAGAATCCAATTGCTTCATATGTGTACCCAAGGAATCAAACATCTCATTCAAATCAGCATAGACAGCATCTATCTTCTTGTTGAAATCCACATCAGTCTGACCTTTCAGCAACTGCTCCATCATAGCTTCCAGTTTACTCTCATGAGCATTAGTAGCTGGAGGTGTCTGATAGGAAGCTGATCCATAGGTCCTCTGATAAGAGTTTCCTTGAAATCCAGAACCACTAATGTAGTTCACATCCTCTTATGTGCAGCCCTCTTCAGGTCCAAACTCTTCAACATCCTGAGCAAAGTGGACATGCTTCTTACTAGTCAACAAGCTGTGAACATAATCCAACTTGTTCTGCATCTCAGCCATCTGTAGATGATCCAATTTTCCACCAGACTCTTTTCTTCTCTGATCTGCAGTCTTAGCACTGTTGCTGCTCACCATGTTCTCAATCAACACTCTAGCTTGTTTAGGAGTCTTTGTGTTGAAGTTGCCATTGCTGGCAGCATCTAACGCAGACTGGTACCAGAGATCCACACCTCTAAAGAAAATGCCCAGCCGCTGAACTTCAGAGAATCCATGATGAGGACAATCTTGTTGGTACCTCTTAAACCTCACCTAAGCAGACTTAAATGGCTCTGTCGGTCCCTGAGTGAATGTCAGAAGATCCTGTTTGAGCTGATCTGAGCGAGCATCATCATAGAAATGTTGCAGGAATTCTCTCTTCACTGCATCCCAAGTAGTTAACTTCTGATATATCATGGTTTTTACCCAGTTTAGACCATGATATAGTTGTGTTTTTAGTGTCTTTTGTCTTTGTTTAGAGTCTTTTACAGGTTAATCAAGTTTGGAGCTAATTGGAGATATTTGGAGCATTTTGGGACTTTTGGGACGTTTTGGCCGAGAGCTTAAGTCACTGTCCGATTTATTGATCATGCATCGACCGACACACCTTGTGCATCGGTCGACACACTAGCGAGATGGGCCGTACGCGTCGGTTTAACAAGTTATGAAGATTTGCAAAGAGGCCCAGAATAGTTCCAGTATTTACACAGAAGCCCCAGCCGAGATTTGGCCTATATAATAGAGTTTTTAGTGTTTTAATTAGATACGCTTTACATTACGCTTTGATACTAATAGCTAAGAGATTTCTAGAGCTTTTGGGGCTGATCTATTTCCTGTATTCACTTATTTTGGAGAAGATTTCGAACCCCTTTATCTATTTAATTTCTTATATGCAATCTATTATTTCTTGGATTATGTTTTCATTAATCATGTCTGAGTAGATCCATAGTTGAGTTTAGGGTTTCTCACATAGGATTTCATGACTTGCTAGACTTGTTCAAATTCAGTTAAGGATTCATAACTATATCTGTTCTTCAATTTAATTGTGCTTAAAGCTAGTTCTAACCTGATCAATTAGAATCTAGATCTTAGGTTGCTAAATACGTCACGGAAGTGGGGTTTAGGAATCTGAACTAATTAAATTGGGCAATTAAACTTTGCGCAAACGGAAGTTTGGTTTAGGATAATTGTGAACATATCAAACTTGGGATTAATGCTAGTTTAATCTGTTAGTTCTCGCAAACGAAAGTTTGGTTTGCTGCACTTAGGCTTAGAGAATTATCGCAAAGGAATTTGGTTAATTCTATATCTGTGTTTTGAGTTCTAGAACTGTGCTTAATTAGATCCTTGCTGAATGAACTGTCTGCTTGTCTGATTTCCTGAGAATACCCTAGGCTTGACGCTTTTAGTTTATTGCTTCACAACCGTTAATCTCTGCTACTGTTTACTTTCTTGCTTCGCAATTTATTTACTTCACCATCTGCTTATTTCTAGTATTAATCTCTACGTTTCTGTTTCTATTGAGACCAAGTGTCCCTGTGGATTCGATAGCCCTATATACTACTTTGACATTGCTGTTCACTTGCAGTTTAGAATAGGGTAAAACTTATAACCTATCAAGTTTTTGGCGCCGTTGCCGGGGACTCTTAGAGTCTTCGATAGGACCGAACTTAGGGTTTTTACTAGAAATTTTTCTTTTTGTTTTTGTTCTTTTTCGTTTTTGATTTTGCTAACTTTTTCTCTGATTTCTCTCTGTCGCAGGTACGAAATTCGCCTTGCGTCGATCGTTGCATCCCTTGCGTCGATCGTCACTAGGCGATTCTGAGATTGAATCGATCGTTGCACTGATAGCATCGATCGTTGCTGGACGATTACAGACAGTTTATGCCAACGCAGAAAACTCGAAGTAATCCGAACTCGAGCTTGCTTAATCTCAATCTAGAGGAACTTGGACGTCTAGAAAGGACTAACAGAAGAGAAAAGAGAGAGAGAATGGTACGAGAACGTCTGATCTTGATACCAGATGCTGAAGGTACCCTGAGGGACCAAGATGACAACCCGTACAATTCTGCTGGGCATCGGGTTGATGCTGAAGGGAATGTCATCCCTGATCCTCCTGAGCAACAACAACATGAGCTGAACCGAAACCAGGGTCAAGGACAGGCCCAAGGTAGAGAGATGGTGGTTCATGAGAGGACACTAGCTGATTACAACAGACCTGATGAGTTCCATGCAAACCGAGCAGCTCTAGTGCTTCCTGCTTTTGAGAGGAATGATTTTGAGGTAAAGACCATCTACTACCAGCTGATGAGACAGATTGCTTTTCATGGTCTTCAAGCAGAGCAGCCTATGGACCACATTGACAAGTTTGAAGACATAGTCACTGGCATGAAGTATGAAGGAGTATGCCCGGACTATCTGTTCCTTAAGCTATTTCCGCACAGTCTTGCTGGAGACGCTAGTGCATGGCTGAGACAACTGGCACCTGGTCAGTATACTACTTGGGCAGCCTTAAAGAGTGAGTTCTTGCGTCACTTTTATGATGATGCGCGCTCGGATCAGTCCATACAGGACATACTCACCTTTTCCCAAGGAGCTGTGGAGCCCTTGAAGACTGCCTGGATGAGATTTAAGCAGTATCAGCGTGACTGTCCACACCATGGATTCACAGAAGTACAGCTGATTGGTATTTTCTTCAGAGGAATAGATCTCCCTTATCAGACTGCGCTGGATAATTCCAGTAATGCTAATTTCAACACCAGGACTCCTACACAAGCTAAGCAGTTGATTGAGAACCTGATTGGCAGCAACAGTTGCAAGACAATGGATGAAAGGAGGAAGAAATCTGGTGGAACTGTAGAGAATTCTGATATAGCTAATATAAGATCCAGATTGGACACAGTCTACAATCTCCTGACTAGTAAGAAATCTGTCCACTTTGCCCAAGATGTAGAAGTGATTCAGGCTGAGGAGGAAACTCAGGAAGAAGATGTGAATTTCATAGGAGGTTCTGGTTTCCAAGGTAATAGATTTGGTAATCAACAGGGGAACAGATTCTCCAATGGTGGACAGACTGGTGGTTTTCAGAAGACCTATGGACAAGGTACTCAGAGAACCTATGGATCTACATCCTATCAGACTCCTCCTGCACCTACAGCCCATGAGAGCAAAATGGAGGCTATGATGGAACAGCTGATTGAGAGTCAGACCAAGATTTCTGTGGACTGCAACAAGAAGTTGGACGCTGTCTATGAAGACCTCAATGGGAAATTTGAGTCTCTAAGCACTCACATGAAGCAGTTGGATACTCAGGTGAACCAGATGTCCAGCTCACTGAAGGGAAAAGGAGTGGCAGACACTCATGTTAAGGCCTGGTCTGTGTGCATTAATGATGGATCTCACCTAGGTGAAAGATTTGAGCTAAGTACAGCTGAGTTGGTGACAGAACAGGAATTTTCGGATATTTGTGAAAAACTCTCGGGTGAAATCTGCTGCAGTGCGTCGATCGATGCAACATCTGTGCCGATCGATACACCCGTCGGGATAGCAACGATCGACACACCCTTAGTGTCGGTCGTTGCAGGGCGTGAATGGACAGAACTGTCGGATGATAATAGCATAAATGCTGATTTGGAGCTTGATTGCCTATTCAATGGAGCCTCTGAGATTACTCAACAGGAGATCTACGAGCAGATCTTTAGACAACACTCCTCAGTGTCTGAAGTGATTAGTCAAGAGATTGAAGAGCTGAAGAAATTAGAAGGGATTGGTGAAGAATTGGAAGAAATTCCAACTTCTGATGATCCACCTTATCATCCATGTGTACAGAGGTACCTGAACAAGATGTTGCCCCTGGATGATGATCTGAAAGACTGGGTGATAATAGTCCCTCAGCATATCAGTGATGTTCTGCTAACTAAGGTCCCGAAGAAGCTATCTGATCCTGGAGTCTTTGTGCTGGATTGTTCTATCTTTGAGGATAGTTTTAGACGCTCTCTGTGTGATTTAGGAGCTGCTGGAAGTTTGATGCCTTACTCTGTGGCAGAAAAGCTGGGTATGCTGGATTTTACTCCTACTAGGACTTCTCTTGTCCTAGCTGATCAGTCCATACGAGTTCCTGAAGGACTCCTTATGGACATTCCGGTGAGAGTTGGAAACTACTTAGTTCCAACGGACTTCCTTGTGCTGAAATATGATTGTGATCCGGATGAAGCATTATTGCTTGGGAGACCCTTTTTGGCTACAGCAGGAGCGTTGATTGATGTTAGGAACAGCTTGATAGATCTCCATCTGGGAGATGAACCACTGCACTATGAGATGGATAAGCTGCGAAAGCCACTGATAGATGGGCAGACATTCACCATAAGGGACGCAGATTTTGAGCAACCTGATCATACCATGGTTATAGATCCTGGAGCACATTTCACTCCATCTTTTCTTGGACATGAGCATTCCGCAACAGCCTACTCACCACCTTGGATGAGGAGACTTGAACAGAGACAGAAAAAGTCTCTGTCAAGACCTCCTGGTGCTTGAAAATTCCCATCCGTCCGGTCAAGCTATTGACCTTAAACAAGCGCTGGGTGGGAGGCAACCCACCATTAGGTACTGGTGTTTTTCTACTTAATTTTTGGTGTTTTTGTTAGGATTTTACGTTTGTTTTTGTTTCTGGTGAGTTTATGTTTGCAGGTCTCGGACAAAATCGCAGTGCAACGATCGACGCACTTTTGTGTCGATCGTCACAACACGAAAGGAATCGCATTGCAGCGATCGTTGCGGTCCTGAGCAACGATCGACTATACACGAAAATCGCCAAGTAACGGTCGATGCACTCAGTGCAACGATCGATGCTCAGCGACAGAGGTAACCCGACAGACATAATTTCACCTTTTCAATTTTTATTTTCTTTTTACCGATCCTTCGCTGGACACTACTGGGGACAGTGTGTTTTAAGTGTGGGGGAGGTGCTACTGACTTTTGTTTTCTGTTTTCTTAAGAGTCAGTCCGTTTTTCAAAATTTTTTGTTTTATTGAGTCAAAATTGTTTAAGTAAGAAACTATGATTTTCTGAGAAGATTTACAAGACTTGCAGGAACTTAAGTAACCATTGGGATGAAGTTGCAGGATCTATCTATGACTATTAGAAAACCCCATCACAGATCAACCTACTGGGAACACCCACATCACTTCAGGTATCAGAGGATCCTTTTACTGACTTCAACCTTAATACTGACTTAGATTTCTCACTTAAGGGCTTGGTATACTTTGTGTCGGATTCCCTTGTTAGTTCTGACACAGCCTGTAAACCTGTCCTATTTAGTTCCCTTCTCCCCTTCTGTAAAGTAAAAAAAAAAAAAAAATAATAAACTGAGGATGAGTTAGTAACTCCGAAGTGGTCATGGGAATAGTAGCAAACACTATTATCTCTCATGTGATCCATGGAATGTGTCCAAAGTACACCCCATAACGGGAAGAACACTGATAAAAAAAATAAAATGATACCCAGTGGGGAAAAATCAGTTGTTAAAGAAGGGAAAGAGAAGAAAGGGACTAGAGAAAGATAGTATGGTGGTCTAGAGCTGATAAGGTAAGAATCCATGTGCCCTTTGATCGATACTCCTTAGGTGAGACCGCACTTAAATACTTGCAGAAGTCAGTAGGGAGAATTTGAATGCTTGAATGTGATTGTGGAGTTTACCTAGGACAGTTGCTAAGTGTGGGGGAAGTACATTGTGGTCTTGATATCCTGTGATTGATTCTTGCAGTGGTTTACTAAGGGGAATCTGAGTATTGTAGCTTCTAGGATGAAATGAGTTTCTGAAGAGTTTTCAAACCTCTTCACCATGTTTTAGTTCTATGTTTTGCTTGAGGGCAAGCAAAGGCTAAGTGTGGGGGAGTTGATATATCATGGTTTTTACCCAGTTTAGACCATGATATAGTTGTGTTTTTAGTGTCTTTTGTCTTTGTTTAGAGTCTTTTACAGGTTTAATCAAGTTTGGAGCTAATTGGAGATATTTGGAGCATTTTGGGACTTTTGGGACGTTTTGGCCGAGAGCTTAAGTCACTGTCCGATTTATTGATCATGCATCGACCGACACACCTTGTGCATCGGTCGACACACTAGCGAGATGGGCCGTACGCGTCGGTTTAACAAGTTATGAAGATTTGCAAAGAGGCCCAGAATAGTTCCAGTATTTACACAGAAGCCCCAGCCGAGATTTGGCCTATATAATAGAGTTTTTAGTGTTTTAATTAGATACGCTTTACATTACGCTTTGATACTAATAGCTAAGAGATTTCTAGAGCTTTTGGGGCTGATCTATTTCCTGTATTCACTTATTTTGGAGAAGATTTCGAACCCCTTTATCTATTTAATTTCTTATATGCAATCTATTATTTCTTGGATTATGTTTTCATTAATCATGTCTGAGTAGATCCATAGTTGAGTTTAGGGTTTCTCACATAGGATTTCATGACTTGCTAGACTTGTTCAAATTCAGTTAAGGATTCATAACTATATCTGTTCTTCAATTTAATTGTGCTTAAAGCTAGTTCTAACCTGATCAATTAGAATCTAGATCTTAGGTTGCTAAATACGTCACGGAAGTGGGGTTTAGGAATCTGAACTAATTAAATTGGGCAATTAAACTTTGCGCAAACGGAAGTTTGGTTTAGGATAATTGTGAACATATCAAACTTGGGATTAATGCTAGTTTAATCTGTTAGTTCTCGCAAACGAAAGTTTGGTTTGCTGCACTTAGGCTTAGAGAATTATCGCAAAGGAATTTGGTTAATTCTATATCTGTGTTTTGAGTTCTAGAACTGTGCTTAATTAGATCCTTGCTGAATGAACTGTCTGCTTGTCTGATTTCCTGAGAATACCCTAGGCTTGACGCTTTTAGTTTATTGCTTCACAACCGTTAATCTCTGCTACTGTTTACTTTCTTGCTTCGCAATTTATTTACTTCACCATCTGCTTATTTCTAGTATTAATCTCTACGTTTCTGTCTCTATTGAGACCAAGTGTCCCTGTGGATTCGATAGCCCTATATACTACTTTGACATTGCTGTTCACTTGCAGTTTAGAATAGGGTAAAACTTAGAACCTATCAACTTCCCAGGTGGAAGTTGCTTAAGCCAAGTTGCAGCTTCTCCAGCAAGAGAGTGTGGGAAAAGCTTAAGGTATAGGAAATCATAACCCACTCCATTGTGCTTCATCCCAGTGAGGTGATAGGTGTAGTTTTAATCCCTATACTAACTGCAAGTGCACAGTGATGTAGTTGTAGTACTTAGGGTATCAAATCCACAGGGATTCCGGTCAACGATAGATAAGAACAGAAAAGATTAAACTAGGAGAAAGTAAATATGATGAGAAAGCAGTAAATCAGACAGCAGAAAGTGAACAAAGCGAGTTGTGAGCAAGGAAGCGAAGCGTTAAGTCTAGGGAGTTCTCAGGAAATCAGGAACTCAAGCAATCAATCAGTCGAAATCCAATCAGAAACTGTTCTAGAACTCAAACACAGATATAGAATTAACCAAACTTTCGTTTGCGAGAACTAACAGATTAAACCAGCTTTAATTCCAAGTTTGATATGTTCACAATCTAATTAAACCAAACTTTCGTTTGCGAGAAGTTAAATTGCTTATCTAGGTTCTTTCTAGCTAAATTAACCAACTTCTGCTGCATTAATCAGCCTAACATCATAATCTAAGTGGCCAGTTCAGATGAAGCATTAAGAACAACCTAAACAAAGAACTAGCAGATATGAATCCCTACTGATTAATTAAAGTATAACTCCATGAAATCCCTAATGAGAATCCCTAAACTTAACAGGTAATCTACTCAGACATAATCATCGAAACAGAAAATATCTTGAATAGAAAACCAAATATCATAAAACAAAGTAAAGATCTGGGGTTCAAAATCCTCTCTCTTTCGAGAGCAGGATCAGCCCCTAACTCTCTCTGAAATAAAATAAGACTTAATGAAAAGCGTAGCCTAAACAATGGCTTAAAAACTCTTATATAATGGTCTAAAGTCGGCTGGGGGCCTTTTTGCAAGTCTGGGAAGTTTCTGGGCAAAAACTGTAATTTCTCCAAAATGCAGATTTTTGGGCGCAGAACTGCAACGACAGTTGCACAACTGCATCGACAGTTGCACTGCAACGACAGTTGCACTGCAACGACAATTTCACAACTGCAACGACAGTTGCAAGGCGAAAACGCAGCCAGTGAACTCTGTGAAGTCTCTAAATAGTGCAGAATTGCTCCAAATGCTCCCAAAACGTCCAATTAGGCTCCAAACGTGTCTAGACCTGTAAACATACTAAAAAGAACACAAAAGACACTAAAAACACATCTATATCATGGCATAAAATGGGTAAAAACCATGATATATCAACTCCCCCACACTTAGCTCTTGCTTGTCCTCAAGCAAGTAAAGAACCAAAGCATAAGAAAAGAAGTTTGAAAACACAGAAACTCATTTCGTCCTAGGAACTTTCGCAATCACATTCACTTAGTAAGCCACTGAAAACTTTCCTACAGAACTCAAGACCACAATGTACTTCCCCCACACTTAGCAACTGTCCCAAGTAAACTCCACAATCACATTCAAGCATTCAAATTCACCCTACTGACTTCTGCAAGTATTTAAGTGCAGTCTCACCTAAGGAGTATCGATCAAAGGCACATGGATTCTTACCTTATCAGCTCTAGACCACCATACTATCTTTCTCTAGTCCCTTTCTTCTCTTTCCCTTCCTTAACAACTGATTTTTCCCACATTGGGTATCATTTTATTTTTTTTATCAGTGTTCTTCCCGTTATGGGGTGTACTTTGGACACATTCCATAGATCGCACAGGAGATAATAGGGGTCTCTACCACTCCTGTGACCACTTCGGAGTTACTAACTCATCCTCAGTTTATTATCTTTTTTTTTTTTACTTTATGGAAGGGGAGAAGGGAACTAAATAGGACAGGTTTACAGGCTGTGTCAGAACTAACAAGGGAATCCGACACAAAGTATACCAAGCCCTTAGGTGAGAAATCTAAGTCAGTATTAAGGTGAAGTCAGTAAAAGAATCCTCTGATACCTGAAGTGATGTGGGTGTCCTCAGTAGGCTGATCTGTGTCTGGGTTTTCTAACAGTCATAGAGGCTCTGCAAGTCTGTCCAATGGTCACTTAGTTTCTGTTCAAGCGAAAATTTTCCTCGAAAAATCATAGTTTCATACAAGTTTTGACTCAATAAAACAATTTTGAAAAACCAAAGACTGACTCATAAGAAAACAAAAGCGTGCGTCAGTAGCTTCCTCCCCCACACTTAAACTACACTGTCCCCAGTGTAATCAAGGCATGAGCTTGGTGAGAATAATAATCAAATTGAAACAAACCGAAAAAAAATTGCAGGTTACTTACCTGTCATCGCCCTGTGTCGATCGATGCCACAAGGGTGTCGATCGATGCAAGGCGAATATGCTCGCGGTTATGTAGATAACCGATGTCTAAACCGCAATCATTTTGGCTAATCCGTGAATCGCAACTGCATCGAACGATGCACGATGTGTGTCGATCGATGCAATGCGATTTTTCCTGTATCTCTCGGCTCTGAACACACTTAAACAGAAAAATCAAAATAGCAAAAACAAAACGAAAAATGAAAACAAAATCAAACCTAACAGTGGGTTGCCTCCCACTCAGCGCTTGTTTTAAAGTCATTAGCTTGACTATTGGAAGAGATTTGATTCATGGCGGTTTCAACAGAGACTTTGAATGTCTCTGTGAGTATCTCTTCATCCAAGGTGGTGTATAGGCATTATGATCATGAGGCTTCCCAAGGAAAGAGAAATCAGAATCAGGGTGGGAGCGAAGCTTGGGCGGTCTACTGTGTTTTCCTGCATTCAAAACAATGTGATCAGAAGGTTTAAGCTTAGGTGATTTGTACCTTACCTTTGGTGCAGATCTGATGTTTGGGACTTTTTGCTTATGAGCAGTTGCAGGTACTGAAGATGTTAGAGCAGGTTCAAGAGGAACTGCCATCTTCTTCTTTCCACTATCAGATACTGTAGTTCCACCAATCTGAACTTCTTCTTTCAGATGACCATCAGTGGAGATCATCTCCTTTGCATGAACTCGCGAATTTTCAACTGGTGGTGTTCTATTCACCTTCTTATCCATCACTTTCATGCAGTTAGCCACTTCTAGCTCTTGTCTGGAAGGTTTAGGAACCTTAGGATATGGCACCGGGGGCTTGTAAGCTTGTTCTGGTACTGTTGCAGGTTTCTGGACATGTGTGCGTTCTGTGTCGATCGTTGCATAATGTGTGTCGATCGATGCAAGGCGATTCTGTTTCTCGAAAGAACTCGAAATTGCCGTCAGAATGGCGTGTCGATCGTCACTAAGGGGGTGTCGATCGATGCATGTATCAGGCAGACAATATTCATCCAGAAAATCCGAGATTATGCTCTCTTCTTCTTCCAGCAAGTCAATCTCATCCCTTATGTTCACAGCATTGATGTGCAGCTTCTGTTCAGCTCTCTTAGCTTCATTCCGCCTCTCTATTGCTGCATCTGCTCGTTCCATTTTGATATCCAGCTCCTCTATATGTGTGCTCAGAGATTCGAACTTCTCACTCAAATTATCAATCAACGCATCAATCTTTGAGTTGAAGGACATATCAATCTGTTGTTGTCTCTCAAGATACTGCTCCATCATGATTTCCATTCTGCTCTCATGAGCTGTAGGTGCAGGCGGTGCTTGGTAAGAAGAAACACTACAACTCCTCGTAAAGGGTTTCTGAAAAGCAGATCTGTGACTATAGAATCCATTTCCTTCAACGCAATGGTTAGCTTCTTGTGCATACTTTCCAAGTAGAAGACTATGCAGAGAGTCAACTTGGTTCTTCAACCCAACAATCTGTGAACTGTCAATCCCTGAGCTGAAAATATCATTCCGACACATCGTCCTGATGATCTCTTAGTCTTCTTGGTGATTCTGCGAAGTGTGTCGATCGATGCAAGAAGAGCGTCGATCGATGCAATGCGAAATCAGAGAAAACAGAAAAATAAATCAGCAAAAAAAAAAAAAAAAAAAAAAAACAAAAACGAAAAAGAAAACGAAAATCCTAGTAAAACCCTAAGTTTTAAGCTATCGAAGACTCTAAGAGTCCCCGGCAACGGCGCCAAAAACTTGATAGGTGTAGTTTTAATCCCTATACTAACTGCAAGTACACAGTGATGTAGTTGTAGTACTTAGGGTATCAAATCCACAGGGACTCCGGTCAACGATAGATAAGAACAGAAAAGATTAAACTAGGAGAAAGTAAATATGATGAGAAAGCAGTAAATCAGACAGCAGAAAGTAAACAAAGCGAGTTGTGAGCAAGGAAGCGAAGCGTTAAGTCTAGGGAGTTCTCAGGAAATCAGGAACTCAAGCAATCAATCAGTCGAAATCCAATCAGAAACTGTTCTAGAACTCAAACACAGATATAAAATTAACCAAATTCCTTTGCGAGAATTCTCTAAGTCTAAGTGCAGCAAACCAAACTTTCGTTTGCGAGAACTAACAGATTAAACCAGCTTTAATTCCAAGTTTGATATGTTCACAATCTAATTAAACCAAACTTTCGTTTGCGAGAAGTTAAATTGCTTATCTAGGTTCTTTCTAGCTAAATTAACCAACTTCCGCTGCATTAATCAGCCTTACATCATAATCTAAGTGGCCAGTTCAGATTAAGCATTAAGAACAACCTAAACAAAGAACTAGCAGATATGAATCCCTACTGATTAATTAAACTATAACTCCATGAAATCCCTAATGAGAATCCCTAAACTTAACAGGTAATCTACTCAGACATAATCATCGAAACAGAAAATATCTTGAATAGAAAACCAAATATCATAAAACAAAGTAAAGATCTGGGGTTCAAAATCCTCTCTCTTTCGAGAGCAGGATCAGCCCCTAACTCTCTCTGAAATAAAATAAGACTTAATGAAAAGCGTAGCCTAAACAATGGCTTAAAAACTCTTATATAATGGTCTAAAGTCGGCTGGGGGCCTTTTTGCAAGTCTGGGAAGTTTCTGGGCAAAAACTGTAATTTCTCCAAAATGCAGATTTTTGGGCGCATAACTGCAACGACAGTTGCACTGCAACGACAGTTGCACTGCAACGACAGTTGCACAACTGCAACGACAGTTGCAAGGCGAAAACGCAGCCAGTGAACTCTGTGAAGTCTCTAAATAGTGCAGAATTGCTCCAAATGCTCCCAAAACGTCCAATTAGGCTCCAAACGTGTCTTGACCTGTAAACATACTAAAAAGAACAAAAGACACTAAAAACACATCTATATCATGGCATAAAATGGGTAAAAACCATGATATATCATGAGGAAGGCTTCAAAATCCTCAAAGTGGTCCATGGGTTGCTTATTGGGAAGACCATGGAAAGGATTCTGCCTCAGGAGTGTATAGTAGATAGTCTTGACCTCAAAGTCATTCATCTCAAAAGGAGGAGGTACAATTGCTGATCGGTTAGCATAAAACTCACATGGTCGGTTGTAATCAGCTAGAGTCCTCTCAGCAGCATGATTATTAGGTTGTTTCCCATTACCTCCAGCATTGACCATCTGCCCCTCACCTTGAGGCTGCTCAGGTTCAGGGATTACGCGTCCCTCAGCGTCAATCCTTTGCCCCTGCTTATTGTATGGGTTGTTCTGTGGGTCTCTCAGAACTCCTTTAGCATCTAGTCTCAAAATCAAACGGTTGTTCATCATTCTTGTTCTGTGACCCTTTCTGTTCGTTCTGGTTGCTTCGGGTATGACGATTAGGCATACACAGACTTCAAAACACTGTCTCGAGGTCGATGTCGGGCGACACAAAGGAGGGTTTCGGTCGACACTGAATGCGAATATCGATTCCTACAGCAACAAAACAAGCCAAACCGAGAAAAACAGTAACAAATAAATAAAAACGACTTAGACTAAACTTTAAAACAAAATCTATCGGCGAACTCAGTTGAGTCTCCGGCAACGGCGCCAAAAACTTGATAGGCTCAGATTTTTATCCTATTCTACTGCAAGTGCACAGTGATGCGCATGTAGTACTTAGGGTATCGAATCCACAAGGACTCACGACTCACACAATAGATTGTATGTTCTCAAGTTAAGCTAAATCAATCAAAAGAAAGCAGTAAACGAAAGCAAGTAAACCAGGAAGTGTTTTCAATAAGAGAAAGGCGTCAGACTACGGAAGTTCTCGGGAATTATGCAATGTCAGATACTTAACTAACCGGATTCAGATTAAACACAGGTTCAAAAACTAGAAACACGATGCTAAACAATCCAATTCTCACTGATTGTTTCTATATCTAGCAACCTAGTGATCCAAATCTCTTTGCGATCCTAGAGTTTTAAACAAGCATTAAGAACAGGTTCTATCAATTCACAATTCTCCTAAACCAAATCTTTTTGTATCTATTGTGCTTTGCTCACACTAAGTTTATTCAGATTATAACTCACACTCTCGTGCTAAGTTAATTATCTCGGATCTAAACCCTTGGTGATCAGTCCAGAATTCAGTATTAAACGCAACTTAGGTGATGAACGAACAGGTTGTGAATCCTAATAAATCAGTTATCTAAACATGCATAAAACCCTTATGAGAATCCCTAAATCTAACTAGGTTACTACTCAGACATATTATCAATTAAACAACACATCATGAATAGAAAACCAAAAGATTGAATAGATAAGATAAAGGGGTTCGAAATCCTTCTCTCAAAGGTTACAAATAGCAAGAATCAGCCCCTTAGCAAATCTTTCAATCTCCAAAAAACAAGAACAAAGTAAGAACAAGATAAACTGAATAATGAGTCTGAAAACCTAACTAAAACTCCTAAACTCGTTTTGGGGCTATATTAGAATTAGGGGAAACTTTGGGGTCTTTATACAAATCTTCAAAACTATTCTAAACTCGGCGTATAGCTTCTCTCGCGCTTA
The DNA here is from genome assembly GCA_030180135.1 of Orychophragmus violaceus. Taxonomy (NCBI): domain Eukaryota; kingdom Viridiplantae; phylum Streptophyta; class Magnoliopsida; order Brassicales; family Brassicaceae; genus Orychophragmus; species Orychophragmus violaceus. Next base: position 60,110,741 of record CM058234.1, on the reverse strand, counting down.
GTGTCGACCGACACCAAGGTCAGTGTCGGTCGACATCCAATTGTGGCTGAGACACTAACTTCAGCTTGTTGCACAAATCACCATAAACGTCCTAATATCCCGCTCTTTGCTGCAAACGCAAGCTTACCTGTAGAAGACTCAATAGACTCGAAAAACTAGGTTAAAGACTCAATATACACAACTATATCATGGTTGAAAACCTAGAAAAATCATGATATATCAACTCCCCCACACTTAGCTCTTGCTTGCCCTCAAGCAAGTGAAAGAACTAAAGCATAAGAAAGAGGTTTGAAAACTCAGAAACTCATTTCGTCCTAGGAACTTTTGCATTCACATTCATTTAGTAAGCCACTGAAAACTTTCCTGCAGATGTCAAGACACAATATACTTCCCCCACACTTAGCAACTGTCCCAAGTAAACTCCACAATCAAGTTAGGATATTCAAGCCCACCACACTAACCTCTGTATACAATTAGGTGCGGTCTTACAGAGGGAGTTTTGATTAGAGAACACATGGACTCAACTCATTCACTACTGTCTAAACTCGGCATATAGCTTCTCTCGCGCTCAGTGTCGGTCGACATCCAATTGTGGCTGAGACACCAACTTCAGCTTGTTGCACAAATCACCAGAAACGTCCTAATATCCCGCTCTTTGCTGCAAACGCAAGCCTACCTGTAGAAGACTCAATAGACTCAAAAAACTAGGTTAAAGACTCAATATACACAACTATATCATGGTTGAAAACCTATAAAAACCATGATATATCACACACTGACTCTTGGGAGTGTGCACTCTCTCTCTCCAGAAGCAAGTGGTTAAGACAAGTCACTATCATGGTCTGAACACATCATAACCGAGCTGGACTAGAGGAGAAGATCCAGCCATTCATTCAAACTTAGTTTTTCCTCCATTAAATCAATGGTTGTGATCTAAAGTATTAGTTTATGAGTTTAACCTAATTGTATACCTATTTAAAGGCCTCACACGACATTGTAAAGGTTGCTAAGTAACAATTCAATATAGAACTCATTTCATACACATAAACTTGTTTTAAGGATTTTCTCTCTTTCTTCTTCATATCAATTATGTATTTTGTTCTTCATTTTGTTCTTGAGTTCAACACAATGTAAACTCTTGTAGAGCCACATTTAAGGCAGCCTCTCATTATGCTTGGATGACTCTTCAATAGTTATTCCAAGTATGATGAGTTAATCGGTTCATATAAAGCTCATCTCTTCTTCTTTAGGATACACTTAGCTAATTACTGATTCTGTCAAGATTCATGAGTAAACACTCTTGATGAGTAGTTAAGCTCCTGGATATGTTTTCACATAGCTATAGTGCTCCTCTTAAACACTAGATTATAATCCTCTCTAGAGTATAAAGCTCTAATAGGGTTGAATCTAATTACATACTAGTTGTTCTTTTTCACAGAATTGATGTCTCTCTTAATTGTTTATGTTCTTGTTTATGATTCTGGTTCAGAGCTTCCCCATGGATGTATCATAAACCTAATTTGATAATCAGAACTTCCTCATGGATGCCTCTGAAATTCTAGACATGCTTCCATAACCCACGGCTACCAAGGACAAGTTTTGCCATCCTAGTGTTAGAATTTATGAGAACAAACCAGAGATTTGTAGATTTAAGCACAGAAACATAAACTCAGAAGATTAGAGAGAGTTTGAGAGAGTAAGAACAAGAGATAGATTAGAGATAGAATTAGTCTACTTAGATTCAAATTTCAAAATCATCTAATACAATATAGAGAGATAGCTATTAGACTTATTTTAGCTTACAAGGGAAGCTAGTCCAAAATATCTTAAAGAAACTAAACTGTTTTTACTGTTCATCCGCGGGTACTATTCACATATGCTTCTCCTCTAGTTACTTGTTCTAGTTTGGTTAGTCCAAGAGCTCTTAGCTTCCATGTGAATTAATAGTCTTTAAGCTATCCATCTATGATCAGTAGAGCTTCATCTCGATAGATATCTCATGATCAATACTCCCCCTCAAGTTTAGAATTTTGAATCACCCTAAAGGCTAATATTGGAATGATCATGGCAACACCTCATTAAAAACCTTGATGTGGAAAACCGCTTGGGACAAAACCACATCAAGGGAAAAAGAGTATGCTGCGCATGAATCAGGAGAGTTCTAATCATGAATGGATACAAGTCCAAGTTTGCTAAAGATGTGATCGCAAACTGTGAGACTTGCAGCCTTGGTGAAGATGTATGCTAACTGATCTTCACTTCTTGTATATCAAGGTAGGACAGTTCCACCTTCAATCTTCTCCCTGACCTTGTGACAATCAATCTCTTTGTGTTTAGTCCTTTCATGGAACACAAAGTTTGTGGCTATATTGACTGCATCCTGATTGTCACAATGGAAGGTAATGGGACTTGATTGCTCAATGCCAAAGTCCTTAAGGAGAGCCTTCAGCCATGTAAACTCGCATTCCTCATTGCTCTATACTCAGCTTCAGCACTTGATCAAGAGACAAACTTCTGCTTCTTCGTCTTCCAAGTTTCGAAATTTCCTCCTATGAAGGTGCAATAACCGGTTGTGGATTTCCTATCACTTCTATCACCAGCGCAATTTTCATCACTTTATCCAACAATCTCAGTTCTATCATTCTTACCAATCCTAATGCCTTGTCCTTGAGAGCCCTAGAGATATCTGAGTATCCTTTCTATCATGCTCCAGTGATAGACAATAGGTGTTTGCATGTGTTGGCTTACTTGATTCACAGCGAAGCAAAGGTATGGTCTAGTGAGTGTAAGGTAGACGAGCTTCCCAACCATTCTTCTGTATAAAGACACATCCCTGAACTTATTATCATCTGATTTCTCCCCCTTTCTATTGACTTGGTAGCCATCTTCAAGTGGAGTCTTAGCTATCTTGCATTCTTTTTTTTTTAACAAGTCCTTCACATACTTTCTTTGAGACAGAAACAGCCCATCCTGAAATCTGCAAACTTCAATTCCCAAAAAGTATTTCAACTCACCGAGATCCTTGATGTCAAATGAACTCTTGAGAAATGTTTTTGTGGATTGAATTCCTTCTTTATCACTTCCAGTAATGATTAGATCATACATATATCAGTACCACAACCACGCCTACAGTGCTTTGAAGAGTGAATAAGGTATGGTCAGATTGAGTCTTCCTGAACCCATGATACATAAGAGTATGGCTTAGCTTGTGATCCCACGCTCTTGGTGACTGCTTCAGACTATATATAGCTCTTCTCAACCTCAACACTTCACCTGGTTTGCAAAGATGTTCAAGACCTGGTGGTGGAGTCATGTACACTTCTTCTTCAAGTTCTCCTGGTGAGAAAGCATTTTTGACATCCATCTGCCATAAATCCCACGAAAGGTTGGTAGCCAAGGAGAGAGTGACTCTCACAGTGTAAAGCTTAGAAACTGGAGCAAAGGTATCAGTGTAGTCTTCTCCATAAGTTTGAGTGAATCTTCTAGCAACAAGCCTTGCCTTATACCTCTCTATATCCCCATTTCTCTTATACTTGATTGTGAATACCCACTTGGAGCTAACAGCTTTCTTTCCTTTCGGTAAAGACTCCACATTCCAAGTGTGATTCCTCTCCATAGCCTCTTTCTCATCAATCACAGCATCCATCCACACCTTGGTGTGTTTAGCCTCTTCATATATCTTAGGAACCTGATTCATCTCTATCTTCCCAAGAAAGGTGCAATGGCTTGATGGTAACATGTCAATAGAACACATGTATTGGTTGGGATGGGCAACAACTTGATTGTTGAAGTAGACTTGTATTGATACAGCTTGATGGATCTTTCTTCTCTCTAATTCTTCTTCTGAGTTGTTGAACCGGTTCAACAGCTTCTTCGACAACCCTTTCTTCTTCTCACTGATGGATAGTCTCCTCATTATTCATATCCAAGTTTCCTTGATCTTGATTATGAGGTAAACTTCCTCCTGAGTTTAAATAGGTTTTTGATTAGTTTTCCCTGGTTCTTCTTCTTGCAACTCTTCTTGATTACTTCCTGTTTCAGTTTCCTCTTATCTTGTTATCTTTGTAGAGTCATTTCCCAAATGGTCCAAGAGAAACTTCATACATGTGGCCAAATCAGAAGGTGATCTTGAGAGGTCATTCAATCCTTCCCAATCTCTCTTTTCAAAGTAGCCCTTTCTTTATATGAACTTGACATCCCTTGAAACATAGGTGCGGTTGTTGATTGGATCACAACATTTGTACCCCTTCTGAGTAGTTGAATATCCAACGAACTTGCATTTGATGCTCTTAGCCTCTAGCTTATTTCTTTGATCACCTGAAATATGGACAAAATACACACACCCAAACACACGTAAGTGTTCAATAAATGGTTGGGTTTTGTTTAATACCTCAAATGGTGAGATGTCTTGAAGAAATTTGGTTGGAATCCTATTGATGAGGTAGCAAGCTACTAAGACCGCATCTCCCCAAAATATTTTAGGCACATTGGTATGAAACATCATGGATCTAGAAACCTCCATAAGATGTCTGTTCTTTCACTCAGCCACTCCATTTTGTTGGGGTGTATGTGGTTATTGAAAGGAAGAAGAAAGAAGTTAGAGTGTAACACAAGCGAGAGAGCCGGTTAGGTCTTGTGCAAAGTTGGGTACTTTAGGACTTATCCAAACATGTGATCACGGTCCTAAATGAGTTGTTTATGTTCCCAAACATAGTACAACTGGTCTAGAGCAGAGCAGAGGCGCAGGAGACTGATCCCTAGGTCAGAAAGGCTGTTCTCTCTCCTCTAGGTCCTGTCGCTATCTACATTGGAGCCGTTGCACCCTACTTTGTCTTCTTCTTGTTTATGCATTGTTTATTGTACACAAAACCTTAGTTGTCTCTCTATATATGTATTGTAACCTATGAACATCAATATACACTTAAGGATTCAGTTCTTAAGCTCAAGTCTCTCTTCATATCTCGCTTCTCTCTCCTTCTCGCTCTAGAAACCCTAATCGGGTTTAAGAGCTTCTCTCATCAAGAACACTTCCTAATCTCTAAATTCTAACAGTGGACAGCTTGTTTGATGTAGGATTCCATGTTTGTTCAAGTTAGCGTTTAATCTTTGGTTTGTATAGTCTCCTCCATTATTTGATCTAAACACTTTGATCTTTGCATTAAACTGATTAGTGATGTAATTTTGAAAGTGAATGAATGCTTCATAAACTCTATCTTTGGATGGAAGCAAGATGACCCAAGTATATTTCGATTTTTCATCTATAAATGTCACAAAATACTTGTTCCCATCTATATATAGACAAAGTGAAGTCCAGACATCAGAATGCACTAGATCAAAACAATTTTCATAGATAGTAGTTGATTTAGGGAAGATTGTTCTACAATGTTTGCCAAGAATACAAGCTTCACAAGTTGAATGATCAAAGATAGCATTAGGAAACATTAAGTTCAGAGCTCTAGCATGAGAAAGACCTAGTATAGCATTCCATAAAACGTTTTGATTAACAGGAAAACAAGAATTGAAAACTAAGGAATCCGAATTACTTGCACTGGTGTCTTCAAAGAGATAAAGCTCATCTTGTATTCCACCTCTGCCAAGTACCTTTTCATTCTTAATATCCTGAAAGCAAACTTCATTAGGCCCAAATATAACATTGCTATTCTGATCATTGGGAATCCTTTTCACAGACAGAAGATTAGACTTAAACTTAGGAACAAAGAGAGCTATCCTTGTTAAAGAGTCTTAACTTTCATCTTCCTACAAAGGGAATACCTTGACCATCAGCAATAGTTACTATACCTAGAGCTGGTTTAATGTCTTTTAACAACTTAGCATCACTAATCATATGGTGAGAAACTCCTGAGTCTATTACCATTTTATGATCAGATTGTGCAAGCAATTTATGAGACAAGAGTGTGATACCAGAGAGTTTAGAGGATAAGCCTTGATGAGATCCTCCAGATCACTCCTTCTCACATATTCAGTGTTAGTGAACAGGGCAAGCTCTCCTCCTTGAGTAGATGAAGTCGCCTGCTCATTCACCACCTCTTGAGAGATATTTTATTGAAATGGAGATCACAGGCTGCACACTCCAAGCCATAACTCAAGATACAAAGTATTGATTAAGTCTGAAGTCTGGAGTTAAGTCTGAAGTCTGGAGTGAGGTCTGAAGTCTGGAGTGATTAATGAGAGTCAAGATCGACGACTACACTTTTGATCTCAGCAGATCGATCCCATCATCGTCGATCTCATGAGACAGTCTGAAGTTTGTTGTAAGGTCTGAAGTCTGGAGGGAGTAATGAGACAGGCTGTCAACCTACTTTCTGACCGTTGCTAGTTATGTACTCTTTTAAAATATTGTTTGTTTATTATCCTTGTAGCCCTAATTAATACTCTATTTATATGTTGTATTGTGAAAAGAATAAAATAGACTTTTGGGACTTATTCTTCCCTAAGCCGCCAATCTCTTTCAACTCTCTCTCTCTCTCTCTCTCTCTCTCTCTCTCTCTCTCTCTCTCTCTCTCTCTCTCTCTCTCTCTCTCTCAGCAATGAAGAACCCTAATTGGTTTTTCAGTTGTCCTCTTCAATAATCTTTTCCTAATCTTAATATTCTAACATGATATCAGAGAAATAATCTCATGTACCTCTTTAACTTCCGCAAATCTCTGGTTTAAAGCTTTCAAATCTTGTTCTTAAAAAGATTTGCATTCATCTCTGTCTTTGGATTTTATCTTGGTTATGTATCTTCAGTTCCTCTTTCTCATTCCAAAGAATTTCTGTTTTTCATCTCTTCTAAACTTGAAACTCCCTCCATCTGTTCTTAACCAGTTTAAGCAATGGAGAACTCAAGAGTTGTGATTCATGTGACCTTTAAGGGTGTTAACTGCTTGGTATGGGCAAGAATGGTGAAATGTGCTCTAGGTGGTCGTGGCCTCTGGAAATATGTTCTCAGCAGTGAAGCTCCCTTCCAACAATTTCAATCTGAAGGAGGTATGGAGATGGTTGTTGCTGATAAAGAAGCATGGACAAAAGGAGATCATAATGTGCTTTCCATACTTCAAAGATCTTTTGACCAGCATCTCTTGGAGGCATAGTCCTACTGCGTGTCTTAAAAGGAGTTGTGGGACACTCTTGAGAAGGTTTATGAGAACATGTCCAACCTTAGCATGGTGTTTGAAGTCAAGCTAGCCATCAACAACCTACAATAAGAAGACATGGAGTTCAAAGCTCATTTTGGGGAGTTCACATCCTTATGGGCATAGTTGGAGATGCTAAGGCCACCAAGTGTTGATCCTAAGATTCTGAATGAAAGGAGAGAGAAGGATAAGGTCTTTTCTCCCCTACTGACCTTGAACCCATCATACAATAGTCTGATTAAACACATCCTAAGAGCAGACACACTCCCTTCAATGGATGATGTGTGTGGACAGCTTCAAAAGGAATAAGGTTCCTTTGGTTTGTTCAGTAGGAAAGGTGAGCTTGTGACTGCCAACAAAGGGGTGTACAAACCTGATGAGAGGCAGAACTATGGTGGTGATAGGAGAGGACCCTTGGTGTGTGAGCATTGCAAGAAGAGTGGTAATCTAAAGGAGAAGTGCTGGCGCCTTCACCCACATCTCAGACCATCATCCTTCCAAAACCGTTTCAAGGATCAAAGAGCCAACTTCTCCAATGGAGCAGCTAAACCTGGCTCATCCTCCATGCGGTCTGGTGAAGAAGGTAGGGCAATGGTGGTTCATCAAGCTCCTGCCATGGTTGTTCAGAATGATGTGGTAAGGAGGTCTGACCTTGAAGCGCTTATCAAAGCTCTCAAGGAGAACTGGTATGATCCTTGGTAACTCTCTCTTTGCTTCAAATAAAACCAGACTATTGATTGTTGATTCAGGAGCCTCTCACCACAAGATAAGTGATTCTAAGTTGATAGATAATATTAAACCTGCTCTTGGTAATGTAGTAATTGCAAATGGTGATAGGATTCCAATTCAAGGCATAGGAAACCTTAAGTTGTTTAACAAAGAATCCAAAGCTTTATATTTGCCTAGTTTCACATCCAACTTGTTATCTGTGAAAAGAGTAGCTACTGATCTCAATTGCAATGTTATTTTTAGTCCTAATGACGTTGTGTTTCAGGATATTGAGACAAGTAAGTTGCTTGGGAAAGGTGTGTCAAAGGATGAACTTTATATGAATGACGATACCAACCCATCTTCTGAATTATCTAATGATTTTTCTACTTCTTCTGGTGTTGATGAATCTGTTTGGCATGCTAAACTAGGACATCCACACTCTCGTGCTTTAGGAATCTTATTATTCCTACAAGAAATTGAGGTATTGATTGCACATTAACATAGCGTTTTTAAGTTTTCTGCAATAATAGTGTTTGACGCCACTTTTCATATGTTATCATTTTCATGTGCTATTAAAAGTATTGGTGCATTAAAAATGTGACCACTAATTAAATTCATCATAGTATATATTAAACTTTCAATAATAAACACTATTTTAGGTTAAAGGGGGATGTTTAAGCGGGCTTTTTTTTATTTTGCCCGCATGTTGAAATTTTTAGCCCAAAAAAAAAATTTTCTAAGTCCCAAACCAAAAAACCACACTTACTTCTGATTTCTTTTTTTTTTTCAACCAGACACTCTTGGTCTCTCTGTGTGGTCGGCAATTTGTAAATCTGACTTCATTGTCTTCTTTGGCCTCTCAATTCCAATTACCCAGGTACAGTTAGATGTTCGTAGGTGAATTCCTTTTCTAGGTTTAAGGATTTGTATATTTATAGTTCTTATGGTGTCGGCTACTAACCTTCGAGAGTATTTCTGTTTGCATGCAACTTTGGTTCTGGCTTCGCAGTCGAAGGTATGCCAATTTCTTAGGTTTTTAGGCTTAAATTGGGGTTTCACATGTTCTCGATTTTTGATTACTTTCTTGATTTTTTGCAGGAAGCTCTTTGAATTAAGTTTCACAGTAGACAAAGATACAATTTATGGTCTTATTGTCTTATTTAAGTTGTCGATTATATGATTTTACAATTGTTTCCTTGAATAATCGAGTTTTTTCTGTCTTTGAGTGATTTTCCTTTGCACATTCGTGAGAGCCATCCTCGCATAAGCTGTATTCCTTTAATTTGTAAGTATATTTTAGCTACTAATATTGTTTCAAGAGAATATCGGTTCCGTTTTACTCATTTTCTTTATCAAAAATCATTTTTTAACTAGAAGTTCTGCTTTGTTCCTTTCTTAAGCTAACTGGTAAGCTTGTGATTATTTTCTCTCACTGTTATTCTGCAATTTATCTTAAGATACTGAAAATGTTAGTTACTTGATTGTCTGATCATTTGTTTTATTGTAAAATATGTATGAATAATTGGTCGAGGAGCTGTGTTTTATTTCGTGTAATATGGAGAAGTCATGGGTTTGGTTACCTAGGTATGGGACTCTCTGCCAAATTACATTACTCATCTTTTCAGATGTGTCTATGAGTTAAAGTAATGCATGACGTTTATGGTTTTCTTTACAGGAATAGTCTTGAGTATGCTGAAGGCGCAAACAAATTTAACAATGCATCAGAGAGGTCTTTGGGTTATCTTACAGAGATTTTCTGTCCATGCGTCGATTGCCGTAATGTCAGTCATCAACCAGTCGAAGCTGTATTGGATCATTTGGTGATTAGAGGGATGGACCGTAAATACAAGAGAAAAACCTGTTGGACTATGCATGCAGATACAGAGGAAGCTAGGGATGATGATGGTCAACCTTCTGGTTTGGATGCTTATGACCTGTATAGGACAGTATACTCCGATGGCAAAGATAGTCAACAATCACCAAAGCCTGATGGAACTCGGTTTGAAAATGGTGAAACTGCAGATGAAACTGAGTTTTTTAAGAAGTTGAATGAAGCTGAGACACCATTGTATTCGACGTGTACCAACTACACTAAGGTCTCCGCACTCATTGGTCTCTACATGTTAAAGGTGAAAAGCGGAATGTCAGAGAACTACTTTGACCAGCTACTGACGATCGTCCATGACATGTTGCCTGCTGACAATGTGCTCCCAAAGTCAACAACTGAGTTGAAGAGGCTCTTGAAGGTATTTGGATTTGGTTGTGAAAGCATTCACGCATGCAAGAATGATTGCATTTTGTATATGAAGCAATATGATAAGCTGGAAACCTGCCCGAGATGTAATGCTTCAAAATGGGAAGTTGATAAGCATAGTGGTAGTGTGAAGAAGGGAATACCTGCTAAGGTCCTTAGATACTTTCCCATCAAATAAATATTCCAGAGAATGTTTAGATCAAGAAGGATTGCCGAGGAATTGCGCTGGCTTTGTAGCAATGCAACAGAAGATGGGTCAATGCGACACCCTATGGATTCCATTACTTGTAGTGTAGGAACATATAATGAAGGTTTTCTTTTATACCAGTTTGTGCTGATATGGTAAAGTTTTCTTTTATATCAGTTTCACTTGTTGATGATTGCGAATAATGTAATTGAGTAATTTCCATATTGTAGGCAAAAAGTGAGAAGTTCAGGGTTCTAAGGAGATCTTACATCCCGCACATCACAAGCAGAAAAGGAATGTATCGTCTTTCTATTGAAATGGAGATCCAAAGTGCACAATCTGATCCATGTACAAACATTGTGCACTTCTTGATAATGATCATTGTGCAAAGCCCGGGTTATACTATCTTTGTGTTCAAAGCATGGAATCACATGTTCAGACTTCAACTCGAAATTCTAGACAAGTCCTATGAAGATCAGAAGCTCAGAACCTCAATCCCAACATCTCTGAAGCGTGCATAGACCTATCACTATTAGCTAGAAACAAGAGAAGGGCATGTCACTATCCTTGTTACCGTTTCTCACTCCTCTCTCTCCTACTAGCTGTTTTCTTGTCTTATTCCTTTATTCTTTGTTTATTCTCCTTGTAGCCCTATTAGCCATTGTATTTAAGTTCTTGTAAAGCCATTGTATGAATCAGATTAAGGGATTATTCTTCCTACATTCACAAACCCTAACTCTCTCTCTCTCTCTAACGGCTTAAGAACCCTAATCGGGTCTTAAGCTTCTCTCTTCACTTCTACAATCTACTCTATTCTCTCCATCTAATCTTCATATTCTAACATGGTATCAGAGCTATAAGATCCTGTACCTTCTTTACTTCCGCAAATTCTTACTAAAACCTGTTCTTGAGCTCTTGAAAGTTTGAAAGTTTGTTCCGGTTCTTGCAAGTTCTTAAGCTCTTAAGCGCATCTCTTTTGCTTCTTTCTCTACTGTTTGTGTTATCTGTGAGTTGAGAACCCTTTCATTTCATCTTGAATACTCCCTCCTTGTTACAAATCAGTCTTAGCAATGGAGAACTCAAGAGTTGTTATCCCTGTGATTCTCAAAGGCACCAACTACATTGTTTGGGCCAGAATGGTGAAGTCTGCACTTGGAGGCAGAGGTCTGTGGAAGTATATCTTGAGTAACACTGCTCCACAGAAGGTGTTTAAAGCCAGTACTGAAGCTGAAGACAAGATTGGAGCTGAGGCAGAGACTAAAAGTGGTGGTGAGTCTCATGAAGAGGCGTCTGAAGCTGATCAAGAAGCTTGGATACAAGGGGACCAGAATGTGCTCTCCATACTCCAAAGCTCACTTGATCAGCACCTTTTGGAAGCTTACTCTTATTGCGTGGCTTCCAAGGAGTTGTGGGATACTATTGAGAAGGTTTATGAAAACAAATCAAATTAGAGCAGAGTCTTTGAGGTTAAGTTGGCTATCAACAATCTTCAGCAAGAAGATATGGAGTTTAAAGATCAATTTGGGAAGTTTAGCTCACTGTGGGCAGAGTTAGAGATGTTGAGGCCACCAAGCAATGATCCTTTGGTGTTACAAGAAAGGAGAGAGCAAGATAAAGTCTTTGCTCTTCTGCTCACCTTGAACTCATCTTACAATGGGTTGATTAAGCACATTCTAAGGACAGACATCTTACCTGACTTGGAGGATGTGTGTGGACAAATTCAGAAAGAGCAAGGCTCATTTGGATTGTTCAAAGGCAAGGGAGAGCTGGTGACTGCCAACAAAGGGATGTATAAGGCTGATGAGAGGCAGAACTATGGAGGTGACAAGAGAGGAGTCTTGATGTGTGAGTTTTGCAAGAAGAGTGGTCACTTGAAGATAGATTCTGGTGCCTTCACCCGAACCTCAGACCTTCATCTCACAACAACCGGTTTAAGGATCAAAGGTCAAACTTCTCTTATGGTGCAGCTGGACCAGGTTCTTCTTCAATGCAGCAATGTGATGAAGGAAGAGCAATGGTGGTTAATCAAGCTCCTTCCATAACTGATCAAAGTGATGTGGTAAGAAGGTCAGACCTTGAGGCTCTCATCAAAGCCCTCAAGAAAAACTCTGGTATGGTTCTTGGCACTTCACTCTTTGCTTCAAATAAAATCAGACCCGTGATCATTGATTCTGGAGCTTCTCATCACATGATCAGTGACCCTAAGTTGATATTAAATGTTAAACCAGCTTTAGGATGTGTAGTGATTGCAAATGGTGATAAGATCCCAATTCAAGGCATAGGAAATCTGAAATTGTTTGACAAAGAATCCAAAGCTTTCTTTATGCCAAGCTTCAGATCCAATTTAGTATATGTTAAAAGAATAGCCACTGATCTAAATTGCAATGTTGTTTTTAGTCCTAATGATGTTGTATTTCAGGATATTAAGACAAGTAAGTTGATTGGGAAAGGTTTGACAAAGGATGAGCTCTACATGATTGAAGACACCAACCCTTCCTCTGAATTATCTACTGTTTTATCTACTGCTTTATCTACTTGTGTTGGTGTGGATGACTCTATTTGGCATGCTAGACTAGGACATCCACACTCTAGGGCTTTAGGACTCTTATTACCTACTGTTTCTTTTAAGAATGATGATTGTGAGGCTTGTATTCTTGGGAAACATTGCAAATCTGTTTTTCCAAATTCTAAAACTACTTATGAAAGTTGCTTTGATCTTGTTCATTCTGTTGTGTGGACTGCTCCTTGTATGTCTAGAGAGAATCATAAGTACTCTGTCACTTTCATTGATGAAAAGTCTAAATATACTTAGATAACATTGATGCAAACTAAGGATAGAGTGTTAGAAGCTTTTATGAACTTTCAAAGTCATGTTACTAACCATTTCAATGCTAAGATCAAAATTTTTAGATCAGATAATTGTGGTGGGTATACAAGCAATGCTTTCAAATAACACTTGTCCAAACATGGGATTCTTCATCAAACAAGCTGCCCTTACACTCCACAACAAAATGGAGTGGCTGAGAGAAAGAATATACACTTGATGGAGGTGGCAAGGTCCATGATGTTCTACAGGAATGTTCCTAAGAGGTTTTGGGGAGATGCAGTCATGACTGCCTGCTACTTGATCAATAGAACTACCACAAGAGTTCTTAAGGATCAATCTCCATTTAAGGTACTAAACAAAAGCAATCCATTAGTTGATCACTTACGCGTGTTTGGGTGTATTTGCCTTATGTTAATACCAGGAGAACAAAGGGATAAGTTGGATGCTAAGAGCACCAAAGCCATGTTCATTGGTTACTCTACAACACAAAGAGGATACAAGTGTTATGTACCTGAAACAAGGAAGGTTTTGATCTCAAGAGATGTGAAATTTATGGAGACAAGAAGTTTCTATGATGAGAAGAATTGGGATAGCTTGAAGTCCTTCTCCTTCAGTCCCTTTTTCGGTATTAGTAATGCTCATCAACCGGCTAAAACAAGTCCTTCTCCTTCAGTCCCTGTTTTGCCTTCAGAAGCTCCACAACATTCCCATCTTGATCATGAGGGGGACAATCAAGAATCAGAACAAGAACCGCAAGAATCTGATTCCTCTACACATGATCAAGCTGGAGTTGAGGAGCATGTGGAAGTTGAGGAAGAACATGAGGAATAACCTGAGGAGTTGGATCATCAAGTTCAAGAGCCGGTTAGGAATGAGCAGCAAGTTCAGGTATTAAGGAGAAGCACAAGGGAGAAAAAGGATCCATCAGAATGGAAGAAGACTAGAGTGTACTTCAACAGCAATGCAGTAGCTCATCCCATTCAAGCTACTTGCACCTTAGCTCATGTAGTTTTGGAACATCAAGTGTTCATTGGGAAGTTGGATCAAGAACATGTTCCAACAACCTATGAAGAGGCCAAAGGAGATAAGAGGTGGATACAAGCTGTGAATGAAGAAACAAGAGCAATTGAAAACAATGAGACTTGGTATGAGGCAGAACTCCCCAAAGGAAAGAAGGTAGTGAGTTCTAAATGGGTTTTCACCATCAAGTATGGAAGTAATGGAGAAGTTGAGAGATACAAAGCAAGGTTGGTTGCAAGAGGCTTCACTCAAACCTATGGAAAGGATTACTTGGATACTTTTGCACCAGTAGCTAAGCTTCACACAATTAGGATCATCTTGTCTTTGGCAACAAACCTTGATTGGGAGCTTTGGCAAATGGATGTCAATAATGCATTCCTTCAAGGGGAGCTTGAAGATGAGGTATATATGACACCACCTTCTGGTCTTGAAAGCATTGTGAAACCAGGGAAGGTACTAAGACTCAAGAAGGCTATCTATGGACTTAAGCAATCACCTAGTGTTTGGTACCATAAGTTGAGCTCAACACTTATGCAAAGAGGATTCAAGAAGTCTGAAGGAGATTATACCTTGTTTACTCTTCAAGATCAGGAAGGTATCATTGTCATCCTTGTTTATGTTGATGACATTATCATATCAGGAAGCAACAAGTCAGGTATACAAGACACTAAGGCTTATCTCAAATCTGTTTTTGACATAAAAAAAACTTGGTGCTCTAAAGTACTTCCTTGGGATAGAAGTTTGTCGATCTAATGATGGACTCTTCTTATCTCAAAGGAAGTACACACTTGATTTGTTATCTGAGGCAGGAAAGATTGGATCAAAGCAGGCTAAGACACCATTGGAAGAAGGCTACAAAGTCATAAGAGAGGAGGAGCTTGAAGATAAACCATTTTAGGACATTACTCAATATAGAAGGATGGTTGGTAAGCTCATTTACTTAACCATAACCACACCTGATTTGTGCTTTGCAGTGAACCAAGTAAGCCAACATATGCAAGCACCAAAGATGCATCATTGGGACATGGTTGAAAGGATACTCAGATACCTAAGTGGTGCTCCTGGTCAAGGCATTTGGATGGGTTGCAATCAAAGCACAGAGATAGTTGGATATTGTGATGCTGATTGGGCAGGAGATAGAGTGGATAAGAGGTCTACTACTGGATATTGCACATTCATTGGAGGCAACCTTGTTACTTGGAAGAGCAAGAAGCATAAGATAGTGTCATGTTCAAGTGCTGAAGCTGAATATAGAGCAATGAGGAAGCTAGTAACAGAATTGGCATGGATCAAAGCTCTTCTTGTGGATTTGGGGATTGAAACTTCAAAACCAATCACCATGCATTGTGATAACCAAGCAGCCATTCACATTGATTCAAATTCAGTCTTCCATGAAAGGACCAAGCATATAGAAGTGGATTGTCACAAAGTGAGGCAGATGATTGAGCAAGGAGTTGTGTTGCCTTGCTTCACAAGGAGTGAAGAACAACTAGCTGATGTGTTCATCAAGCCAGCTAGCTTGAAGGTGTGTGAGTCCATTCACACAAAGCTTGGACTCATGGAGCTTCCTGAATCCTCTAAGGCTATGGGATCTACACTCTTTTTCCCTTCATGAAGTTTTATCCCAAGTGTTTTTCTTCATGAAGGTTTTTAATGAGGTAGATCTCCATTGTCATTCCAAGCTTGATTCAATTCTCGGAATCAAGCTTGAGGGGGAGTTTGAAATGGATATCCAAAGTGCACAATCTGATCCATGTACAAACATTGTGCACTTCTTGATAATGATCATTGTGCAAAGCCCGGGTTATAGTATCTTTGTGTTCAAAGCCTGGAATCACATGTTCAGAATTTAACTCGCAATTCTAGTCAAGTCCTATGAAGATCAAAAGCTCAGAACCTCAATCCCAACATCTCTGAAGCGTGCATAAGAGGAATAAAATGATTTATTACGCTGTATTTTTCTCTTCCCTATAAACTGATTTCCTCCCAATTTTGTGGATCCAATTATATTCCACTAAAAATTAGAAAAATATCAAATGGAATGATATTAAAAGAATTGAGTAGAATACCCAATTACATTAGATTTTATTTCTCTAACAAGTCAACCATTTGCACTCTTCATTCTCCAAAACTCTGGTTTATATATTCCGACATATGTGCATGGGCGAGTACACATGTGAACAAGCTAAAATAATATTACAAGTACACACAAAGTATAAATACTTTTTTAATCCTAAAAAAACTGATATTACAAGTTGAACTAAGAAAAATAGAGCTAAGCTAATTTCTTAAAAGACAATTTTGTCCAAAGCCGAAGCTTCAGTTGTGATATCGGATTCTTTCCGCTAAAACTGAACCGCTATCTCGACTTACGATTGCATTGTCTTCTCACAACAAGGCCGTCGATGAGATATGAACTATTTAAAATCAAAACCAAAACCAATGTTCTCCTCAAGATAAGGGTACCCAAAGGAATCGATCTCAAACAATCATCTCACCGCCGAGTTGCCTTTCGTGAAAGACAATTACGTCGTTTAACCTCGCAAGACTCGTAGGTTAATTTATCTTGAGGGAATATTGGTTCCGGTGTTGTTCATGCATGACTCCGGAGGTCGGCGCAGATCCGAACACAAAAAAACATTAGAACATGTCAGCATATTTAAGGAAGAAATGAAAATAAAAGATAGAAAATGAAGCGAGGCTTTGTTAGAATCAAAGGAGAGGGAAGAAGTGAGGATGGGGAAGAATGGTGAAGAGAGAGGCTATATATTATTATTAGGAGAAGAAAGAACGGTTATCGAACCAATCCTGATTTAAAGAGACATTACCTTCTAGTCACGCCGATCACATTCATTGGTAGAAGAAGATGCTCCTTAAGTGTCATTGAAAAATTCTTAAGTATACAAATATGAAACCAAAAATAAATCCCAAAATTTTACTATTGTTTATCTACGGCTGTTAATTTTTTCCTACATAAAATGCAATAATTCTTACTCGTATATGTATTTAATTACTCTCTCTGTTTAATATTAAACTAAATTTAAGTATTTTTCCAAATATTAATAAAACTTGTCGAATATCTATCATAACTTTTTATTATTATTTTAGCAACTGAAAATATCTCGACAATCATTTATATAAGTCAAAATTTTCATTTCCAATTGTATTAGTATTCATTCTCATTTATTAGGATTACAATTAGTGGTCAATTTCTTAATCTTAGTCAAAGAAAGTTATTGACTTGAAAAGAGAGTTATGTAACATTTTAATAACACAAAATATGTTACTGTATTAATCATTTCTTACCAAAATATGGCTATCAATTAATGTTATTAAATAGAAATATTAAACATGAGAGCATAATTAATAAGATTCAATAGGCATATTAAAACAGAAAGCATAATACAAAGTTAATGTTTCCAAGTAATATACACTAAAATATACATGAGATTTAACCTCAGTGTCAACATCCTCTAGCTGGAACCTGAGATCTTTAACCTCTTGAAGTCGCGGACTGAACATGTAATCCGATAAGCCTTCCATAGTCTCAACTCATGTCTCATCAGGTTCCTATATAAAACAATAACTTTAGCGAACTATCATAAATTATTATTATATAAACTAATGAAAATGTTAAAACAGTTACTTCCAGTCCGAAAAATCCCCCACATCTTGAGCACCACGATCTTTTCTGGACCCTTAGTCTTTAAATATTCAGGCTTGAAGTCAACCTCATATTTGCCATAAGCCACACACTTTAAGTTATTCATCCTATTATGTATAAGAGATGTTAACCAAAACTAACATGATCAACTGTTCTTATTATCTAACAGTTTACACTTTAATCAATTGTTTTTGTCATGGTGTGTACTGCTACATTACCAAAAACATGAACTTACTTGTTGTCTCTGAGGTGGAACACTTTCCTTGTCCTTGCAGGGTTATGGTAATCGACTTCAAGGGGGCAGATGATCGAGACAACGCCCATGGTGTCTAGTCAAGATATTTGTTGTTATTTAAAGATTCACGATTAGAAAAGATTAAAACTTTTTTGCTACAAATGTAAATGTCATTATAAAAATAAAAGATCCGGCATAGCAAATTGACTGAGCATTAGGGCAAACCTATGAAATTGGTTTAATGGTAAGAAAAAGCTAAAAAAACATTGAAAAGATGGAAACTTTCGACATTTTTTACCAATAGGATCGTCTTTGTCTGTTTTGACGTCACATATAGGGAGGAAACTAACAAATTTTATGTCGTGCTTGGTGTCCAAAGGCTCGATAAGTTCAATCTCAATGTCTTCAATGACTTCAAGTCGTTGGTAAAACTTTGTTGGACAGAAACCTGGATCCGCTCGGACTACCCTTGTTCCAGATATCTCAATCCACTTTCCTTCATTTTTCTCTAGTCCAAAGAATTTATTTATTTCACCTGGATAAATGACCATTTCGATCTTGGCTCAATGCGCATAAGTGAATGCATGAAGATCATAGAGTCAGAACTGAGCGTTCTTGCATGCCAAAAAAACTGTTAAATATTTTTCACTTACTCTCTGGTCGGCCAAGTTGAAACACTCCAATATGGTCCATATTCGAACACATAGTATGGGTTGACGCGGAAAATCTTGAATCTGAAGCGCCAACCAGTTTCAGCTCTGTTAGGCTGTGTTTCTACTATGTAGTTGTAATGGACAATTATGTTTAGGTTCTGTTTCAGAGAAAATGATAATGGGAGAAAAGTTAGTGAGGAAGATGATTATTACGACGAAATTGCTTCCCCTTACCAAACAATGGACTTGATTAAAGAAGGTTACAAGAAATGAGGGTTTTAATAATTTTCCTTGAGCGCCGCTTCACTACAGAGAGAGAGAGATGTACTGTTACGTGGAGTGTCTCTTCGCGACCCTAATCAAATCAATTAATCATGGTTAAATAGCATGGTTAAATATTATGCAAACTGTACACTGGTTTTGTCATTTTCTGTTGTAGCCCCTGAGCCCTTGAACTCGTATACTGGTTTTGTCGTTTTCTTTGGTGTAGCCTCAAAGCCATATAACCGTATACTGGTTTTGTCTTTTGTTCTCTTGCAGGCTTTTGCACAGTTCTTCTGTTTCGGTGGGACATTATGCTACAGCCACCATACAATCTTGTTTTTTACGTCTCATTTTGTAGGCGTGTGCTTCGTGATTACACATTAAATCAAAGACAAAAAGAATATTCAATGTTCCTCTCATTAGATATTATTAAATTTCTTTAACATGATAAGTTCTTATATACGCAAACAACAAAAATCAGGTATCTAAAAATATTCAAAAAATCTTAATTTAATTTTTTAAACCATCATAAAACAATTAAGAACATTTCACACTAACCATTTCATCTCACTATATATGTTTTTATTAAGATAATTCGGTGTAAAAGAAAAGAAGAAACTTCAAATTTGAGGTTTTATACAAAGAAACCTCATAATGAGGTTTTGTGGTTTCTTTTTAGGGTTTAGGGTTTTGCTCACTCTAATAGAAACCCTAGAAAATCTAAAGTATCATATTTGCTTTTACATTCTAGTCCGAAAACGATTTCTTAAATTTTGTTGTGTACTATTTTTAATTTGAGTGTTACAAAATTTGAGGTTTGAGGTTTCAGATATTTAAAGTTTTGCATTAAAGTCAATACTATTATTATTTTTTTGTGGTCAAAAGTCAATACTATTAATAATAATTAAATTATACCACAAAACAGTTTAACAACTATAAAATATACATTAAAATATTAAAAATTAAATATATGTATATTGCACTCTAGAATATGATTAATCAATGTATTTCAAAGTGAAATGATTTTTTATACTTTTAAATCTGAAGACTACGAAATAAAAAAATGTTGAAATCAGACATTTTTATTAGATATAAAATCATTTAAGGACTAAAACTAATAAAGTATAAAATTACAAGGACTAAGATGTAAAAGGAAAGTTGGAACCTCAAATTTCCCCTCCGGAGCTGATATAATGGAAGCCATTTATCAGTCGACCTGAAGATGAAACAATTGAGTGCGACAATCCTACCGGTTAGTCTTTGTACTTCCCGAGTTTTGGTCCGCGAAGGAAAATTCATTATTGTGGTTATCTGCTTTGGGTTAGCTTATATCTTAAGGTGCATTTTGCAAGATTTAATTTCATGTTGTAGTCGTTTATAATGCCGAAGCATGTTTTTAAGTGCTTGGTGTGATCTTTGGCGAATAATGATTTTACGAGCTTGTCGTTGATGTAAACCTCCATAGTTCTTCCGAGATTCTAAGCGAACATCTTGTTGACTAGGCGTTGGGATGTTGCTCCCGCGTTCTTGAGTACGAACGATATGACCTTGTAGAAATGTTTCCTCTGTCCGTTGTGAATGAATTCTTCTCCATGTCGTATGGGTGCATCAAGATCTGGTTATAACAGGAGAATGCATCCATGAAGGATAAGAGTTCGTTGCCTCAACAATTTTTTGGGAAAGCCTTGTTTAGGTCGGTGAATTCCACACAAACTCTCCAATTGCCGTTCTTCCTTTTGTCTACCATAGGATTTGCGAGCATTGCAGGTCCTTTACTTATGTGATCGAGCCCGCTCCTAGAAGCTTTTCGACCTGGTTTCTTACTGCTTGCGCTCTTTCTGCTCCCAAATTTCTTCTTTTTTTTGTTTGATCGGTCTACCATCGATCTGTACGTTCTGTCAACACTGAGTTCGTGACATGCGATGTTCAAATCGATCCCAACTGATGATGATGATGCAGCCCCAAATCAGAGACTAGGATTGTGGGAGATGGAAGAACAGGTGCTGGCTTTGAAGCTCTCTCACTTGCTCAGACTTGAATGGATGTGCGAGATGGAAGTGATGGTGAACAACTCTCTTGCTCAGTGGGTTGATTGACTCTCTTAATCCTTGGCAGAGGCAATCTCTTTGAATCACACAAAGAAGACTAATACTGAAAACTTAAAAGAAACAATGAATCACTCAATGGAATCTAATGAACACAAAACTCAAAGAACACTCTTTGAAACAAAATACTCTGATTATTCTTAATTGGTTGAAAGGTGATTACAAATGAAAGGCTAATTGAGCTTATATAATACCCAGTACATGTTCCTAAAGGTTAATAGAATAAAACAAAATAGAAAAGATCAAGGAATATGGTTGATGGAGCCATTAAGAAGAAATCTGCCCAAATAAGGCAAGTGGAGCTGAACTTGAGTCTTGAAAGCTTTGGCATGAAAGTGTGGTGTGTTGGGACATCCTGATTCAGTGAATGAGACTCCAAAATGCAGCAGTTGAGTAGATATAGCCGTTGGTGGCTTAAAGCTCCATATTTGAATGCATCTGAATATGGAAAGTTGAGTATATCTTTGGTCCCCCTGATTAAGTGGTTGCTAGTGTATGGTAAAGTGTTGGTTGACTCTCCTGAATGGTTGGATATGTCTCATGAATACTTAGATGTATCTCCTGGTGGCCAAAGTTTGGTTTTCAAATGATTGAATCCTTGAGCTTCCAAATGAAGCAAGCTGAGAATCATCTGTTTTAGAAGTTGAATAATTTCTTCATCTGAACTCCATTTATGATGATTCAAAATCTCAATGAATCCTTGATAAGTTAAGTTTCAAAATTTCCAAGACGCACATATATCTCGTGTGCATTTATGTTGTTTTTCTCCAAAGGTATTGGCTGGTTGATTTATGTCCTCTCCATGCTCCTTGATTGATGATGACTTGATGTCCTCATCATACTCTCCCTCTTGAAAAGGTTTCGACCTCGAAACTGAATAATATGCACCAAGAGAAAGCAAGTTAGCTTTCATTCTCCTTTGGGAGTTTAGGGTCTTACCTTGATGTGTATATGGTCTGGATGTGAGTGGAGTATCTTGTGGTTCTCCTTTGAGCAGATATGATAGTGATACTCCTCTTCTTTGGGCTGGTATGGCGTCTCCTTTGTCTATCTTTCTCCTGCTCTCCTTATGACCTGTAATATGTTCAAAACTTTGGCAAAGAGACAAGTGCATTATGGCCTCTTTATCACAGAATTAACAACTTTAATCATTCTACTTAGAGTTAATTTCATGTACTAATGATATCTCATCTTTATTAGAGAGGAAGATGAAATCGAAGAGGAGAGGCTGAAGTAAAGAAGACAAAGCCGAGCCTCATTCCATGAAGAAGCCTTGGTGTTGAGAACAAGCAAGCAAAGCAATGCTTAAGTGAGGAACAAAGGCAACTATCAAGATGTGCAATGTGCAAAGTTGGGGCACACAGACACAGACACATACACAGACACAGACAGACAGATGATCAATGTGCAAAGTTGGGGCAACATCATCATGTGCAAAGTCAGGGCCAAAGATGTGAAGTGAAAAGTTGGGGCACTTAGATAATCAGAAGACAAGTATGTGCAAAGTTGGGGCCAAATAGAAGTCTGTCAAGAATCAAACTCAAGAAGAGTCACATGTGTGTTTAAAGGAGAAAGTGGTTACAAGAATATGTAACACTCACTCTTGGGGGTGTGCTCTCTCTCTCTCTCTCTCTCTCTCTCTCTCTCTCTCTCCTCAGGTCTACACATGTGAATAAGAGTGAGGACAAGTTACTTTCAAGTCTGAACTCACTAGAAACTGAAATGAAGAGGAGAAGATCCAACCATCCATTCAAACTCGGTTTTCCCTCCTATGAATCAATGGTTGAGATGTAATTTTGGTTTATCTTTGTTTATTGTTGTCTTAACCTAATTGCGAGCCTATATAAAGGCCACACACGACCTTTTAATGTTTTGCTAAGTCACTTAACAAGAAATCAACAAGATTCTTGATACAAACTCTTATCTCCTTCTCTCTTCTCTTTTAGGTTCTGTTTTACTTTTGCCATAGTGTTCTTCAAGTAAACACAATGTAGGTGCTTAAGAGACACGATTAAGGCTGCTTAAGGCAGCCTTAGATCATGCTTGGATATTTCATTCAATAGCTAATCCAAGTGTGAGAACAATCGGCTCTTACACTCTTCTTCTCTTGGATGTTCTCTTAGCTAATTACTGATTCTCTTCCATGTTAATGAGTAGACTCTCCTTGGTGAGATGTTAAGCTCTTGGAAGTGTTTTCATATAGCTAAGGACTCCTTTATACAACAAGATAAATGGCTTTCTTAAGTACAAACTAGTTGTCTTTCTTTGAGCAGAACCGGTTTCATTGTTCTTCTTTAATCCGTTTCTGTTCTTGATATGAGTTATGGTTCAGAGCTTCTTATGAATGTATCATGAACCAAACTAGATGATCAGAGCTTCCTCATGGATGCTTATGAAATTCTAACATGGTATCAGAGCAGCAAGTTCTTGGCTGCAAATGGTTTCAAGATAGAGAGCAAAATCTGTCTTGTTTAGTCTTTTACTTCCGCAATGTTTTTCATGGACCAAGCTTCTGATTTACTTGTTTCCTGTTTCTAAAGTCTTTTTCTCTTTCTTGTTAAAGAGTTAACAAGTTGTTGTTAAGAAATCAGAGAAGAACAAGAGCATATGATTGTGTCTTTCTTTGTTGCTTCTCTGGTTCTTGTTGCTTGTTTCAAACTGAGCAAACTCAGTCCCTGAACTTTTGAAATGTTTATGAGTTAAACTGAGCAAGAAACTCAGTCCCTGAACCTTAAACATATTCTATAACATTTTAATTTTATGTGTTTCAGGTTCATTTTCCCATTCTCCCATTCTACTATTCTCTGAGTTTGGTTTACATGCTCTTAATCTGAGTTTTTGCATTCCAAACTCACACACTCTCTATACTCTCATTTTCTGATGCACACTCTCTTAATCTGAGTTGTGTGACATCCCATACTCTTTATACTCTGGTTACTTCTATTTTACTCTAAAGTTTACTCCTAAAGAACTATCTTATTCTTGCACAGAAACTTAAATTAAGCTCATTAGTCCTGATCAAACTTGTGTTGCTTGAGTGTTGTTTTGTGTTTAGGTGTTCTTAGGAGGAATGGCGAGTTGTTGGCAGTAAGGATCAGTTTTAATGGCGGTTCATACTGAAGTTAAAGGGGCTGTGTGGTTGAGGAGCAGAAGAAGTCTCCAACAAATCAGTGAGCTCAAGTTTGGTTGTGGATGAGCCAAAATCCTCATGGATAGTTGTGGATTAGCTGAAATCCTCATGGAGCATTTATCAAGTGGTGGATGTGCTTGTTGATAAAGGATCTTCCCAAAGAGTAATGGCGGTTCATATGCTGTCCATTCAAGAAGAGGAGGTCTTGTTTTTTCCTCATAAAGGCTGATGAGCCACATACGTTTTCAAAGCTTCAAATGGCGCCAAGATGAGCTAGAGAGCTTGAAGATGTGCCTAAGAGCAAGTGTGTTTGAGGATAGATGTGCAAAGACAGATTGCACAAGGTGTGAAGTCATGGTTCAAACTATGGACTAGTTAAGAGTGCGGGGGAGTTCAAGTTCAAATCCAAACTGCAACTCAAAAGACTATGATCAGGCTACTTCTAAAATTCTCTCTTGTTACTCTTTTCATGTCATTGAACATTTCCTTAGATGCCTAAATATTTTATTGTGTTTGAAGTATTGAAAACGTTTTCAATCAGTTCTCAAAACGTTTTGCAACCTATTTAAGTTCAAACTCTTATGATTCTCTTGATTATGATCTTGTTTCATTTCAAAGTCAAAACGTTTTAAACCTTATTCTCAAACCGTTTTCAGACTTGATTTTTCATTTGTATCTTGTTGTGATCATGTGTTTCAAAGATAAAATGTTTTACAATCAATTCTCTAAAACGTTTCAAACTTAAAGGTTTCATTCATAGCTAATGTTCCTAAATGCCTTTGCATATACTTTAACAAGTTTTCTTTAAACCTTTGTGTTGAAGGTTTATAAGGAGAAGAGAAAGACATGCTTAAGGAGCATTAGGAAGTGAAGGAGCCATGAGGAGCATCCGCAAGCCTTGAAGTCTATCCAAGAGGAAGATGAGACCGACTTGAAGTTCTTCCAAGAAGAGAAGGATGATGGAAGTTGGGGTTAAAGGCCCGAGCCCTATGGAGTCCAAATTTCAAAAGACACAACAAGATCAAGAAGCTCATATCAAGAGAATTCAAGTCAAGGAATGCTAAGTAATGAAAGAGTTATGGAAAGGAGTAGCCGTGGTCCAAGATGTTCATATACCAAGGTCAAGTTACATCTTGAGTATGTAGACTATACTCTTTGTGTCCTCCTTTAGGTTATATCCCAAAGATCTTCTGAAAGTGTTTGATCTGAATAGTGTCTAATATCCATTCATCTATGATTAATCTTTTGGTGTTTCATCTCCTAGAAGATCTGAGTTCGAAAGACTTGAAGTGATTCCACAGCTTCAGGAACTTTCTTTCAATCCACGGTTTCTAATCTCTTCAATTTGTTCATTCATTCTGATTATCATCCATCAAACAACCAGAATCACAAAGTGCATCAAAGGGCTATTAGAGAGAAAGATGAAATGGAAGAGGAGAGGCTGAAGTAAAGAAGACAAAGCCGAGCCTCATTCCATGAAGAAGCCTTGGTGTTGAGGTCAAGGAAGCAAAGCAATGCTTAAGTGAGCAACAAAGGCAACTATCAAGATGTGCAATGTGCAAAGTTGGGGCACACAGACACAGACACATACACAGACACAGACAGACAGATGATCAATGTGCAAAGTTGGGGCAAGATCATCATGTGCAAATTCAGGGCCGAAGATGTGAAGTGAAAAGTTGGGGCACTTAGATAATCAGAAGACAAGTATGTGCAAAGTGGGGCCAAACAGAAGTCTGTCAAGAATCAGACTCAAGAAGAGTCACATGTGTGTTTAAAGGAGAAAGTGGTTACAAGGACATGTCACACTCACTCTTGGGAGTGTGCTCTCTCTCTCTCCTCTGGTCTACACACGTGAATAAGAGTGAGGACAAGTCACTTTCAAGTCTGAACTCACTAGAAACCGAAATGAAGAGGAGAAGATCCAACCATCCACTCAAACTCGGTTTTCCCTCCTATGAATCAATGGTTGAGATGTAATCTTGGTTTATCTTTGTTTATTGTTGTCTTAACCTAATTTTGAGCCTATATAAAGGCCACACACGACCTTTTAATGTTTTGCTAAGTCACTTAACAAGAAATCAACAAGATTCTTGATACAAACTCTTATCTTCTTCTCTCTTCTCTTTTAGGTTCTGTTTTACTTTTCCCATTGTGTTCTTCAATTAAATACAATGTAGGTGCTTAAGAGACACAATTAAGGCTGCTTAAGGCAGCCTTAGATCATGCTTGGATAGTTCATTCAATAGCTAATCCAAGTGTGAGAACAATCGGCTCTTACACTCTTATTATCTTGGATGTTCTCTTAGCTAATTACTGATTCTCTTCCATGTTAATGAGTAGACTCTCATTGGTGAGATGTTAAGCTCTTGGAAGTGTTTTCATATAGCTAAGGACTCCTTTATACAACTAGATAAATGGCTTTCTTAATTACAAACTAGTTGTCTTTCTTTGAGCAGAACCGGTTTCATTGTTCTTCTTTAATCCGTTTCTGTTCTTGATATGAGTTATGGTTCAGAGCTTTTTATGAATGTCTCATGAACCAAACTAGATGATCAGAGCTTCCTCATGGATGCTTCTGAAATTCTAACAATCTTCTTGCAAGCTTAACAAATTCATTAACACAGTTGTTGAAACATTGGAAATGAAATGTATCAAAGAAAGACTTAGCTTGTTAATAGATGTTGTGTCCTTGCTTTGGTCTAAAGGTTTCTCCTTGATGTCCTCCTTTTCTCTACTGCCTTATTCGGTCTGATGACTTAGTGTAAGGGCTGTTTCCGAGCTTCTATTCACATTCTCTTCTCCCTTGTGTTTTATATCTATAGAGAAGCTTATTGGAAAGAACAAGTGCATTATATATGTTCTTGGAGTTATAAAAAAAACAGATTGGATGATGATTGTACTTACATTGTCAGTTTCAGGGCATTGTATGAGGGTTTGGACCTTGTCATCTTCTTTTCTGATCACATGTCGCTCTGGTCTTTGATCTTCCCTACTGTATTTGGTTTGCTAATGCTCTTTCATGCTCAGTTCTTCTTTCCTGTATCAAATCCTCTTGACAAAGAAAAATGCATGACACTATAATTGGGAAATAACAAATCAGAATGAGCTAAACAATCACTGGTTTTAGCTAATGCATTTTTATGTCCTAGTGATGTTTCTTTCAACAATTGTTTAGATGGACAGGTTGCCGCAAAATGTCCTCTCTTGTGACATCTATAGAATGTTGGCTCTTTGGAATTTACAAAGTTAGAACACTTACCTTGTGTTGGCATGTTTAACAGCTTGAGTGACGCATCAAAGCTGGGTCCGGTTGCATTGGGTGAAGCTTTGAGGCTCTGCTTCTGCTCTGGTTTCTTTGTGTGCAACATCTCCATGATCCTCTGCCATTCCTGATCCTGATTTGCTTGAATAGTCTTCTAAGCTTCTGCTTGGTAGGTGTAAGTGTTTGAGAACACATCCTTGGGCTTTGGATAGCAAACAAACTTGTGCTTAGGAGCTGCCTGCGTTTTGGATGTAAGCTTAACTCTCTTGGATGTAGCTTGAAGCTTCTCTACAAATTTCTTATGCATTATGGACTTGAGATCTCTCCAATCTAGTACTGGCTTCTTATAGATGGTTGGTGTGCTCTCCTTTAACCACCATTCATAAGCCTTTTCTGTGAAAGCTGAGGCAGCTTGTACTAGCCTCCTTTCTTCTTGAATCTTGTTATCTTGTAACCAGTCCTCCATGTCAGCTTCCCGTTGCAAGTATACTTCAGGTTTACTGATTTTTCCTGAAAAAACTAGGGGACCTCTTCTTCTGTTGCTTGGCTGACTCTTACTGGTTTGTTTCATTGGAGCTTTTTGTGTTCCAGCGAACTTATGCTGAGTTGGTACATTGTAGGAAATAACTCCATGATTGTTAAATGCACTCTCGCGCCTAGGTGGATGGTGCTCTCCATACATGTCTGCTTCTGAATCTTCATTATCCTCACTGAGTTCAATGCTAAGCTGACTCCAAGATGAAGGTTTAGTGTGCAGCTCCGTGTCTTGTGATTCTGGATGGTTGGAACATTGGGTTGAGAGTTTAGGATCACAGCCGTCACCATCTGAATCATCTCCATACTCAGGGACATCATCTCCTGGCCATGGTGGTGTTTCATAATCTGTCTCCTCATCTGAGCAGATTAAGCTCTCTTCTTCCTCAGCCCAACTGTCTGATTCTTCTTCTTCAATGTTGCTGATTTAGTACCTGAAAAATCCCAACTCAAAATGTATTAATGGGTTTCCGGAGTTGTGCAACTTTAAGCTTAGAACAGGTGTGGAAATTGCTTAAGTCTCAAGTAATCCAAACAAGTGCAACACACAGTTCTTAGGAAGCTTGAAATCTAATTTATGAAGTCTGCCTAAATATTCTTCTGAATTCAAAATCGGTTTTGGGATTTTTAAATAAATCACGGTTTAGGAATCTACTTCTGGGATTTAAAAAATGGTTTAGGAAGGCTGGTTTAGTTAAAAATTTCGAAAAAATCAAAGGATTTGGTTTTAAACACAAATATTAGGTTTCCTTTTCTGAAAAAGTGCTCACACAGTTTTGGGACAAAAATAAGGAAATCAAGATCAAATGGAGCCTTCTTTGTTTGGTTTGCGAAATCCAGGTAGCTAGTAAAGGAAACTAACACTTTCTTTTGGGGTTTTTGAAATGAAATCGAATCAAACAGCCTTTTATTTTTCTTTTTGTTTCAAAAGTTTATGAACAGAGTAAGAACAATGCAATTTTCTGTAAATCAAAACTTGTCAGAAACTAAAAACTAATGAAAATTCTTTTTGGATTTTTGGATTAAGGTATGCAATATATGAATGAAAAACAAAAACAACTAAAGAGTAAATGCAAAACAGAAACTGTTTTGTGATTTTCGTTTTTGGATACAAAGATGAACAACTGATAGAAACTAAATGCAACAGAAAACTTGTTTTTCTTTTACTTTTATGTATGCAATTAATAAAACATGAAAAACTAAGAAGAATGATAGATCTAATAAAACATAACAGAAATGGATGCAACTGTATGATGAACAAATGAAAATGATGCAATCTAATGAGTTAAACGAAATTAAAGGATAGAATACACCTGTTAGGAGCCTTTCGGCTCTGATACCAGATGATGCAGCCCCAAATCAGAGATTAGGATGGTGGGAGATGGAAGAACAAGTGCTAGCTTTGAAGCTCTCTCACTTGCTCAGACTTAAATGGATGTGCGATATGGAAGTGATGGTGAACAACTCTCTTTCTTAGTGGGTTGATTGACTCTCTCAATCCTTGGCAGAAGCAATCTCTTTGAATCACACAAAGAAGACTAATTCTGAAAACTCAAAAGAAACAATGAATCACTCAATTGAATCTAATGAACACAAAACTCAAAAAACACATTTGAAACAAAATACTCTGATTATTCTTAATTGATTGAAAGGTAATTACAAATTAAAGTCTAATTGAGCTAATATTATGCCCAGTACACGTTCCTAAAGGTTAATAGAATAAAAGAAATAGCAAATATCAAGGAGAATTGTTGTTGGAGCCATTAAGAAGAAATCTGCCCAATAAGGCAAGGGGAGCTGAACTTGAGTCTTGACAGCTTTGGCATGAATGTGTGGTGTCTTGGGATGTCCTGATTCAGTGAATGAGCCTCCAAAATGCAGCAGTTGATAAGATATAGCCATTGGTGGCTTAAAGCTCCATATTTGAATGCATCCAAATATGGAAAGTTGAGTATATCTTTGATCCTCTTGATCAAGTGGTTGCTAGTGTATGGTAAAGTGTTGGTTGACTCTCCTGAATGGTTGGATATGTCTCCTGAATTCTTAGATGTATCTCCTGGTCGCCAAAGTTTGGTTTGCAAATGATTGAATCCTTGAGCTTCCAAATGAAGCAAGCTGAGAATCATCTGTTTTAGAAGTTAAATAACTTCTTCATCTGAACTCCATTTCTGATGATTCAAACTCTCCATGAATCCTTGATGAGTTAAGTTTCTGGAACAGGTTGATTTGTAGCTTACTCCTTCTTGTTGTGTAGATTTGCTCCAAAACATGTACATATGTCTCCTGTGCATTTAAGCTGTTTTTCTCCAAAGGTATTGGCTGGTTGATTATGTCCTCTTTATGCTCCTTGATTGATGATGACTTGATTTCCTCATCACCAACCATGTCTTTGACTGACCATGCGACTGTCGAGACATTTTCTTCAGAAAATCGATGAGCTCAGATCTGATGGACGTGTCTAGGTCAGCTCCTATTCCCACACTTTGCTTGGGTTGACGGTCTTCGATTTTGAGGTTTTCGACAATTCTTGATGAGGGTTATCTCTGTTGAATTTTATCGTAGGCGATCCTTTCTCGTTTTCCACCATTGTATTTGCTTTTGTTGACTAGTTGATTCCTGATGTCTCCTCGCAGTTTGTCGATCGCTCGTTTGATTGTGTATTTGTGATGCGAACGCCTTTTCTCTGCTTTCTCTTTTTGTCGGTATCAAGTTGTTTGTGACTTTTAATACCGTGGTTGTTAAGTTATTGTGGGCTTCGTCGCATTGTAGAGGCGATATGGATTGGTTCCGCTCTTCTTCATCTCCTCGATTGCTAGCGTTAGTGATATTGTAGACGCTTCTCGTTCCTCATATCTCCTACGATGAGAGTGGCGTTTCTGTCATTTCCGATCTGCCCTTTGGTCATATGAATATACCCAAATTTCCCACAGAGGGCGCCAATTGTTGAATTCGAGCTTCACAAAGATTAATTTAATAAATTAATCAAATAAAAGGACTTGGATAATTCGAATTTAAGGATCAAAATGGCAATAACAGAAAGGACCAAAAAACGTAGTCGTTTTATTAGCTTATAGTTCGAAATCGCTTAAGGGATTTCTATGCTCAGGAATTAAGGTTTGAGTACAATGATTCAAGATAATCTTTTCAGGCTTGATTGCAAAAAAGCCCTCGAAATTGAAGTCAACCCTGAAACTACCCTCGGCCTTCTCCTTCCTCTCCATCGCTCATATATCCCCTTACTAATATGGGTATTCACGGGAATGCCATCGTCAGACTTCATATGAAGTCTGATAATTTAATCAAAAAACAAAAGGACCCAAAATTATTTTTGAATCGCCATGAATGCTCAACAACCACGACAACCACCATCCCCGATGAGTTAATGTGTAATCCAGCTTGTTTTTCCATTATTAAAGCTCAGGTAAAGCTCAAGAATAGAGCTCGGACGTTCTCCTCACCGATTTCTCCCTTTTCCCCTTTGATTTTTGGGGATTCTTCGATTCAAAAGTAGCGAAATTGTTTATCATCTTATAAAAACAGCAAAACACGTCTCGGATTTCGGGTTTTCGGTGATATTAGACGTTCTGGGAAATCGACGAGGCTAAAAACAAACTGAAAACGGACATTGGTAAGAATTTTTTCATATCGTCGATTTTCTGATATGAATTGTAATCTGAGACATCTGTTGAAGTCTAATTTTTTCGTAAACTTCAATATGGTCAACGAGAGGGTAGTTTTGCAATTAACTTTCAATTGACAGACCTATATAGAAGTCTGTGAAATTCCTTTGAAAAAAAAAATATATCAGACTTCATTTAGAAGTCTAAATAAGAAGAGGGTAGTTTTGCAATTTATTCAAATTTGATTTTTTTGTCAGACTTCTGATGTAGTCTGGCAAGAAATTGACCGATTCTTGACTTTTTGTCAGACGGAATCAGATGTCTGAAAATAATGGGGGGTAGAAACTGCAATTGACCCAAATTTTCAGATGTTGATAAGAATAAGCGAAAAAATCGTAGGACTTCTAAATCTGTCTGAAAATAAGGAAAAAAAAATATCAGACGGCTATAGACATCTGAATTTCTAAACTTTTGCCAGACGGCTATAGACATCTGAAAAATCGAATTTTGGTCAACGCTGGATAAAAACCGAAAATGCGATGTTTTTTATCAGATTTCCCTCGCTGTCTGGAATTCTTTTCAGACAACATAAGAAGTCTGAAAATTATCAGACTTCTTGGAGAAGTCTGACATTTCAAAATCAATTGTAAAACTACCCTCTACTTTCTTTCAGAAGTCTGATAATTTTCAGACTTCATGGAGAAGTCTGACAATTTAAATTCAATTGCAAAACTACCTTTTTTCTCAGACTTCATAAGATGTCTGACAAAAAGTTCAAAATTTTCCAAAGCAGACTATGTACGTTGTCTGATGGATTTTAGACTACATCCGTTGTCTGACACTTTGATTTCAATTGCAAAAATACCCTTTTTTCAGACTGCCATAGAAGTCTGGTTTCGCTGAAATCAGACTTCTATAGACGTCTGAAATGTTAAAAACTTTTAAAATGCATTTATTGTATATTTTTGATTAATTTCGTTGATTTTAATTTTTATAATTGTGTGTTAGTTTTCTATGTTCCTTCTGCGTGAGTTTTACATTCTTATATATGGTAATTATTTTTAAATCAATTTTTGAATAATATTGGCAATGTTGCTAATAGCATCAGACTTCGCAAAGAAGTCTGGCTTTTCCCAAAAGATCTCTAATGTTGTTTATACAGGTAATGGTTCAGTTACCTGTTAATTTTGGTGTATGGGTTGTGAGAGACCAGATTTGGCATTTTGTGGTTGATAAGCTCAATGGAGGGCGAATATCACTTTGCGTGATGGTTCTACACATCAAGAACTTGTTGAGATGGTACAAGATGATTATATGCTGGACAAGAAAACCGAGCTGGTGGAGTTATCATATCCATTGTCGGAAGCACTCTTGAAACAAATGGATCCGGATAGCCCTCCGGTTTATGTCACAAATGATAGGCAAGTAAGGAGCATGGTTGAATTAGCTAATACGCATTTAATCTGTCTTTGTGTCTCGAGCCGATCCGGTATAGAAGATGAAGATGCGGTGAATCATGATGAAAAATATGAAGTTGAAGATGTGGACGAAGATGACAAAGAAGAAGATTGGAATGAGGAAGATGTGGACTCAGTCTCGGATGATTCTGTTTGTGGTAGTGGTGGTAATGATTGTGTTGGCAACTTGGATGTGCCTGAGAAGGTTTTCAAGGAACACGTTGAGGCTTACCATGACGATGCCGATTATACCCTATATGGGAAAGTGAAACATGAAGATGTAGATGTGGAAGAAGATGAAGATTATAAGAAATATGAGTTGGAGGGTAAGAGTAATCAGTGTGTCGGCAAAAGGGACTTATCTGAGGGTATCTTTCTCAATAAGTGTTTTGATAGCAAGAAAGACCTAATATCAGAGCTACGTTTGACGGCGATAATGAAGAAATTTGCATTCAGGACAGAGAAGTCGTACAAGACACGTTTTGTGGCTAAATGTCGTGTGGAAGGATGCAAGTGGAAGCTTCGAGCGTCTGTGAAGAGCGAACCAAACAAGTAATGGGTGATGATATATTCAAAAACCCATACATGTTCGGTGGTGGACCGGATGTCTACGCGAAAACGTTATACTCCAGTTTGTATTGGTTAGTTGTTTACTGAATGTTTTGGTATAATTGAGGGGATAACACCAAAGCATGTCAAAGTATCAATGAAGAAGCAGTTTGGGATTAGGATGAGCTACACAACCACATACAAAGCATTTTTACATGCTCAAAAGATTGTGAGAGGAACAACGGAAGATGGGTACGAGAGACTGCCTTCTTTTTTGCATGGAATCAGGCAAACCAACCCGGGAACAATAACTGCTCTTGAACTAGATGAGAAGAATAGATTTAAATATCTATTTATAGCATTTGGAGCTTCCATACATGGGTTTACGTTTCCTAGAAGAGTCATTGTGGTGGATGGTACTCATCTTAATGGAAAGTATGGCGGTGTTATGCTAGTGGCGGCCGCACAAGACATAACTTTTCAGATACTTCCGTTGGCTTTCGAAATTGTAGACTCTGAGAATGCTGACTCGTGGGAATGTTTTTTCACCAAGCTGAAAGAATGCATTTCAGACAAATACTCTTTGGTCATAGTCTCAGATAGATGTGAGTCGATCAAGAATGCGTGTGAAACAGTTTTCCCTTGGGTACAACGAGGGATATGTTATTACCATCTACAAAATAACATAGTTACCAAGTTCAGGAGAAAACATCTTCTGTACTTGATGCGGTCATCAGAACCAGACTAGACCAGGCGCTCACTACCTCAACCACTACGTCAGTCAGCACACTGACTAACTCAACCACTACGTCAGTCAGCGCAACCAGACCCAATGGAGACCAACAGTCAGAAAATGAGGCACTCCAACTAATACAGGAGGAACCAATCAACAAATCCAATTGTTCTGGATTCCGTACTCATCAGAGGACCAAGGAGAATTGGATTCGAACCAAAAGGGGTAATGGTTTGAAAGATATTTAACTTCCAAATCACGAGATACTACACTTGCCTTATTTGGAAGATCATGGGTTCAAATATTGCCAAACTCGAACTTGGCAACCATGAGACTTATTATCACTTCTAGAAGCACTCTACAACACCCTCAGAAGTACCAGCCCACACAGTATCAGGAGGATCCTATTGGAACATAAGCAAACTCAACCGGAGCTATTTATGGAAGCTATGAAGACCAATTGGTTTACCACCTCTCAAACCAAGATTTGGCGACCAGGAGACATTTACCACAAGCCAAAGAAGATAGAAGACGTCCCCAAACCAGCCAGAATGCACAGAATTAATTGGAGGTTCACCTAGTTCAACTTTCCTTATTCACACACAAGCAAATTCAAGGAGAAGATCATCCAACGGCTCCTTTCCATACATGCAAGCTGCAAATTATTTGTCAATCAAGCTGTTCCAGAGATCCTCACTTATCCCCTAAAGCCATCCAGATACAAAGAAAGCAACAAGATCAAGGATTCTCACCATATTCAGCCTAACGGCTAGTTTTAATTAAATTTGCGATTTCTTTCTTGTTCAAGGTCAATATGACCGTTAGACACGAGTCCTATAAAGTCTCATTGTATTCTTCACTTGTAAATCACCTTTCCACCTTTCAATCAAAGTATTATTCAGTTTCTTCAAAGATTGTTCTTTGT
This sequence comes from Orychophragmus violaceus, assembly GCA_030180135.1. Classification (NCBI taxonomy): domain Eukaryota; kingdom Viridiplantae; phylum Streptophyta; class Magnoliopsida; order Brassicales; family Brassicaceae; genus Orychophragmus; species Orychophragmus violaceus. Next base: position 60,075,472 of record CM058234.1, on the reverse strand, counting down.
TAAGATCTTTTGGCTTAGGATTCATTTGAGTGATTCAATTGTTTCTGAAGATTATTGGAATAGGATTGCTTCTGTGATTCAAGCAGAACTAGTTCACCACCGATTGAGAGAGTCAATCAACACCCACCGGTTGAGAGAGTCAATCACCTTCCATTCATTCCACCCATCTCGGTCAAGTAAGAGAGCTCTTAAGCCAGTGCTTGTCCTCCATCAATCCATCGCTCAAGCTTCCGCCTTGGGGCTGCATCATCTGGTATCAGAGCCGAAAGGTTCCTACATCAGGTGTATTTATATCCTTTATCCTTTCGGTTTTTATTGCATTTAGTTATTCATTCATATTTCTGTTTTCTTTGCATCTTAAAACAAAAACCCATAAAAATTGTTTTCATTTGCATCTAGTTCATCCTTATTTTCAGTTTTGCATCTTAAATCAAAAAAAAAAAGTTTGTTTTGTGTTTCTTTTGATTTCTATTTCTGTGTTCTTAGTTTGTTTCAAAAAGTTCAAAAAGAAAAATAAAAAGTTTTCATTCTTTTGATTCGATTTCTAAACCCAAAAAAGCAACAAAAAGTGTTATTTCCATACTTTTTCTTTGTGTCAATTCAAATTAAAAAAAAATTTACATTTAAGTTTTTGTGTCATAAAATCTTGTTTCCATTTCTGTTTCAAATTGTGTAGACTTTTTACGAAAAAGGAAAGGTTGGATATACCAAATTTCCATTTTTACAATTCAAAATTTGAACTATTCCTTTTTGCTCTATCCGAGTACACAGCTTGTAAGATCCCATTGATACTCTTCTAGTTTGAATTGTTTCAGGAAGTAACTCAAACATGTGAGAAGGAGCAGCTACTGATCAGATCAACATGAATCATCTTCTTGAAGTCTTGAGAGGCATGAGTGAGCATTTGACCCAACTAGAACAGTCCCATCCTACCCAACAACAAGAAGAGAATGGACTTGGGAATGCACCAGAAGCTACTTATGTGGAGCCTAAACCACTAGACCAACCTTGGAGAACAAGAACGACAAAGTCACATCCACCAAGGACTTCCCAATGAAAATCATGGAGTGACTCAAGCCGTGCAACATTCCAAGCCACCTACAAGTCAAAAGTCAGGTTAATTTGGGATGATGGATATTATTATTATGGACCTCAATTCTTTGTATATCCAGGAGGTAAAGCAAGCTATATAGATTGGGAAAGCAACATGGAAGAGTACTTTAGCTACTATTGTGTTCCTGATGAAGAGAGACTCCACATAGCACTTGGACAACTCACCAAAGAGGCTCTAAAATGGTGGAACAAAGAAGAGTATGAGAGATGGTACTACAAGGAGCCAAAGATCAGAACATGGGATGACTTAAAGTTGAGCATATGGGAGAAGTATTGTTCACAGAACACAACTACTTATCCACCGAAGAGATCTTCAACTCCTAAACTTGTGCAAGATGCCAATAACTCTCAAACAAAGTATAAAGGTAAGTTCTCTGTCTCTAAGAATACATTAGAACTAACGTGTTGTAAGTGTAAGAGCAGGGATCATGTTGCTAAGGACTGTCCAAGAAAGAGGACCACAACATCAAATGGTGAAAAGCTAGTACCACAAGAGACCAAAGGAGGAGAAAAGCGACCAGCAGACTCTAAACCATTTGATGAGTTTCCCACCTTCAGATTTGCACCAGTAGAACACACTCACAAAGTCCTGAAGGAGAAGCAAGAGTTGAGCACCAACTCATTGTCTAAATCGCAAGACATGCCAACACAAGGTAAGTGTTCTAACTTTGTAAATTCCAAAGAGCGAACATGTTACAAGTGCCATATGAGAGGGCATTTTGCTACAAATTGTCCATCTAGGAAGTTGTTCAAAGATATAACATCAGAGTTGAAAATGTAAGTAACTGACACAAATGATAACTTTGTGCAATCTGATAATTTAATTTCCAATTCAAGACTCATGCACTTGTCTTTGCCCAAGGATTCTGAATCAGGAACAAGATCAGAAGAAGAGGATGGAAGTCAGAGTACACTACCAAACCTGCTTTGTTCAAAGGCGGATGACAAAGAAGAAGTGGAGCAACACCAATGTCATGAGCCACAAGAAAGTAAAGGACAAGAGCACATTCAAGGTACCATCATGACTATTGTGCAAAGACATGAGCGAGACAAGGTAAGTCAATATCTTACTCAACCTGTTCATATTGATTCCAAGGATATTAAAATGCATTTGTCTTGTCCAAAAGAACTTGAGAAAAATATAGGTCTTGAATCAAGTTTCGGGCATAACCATCAATACAAAGGAATCAAGATGAGAAAGATCAGGGAGATCCAACCAATGATGGACTATAGCATAAAACCTCTAGTAGTAAGCGCACCAGGAGAGAGGAGACTCTGAACCAGCTTGTTAAAGCTATAATGGTAAGCTCCAACCTTGTGCAACCTGTTTTTAAAGTCCCAAACTCAGATATAATCTACTTTCTCTTTCCCTTAAGAGTTGACTTAGGTACAGGTCTGATAAAGATCAAGAAGCCAAAGGCAGAAGGAGTCTTGAAAGAGAGGCCAACACTAAGCCATCTTTCCACACATAAGCCACAAGAAAATCAAGGGCTTGAAGTATATCATGCTTCAACCAAACATGAGGTTATTTCTGAACTTGGAATGAGTATTCTTGACTATCAATCCACTGGTATAACGTACTTGTTTCTTGAGTCAAGTGTTGAGACAGGGATTAGATCTAAAGATAAGGCCAAATGGGAGATCCAGGAAAATCCACCAGACCAAAGCAAGCACACTACATCTATTAGCATGGCAAGTCTTTTTTTGATCCACTTCATTTCCCATGACTCAATGCTGTGTTAAAGGATTTGTTAAGCTTACAAGAGGATGAGATATCAGTAGCACATGAATATGACTCTAAGGAAAATGATTCAAACCGTTATTTATGTGATAAGAAGCCCATAATGCATTTGTTTCTTTGCCAAAGTGTTGAGAATATTTCAGGTCTTAAAGAGAGCAGAAGCAAGATAAGCAAAGGAGGCGTCACACCAACTCAAAGAAGAGGAGTATTGCTATCCTATCTACTCAAAGAAGAACCACCGGATGCTCAACCACTACATCAGAATCAAAATGATTCCCAAGGTAATCTTCTAAAGCCTCATTCACTTCACTGGACTAACTTAACTTATCTATGTGCAGGTGATCAAGTTTTGAGGTCAAAACTTCTTGAAGAGGGAGGGTATGATGCGGTCAACAGAACCAGACTAGACCAGGCGCTCACTTACTCAACCACTACGTCAGTCACTACGTAAGTCAGCACGCGGACTAACTCAACCACTACGTCAGTCAGCGCAACCAGACACGATGGAGACCAACACTCAGAAAATGAAGCACTCCAACCAATCCAGGAGGAACCAATCAACAAATCCAATTGTTCTGGATTCCCAACTCATCAGAGGACCAAGGAGAATTGGATTCGAACCAAAAGGAGTAATGGTTTGAAAGAGATTCAACTTCCAAATCACGAGATGCTACACTTGACTTATTTGGAAGATCATGGGTTCAAATATTGTCAAACTCGAACTTGGCAAGCAGGAGACTTATTATCACTTCTAGAAGCACTCTACAACACCCTCAGAAGGACCAGCCCACACAGGATCAGGCGGATCCTATTGGAACATAAGCAAGCTCAACTGGAGCTATTTATGGAAGCTATGAAGACCAATTGGTTTACCACCTCTCAAACCAAGATTTGGCGACCAGGAGACATTTACCACAAGCCAAAGAAGATAGAAGACGTCCCCAAACCAGCCATAATGCAGAGAATTAATTGGAGGTTCACCTTGTCTAACTTTCCTTATTTAGACACAAGCACATTCAAGGAGAAGATCATCCAACGGCTCCTTTCCATACATGCAAGCTGTGAATTATTTGTCAATCAAGTTGTTCCAGAGATCCTCACTTATCCACTAAAGCCATCCAGATACAAAGAAAGGAACAAGATCAAGGATCCTCACCATATTCTGCCTAACGACTAGTTTTCATTAAATTTGCGATTTCTTTCTTGTTCACGGTCAATATGACCGTTAGACATGAGTCCTATAAAGTCTCATTGTATTCTTCACTTGTAAATCACCTTTCAACCTTTCAATCAAAGTATTATTCAGTTTCTTCAAAGATTGTTCTTTGTTAAGATCTTTTGTCTTAGGATTCATTTCAGTGATTCAATTGTTTCTGAAGATTATTGGATTAGGATTGCTTGTGTGATTCAAGCAGAACTAGTTCACCACCGATTGAGAGAGTCAATCACCTTCCATTCATTCCACCCATCTCGGTCAAGTAAGAGAGCTCTTAAGCCAGTGCTTGTCCTCCATCAATCCATCGCTCAAGCTTCCGCCTTCGGGCTGCATCAGTACTTGGTGAAAAATGCGGCTTACGCATATACGATTTACGATTTTGACCGAAACATGGCTTCCTTACGAGCGGTAAATCCTGAACTTGCTGATTACTCGGAGGAGGCAGATGTGAGTCTATGGTCACATGTGCATTTTGGCGGAGACAGGTACTTGTGCGGTCTGACAATAAGTGTCAGACTTAATATTTTCTTCTCCGACTTCTATTGATGTCTGATATTATTATCAGACTTCTCCTGTTGTTTGATTATTTACCAAACTGCAGGAGAAGTCTGAAACGTAAGTGTCGGACTTAATATTTCTACCCAGACTTCTAATGATGTCTGATATTATACTCAGACTTCTCCTGTTGTCTGATTATTTACCAGACGACAGGTGAAGTCTGAAAGCGTAATGTTTTTCTTAATACTTTCTAGTTCTTACTTGTGTAAACCTATTTCAAATTGTTGGAGACAGGTACAACATAAAGACGAGCAACATTTCTGAAACTATAAACTCCGCATTTAAGATGGCAAAAGGATATCCCATATCTTTCCTTTTAGAGTTTATACAAGAGAAACTAGGGACATGGTTTTGTAAAAGGCGGCTAGATGCAATGAACCCCTCAACAACATTTAGCCGAGGAGTTGAATATTTGCTGGCTATTCGTGAATATTATGCAGATATGATGACGGCAGAACGCGTAGATACGTATCAGTCGTTGTTAAGGGAGGACATAGGGATTGTGTTGTCGATTTGGAACATCATAAGTGTGAATGTGGTGTTTGGGATTATGAAAAGATGCCTTGCTCACATGCCATATGCGCTGCACCGGAACCTAAGCTACACATTTCTACCCTTGTATTTCCATCTTACAGAACAGACTACTTGTACGCCGCATACTCACGCAACATCTTACCAAAGAATTTTACTGGCACAATTGATCATGACACCGTGCGTGTCTTTCCGCCGGAAGAGAGGCGGAAGCCTGGAAGACAAAAGAAGTCGAGGTGGCAATCTATGCTAGAAATCGCCAAGAAGAAGGGCAGTAAACCGCGGAAACTACACAAGCAATATTGTTGTTCGAATTGCAGACAACCAGGCCACAAACAACCTAATTGTCCACAATCTGAGGCTGACTAGAAATGGTTGAACTCTAATGTGATTTAGGGTTTTCTGAAGTTTGATATGTGTTCGCGTTCAGTGAAGTCTGATAAGTTTTAGGGTTTACTGAAGTCTGGTATGTTTTAATGAAGAACTGGTTGAAGTGTGATATTTTTTAGGGTTCACTGAAGTCTGACGTAGTAATGGATGTATTTCAGAAGTCTGATGTTGAAACTTGTCTCAATTGTTTGGGTTCTGTTTCATCAAGCGTAGTAATAAACATAACTATGATTAGTGCTTAAGTTTGTTACAAGCACAAACTTAAGCAAAAACAAGCACAAAAGTAGGCCAAAAGATGGATGTGTATTTCTTTCAACTACATAAGATATTTCATATGCAAAACATATCATAAGTCTATTTCTCACCGTAGGTGTCTAGCAATCCATACTCGGTATGTACCTCTTCACCTGTTCGCCCGAGTTCAGTCAATTTGTCATAAGCTAGCCTGTCCCTGATTGACTTGATGTGCTTATCACAAAGATACTTTGGAAACGCCATTCCAAGTGAATGGAACTCGATGAACTTCGCTCCTAACAATCGTGTAGCTGTAACGTTCCAAGGGATAAGGCCACCCATCATCAGCTGGGGCCAAGACGTGTAACACATAAGGAAACATCTCACAGATTGGTGCCACAGTCATTCCGACCAACTCATCATTTTCCGATTAAGGATGTTGTCCCAGACTGTTACGTGCCTATCCGGGATAGAAATCATAAGTGCTACCCATTGCTTTCCGCCAATGTGTAGTGCGGTGTAGATATAATCAATTTCTAGTCCCCCAAGCCTTCTCTGATTTTCAGAATACGGGTAGTTGACCAGTATAGTAATCCCAAACACCAGGAGGAAGCCTTCTAGTTGAGGCAGAACTATTCTCTTCTGCACCGCTCTTAATAAAATATGGATAGTGTTGACGCCACAATGCTTGAAGGAGTGTGTCAATGAAGCACAACCTCTCGCTTATGAACCATTCTGAATGGTTGTGTTGGCGAAGCCTCAGCAGATCAATCCCGGCATCAATATGCTGCACCAAGCCAAGAATGTGTTAATATAAGAAAATAAAACACAACCAGACAGCTTCAAAAGTCAGACTTCTTCGGAAGTCTGAATATACATCCAAAAGTCTGAAAATACAACTAGACTTCTTAGGAAGTCTGAATATACATCCATATTGGAATGGAATTCTTAATTCACAACCATTGGAGTGAAACTGACCGTGTCATGCAGCCATTCCTTTGAAGTGCGAATATCATAATACCATTGGAGTGATGTTGTAATGGCCCAAAACCCAAGCCCAAAATTTTTAAAGAAAAGAAGTGAAGCCCATGTCCAAATCCCATCATTAATGTGTTTCCTTTTCTTATTTAAGCCCAAAGCACAAGGCCCAACTCGTTAAGGATAAAAGCCCTAGCTCTTTTCCCTATAAAAGGAGGAGAGGGGCTCCTCATTTGTCACATGATAGGTGTAGTTTTAACCCTATTCTAACTGCAAGTGCACAGTGATGTAGTTGTAGTACTTAGGGTATCGAATCCACAGGGACTCTGGTCAACGATAGATGAAAACAGAAGTGATTAAACTAGGAGAAAGCAATATGGGAAAGCAGTAAATCAGACAGCAGAAAGTAAATCAAGCGAGTTGTGAGCAAGGAAGCGAAGCGTTAGGTTTCAGGAGTTCTCAGGAAATCAGGAACGCAAGCAATCAATCAGTCTAGATCTAATCAATAACTGTTCTAGAACTCAAAACACGGATATAGAATTAACCAAATTCCTTTGCGATAATTCTCTAAGTCTAAGTGCAGCAAACCAAACTTTCGTTTGCGAGAACTAACAGATTAAACCAGCTTTAATTCCAAGTTTGATATGTTCACAATTAACCTAAACCAAACTTTCGTTTGCGAGAAGTTTAATTGCTTATCTAAATTCTTTCTAGTTAAATTAACCAACTTCCGCTGCATTAATCAACCTAACATCATAATTCTGATTAGCTACTTCAGATTAAGCATTAAGAACAACTTAGATAAAGAACTAGCAGATATGAATCTCTACAAATTAATTAAACTATAATTCTCTGAAATCCCTAATGAGAATCCTTCAACCTAACAGGTAAACTACTCAGACATGTTCATCGAAACAGAAAACATCTTAAGTAGAAAACCAAATATCATAAAACAGAATAATCAACAGGGGTTCGAAATCCTCTCTCTTTCGAGAGCCAGATCAGCCCCTAAGGCTCTCTGAAATAAAATAAGACTTAATGAAAGCGTAGCCTAAACAATGGCTTAAAACCCCTTATATAATAGCTAAAACACGTTTTGGGCTTCTGTGTAAATATCTGGGCTTTTCTGCAAAATCAGCATTCTTCATTAAATCGGCGAGTCTGGCCCATTCGCATATGCAACGATCGATGCAGGTGTGCAACGATCGACGCAGTCTTCAAAACTGGACAGTGAACTCTGTCTCTCGGACCAAATCTCCAAAATACACCAAACAGCTCCAAAATCTCCACTTCTGCTCCAAATGTGTCTAGACCTGAAAACATACTAAAAAGAACACAAAAGACACTAAAAACACATCTATATCATGGCATAAAATGGGTAAAAACCATGATATATCAACTCCCCCACACTTAGCTCTTGCTTGCCCTCAAGCAAGTAAAGAACCAAAGTATAAGCGAAGAGGTTTGAAAACACAGAAACTCATTTCGTCCTAGGAACTTTCACAATCACATTCACTTGGTAAGCCACTGAAAACTTCCCTACAGAACTCAAGACCACAATATACTTCCCCCACACTTAGCAACTGTCCTAAGTAAACTCCACAATCACATTCAAGCATTCAAATTCTCCCTACTGACTTCTGCAAGTATTTAAGTGCGGTCTCACCTAAGGAGTATCGATCAAAGGCACATGGATTCTTACCTTATCAGCTCTAGACCACCATACTATCTTTCTCTAGTCCCTTTCTTCTCTTTCCCTTCCTTAACAACTGATTTTTCCCCATTGGGTATCATTTTATTTTTTTTATCAGTGTTCTTCCCGTTATGGGGTGTACTTTGGACACATTCCATGGATAGCACAGGAGATAATAGGGGTCTCTACCACTCCTGTGACCACTTCGGAGTTACTAACTCATCCTCAGTTTATTATTATTATTTTTTTTTACTTTATAGAAGGGGTGAAGGGAACTAAATAGGATAGGTTGACAGGCTGTGTCAGAACTAACAGGGAATCCGACACAGAGTATACCAAGCCCTTAGGTGAGAAATCTAAGTCAGTATTAAGTTGAAGTCAGTAAAAGGATCCTCTGATACCTGAAGTGATGTGGGTGTCCTCAGTAGGCTGATATGTGTCTGGGTTTTCTAACAGTCATAGAGGCTCTGCAAGTCTGTCCAATGGTCACTTAGTTCCTGTTCAAGCGAAAAGTTTCCTCGAAAAATCATAGTTTCATACAAATTTTGACTCAATAAAACAAATTTTGAAAAACTAAGAAAACAAAAGCGTGCGTCAGTAGCTTCCTCCCCCACACTTAAACTACACTGTCCCCAGTGTAATCAAAGCATGAGCTCGGTGAAAGAATAATCAAATTGAAGAACAAACCGAAAAGTTGCAGAATACTTACCTGTCGTCGCCCTGCGTCGATCGATGCCCAAGGGTGTCGATCGATGCAAGGCGATTATCGCTCGCGGTTATGTAGATAACCGATGTCTGAACCGCAATCAATTCGTTAAACCGTAAATCGCGACTGCATCGACCGATGCTCAATGTGTGTCGATCGATGCAATGCGATTATTCCTGTTTTCCTCAGCTCTGAACACACTTAAACAGAAAAATTAAAAATACCAAATCAAAACGAATGGAAACAAAAACAAAAACGAACCTAACAGTGGGTTGCCTCCCACTCAGCGCTTGTTTTTAGTCATTAGCTTGACTATTGGAAAGAGATTGGATTCATGGTGGTTTCAACAGAGACTTTGAGTGTCTCTGTGAATATCTCTTCATCCAAGGAGGTGTATAGGCATTATGATCATGGGGCTTTCCAAGGAAAGAGAAATCAGAATCAGGGCGGGAGCGAAGCTTGGGCGGTCTACTGCGTTTCCCTGCATTCAAAACAATGCGGTCAGGAGATTTAAGCTTAGGTGATTTATACTTTACCTTTGGTGCAGATCTGATGTTTGGGGCTTTCTGCTTATGTGCAGTTGCAGGTACTGAAGATGTTAGAGCAGGTTCAAGAGGAACTGCCATCTTCTTCTTTCCACTATCAGATACTGTAGTTCCACCAATCTGAACTTCTTCTTTCAGATCACCTTCAGTGGAGATCATCTTCTTTGCATGAACTCGCAAAGTTTCAACTGGTGGTGTTTTATTCACCTTCTTATCCATCACTTTTATGCAGTTAACCACTTCTAGCTCTTGTCTGGAAGGTTTAGGAACCTTAGGATATGGCACTGGGGGCTTGTAAGCTTGTTCTGGTACTGTTGCAGGTTTATGGACATGTGTGCGTTCCGTGTCGATCGTTGCATAATGTGTGTCGATCGATGCAAGGCGATTCTGTTTCTCGAAAGAACTCGAAATTGCCGTCAGAATGGCATGTCGATCGTCACTAAGGGGGTGTCGATCGGTGCATGTATCAGGCAGACAATATTCATCCAGAAAATCCGAGATTATGCTCTCTTCTTCACCTAGCAACTCAATCTCATCCCTTATGTTCACAGCATTGATGTGCAGCTTCCGTTCAGCTCTCTTAGCTTCATTTTGCCTCTCTATCGCTGCATCCAGCTCCTCCATATGTGTGCTCAAAGATTCAAGCTTCTCATTCAAATCTTCATACAAAGCATCCATCTTTGAGTTGAAGGACCTATCAATCTGTTGTTGTCTCTCAAGGTACTTCTCTATCATGATTTCCATTCTGCTCTCATGAGCTGTAGGTGCAGGCGGTACTTGGTAAGAAGAAACGCTACAACTCCTTGAGAAGGCATTGCCCTGTTGCTGGAAAGGTCCCTGAAAAGCAGATTCCTGACTGTAGAATTCATTCCCTCCAACGTAGTTGATAGCTTCTTGCCCATACTTTTCAAGTACAAGACTATGCAGAGACTCTACTTTGCTCTTTAACCAAGTTATCTGCGAGTTGTCAATCCCTGGATTGAAGAAATCATACATCTTCCTTACGATATGTGTCGATCGATGCAGGAGAAGCGTCGATCGATGCAAGCGCGATGATGTGACGATCGACACACAGGACCGTGTCGATCGTTGCAGGGCGATTACAGGCGTACCTGAAACGCAAGAACAGAAAAAGAAAAAAAAAAAATTAGTAGCAAAAATTAAAAAACGAAAATCCTAGTCTAAACCCTAAGTTCAAATCTATCGAGAACTCAAAAGAGTCCCCGGCAACGGCGCCAAAAACTTGATAGGTGTAGTTTTAACCCTATTCTAACTGCAAGTGCACAGTGATGTAGTTGTAGTACTTAGGGTATCGAATCCACAGGGACTCTGGTCAACGATAGATGAAAACAGAAGTGATTCAACTAGGAGAAAGCAATATGGGAAAGCAGTAAATCAGACAGCAGAAAGTAAATCAAGCGAGTTGTGAGCAAGGAAGCGAAGCGTTAGGTTTCAGGAGTTCTCAGGAAATCAGGAACGCAAGCAATCAATCAGTCTAGATCTAATCAATAACTGTTCTAGAACTCAAAACATGGATATAGAATTAACCAAATTCCTTTGCGATAATTCTCTAAGTCTAAGTGCAGCAAACCAAACTTTCGTTTGCGAGAACTAACAGATTAAACCAGCTTTAATTCCAAGTTTGATATGTTCACAATTAACCTAAACCAAACTTTCGTTTGCGAGAAGTTTAATTGCTTATCTAAATTCTTTCTAGTTAAATTAACCAACTTCCGCTGCATTAATCAACCTAACATCATAATTCTGATTAGCTACTTCAGATTAAGCATTAAGAACAACTTAGATAAAGAACTAGCAGATATGAATCTCTACAGATTAATTAAACTATAATTCTCTGAAATCCCTAATGAGAATCCTTCAACCTAACAGGTAAACTACTCAGACATGTTCATCGAAACAGAAAACATCTTAAGTAGAAAACCAAATATCATAAAACAGAATAATCAACAGGGGTTCGAAATCCTCTCTCTTTCGAGAGCCAGATCAGCCCCTAAGGCTCTCTGAAATAAAATAAGACTTAATGAAAGCGTAGCCTAAACAATGGCTTAAAAACCCTTATATAATAGCTAAAACACGTTTTGGGCTTCTGTGTAAATATCTGGGCTTTTCTGCAAAATCAGCATTCTTCATTAAATCGGCGAGTCTGGCCCATTCGCATATGCAACGATCGATGCAGGTGTGCAACGATCGACGCAGTCTTCAAAACTGGACAGTGAACTCTGTCTCTCGGACCAAATCTCCAAAATACACCAAACAGCTCCAAAATCTCCACTTCTACTCCAAATGTGTCTAGACCTGAAAACATACTAAAAAGAACACAAAAGACACTAAAAACACATCTATATCATGGCATAAAATGGGTAAAAACCATGATATATCATCACACAATTCCAAAGAGCGAGCAGTGCTCGTGATCAGAGACCGGCGACTAGTCGCCAGAGCTCTACCGCCGGACCGCCGGAGCCGCTGTCTGTCGCCGCCGTTGACCTTTGACCGGGTCGGGTCGGGTTGACCGGGCCGGGTCAGGTTGGTCGGGTCGGGTCGGTTTGACCGGTCTGGTTCGGTTTAAGCTGGTATGGGCTGGTTATTTTCAATTGATCATAACTAGCTCATCCTAAGCCCGATTTTAGCAAGAGGAAGGCCTAATCCACTTTTCTTTTCGTCCTCCTTCCAGATCTGAAGACAGTTCGGGAATCAGGGATTCCAAAATTACGTTTTTTCCCTTCTTTGGCTAAGGTGAGGATCGGTTTGACTGTTGCCTATTCCATTTCAATTCCGGACACGAGACCTTCGTTAATTTCGTCTTTCCTAGGTAGTTTAGGATTAGTAATGTGCACTATGTGATTGATTGTTGAACGTAGAACGGCTACGTTATCACTAAACTGAAAACGTTGCTTGTGTGTGATGGCTATGTGTGATAGAACTGTATTAGGGATTGCGTGGCAGGGCGCGTATAACGAGTTTTGGTACGCGTCCTTGATCGTCGGAGGAGGGTCATGACAAGCCCTCCCGTGGTGGTGTGTTGTGGTTCGAAAGTTCGTGAGCCGTTTGTTTGCTGTGGAAAGGGCGTAATGGCCGGTCCATGGGTGGGATTAGGGGAAGGGAGCCCTAGTCCCCAACCATAGACATGTAGTTATTTCGTAGGTTGATTGTAATGTGCGTTCGAGCATTGCGTGCAAGGAGATATTAGCTTAGAACTTGTTTTGTAGTTGTGTGGCGTAAGCCGGGATCGCGGATTCCTTAGTCCGCCCTTACTGGGTAATTGTGTTTGAAACAGTTACTCAGGCCTCTCATTTCCTTTCTCGTGCCTTTTTCCCTCGCAGGTCCGGATGCAGGATTGACGATCTATCAATGCTATTGGTGGATTTGAACCGAAGAAAGCGCGCGGGATTCCTGGGACCAGATTGAGAAGGCAGCTGGTTGGACCGTTCCGGGTGCCCTAATGCTACGTCTCCGGTTCGCCGGGAGACGGGTGTTACAATTTGGTATCAGAGCCTGGGTTAAGGTTCTCCAATGCTGTCCTTGGGGATCAGCTTTCGTTGTTTTCCCAAAACTGTGTTTTAAATTTTTCAAAAGTGTTTGCAAAAGTTTTAAAAGTGCCTACTTTGCGAAATGCTTTTTCAAGCGCCAATTATATCTTCGATTATTCTCCGCATTGGTCCTAGACTAGTTAGATTTTTCTTGCAGGTTGGGGGTTGTTGTCTTTAGACCTCAGTGGTGCTACTTCCCGTAAGATGTGTGCCGTTGAGGTGTATGTTGGGATGTACGTTGTGGTGCACGCCCACAGGGTAGTCAGTATTATTGGGGTGTGTGTCGGGGTCATCGTCTGTTCGAAGTGTGTCTAACCAAGCGTGCTAAGGCGATAAGGATGTGGAGAAGTTCATGCGAGTGGCGAATGCGGGAGTGTTGCAAGGAGTCCTAGAGGAGCTGCAAGAGGTCGATGGAAAGACCGGATTGCAAGGAGTGCTACAATAGCTGCAAGAGGTCGATGGATAGACCGGATTGCAAGAAGTCCGTTTCGGAGTGCCGGTGTTCCGACTGGAATAAGCGGCAAGAGCTGCTTGTGGCGTTTGGTGCACAAGGAGCAGTAGGAGGTTGTCCGAACCTATTCCAAGTATGGAATCTTGGAATCAGATTTGTGATATCAACTTCAAATAATTAATGGACGGCTCGTTTGAAATCTGATCAAGCTGGAAGCTGGAGGAGATCTTCGTGTCATGGCGGGCTCGAGATTCAACGGTGGAACTGGAATGGAAACGGTCTGCCTTGGAGTTCTTTGTGGATTACTGAAGCAGCTAAGGGAGTTCTTCACGAGGGAAAGGAGATCGCAAAAGCATTGGAAAAGTGACATTGTGTCATTTGGATTTGCCTAGTCAGCGGGACTTCTATTGGTTGCAAGCGCAAGTGGATAAAGCAGGCTATTGGATATGGAAATCCAACAGAAGAGTGTTAGGAAAACACTATGGCGGATTGGCAAGAAGCTGCAAGGGAGAGCAAAGGACGGCAAGTGTAAAGGGGGAATGAAACCCAACGGATGGTGTTTGGAAAACACCACGGATGAATCACAAGGTAGGAAACCATGAGCTGGAAATCAGATTCGAAGTCGGTTTGGGAATCAGAGTGCGCAGCGGAAGCGTGGTGGGTCGTTCCCCCACAAGTCAAATTGGGAGTCGGTTTGGAAATCAGAGTGCGCAGCGGAAGCGTGGTGGGTCGTTCCCCACATGTCAGGAAGCCATAATGGACATGGTTAACTGAATTATTCACGGAGGATAAGCAAGGATGTCTGCTTGTGCAACAATCAACGCTATGGTGCACGGGAATGGAAAACGTCGAAGAAAATCCATTTGGGATTGGATGATACACTATGGCATGGTAATGGAAACCATTGAGGAGAATTGGATTGGAAGCGGAGCATCTCATTCAAGACTTAGAACCACTCGAAGGATGAGTGTTGTTTCTAAATGTTGGGAGTGTTAGCTATGACACTGGTCGTTCTCTTTCTCATAATGTTAAGCGTCGGTATTGACCAGTCTCAAGGATAGAGATAGTATCTGGTTCGACTCAAGCGGTAAAAGGAATGTGGTAGTGGAGTTCTTCCTAGCAATGGAAGCTAGAATTTTAAACCCCCTCATCAAGGAAGCCGACCCTATATGATGGGCGGGGGATGTGGCATTTGTAACGCATTCTGGAAGCTGCTATCGGATTGGCACCAAGTATAAGGACACTTCAGAGTGTGGTTGGAAATAAGGGGGGGGGGGGAGAAGCAGCCTCCTAGGATCAAGGAAAAGATCATTTCAACTGAGTAAGCGATCGAGATCAGTTTCTGTTCAGCGAAGTTGCGGAATGTCTGTTGGTAAGGAGTTGCGGTGGAGAACTCTCGCCCCAGAATTTGGGGACAAATTCTTTTTAAGGGGGGGGGGGGAATTGTAATGGCCTAAAACCCAAGCCCAAAAAATTTGAAGAAAAGAAGTGAAGCCCATGTCCAAATCCCTTCATTAATGTGTTTCCTTTTCTGATTTAAGCCCAAAGCACAAGGCCCACCTCGTTAAAGAGGGAAGCCCTAGCTCTTTTCCCTATAAAAGGAGGAGAGGGGCTCCTCATTTATCACACAATTGCAAAGAGCGAGCAGTGCTCGTGACCGGAGACCGACAACCAGTCGCCGGAGCTCCACCGCCAAACCGCCGGAGCCGCCGTCCATCGCCGCCGTGGACCCTTGACCGGGTCAGGTTGACCGGGCCAGGTCGGGTTGACCGGTCTGGTTCGGTTTAAGCTGGTTTGGGCTGGTTATTTTCAATTGATCATAACTAGCTCATCCTAAGCCCGATTTGAGCAAGACGAAGGCCTAATCCACTTGTCTTTTTGTCCTCTTTCCAGATCTGAAGACCGTTAGAGAATCAGGGATTCCTAAATTACATTTTTGCCCTTCTTTGGCTAAGGTGAGGATCGATTTGACCCTTGCCTATTCCATTTCAATTCCGGACACGAGTCCTTCGTTAATGTCATCTTTCCTAAGTAGTTTAGGATTAGTAATATGCACTATTTGATTGATTGTTGAACGTAGAACGGCTAGGTTATCACTAAACTGAAAACGTTGCTTGTGTGTGATGGATATGTGTGATAGAACTGTTTTAGGGATTGCGTGGCAAGGCGCGTATAACGAGTTTTGGTACGCGTCCTTGATCGTCGGTGGAGGGTCCTGACGAGCCCTCCCGTGGTGGTGTGTTGTGGTTCGAAGGTTTGCGAGCCGTTTGTTTGCTGTGGAAAGGGCGTAATGTCCGGTCTGTGGGTGAGATTAGGGGAAGGCAGCCCTAGTCCGCAACCATAGACATGTAGTTATTTCGTAGGTTTATTGTAATGTGCCTTAGGGCATTGCGTGCAAGGTGATATTAGCTTAGAACTTGTTTCATCACCTTCATGCTTCCACAAGCCTCTTCCACCGAGAGATGATTTGGTCATTCTAGCCCACACCAAGTAGTTGGCTCCTTTAAGAGTCACTGGAATGATTACCCTTGAGTTCTCCATGACTGAGTAAGGAGGGAGTTTCAAGAGAAAAAGATTTCAAGAGAGTTTAGAACAAGAGAGGAAAGAACCGGTTTGAAAGATTGAAAGTTATCCGAGAGTAAGAGGAGATTCAAATGAGTAACAAGAACAAGAATGGGAGTTTCAGAGAATTTGCCGAAGTTAGAATAGGTATAGGAGCTTTAGAGCTCTGATACCATGTTAGTTTTGAGAGATTATGAAGTGTTCTTGAAGAGAGAAGCTCTTGTACCCGATTACGATTTTAAGAGCGAAAGAGAGAGTGAACCGAGAGTATAAGAGAGAAATGAACTTAGGAAATGATTCCTTAAGTGTGTATTGATCCTCAAGGGTTACAAGACATATATAGAGAGACAACGAGGGTTCTGAACACAAGAAACAATAAAATAAGGAGAAGAAGACAAAAGGAGTGCAACGGCTCCAAGAGAGAAAACGACATGTCATGGAGGAGAGAGAAGCGCATGTTCTGACCTAGGGATCAGTCTTCTGATCCTCTGCTCTGCTCAGAAAAGTTGGTACTAGGATGAAGACATAAACAACTCCTTTTAGGACCGAGATACCATATTTGAATTAGTCCCAAAGTCCCCAACTTTGCACATGACCTAACTGGCTCCATTCCTTGTGTAACACTCTTATACTTCTTTCTTATTCAACTCAATATTAAGAACGCCTAAACACAAAACAACACTCAAGCAACACAAGTTTGATCAGGACTAATGAGCTTGAATTAAGTTTCTGTGCAAGAATAAGATAGTTCTTCAGGAGTAAACTTTAGAGTAAAATGGAAGTAACCAGAGTATAAAGAGTATGGGATGTCACACAACTCAGATTAAGAGAGTGTGCATCATAGAATGAGATTATAGAGAGTTTGTGAGTTTTGAATGAAAAAAACTCAGATTAAGAGCATGTAAACCAAACTCAGAGAATATTAGAATTTGAGAATGGGAGAATGAACCTGAAACACATAAAGTAAAAATGTTAGAGAATATGTTTCTAGTTCAGGGACTAAGATAGCTTAGTATAACTCAGAACACATGTTTAAGGTTCAGGGACTGAGTTTCTTGCTCAGTTTAACTCATAAACATTTCAAAAGTTCAGGGACTGAGTTTGCTCAGTTTGAAACAAGCAAAAAGTACCAGAGAAGCAACAAAGAAAGACACAATCATATGTTCTTTTCCTTCTCTGATTTCTTAACAACAACTTGTTAACTCTTTAACAAGAAAGAGCACAAGACTTTAGAAAGAGGAACCAAGTAAATCAGAAGCTTGGTCCATGAAAAACATTGCGGAAATAAAAGACTAAACAAGACAGATTTTGCTCTCTATCTTGAAACGATTTGCAGCCAAGAACTTGCTGCTCTGATACCATGTTAGAATTTCAGAAGCATCCATGAGGAAGCTCTGATCATCTAGTTTGGTTAATGAGACATTCATAAGAAGCTCTGAACCATAACTCATATGAAGAACATAAACGGATTAAAGAAGAACAATGCAACCGGTTCTGCTCAAACAAACACAACTAGTTTGTACTTAAGAAAGTGATATATCATGGTTTTTACCCAGTTTAGACCATGATATAGATGTGTTTTTAGTGTCTTTTGTCTTTGTTTAGAGTCTTTTACATGTTTAATCAGGTTTGGAGCTAATTGGAGATATTTGGAGCATTTTGGGACTTTTGGGACGTTTTGGCCGAGAGCTTAACTCACTGCCCGATTTGTTGATCATGCATCGACCGACACACCTTGTGCATCGGTCGACACACTACCGATATGGGCCGTACGCATCGGTTTAATGAAGATATGAAGATTTGCAAAGAAGCCCAAGATAGTTCCAGTATTTACACAGAAGCCCCATCCGAGATTATGCCTATATATACTAGTTTTTGGTGTTTAATTTAGATACGCTTTCATACTTAGAGCTAAGAGATTTCTAGAGCTTTTGGGGCTGATCTATTTCCTGTATTCACTTATTTTGGAGAAGATTTCGAACCCCTTTATCTATTTAATTTCTTATATGCAATCTATTATTTCTTTGATTATGTTTTCATTAATCATGTCTGAGTAGATCCATAGTTGAGTTTAGGGTTTCTCATTAGGGTTTGATGACTTGCTAGACTTGTTTAATTCAGTTAGGATTCATATGATTAGAATGTTCTTCAAACTAAATTGTGCTTAATGCTAGTTCTAACCTGATCAATTAGAATCTAGATCTTAGGTTGCTAAATACGTCACGAAAGTGGGGTTTAGGAATCTGAACTATTTAGGTTGAGCAATTAAATTATTCGCAAAGAGATTTGGTTTAGTTTAATTGTGAACATATCGAACTTGAACTTAATGCTAGTTTAATCTGTTAGTAATTGCAAAGAGATTTGGGTTACTGCACTTAAGCTTAGAGAGTTTTCGCAAAGAGATTGGGTTAATTCTATTTCCGTGATTTGAGTTCTAGAACTGAGTTTAATTTGATCCTGACTGATTAGCTTGTCTGCTTGTCTGATTTCCTGAGAACACCCTAGGCTTGGCGCTTTTAGTTTATTGCTTACAAAACAAATTCCTGCTACTGTTTACTTTCTTGTTTCGCAATTTATTTACTTCACCATCTGCTTATTTCTATTATTAGTCTCTACTGTTCTGATCTATCGAGACCTAGTGTCCCTGTGGATTCGATAACCCTATATACTACTTTTCACATTGCTGTTCACTTGCAGTTTAGAATAGGGTAAAACTTAGAAACCTATCAAGTTTTTGGCGCCGTTGCCGGGGACACTTTGAGTCTTCGATAGGACCGAACTTAGGGTTTTTACTAGAAATTTTTCTTTTTGCTTTTGCTTTTTCATTTTATTATGATATTTTGCTAACTTTTTCTCTGTTTCTTTCTGTCGCAGGTACGATTTTCGCCTTGCGTCGACCGTTGCACACCTTGCGTCGATCGACATTAGGCGATTCTGAGATTGAATCGATCGTTGCACTGATAGCATCGATCGTTGCTGGACGATTACAGACAGTTTATGCCAACGCAGAAAACTCGAAGTAATCCGAACTCGAGCTTAGTTAATCTCAATCTAGAGGAACTTGGACGTTTAGAGAGAGCTAACATAAGAGAAAGAAGAGAGAGAATGGTACGAGAACGTTTGATCTTGATACCAGATGCTGAGGGTACCCTGAGGGATCCGGAGAACAATCCTTACAATGCTGCTGGGCAGAGGAATGATGCTGAAGGGAATGTCATCCCTGACCCTCCTGAGCAACTGCAACAGGAACAAAACCAGGGTCAAAGACGAGCTCAAGGTAGAGAGATGGTTGTTCATGAGAGGACACTAGCTGACTACAACAGACCTGACGAGTTTCATGCAAACCGAGCAGCTTTAGTGCTTCCTGCCTTTGAGAGGAATGACTTTGAGGTCAAGACCACCTACTACCAGCTGATGAGACAGATTGCTTTTCATGGTCACCAAGCGGAGCAGCCTATAGATCACATTGATCGGTTTGAGGACATAGTTACTGGCATGAAGTATGAGGGAGTGTGCCCAGACTATCTGTTCCTTAAGTTATTTCCACACAGTCTTGCTGGAGACGCTAGTGTATGGCTGAGGCAGCTGGCACCTGACCAATATACCACTTGGGCAGCTTTAAAGAGTGAGTTCCTGTGTCACTTCTACGATGATGCGCGTTCAGACCAGTCCAGACAGGACATACTCACTTTCTCCCAAGGAGCTGTGGAGCCTTTAAAGACTGCCTGGATAAGATTTAAGCAGTATCAGCGTGACTGCCCACACCATGGATTCACTGAAGTTCAGCTGATTGGTATTTTATTCAGAGGAATAGATCTTCCATATCAGTCTGCGCTGGACAATTCCAGTAATGCCAACTTCAACACCAGGACTCCTACACAGGCTAAGCAGTTGATTGAGAATTTGATTGGCAGCAACAGCTGCAAGACTATGGATGAGAGGAGAAAGAAACCTAGTGGAAGTGTTGATAACTCAGAGATGGCTGAACTGAGATCCAGAATGGACAAAATCTGCACTCTTCTAGGTGAAAAGAAGGCTGTCCACTTTGCTCAAGAAGTAGAGGTAATTCAGACTGAGGAGGACACTCAGGAAGAAGATGTGAATTACATCGGAGGATCTGGTTTCCAAGGAAACAGATTTGGATATCAATTTGGGAACAGATTTTCCGGTGGAGGACAGACCAATAATTCTCAGAAAGCTTACGGATCTGCTTTTGAGATTAAAATGGAGACCATGATGAACAAGCTGCTGGAGGGACAGATTAAGAGTACCGCAGACATACACAAGAGAATAGATACAGTCTATCAGGAGCTAGATGGGAAGGTTGAATACCTGAGCACACATATGAAGGAGCTTGATGCTAAGGTTGCAAGAACCGCTGGACATGCTCAGAGGGAAAATGGATATCTTCCAGGAAGAACAGATGCTAACCCCAAGTACCAATGCAATGCAGTGACTTTGAGAAGTGGTAAGGAATTGTTACCCAACTAGAACAAGCAGCTGAGCGTTGAGGAACTCACGGAGATTGAAGAATTGGAAGATGAAATCCGTGACATTCGCGATGCATCGGTCGATGCCACCAAGCGACGGTCGACGCAAAGCGATAACGAAGAAACTGTCGTTACAAAGTCGCCCAGCAACGATCGACACAAATACAGTGACGGTCGATGCAAGGCGACTGCTGAGGATTCAAAACCTGAGAAATCAAACCAGTCAACCGAAAGAGTTTACAAACCTAAAATTCCCTATCCCAAGAATCCCAGGAAGGCTAAAAGCGAGAGGCAGTATGCCAAATGCAAAGAGTTCATAAAAAAGGTGAAAGTTGAAGTGCCTTTGCTTGACTCCATGGATACCTCGCCGATGATGAGGAGATGCCTTAAAGATATGATTCCTGGAAAATGGACTGATGAAGAGAGTGTGATGATGATCAGTGAAGTATGCAGTGCAGTGATTCAAGGCAGAACTCCTGAGAAATTAAAAGATCCTGGGAGCTTTGTATTGGATTGTACTATCTACAGGGAGAGATTCGAAAGATCCTTATGTGACCTTGGTTCCAGTGTGAACCTTATGCCTCTCTCAGTTGCTAAAAGGCTCGGTATAACTGATTTCAGACCCACTAGGATATCACTGGTTCTAGCAGACAGAACGATCAGGATTCCCGAAGGAGTATTGGAGGATGTGCCTATAATGATTGGCCAATGTGCGATACCTACTGACTTTGTGGTTCTGCAGTATGGACAAGAACCAAAAGATCCACTAATTTTGGGTAGATCTTTCTTAGCTACAGCTGGTGCAATGATTGACTGCCAGAGAGGTAAAATAGTTCTGAACGTGGGTGATCTGAAGATGAGTTTTGATATGAACAAGCTGGTAAAGAGACCAACCATCGACGGACAGACTTTCTATGTGGACACACTTAGTGAATTAGCTGCCGAGTACTTTCACCAGTCACATGCTGAAGATCCACTGGAAAGAGCTTTACTGAGCTCTATAATGGAGCTGGAGTATCTGCAGGACGAGTCAGCAATGTGCTATACGAGACTGATGGATTCTGTTGAAGTTGCAATGCAGGTTGAAGTATCTGACGCGACGATGCAACGATCGACACTTGCCAAGCATCGGTCGTTGCAAAGCAACGCAGACTGGGCAGAAGAGAAAGCTCCGAAAATAGATTTGAAACAACTTCCTTCCGGGCTAAGGTACGCGTTTCTTGGACCTAATTCAACTTATCCAGTGATAGTTAACGCTAGTTTAAACAACGCAGAGCTCACTTTACTGCTAAGCAAGCTGCGCAAGCATCGCAAGGCTCTTGGCTATTCTCTTGATGACATTTCAGGTATCTCACCAAAGCTGTGCATGCATCGGATACATCTTGAGGATGAGTCTAAGACATCTGTTGAGCATCAGAGAAGGCTTAATCCTAATCTCCAGGAAGTGGTTAAGAAAGAGATTATGAAACTACTGGATGCTGGGATCATCTATCCTATTTCAGACAGTGATTGGGTCAGTCCAGTCCATGTAGTGCCTAAGAAAGGTGGAGTCACAGTTGTGAAGAATGAGAAGAATGAGCTGATACCTACTAGGACTGTGACGGGACACAGGATGTGCATAGATTACAGGAAACTGAATGCTGCGACTAGAAAGGATCACTTTCCCTTACCTTTCATTGACCATATGCTAGAGAGGTTAGCCAATCACCCTTACTACTGCTTCCTCGATGGATACTCAGGTTTCTTTCAGATTCCTATCCACCCAGAAGATCAGGGAAAGACTACTTTCACTTGTCCATATGGCACATTTGCTTACCGTAGGATGCCTTTTGGACTCTGTAATGCTCCCGCCACTTTTCAGAGATGCATGATGTCCATATTCACTGATATGATTGAGGAATTTATGGAGGTATTCATGGATGACTTCTCAGTCTATGGATCATCTTATAATGAATGTCTAGAGAATCTGTGCAAAGTGCTGACTAGATGCGAAGAGAAGCATTTGGTCCTTAACTGGGAAAAATGCCATTTCATGGTCAGAGATGGTATCGTTCTCGGACATAAAGTGTCTGAAGCAGGGATCGAAGTGGATCGTGCTAAGATTGAGGTAATGACCAACCTGCAGGCACCTGATTCTGTTAAGGCTATAAGAAGCTTTCTTGGACATGCTGGTTTCTATAGACGGTTCATCAAAGACTTCAGCAAGATTGCTAGGCCACTAACTGCCTTGCTGTGTAAGGATACCAAATTTGAGTTTGATGCAGACTGTAAGACTGCATTTGAACAGATCAAGCAGGCTTTAGTGAGTGCTCCAATAGTCCAGCCACCAGATTGGGATTTACCTTTTGAGGTTATGTGTGATGCAAGTGATTTTGCTGTAGGAGCTGTTCTGGGACAGAAGAAGGACAGAAAGCTTCATGCTATCTATTATGCTAGTAGGACACTAGATGATGCGCAGAAGAACTATGCAACCACCGAGAAAGAACTGTTAGCCGTTGTCTTTGCTTTCGAGAAATTTCGCCCCTATCTTGTTGGCTCTAAGGTGATTGTTCATACTGATCATTCAGCCCTGAAGTACCTGATGCAGAAGAAGGATGCTAAGCCAAGATTGTTGAGATGGATTCTGTTGCTTCGGGAGTTTGATATCGAAGTGAGGGACAAGAAGGGAGTTGAGAATGGAGTTGCTGATCATCTTTCAAGGATGCTGGTTGAGGAAGACGTGCCCATAAATGACTATTTGCCCGAGGAAAACGTCAACATGGTTAGTACAATTTTTGAGATGGATTTGGGAGGTGAGTTGCAGAACTGTCGGGAAAATCGCCTGGTGTCGATCGATGCTACATTGGCAACGGTCGATACAAGTATCGGGGAAGCAGCGATCGACACATGCACACGCAACGATCGATGCATTCCTGATACGAACCGAGAATCCTTCAGGATCAGAATTGGGAATTATGACTTCGAAATTGCTGCTGTAGCAACCTCTGATCGACCCTGGTATGCAGATATAGCTAACTACCTTGCTGCTGAGACTGAACCAGATGATCTAAAAGGCTATGAAAAGAAAAGGTTCTTTAGGGAACTTAGAAGATATTACTGGGATGAACCTTATCTCTATAAACACTGTTCAGATGGCCTTTACAGGAGATGCATTGCTGAATCAGAGGTTCCAGACATCCTTTTCCACTGTCATGGATCAGATTATGCTGGACATTTTGCTACATTCAAGACTGTGTCTAAAGTTCTGCAAGCAGGTTTCTGGTGGCCTACAATGTTCAGAGACACTCATTCTTTCGTCTCTCAGTGTGATGTTTGTCAAAGGAGAGGGAAAATCAGCAAGAAGCATGAGATGCCTCAGAATTTCATTCTGGAAGTTGAGGTTTTCGATTGCTGGGGCATAGATTTCATGGGTCCTTTTCCCTCATCCTATGGGAATAAATTCATTTTGGTTGCTGTGGACTATGTGTCTAAATGGGTCGAAGCAATAGCTAGTCCAACCAATGATTCTTCGGTGGTCATTAAGCTGTTTAAGACCATCATATTCTCCAGATTTGGAGTGCCTCGTATAGTGATAAGTGATGGAGGATCTCATTTCATCAATAAGGTTTTCGAAAAGCTGCTGAAGAAGCATGGAGTTCATCATCGAGTCGCTACTCCTTATCACCCTCAAACTAGTGGACAAGTTGAAGTTTCTAACAGACAGATCAAAGAGATCCTTGAGAAGACAGTTGGAAAGACTAGGAAGGATTGGGCAGCAAAGTTGGATGATGCATTATGGGCTTACAGGACAACATTCAAGACTTCGCTTGGGACCACTCCATTCCATCTGCTATATGGAAAAGCATGTCATCTGCCAGTGGAACTTGAGCATAGAGCAGCATGGGCTGTGAAACAGATGAACTTTGATCTTAAGTCTGCTGCGGAAAGGAGATTAGTGCAGCTTAATGAGTTGGATGAGATTAGACATTTAGCTTATGAGAACTCGAAGCTGTACAAGGAGAGGACTAAGGCATATCATGACAAGAAGATTGTCTCCAGACAATTTGAGCCTAATGATCAGGTACTTTTATATAACTCTCGTCTGCATTTGTTTCCAGGAAAGTTGAAATCAAGGTGGTCTGGTCCTTTTACAATCAAAAAGGTGCGTCCATATGGAGCTGTCGTTCTAACTGGTAAGGATGGTATTGAATTCACTGTGAATGGCCAGAGGGTGAAACATTATTGGGCTAAGGCCGAGATTCCAGAAGGTCAGATTCTGCCTCTGGATGATGCACCCTCCACCTAGATCAGCTGAAACGTCAAGCTATTGACATTAAAAGAGCGTTGAGTGGGAGGCAACCCACTGTTTTCGTCTTTGCATTTTTGATTTTAGTGTTTTTCTAGATTTTACGTTTTTGTTTCTGTTTTGGTGAGTTTTTGGTTGCAGGTTTCGTGAAAAAACGCAGTGCGTCGATCGACACACCATTGTGTCGATCGCTACAACGAAAATCGCACAGCAACGGTCGGTGCACCTAGTGCAACGATCGATGCCTGACTGCGACAGAGGTAAAACCCGAGAGAACTAACCATTCAATTCACTAATTTTTGTTTTCTTTCTTTTAACCAATCCCTTGCTTGACACTACTGGGGACAGTGTGTCTTAAGTGTGGGGGAGGTTCTACTAATTACTTTCTTTTGTTTTCTTAAGAGTCAGTTAAATTTTAAAAAAAAATTTGTTTTTCGAGTCAAAATTTGTTTAAGTAGGAAACAATGATTTTTTGAGAAGATTAGCAGCATTCGCAGGAACTTAAGTGACCATTGAGATGAAGCTGCAGATTAATCTATGACTATTAGAAAACCCCATCACGGATTAACCTACTGAGGACACCCACATCACTTCAGGTATCAGAGGATCCTTTTACTGACCTCACCCCTAATACTGACTTAGATTTTCTCACCTAAGGGCTTGGTATACTTTGTGTCGGGTTCCTTTGCTAGTTCTGACACAGCTTGTAAACCTGTCCTATCTAGTTCCCTTCTCCCCTTCCATAAAGTAAAAAAAAAAAAGATAATAAACTGAGGATGAGTTAGTAACTCCGAAGTGGTCATGGGAATGGTAGCTAAAACTCTCATATCCTGTGTATCCATGGAATGTGTCCAAAGTACACCCCATAACGGGAAGAACACTGATAAAAAAAATAAAATGATACCCAGTGGGGAAAAATCAGTTGTTAAGGAAGGGAAAGAGAAGAAAGGGACTGGAGAAAGATAGTATGGTGGTCTAGAGCTGGCAAAGTAAGAACCCATGTGCCCTTTGATCGATACTCCTTAGGTGAGACCGCACTTCAATACTTGCAGAAGTCAGTAGGGAGAATTTGAATGCTTGAATGTGATTGTGGAGTTTACTTAGGACAGTTGCTAAGTGTGGGGGAAGTATATGTTGGTCTTGATTGTCTGTAGATTGATTCTTTCATGTGGATTACTAAGGGGAATCTGAATGCTGCTGCTTCTAGGACAAAATGAGTTTCTGAAGAGTTTTCAAACCTCTTCACTACATTTTAGTTCTCTGTTTTGCTTGAGGGCAAGCAAAGGCTAAGTGTGGGGAGTTGATATATCATGGTTTTTACCCAGTTTAGACCATGATATAGATGTGTTTTTAGTGTCTTTTGTCTTTGTTTAGAGTCTTTTACAGGTTTAATCAGGTTTGGAGCTAATTGGAGATATTTGGAGCATTTTGGGACTTTTGGGACGTTTTGGCCGAGAGCTTAACTCACTGCCCGATTTGTTGATCATGCATCGACCGACACACCTTGTGCATCGGTCGACACACTACCGAGATGGGCCGTACGCATCGGTTTAATGAAGATATGAAGATTTGCAAAGAAGCCCAAGATAGTTCCAGTATTTACACAGAAGCCCCATCCGAGATTATGCCTATATATACTAGTTTTTGGTGTTTAATTTAGATACGCTTTCATACTTAGAGCTAAGAGATTTCTAGAGCTTTTGGGGCTGATCTATTTCCTGTATTCACTTATTTTGGAGAAGATTTCGAACCCCTTTATCTATTTAATTTCTTATATGCAATCTATTATTTCTTTGATTATGTTTTCATTAATCATGTCTGAGTAGATCCATAGTTGAGTTTAGGGTTTCTCATTAGGGTTTGATGACTTGCTAGACTTGTTTAATTCAGTTAGGATTCATATGATTAGAATGTTCTTCAAACTAAATTGTGCTTAATGCTAGTTCTAACCTGATCAATTAGAATCTAGATCTTAGGTTGCTAAATACGTCACGAGAGTGGGGTTTAGGAATCTGAACTATTTAGGTTGAGCAATTAAATTATTCGCAAAGAGATTTGGTTTAGTTTAATTTTGAACATATCGAACTTGAACTTAATGCTAGTTTAATCTGTTAGTAATTGCAAAGAGATTTGGGTTACTGCACTTAAGCTTAGAGAGTTTTCGCAAAGAGATTTGGTTAATTCTATTTCCGTGATTTGAGTTCTAGAACTGAGTTTAATTTGATCCTGACTGATTAGCTTGTCTGCTTGTCTGATTTCCTGAGAACACCCTAGGCTTGACGCTTTTAGTTTATTGCTTACAAAACAAATTCCTGCTACTGTTTACTTTCTTGTTTCGCAATTTATTTACTTCACCATCTGCTTATTTCTAGTATTAGTCTCTACTGTTCTGATCTATCGAGACCTAGTGTCCCTGTGGATTCGATAACCCTATATACTACTTTGACATTGCTGTTCACTTGCAGTTTAGAATAGGGTAAAACTTAGAAACCTATCAGAAAGCCATTAATCTAGTTGTTTAAAGGAGTCCTTAGCTATATGAAAACACTTCCAAGAGCTTAACATCTCACCAAGGATAGTCTACTCATAAACATGGAAGAGAATCAGTAATTAGCTAAAGGAACATCCAAGAGAGAAGTAAAGAACTATCTATGAGTGATTCTCTCATCATACTTGGATTAACTATGGAAGAGTTATCCAAGCATGATGAAAGGCTGCCTTAAGCAGCCATAACCGTGGCTCTTTAAGGTCTACATTGAATATGAACTTGTATAAACAATGGAGACAAAGAGTGAAACCGGTTACAAGAAGAAGAGAGAAAGAGAGAAGAGTTTGTATCAAGAATCTTGTTGATTTCTTATCAAGTGACTTAGCAAGGTATTACAAGGTCGTGTGTGGCCTTTATATAGGCTCACAATTAGGTTAAGACAACAATATACAAAGATAAACAAAGGTTACATCTCAACCATTGATTCATAGGAGAGTAAACCGAGTTTGAATGGATGGTTGGATCTTCTCCTCTTCATTTCGGTTTCTAGTGAGTTCAGACTTGAAAGTGACTTTTCCTCACTCTTATTCACGTGTGTAGACCTTAGGAGAGAGAGAGCGCACTCCCAAGAGTGAGTGTGACATGTCCTTGTAACCACTTTCTCCTTTAACCACACATGTGACTCTTCTTGAGTCTGATTCTTGACAGACTTCTGTTTGGCCCCAACTTTGCACATTCTTGATTGTCTGAATATATAAGTGCCCCAACTTTGCACTTCACAACTTTGGCCCTGACTTTGCACAAGATGATCTTGCCCAACTTTGCACATTGATCATTTGTCTGTGTCTGTCTCAGACTGAAGGAACTTTGGCCATTCTAACATATTTTAGAATCCTAACTAGTTCCTTATGCCTAGGATCTAGGGTTTAAGTTATTGAATCATAAAACAGGGATCTTGTGTTTACCTTGTTAATGGCAGCGGAATGATTGGTATAACGAGATCAGTAGCGATTCAGATGCCTCGCCTCTAGAGGAATACACACGCACACAAAGCTGGAAAGCCGGGATGCTAGTGCCGGAGATCTGGGAATCACTGAGTTTCTAGTTGGCTCGGTTTTGTTTCTGCAAAACAACGACGACGGCTGGGGTTCCAGGTCATGCATATAAGCCTATATATAGACCTGGAATGACAAAACCGTTCATTGGATCAAAACCCAAAACGTTTAAGTCATAAACCGAAACATCAGTTTCGGAACCAGCCTTGTATCGATCGACACACCCAATGGTGTCGATCGACACACCTCTTAAAACTCGATATCGATATGTATCCAATACACATCGTCATGATCATTACCAAAATGATCACCCCATATTTATGCTTCCAGTTTGCTTAGGTGTGTGACCCTATAGGATCATATAATACTAGCAGTAAGTGTACAACTTACAGATCACAAGAGGCTTCTAGCAAAACATTGCAACCACCCAGTATTATACGAATGTCTGATCTTGACAATACAACTATCATTAGAGTAAGTACAATGTGATTTCAGGACACAATCCCAACAATCTCCCACTTGTACTGGAATCACTTATTCCTATAATCCTTTTGTCTTTATAGCTCGATATGGCATAAGGCAAGATTAATGTCATCCTTATTTTAGCCAATATCATGTTCATCGAAATCCTGATCTATACTGATAAAACAAATGATTGACAATCACCTCGTTTGAGCACGGCCATGCATTTTCTCAGTATCAAATCTTCGATGGGCCCTGAGATATTTATCTCCTGTTATATAGGAGGGACAAATCCCATCTTGTTCCATCCTTGTTCCTTCACACACTTCATGATACACCCAAGCAATGCCTTTATAGCCGCCAGTTACGGATCGACGTTTGACAAGGTCAAAGTGCACCAATTCATATGCTAGGAAGCATGATGAACTCAGGTCTAAGGACTATACTCTATAATCGTAATGAGAACCTCCCATGACACTGATATAACTATCCTGTGGAGTTCTCATTAGCGGGTCATGTCGGATCATATGTTCACCAACATATATCTATGTGATTGACGTTGATACTCATATCAATGACTCCATGAAAATTAGTCATATGTCACCTCACGTACTAGTCTTAACGGTTATTAGTGTCCCACTTTAACAACCTACGACCAGGAACAAACATAATTTTATGTCATCTTTCACTTATAGGGTTTCATGATCAAGTCCTCAACTTGATGACCTATAAGATGAACATAAAATACTTTGGGACCATTATTTAATTATCCAATAATCAAATAATGCTGATGTCAGTTTTTCATAAACATGACCATAGCATGTCTATGTGAACATCATAACTAACATAACTCCCACTAGAATCAAGACCACGTCTTCAGATATCTAATACCTACAGCAACAGTATAAAATCGTGCTTAGGTTGTGAGAGAGGCTGCGGTGTTCTTGCTTGGAACCATTCCAACAAACCACACCGCTATTCATTAATAAGCAATATTCTACAGTCCCTTGCTTGGAGCCCTTCCAACAGATAGCACCGCTACACAAACAAAGAGACATAACCAGGTGGGAACCGGAAATCATCTTTGTCCGTCTAACTACTCATAACAGATTCTTCACTTTCTCAGTTGAACAAGAACCTATCCTTAGTGTTCTTCAAACACTTGGGGATATTCCTTACAACTGTCCAGTGACTTTTACCGGAACATATTGGTATCTTCTCGTCATGCTTTATGCGTAAGCTGCATCTAGACGAGCGCAAAATATGGCATTCATGATGGATTCTATTGCAGAAGCATATGGAATCATACTCATAGATACTAGCTCAGCCAGTGTGCAAGACATTTCTTCTTGCTAAGATTATTGCCATAAGACCTTTTGTGTGACGCCATTCTTGGAATCATGCATATTGGAACTGTCCAATACCTTATCAACATAAGGATTCTGACACGATCCAATTAGCCTACCCAATCCATTTCAATAGATCCTTATTCCAGGAACTCACGCGGCTTCTCCCATGTTTATCGTTGAAAATGACTTCCAACCCAAGTCCCATAAGACTTAAGCGACGGAACGTCGTTTATGAGAATAAGTATGTTATATACATACAGTGTGAGAAATGCAACTACGCTCCCACTAGTCTACTTGTAAACGCACGGTTCCTATTCGTTCCTGATCAAGTCAAAAATTTTGACCGTTTTAACAGAACGTAGATTCCAACTCCAAGATGTTTGCTTCAATCCAGAAATAGATTGGTGAAGCTAACATGCATACCTAGCAAATTTTCGGAGTTGGGGCTCACCATCGCTCCTTGAATTTCGCAGGCTCGTCACTTTTCAATGATCAGCAGATCACGGCAATCGGTCACGAAAAATCACTCTCGGGTTAGTGACGGATCCATTCGGATCTACGGATCCTACAGCACTTTGTAGATCCAACCGCTGCTCTCCCTTAACAGGTTGAGCAGCCTGCTGTGTTTCTAGAATTTCTTCGAGCTGTACTTCTACTCCCACTGTTCTTCTTGGAAAGAAACTTTCTATCTAGAAAACAGAGTTCCGAACAACAAAACTTTGTTCTCGGATTGGTTGCAAAAGTAATAAGCCTCGGTTTCCCTAGGACAACCAGCGAAGCAGCACTTATCAGATTTTGGGTTCAAACTTGTTTGTTGACAACTGCTTTACATAAACCTTGCAATCCCAATTAATCAAGAAAACATACTTGGAAAACTCCCAGTCCACATCCAATGTGGTGTCTTTCAACTGATTATGATAGAAACCTTTTTGGCATAAATACATACATTTCTAGAGCGTATTCCTAAAAGGATAATGGAAGATTCGTGTGACTCATCATTAATCGGAGCATATCCAATAAGGTCCGATTCATTCTCCCAGAAACACCATTCAGGTTTCCAGGAGAAATGAGCTGTGAGACGACTTCACACTCACTCAGATGATAACTAAATTCTTGACTTAAGTATTCTCCTCCGCGATCTAATCGAGGATCTTTAATACTTCTGTCATATTGGTTCTATGCTTCATTCTGGAACTCCTTTGACCATTTCAAAAGATTCCGACTCGTGTCTCATCAAATGAACACATCCATACTTACTGAAGTCATCAATAAAGGTAATGAAGTACAGAAGATTTCCTCTGGCACTAATGCTCATCGGGCCACATACATGAGTATGTGCAAGGCCCAATAAGCCTCTGGCCCTTTTTCTTTAGCTCTGCTAAAGAAGCCTTAGTCATTTGGCCCAGTAAGCAGAATTCATATCTCATATGATTTATAATCAAATGAGCCCAAAAGCCCATAACTATGGAACTTATGAATCCGCTCCACTCTATGTGGTTGAAACGACTATGCCAAGGTAAAGTCGAGTTCGAGTCATCAGACTTAAACCGTTTGGTATTTATGTTATATACAGGCGTACATTGGTTTAAGATATAAAACCCATTTTTTCAAAAAGGGGTGCTACCATAGAATATTTCATCAAGATCAAAAGAGCAAAACTTGTCTTTTATCAAAATGAAAAACATCCAAATTCTTACAAGAAAATGAAAGACATCTCTTCTTATAGCAGGTGCATAGTAGCAATTACTTAATTCTAAAACCAAGTTTGAATGGCTCCTACAAGTGGAGAATTTCTACGGCTAATGCAGCAGCCATTGCTCCATTCCAGACGCGCAGTTCCACCTGTCCTTTCTCCAACGTTCTACTGTTGCATAGGCTCTGCATATTTCAAAATATGAGCACCACAACCAGTATCCAATACCTATGTAGAACTTGAACTAATAACACAATACCTGAAGAAGAAGCCCCGTACATCTCCTTCATCTCTTGTGAATCTTCCAAGAATTTAATGCAATTTCTCTTCCAATGCCCAAACTCTTCATAGTAGCAGCACTTACCAACATCAGATGGGCCTGACTTGGGCTTATAAGAAGACATATGCTTATCCTGATTCCAAATCTGGACGGCCTTGCCTCTACCCTTGTCTATACAAGATTTCTCAAACCTTTTACCCTTTATGTGAAGGAACTCGGAGCCAATTCTACCAGATTCAGAATTGCTGTCAGGTTCCCGAAGCCTAGGATCTAGGATCTAGTTAATTGAATCATAGATCTGACCTCGTGATTACCTGGAGATTTGCAGCGAAAGAATGAGCAGGTAATACGAGATCTCTGGAGCGCCTCAGATGCTGCCCCTCTACTGCAGTCCACACGCACACAAGCTGGAATCCGCCGGGATGCTGTACCGGGATTCGGATCTCCTGGGAACTGAGTTTCTAGAGGAAGAGCCTCTGTTTTCTATCAAGAAAACTCTCTGGGGCGGCGCTCATCCGTCTGGTCGAATCTATATGTCCATTTATTTATAGACTTCGACATAAACCGAAACATCAGTTTCGGTATTCGCCTTGTGTCGACCGACACACTTAATGGTGTCGATCGACACACATCTTGTGTCGACCGACGCACCCAATGGTGTCGATCGACACACCTCATTAAAACTCATATTCGATGTGTATCCAATACACATCGACCATACCATGTGCCAATGATCAATCCCATACAAAGTGTATCCAACTTGCTTAGGTGTGTGACCCTGTAGGTTCACACGATACCAGAAATGAGTTACAACTCATTTGTCATAAGCGGTTTCTAGCAAAACATTATGACTACCTAGTATCACATGAATTGTCCGATCTCGACAATACAACTATATCTATAGTGAGTACAATGTGATTTCAGGACATAATCCCAACAATCTCCCACTTGTACTGGAATCACCTATTCCTATAATCCCTTCGTCTCTATATCTCGATATGGCATAAGGCAAGAGACTGTGTCATCCTTATTATAGCCAATATCATGTTCATCGAACTCCTGATCTATACTGATAAAACAAACGACTGACATTCACCTCGTTTGAGCACGGCCATGCATTTTCTCAGTATCAAATCTTCGATGGGCCCTGAGATATTTATCTCCTGTTACAGGAGGGACAAATCCCATCTTGTTCCATCCCTGTTTTTACACATACTTCATGATACGCCTAAGCAATGTCGTTATAGCCGCCAGTTACGGAACGACGTTTGACAAGGTCAAAGCGCACCAATTCATATCTTAGAAAACATGATGAACTCAGGTCTAAGGACTATACTCTATAGTCGTAATGAGAAACTCTCATGACACAGATATAACTATCCTGTGGAGTTCTCATTAGTGGGTCATGTCCGATCATATGTTCACCAACATATATCTATGTGACTGACTGTGATACTCATATCATTGACTCCATGAAACTTAGTCAACAGTCACCTCACAAGCCAGTCTCTCGCGGTTGTCAGTGTCCCACTTTGACAATCTCGACTAGGGACAATTATAATTTATGTCATCTTTTACTTATAGGGTTTCATGATCAAGTCCTCAACTTGATGACCTATAAAATGAACATAAAATACTTTGGGACTATTATTTATTTATCCAATAATTAAATAATACCGATGTCAGTTTTATCTTACAAAAACATTGCCATAGCATGTTTATATAAAGATTATAACATAACTAAAATAACTCCCACTGGAATCAAGATCATCTGTTCAGATATCTTATACCTACAGCAACATAATAAATCTCGTGCTTAGGTTGTGGGAGAGATTGCGGTGTTTTGCTTGAAATAATTCCAACAAACCACACCGCCATTCAGATAAAAGCACTATTCTACGGTCCACTGCTTGGAGCCCTTCCAACAGATAACACCGCTATTCAGACAAAGAGACATAACCAAGTGGGAACCGGAAGTCTTCTTTGTCCGTCTAACTACTCTCAACTGGTTCGTCACTCTATCAGCTCACCACGTACCTATCCTGAGTGTTCCTCAAACACTTGGGATATTTCTGGCAACTATTCAGTGACTTTTATCGGAATATATTGGTATTTTTTCGTCATGCTTTATGCGTAAGCTGCATCTAGACGAGCGCAAAACATGGCATTCATGATGGATTCTATTGCAGCAGCATAAGCAATCACACTCATTGATACTAGCTCAGCCAGTGTCCAAGACACTTCATCTTGCTAAGATTATTGCCATAAGACCTTTGGTGTGAAGCCATTCTTGGAATCATGCATATTGGAACTGTCCAATACCTTATTCCAAGAACTTTCGTGGCTTCTCCCATATCTATCGTTAAATTTGACTTCCGACCCAAATCTTGTCAAGACTTTAGCGTCGGAACTTCTTTTATGAGACTAAGTACGTTATGTACACACGGTGTGAGAATTGCAATTACGCTCCCACTAGTCTTCTTGTAAACGCATGGTTTCATTTCCTTTCTGATCAAGTCAAAACTTTTGACCACATTATCAGAATGTTGATTCCAACTCCAAGATGTTTGCTTCAATCCAGAATGGATCGGTGAAGCTAACATGCATACCCAGAAAATTTTCGGAGTTGGGGCTCACCATCACTTCTTTAATTTCGCATGCTCGTCACTTTTCAATGATCAACAGATCACGACAATCGGCTACGAGAAATGACTCTCGAGTTAGTGACGGATCCTTTCGGATCAGCGAATTTCAGGCTCCACAGGTGTAGATCCTACAACACTTTGTAGATCTCACCGCTGCTCTCCCTCAACAGGTTGAGCAGTCTCCTGCGTTTATAGAATTTCTTCGATGTGTACTTTTACTCCCACTGTTCCTTTTGAAAGTATGATCTTTCTCAAAAGACACAGTTCCTGACAACAAAACTTTGTTCTCGGATTGGTTATAAAAGTAGTAAGCCTCGGTTTCCTTAGGACAAGCAGCGAGGTAGAACTTATCAGGTTTGGGTTCAAGCTTATCAGCTATCATCCCCAAATTATCAGAAACAACTTACTTGAAAAACTTCCAGTCCACATCCAATGTGGTGTCTTTCAATTGATTCTGATTGAACTGCACAAACACAGACCTTTCTAGAGCGTATTTCTTAAAGGATTATGGAAGATTCATGTGACTCATCATTAATCGGAACATATCTAATAAGATCCGATTCGTTCTCTCAGAAACACCATTTAGGTTTTCCAGGAGAAAAGAGCTGTGATATGGCTTCACACTCACCTAGATGATCACACAATTCTTGACTCAAGTATTTTCCTCCGCGATCTAATCGAGGATCTTAATACTTCTGTCAAATCGGTTCTATACTTCATTCACATCTATACTTACTGAAGTCATCAATAAAGGTAATGACGTACAGAAGATTTCCTCTAGCACTAATGCTCATCGGGCCGCATACATCAGTATGTGTAAGGCCCAATAAGCCTCTGGCCCGTTTTCTTTTAGCTCTGCTAAAAAGGCCTTAGTCATTTGGCCCAGTGAGCAGAATTCATACCTCATATGATTAATAATCAAATGAGCCCAAAACTATGGAACTTTTGAATCCGCTTCACTCTATGTGGTCAAAACGACTGTGCTAAGGAAAAATCGAGTTCAAGTCATCAGACTTAAACCGTTTGGTATTTATGTTATATGTATAATCGTACATTGGTTTAAGATATAAAACCCATTCCAAACGGGGTGCTACCATAGAATATTTCATTAGGATCTAAAGAACAAAACTTGTCTTTTATCAAAATGAAAAACATCCAAATTCTTACAAGAAAATGAAAGACATTTCTGCACAAGGCAGATACATAGTAGCAATTACTTAATTTCTAAAACCAAGTATGAAAGGCTCCTACAAGTGGAGAATCTCTACGGCTCATGCAGCAACCATTGCTTCATACCAGACACGCAGTTCCACTTGTCCTTTCTTCAACGTTCTACTGTCGCTTAGGTCCTGCATATTTCAAAAATATCAGTACCACAACTAGTATCCAATACTCATGTAGAACTTGAAACAATAACACAATACCTGAAGAAGAAGTACCATACATCTTCTCCATCTCTTGTGAATCTTCCAAAAATTTAATGCAATTTCTCTTCCAATACTCAAACTCTTTACAGTAGCAGCATTTATCAACATCAGATGGGCCTGACTTGGGCTTAAAAGATGACACAGGTTTATCCCGATTCCAAATCTGAACGGCCTTGCCATCACCCTTGTCAAAACAAGATTTCTCAAATCTTTTACCCTTTTTGATGTTTTGCTCTGTTGTCTTGAGCATGCCATGCAGCTCAGTCAACGTCTTCGTCAAGCCTTTCTTGATATAGTTCTTTATGAACTTATCATAACTTGACGGCAGTGACTGCAGAATGATGTCAGTAGCCAACTCCAGGCTGACAGGACAATCCAGTCTCCCCAGGTTATCAATGTAACCCATCATTTTAATGACATGAGGACTTACTGGACCATCCTCTGGTAGCTTGCACCCAGTGAGAGACTTCACCATCTGGAATCTCTCAACTCGTGCTTGATCCTGAAACTTCAGTTTCAGGCTGGTGATCATCTCTATTGGCGACTCCATGTTCTCGTATTAACTCTTCAAATCCGAGTTCATGGTAGCCAACATCAGACCACGCACATCTACCACATCAATATAATGCTTATTCCAAGCATCATATACTGCATTCGAGCGATTGGTCCCAAGCCTTTCTGGAAGAGCTTTCTCAAGGACATAGTCCTTGCTCTCCTGCTTGAGGATTAATCTCAAATTCCGATACCAATCCAGGAAGTTGGATCCATTTAACTTGTCCTTCTCAAGGACGGATCGCAACGAGAAAGTAGTATTAGACATAAGCTGAAATCCAAGAAAAACAAAGATTTAGTTATGCTTTCCATGAGAAATATTATCTAATAATAAAACTCGCATTATATTCAAACATTGTTTCCTCTATGAATATAATGATCCAAGATCCACACTTCACAAAATTCTGAGTGGACGACTCGTCATCACCCAAAATTTAGTTATCTAGGTAAGCAAATCATTTCTAATTGTACTCAGTACAACTCTTGGTCGCAGATAAGACAATCCATGTCTCATCTACTCTGATGTCTCTGGCCCCAGAACTTCTGATAGCCCAGTCAAGTAAAAAAATCTCTTATGTCTTGTGATCAATGACAGTCGCACTGCGAGTCTATCAATGAACACTCGCCTTGCTCACGTCACTGTGGATACCAAGGACTCCAAGACTATCCAACAATGAACCGAGTCTTGACAGTAGAAGAGATTGGGCAAGACATCAAGATCACTTGATGTTTAGTTGAGGAAACTAAACTCTGAACGGTTAGCAAATCAATATATTAGGTCATGTAATTGTTGATGTCAAGCACCGCAAGTCCATCAACATAATTACCTGCCATACTCACCTAATTGTGGACACCAAGCTCTTGGCTAGACCATCACACAACGAAATGAGTCTTGACAGTTGACCATATTGAAGCTAAACCGAAGACAGTTTTGATAACCGGTCCAATCCAATTGAACCGACTTATCAGATCAAACTGATCTTAATCATTCAAATCGGTTTAAACTAATTGCGATTACTGGTTCAATCCAATTGAATCAATTCATCCAATTTAAACCGTTTTAGCCAGTTTTAACTGATTGCGATAACCGGTCCAATTCAATTGAACCGTTTTATCCAATCAAACTGATTTAAACCATCGGTTCATGTTAATTGAGACAATCAGTTCAATCCAATTAAACCAATTCATCCAATTTAAACCGATCTATTTGGACTTAACCAAGCATGATAACCGGTCCAATCCAATTGAACCGATTAACCATTCGCTAGGTCTGTGTCGAGCGACACTTGACCGAATCTGTTCTGTGTCGACTGACACAGCAACTTTTCTGATTTTTCTTCGCGAAAAACCCTAGCCGCCGATTCTGTCGAATTCACATCTCTGTGTCGATCGACACTGTGCGAAAACACAGAATCGTTTTTCGATCAGATCGATCTCACATGTTCTTAATCAAACAACCTAGTTTGCGAATCTAAATCATCAAATTCAATTAAACAGGTTGATTCAATGGAAAACCCTAAGGCTCTGATACCACTGAAGGAACTCGGAGCCAATTCTACCAGATTCAGAATTGCTGTCAGGTTCCCGAAGCCTAGGATCTAGGGTCTAGTTAATTGAATCATAGATCTGACCTCGTGATTACCTGGAGATTTGCAGCGGAAGAATGAGCAGGTAATACGAGATCTCTGGAGCGCCTCAGATGATGCGCCTCTACTGCAGTCCACACGCACATAAGCTGGAATCCGCTGGGATGCTAGTACCGGGATTCGGATCTCCTGGGAACTGAGTTTCTAGAGGAAGTGCCTCTATTTTCTATCAAGAAAACTCTCTGGGGCGGCGCTCATCCGTCTGGTCGAATCTATATGTCCATTTATTTATAGACTTCGACATAAACCGAAACATCAGTTTCAGTATTCTCCTTGTGTCGACCGACACACTTAATGGTGTCAATCGACACACATCTTGTGTCGACCGACGCACCCAATGGTGTCGATCAACACACCTCATTAAAACTCATATTCGATGTGTATCCAATACACATCGACCAGACCATGTGCCAATGATCAATCCCATACAAAGTGTATCCAACTTGCTTAGGTGTGTGACCCTGTAGGTTCACACGATACCAGAAATGAGTTACAACTCATTTGTCATAAGCGGTTTCTAGCAAAACATTATGACTACCTAGTATCACATGAATTGTCCGATTTCGACAATACAACTATCTCTAGAGTGAGTACAATGTGATAATCCCAACATTATGATGTTTTGCTCAGCTGTTTTGAGCATGCCATGCAGCTCAGTCAACGTCTTCGTCAAGCCATTCTTGATATAGGTCTTGATAAACTTATAATAACTTGACGGCAGTGACTGCAGAATGATCTCAGTAGCCAACTCTAGGCTAACAGGACAATCCAGTTTCCCCAGGTTATCAATGTAACCCATCATTTTAATGACATGATGACTTACTGTAGCATCCTTTGGTAGCTTGCACCCAATGAGAGACTTAACCATCTGGTATCTCTCAACTCGTGCCTGTTACTGAAACATCAGTTTCAGGCTGGTGATCATCTCTATTGGCGACTCCACGTTCTCTTATTGACTCTTTAAGTCCGAGTTCATGGTAGCCAACATCAGACCACACACATCTACCACATCAATATAATGCTTATTCCAAGCATCATATACTGCATGCGAGGCATTGGTCCCAAGCTTCTCGGGGAGAGGTTTCTCAAGAACATAGTCCTTACTCTCCTGCTTGAGAACAATTCTCAAATTCCGATACCAATCCAGGAATTTGGATCCATTTAACTTGTCCTTCTTAAGGACGGATGGCAACGAGAAAGTAGTTTTTGACATTGGCTGAAATCTAAGAAAAGAAAATTTTAGTTATGAAGTTCAGGAAATGAGAAATCTTATCTAATAAGAAAACTCGCATTATATTCAAATAATGTTTCCTCTATGAATATAATGATCCAAGATCCATACTTCACTAAAATCTGAGTGGACGACTCGCCATAACCCAAACTTTAGTTATCTAGGTAAGCAAAT
This sequence comes from Orychophragmus violaceus, assembly GCA_030180135.1. Lineage (NCBI taxonomy): Eukaryota > Viridiplantae > Streptophyta > Magnoliopsida > Brassicales > Brassicaceae > Orychophragmus > Orychophragmus violaceus. Next base: position 60,035,426 of record CM058234.1, on the reverse strand, counting down.
CATTGCTAATTGTACCTAGTACAACTCTTGGTCGCAGATAAGATAATCCATGTCTCATCCACTCTGATGTCTCTGGGCCCAGAACTTCTGATAGCCCAGTCAAGTAAAACAATCTCTTCAGTCTTGTGATCATTGACAGTCGCACTGCAAGTCTATCAATGATCACCTACCTTACTCATGTAATTGTGGATACCAAGGACTCCAAGACTATCGAACAACGAAACGAGTCTTGACAGTAGACAAGATCGGGCAAGACATCAAGGTCACTTGATATTTAGTTGAGGAAACGGAACTCTAAAAGGTTAGTAAATCAATCTCTTAGGTCATGTAATTGTTGATGTCAAGCACTGGAAGTCCATCAACACGATTACCTGCCTTACTCATGTAATTGTGGACACCAAGCTCTTGGCAAGACTATCACAACAACGAAATGAGTCTTGACAGTTGACCATATTGAAAACTAAGCTTTGATCTAATACACATCCAATGTGTATCCCAATGGGTTTAGAACATGTTTAACTTCTAATTTTAATTGAGTTTTGATTGTTCTTAATAGAATAGGTTTAAGTCGAGTTTGGTTTTTGCAAATTTAGGCTCAATAACCAGAATTGTGAGCACTGTGTCGATCGACACAGACCATGTATGTCGATCGATACCACCAAGCAAACCGGACTTCAATAACCGGTTAATCCAATTAACCCGGTTCATTGAACCGGTCATGTCGATCCACACAACCCATGTGTGTCGGTCGACATAGACCTAAACCGGAGACAATTTTGATAACCGGTCAATAACCGGTCAATCCAATTGAACCGAAATTAACCGGTCAAACCGGTTTAACCAATTGCGATAACCGGTCCAATTCAATTGAACCGACTTATCCAATCAAACCGATATAACCAATCAAATCGGTTTATACTAATTGAGATAACCAAGCATGATAACCAGTTCACTCCAACTGAACCGATTAACCAATTGCAAGGCTTTTGTCGACCGACACACAACTAGTGTCGATCGACACAGTAGGGCAACAAGAAGTTTTCGATCCTTTGATCGAACCCTAAATTTTAATTAGGTTTTCTTCATGTGTCGATCGACACTTCGCGAAAAACCCTAGCCGCTGATTTCAAATAAAACCTAATTCATTACGATTTTTTTTACGCCGTATCGACCGACACACGTTCTGTGTCGATCGACACAGACGAAAAACTCAGAATTCGTTTTCAGAGAAATCGATCTAACATGCTTCTTTTTCATACAACTCATATGTGCGGATTTAATTCATCAAATTCAATCAGCATGTTTGATTCAATGGAAAACCCTAAGGCTCTGATACCACTGAAGGAACTTTGGCCATTCTAACAGATTTTAGAATCCTAACTAGTTCCTTATGCCTAGGATCTAGGGTTTAAGTTATTGAATCATAAAACATGGATCTCGTGTTTACCTTGTTAATGGCAGCGGAATGATTTGTATAACGAGATCAGTAGCGATTCAGATGCCTCGCCTCTAGAGGAATACACACGCACACAAAGCAGGAAAGCCGGGATGCTAGTGCCGGAGATCTGGGAATCACTGTGTTTCTAGTTGGCTCGGTTTTGTTTCTGCAAAACAACGACAACGGCTGGGGTTCCAGGTCATGCATATAAGCCTATATATAGACCTGGAATGACAAAACCATTCATTGGATCAAAACCCAAAACGTTTAAGTCATAAACCGAAAAATCAGTTCGGAACCAGCCTTGTATCGATCGACACACCCAATGGTGTCGATCGACACACCTCTTAAAACTCGATATCGATATGTATCCAATACACATCGTCATGATCATTACCATAATGATCACCCCATATTTATGCTTCCAGTTTGCTTAGGTGAGTGACCCTATAGGATCATATAATACTAGCAGTAAGTGTACAACTTACAGATCACAAGAGGCTTCTAGCAAAACATTGCAACCACCCAGTATTATACGAATGTCTGATCTTGACAATACAACTATCATTAGAGTAAGTACAATGTGATTTCAGGACACAATCCCAACACAGACTGCCCCAGCTTTGCACATCTTAATAGTTGCCTTTCTTGCTCACTTAAGCATTGCTTTGCTTGCTTGTCCTCAACACCAAGGCTTCTTCATGGAATGAGGCTCGACTTCTTCAGCCTCTCCTCTTCCATTTCATATTCCTCTCTAATACGGGTCAGGTTGGTCGGGTCAGGTCGGGTTGACTGGGCCGGGTCGGGTTGACCGGTCTGGTTCGGTTTAAGCTGGTTTGGGCTGGTTATTTTCAATTGATCATAACTAGCTCATCCTAAGACCGATTTGAGCGAGACAAAGGCCTAATCCACTTTTCTTTTCGTCCTCTTTCCAGATCTGAAGACCGTTCGGGAATCAGGGATTCCTAAATTATGTTTTTGCCCTTCTTTGGCCAAGGTGAGGATCGGTTTGACCCTTGCCTATTCCATTTCAATTCTGGACACGAGTCCTTCATTAATGTCGTCTTTCCTAGGTAGTTTAGGATTAGTAATGTGCACTATGTGATTGATTGTTGAACGTAGAATGGCTAGGTTATCACTAAACTGAAAACGTTGCTTGTGTGTGATGGCTATGTGTGATAGAACTATTTTAGGGATTGCGTGGTAGGGCGCGTATAACAAGTTTTGGTACGCATCCTTGATCGTCGGAGGAGGGTCCTGACAAGCCCTCCCGTGGTGGTGTGTTGTGGTTTGAAGGTTCGTGAGCCATTTGTTTGCTGTGGAAAGGGCGTAATGGCCGATCCGTGGGTGGGATTAGGGGAAGGCAGCCCTAGTCCGCAACCATAGACATGTATTTATTTCGTAGGTTGATTGTAATGTGCCTTCGGGCATTGCGTGCAATGTGATATTAGCTTAGAACTTGTTTCGTAGTTGTGTGGCGTAAACCGGGATCGCGGATTCCTTAGTCCGCCCTCACTGGGTAATTGTGTTTGAAACAATTACTCAGGCCTCTTTTCCTTTCTCGTGCCTTTTTCCCTCGCAGGTCCGGATGCAGGATTGACGATCGATCGATGCTATTGGTTGATTTGAACAGAAGAAAGCGCGCGGGATTCCTGGGACCAGATTGAGAAGGCAGCTGGTTGGACCGTTCCGGGTCAACGGGTGCCATAATGCTGTGTCTCCGGTTCGCGGGGAGACGGGTGTTACAATTTGGTATCAGAGCCTGGGTTAAGGTCCCCCAGTGCTGTCCTGGGGGATCAGCTTGTTAGAATAGCGAGTTTAGATGAAGAGAATGATGAGAGAAGTGAGAGTAGAGCTTAGGAACCGATTAGGGTTTCCATCGCCGGTTAGAGAGGGAGTAAGAGAGATTGTGAGTTTGAGAAGAATAATTCTCACTAACTTGATTCATAAGTGTTTACAAGACTTAAGTAGGAACTATACTATGGATACATACAATAAACAATGAATAATATTGACATAAGGACAAAGAAACTCGGCAATAGAGAGAGAGAGATTTCAAACGGTCATAAGGGAAAGTGACATGTGTCTGCTCTGTGCAATACTGATATTGACTAGTCTGTGCGTGAGTTAAGAACCAGATGTAGACCGAGATCAATAAGTCCCTTCATCTTGGACTTCATTCTTGTATGTTAATCATAACCGGCTACAATATGTTCAAGTTCACAATATATGCACAATGCTGAGATATGAACTCCTTAATTTCCATTTCAATACTCCCCCTCAAGCTTGAATTCAAGGATTGAATCAAGCTTGGAATGCAATGGAGATCTACCTCATTAAAAACCTTCATGAAGAAAACCACATGGGATAAAACTTCATGAAGGGAAAAAGAATGTAGACTCCATAGCTTTAGAGGATTCAGGAAGCTCCATGAGTCCAAGCTTAGTGTGAATGGACTCACACACCTTCAAGCTAGCTGCCTTGGTGAACACATCAGCTAGTTGTTCTTCACTCATTGTAAAACATGGTAACACTACTCCTTGCACAATCATCTGCTCACCTTTTACAATCCACTTCTATATGCTTGGTTCTTTCATGGATGGCTGAATTTGGCTGTTTCAATCCCCAAATCTGCAAGAAGACCTTTGATCCATGCTAACTCGGTTAGTAGCTTCCTCATTGCTCTGTACTCAGCTTTAGCACTTGAACAAGAGACTATCTTCTGCTTCTTGCTCTTCCAAGTAACAAGGTTGCCTCCAATGAATGTGCAATATCCTGTAGTAGACCTCATGTCCACTCTATCTCCTGCCCAATCAGCATCACAATACCCAACCACTTCTGTGCTTTGATTGCAACCCATCCAAATGCCTTGACCAGGATCTGAGAATCCTTTTAACCATGTTCCAATGATGTATCTTGGGTGCTTGCATATGTTGGCTTACTTGGTTCACTGCATAACACAAATCAGGTCTGGTTATGGTTAAGTAAATGAGCTTACCGACCATCCTTCTATACTGAGTAATGTCCTCAAATGGTCTATCCTCAAGCTCCCCCTCTCTTATGACTTTGTAGCCTTCCTCAAGAGGTGTCTTAGCCGGTTTTGCTCCTATCTTTCCTGCTTCAGATAACAAATCAAGTGTGTACTTCCTTTGAGATAATAAGAGTCCATCATTAGATCGACAAACTTCTATCCCAAGGAAGTACTTTAGAGCACCAAGGCCTTTAATATCAAAAACAGATTTGAGATAAGCCTTAGTGTCTTGTATACCTGACTTGTTAGTCCCTGATATGATAATGTCATCAACATAAACAAGGATGACAGTGATACCTTCCTGATCTTGAAGAGTGAACAAGGTGTGATCTCCTTCAGACTTCTTGAATCCTCTTTGCGTAAGTGTTGAGCTCAGTTTATGATACCAAGCTCTAGGTGATTGCTTGAGTCCATAGATAGCTTTCTTGAGTCTTAGTACCTTCCCTGGTTTCACAATGCTTTCAAGACCAAAGGTTGTATCATATATACCTCATCTTCAAGTTCTCCTTGAAGGAATGCATTCTTGACATCCATTTGCCAAAGTTCCCAATCAAGGTTTGTTGCTAAAGACAAGATGATCCTGACTGTGTGAAGCTTAGCTACTGGTTCAAAGGTGTCCAAGTAGTCCTTTCCATAGGTTTGAGTAAATCCTCTTGCAACCAGCCTTGCTTTGTACCTCTCAACCTCTCCATTGCTTCTATACTTGATAGTGAAAACCCATTTAGAACTCACTGCCTTCTTCCCTTTAGGAAGTTCTGCCTCATACCAAGTCTCATTGTTTTCCATTGCTTTTGTTTCTTCATTCACAGCTTGCTTCCATCTCTTATCTCCTTTGGCCTCTTCATAGGTTGTTGGTACATGTTCTTGATCCAACTTCCCAATGAACACTTGATGTTCCAACGGTACATGAGCTAAATTGCAAGCAGCTTGAATGGGATGAGCTACTGCGTTGCTGTTTAAGTAAACCCTAGTCTTCTTCCATTCTGATGGATCCTTTTTCTCCCTTGTGCTCCTCCTTAATACTTGAACTGGCTGCTCAGGTAGAACCGGCTGTTCCATATCTTCACTTTGATGATCCAACTCCTCAGCTTCTATCTCATGTTCTTCATGTTCCTCAACACCAGCTTGATCATGTGTAGTAGAATCAGGTTCTTGCGCCAATTGTTCTGATTCTTGAGTGTCCCCCTCATGATCAGGATGGGGTTGTTGTTGAGCTTCTGAAGGTACATCAGGGACTGAGGAAGCTTCATTACTTGCTTTGGCCGGTTTATGAGGTAAGTTAATCCCAAGGCTCTCCATGATCATCCTTAGGTTAGCAGCTCGGTCTGATTGAGAAGTGGGAAGATCCTTCAAGCTTAATGCTCTGATACCATGTTAGAGTAGTGAGTTTAGATGAAGATAATGATGAGAGAAGTGAGAGTAGAGCTTAGGAACCGATTAGGGTTTCCATCGCCGGTTAGAGAGATAGTAAGAGAGATTGTGAGTTTGAGAAGAATAATTCTCACTAACTTGATTCATAAGTGTTTACAAGACTTAAGTAGGAACTATACTAGGGCTACATACAATAAACAATGAATAATATTGACATAAGGACAAAAAACTCGGCAGTAGAGAGAGAGAGAGAGACTTAAAACGGTCATAAGGGAAAGTGACATGTCTCTGCTCTGTCCAAGACTGATAGTGACTGGTCTGTGCGTGAGTTAAGAACCAAATGCATGATATTCTGAGCCTTAAGACTTGTTATATGTAGATGTAGACCGAGATCAAGAAGTCCCTTCATCTTGGACTTCATTCTTGTATATTAATCACAACCGGATACAATATCTTCAAGTGCACAATATATGCACAATGCTGAGATATGAACTCCTTAATCTCCATTTCAATACAGCTTTCGTTGTTTTCCGAAAACTGTGTTTTCAATTTTTTCAAAAGTGTTTGCAAAAGTTTAAAAAGTGGCTACTTTGCGAAATGCTTTTTCAAACGCCAATTATATCTTCGATTATTCTCCGCATTGGTCCTAGTCTAGTTAGATTTTTCTTGCAGGTTAGGGGTTGTTGTCTTTAGATCTCAGGGGTGCTACTGCCCGTAAGATGTGTGCCGTTGAGGTGTATGTGGGATGTACGTTGTTGTGTAAGCCTAAAGGGTAGTCATTATTATTGGGGTGTGTGTCGGGGTCATCGTCTGTTCGAAGTGTGTCCAACCAAGCGTGCTAAGGCGATAAGGATGTGGAGACATTCATGCGAGTGGCAAATGCGAGAGTGTTGCAAGGAGTGCTAGAGGAGCTTCAAGAGGTCGATAGAAAGACTGGATTGCAAGGAGTGCTACAAGGAATTTCTAGCCGTTCCTAATCCAATTAGGCAACCCTAAGTCTGAATTCCATAGCCTAGGATCTAGGGTTCATGTTTATATCATTGAATCTACATAAGATCTCGAAGATACCTGGAAGTTATGCAGCGGAAGATGATTAGGTATTCGAGATTGATTAGCGCCTCAAGTGCTGCGCCTCTACTGGTATCCACACGCACACAAACTGGAACGGACGGGATGCTAGTGCCGTTTAGAGATCAGATCTCTCAGAGGGTTTCAGTTTCTTTCTGGTGGCTGTGAATTAGGTCTAGGTCTGTAAAAGTCGACCATATATCATATATATATTGACTTTTACCATGACCTGATTAACCAAGACTCAAACCGTGGTTAATTGAGTCATAAACCAAAATCGATATTTTGGTCCACGATCTGTGTCGATCGATGCACATGTTGTGTCGATCGACACTGCCTCAGACACTTGTTATCGAATGCATATCATATATACATTTATCAGATCATTACACTAATGATCAACCCCATATTCTATATCCAGTTTGCTTAGGTGTGTGACCCTGTAGGATCATATAATACTAGCAATGAGTTCATAACTCACATATCACAAGTGGCTTCTAGCAAAACATTATGATTACCTAGTATTATATGAATGTTTAATCTCGACAACACAACTATCTCTAGAGTAATTACAAGTGTGATTTCAGGACATTCCCAACAATCTCCCACTTGTACTGGAATCATCTATTTCCCATAATCCCTTCGTCTCTATATCTCGATCTGACATAAGGCAAGATCCGTGTCATCCTTATTAAGCCAAAATCATGTTCATCGAACTCTGATTTATACTGGCAAGACAAACGACTGACAATCACCTCGTTTGAGTGCGGCCACACATTTCTCAGTATCAAATCTTCGATGGGCCTTGAGATATTTATCTCCTGTTATATAGGAGGGACAAATCCCATCTTGTTCCATCCATGTTCCTTCACACACTTCATGATACGCCCAATCAATGCCTTTATAGTCACCAGTTACGGCTGGCGTTTGACAAGGTTAAAGTGGACCAATTCATATGTAAGAAAACATGATGAACTCAGGTCTAAGGACTATACTCTATAGTCGTAATGAAAACTCTTATGACACTTATATAACAATCCTGTGGAGTTTTCATTAGCGGGTCATGTCCGATCATGTGTTCTCCAACACATATCTATGTGATTGACTTTAATACTCTTATTAATGACTCCATGAAACTTAGTCACCAGTCACCTCACATACTAGTCTCACGCGGTTGTTAATGTCCCACTTTAACAACCTTGACTAGGGACCAACATAATTTATGTCATTTATCATTTATAGAGTTTCATGATCAATTCACATACTTGAGGACCTATAAAATGTCATAAATTACTTTAGGACTATTATTTAATAACATAATTAAATAATACTGATGTCAGAGTTCATTAACATAATCAAATTACGTTTACATGAACGTCATATCACAACTAAATTAACAACAACAACTCCCACTAAAATTAAGATCTTAAGACATCTAATGCCTATAGTAGTTGTCTGAACCTCATGCGTTCTTGCTCAGCATGTGTCGAAAGACACTGCGTCTTGCTAAGAGTAATGCCAAGAGTCATTGGCATGAAGCCCTTCTTGGAATCATGTATACTGGACCTGTGCAAGACCTTATCAATATAAGTATCTTGACACAATCCAATTACCTTTTCCAATCTATCTCTATAGATTCTTATTCCAAGAATATACACGGCTTCTCCCATGCTTTTGTCGAAAAACAACTTTTGAGTCAAGTCTTAACAGACTGAAACAATGGAACTTCATTTCCAAGAAGCAGTATGTTATCAACACACAATACAAGAATCGCAACTGCGCTCCCACTAGTCATCTTGTAAACACACGGTTCCTCTTCGTTCCTGATGAAGTCAAATATTTTTGACTGCTTCATCAAAACGAAGATTCCAACTCCGAGATGTTTACTTCAATCCACAAATGGACCGATGAAGCTTGCATACGTTCCTAGCTTCATTAGGATCAATGAATAACTTCAGGTTGTGTCATGTACACATCCTTTTCCAGAATTCCATTAAGGAAAACTGTTTTCACATCCATCTGCCAGATCTCATAACCATTATGAGTGGCGGTTGCTAGGAGAATCCGAATGGATTTAAGCATGGTGATTGGAGAATAGGTTTCTTCATAGTCAATACCATGAATTTTTTTGAAACCTTTTGCCACTAACCCAGCTTTGTATATCTGAATATTACCATCTACGTCAATTTTCTTCTTGAAAATCCATTTACACTTAATGGTTTTTACACCATCGGGTAAATCAACCAAAGTCCATACATGGTTCTGTGACATAGATCCCATTTCGGATTCAGCGGCTTTCAGCCACTTTTCGGAGTCAAGGCCGATCATTGCTTCTTCAAAGTTGCATACTCGTCACTGTATATGATCAACAGATCATGGCAATTGGTCATGAGAAATCCAAATTTCTCAACTTCGTGACGAATCCTCTCGGATTTGCGAACTTCAGGCACCAATGGTGTGGGTTCAACAACTCTTTGTAGATCCAACTGCTGCTCTTCCTCCTCAGGTTAATCAGTCTCCTATGATTTTCGAATTTCTTCGAGTTGTACTTTACTCCCACTGTTCTTCCTGGAAAGAAAATCTTTCTCAGGAAAAACACATCCAATTGTGTCGTTCTTCGCATTGCATCGATCGACACAACACTTGAGTCGATCGACACACCCTCTAAACACGTATAGATGGGAGTAAAAGTAACATGCCTTGGTCTCCTTTGGATAACCAATTAAGTAGCATTCATCAGACTTGGATGCGAGCTTATCAGAGATTAAACGTTTTACATAAGCCTCACAACCCCAAATCTTCATGAAAAACAAATCAGGAACATCTCCAGTCCACATCTCATGTAGTCTCTTTGTAACTGATTTGATGGAACCCTATTTAGTTTAAACGCAGACGTTTCTAGAGCGTATTCCCAGAATGATGATGGAAGATCTGAGTGACTCATCATTGATCGAACCATATCTAATAAAGTCCGATTCAGGAGGAGTGAGTTGTGAAACAATTCCGCAATCTCTCGGATGATCACTGAATTCTTATCGTAGAGCTTTAATACTTTTGCCAAGTTGATTCTGTACTTCATTCTGGAACTCCTTGAACTTTTCAAAAAATTCCTATTTATGTCTCATTAAATGGATATAACCACACCTACTGAAAATACCACTAAAGATAATGAAGTACTGAAAGTTTCCTCTAGCACTTGGCCTCATCGGGCCATACACATCCGTATGTATAGAGCCCAATAAGTCACTAGCCCTTTCATTTTGTTCGCGACCTGTGTCGATCGAGGCACCTTTTGTGTCGATCGACACTACCTTTTGTTGAAAGGGGCCTTCGTTATTTTACCCAATAAAAAAGATTCGCATTTCTCACATGATTCATAATCAAATGAGCCCAAAAGCCCATCACTATGGAGCTTCTGAATCTGTTTCTCATTTATGTGGTCCAAACGACAATGCCAAGAAAAAATTTGATTCGTGTCATTTGACTTGAATCTCTTGGTACTAATGTTATAGTTAGGCACATTTTGGTTTAGAACATAAAGTCCATTCTCTAATGGACTGCTACTATAAAATATATCATTGTAATCAAATGAATAACACTTATTCTTAATTTGAAAACTGATATCCTTCCATACCCAAACAAGGAATAGAAATAATATTTCTGATTAAAGCAGGTACATAGTAGCAGTTCTTAATATCTAAAACATGCCATGAAGCAAAACAAATGATGTGTTCCTACGGCTAATGCAGCAACTCTTGCTCCATTTCCTACGCGTAGATCCACTTGTCCTTTCTCCAAAGTCCTACTATTGCTTAGGCCCTGCATATTTTCACAAAATATGAGTACCACAGCCGGTATCCATTACCCAAGAAATAGGACCAGAAGTAGTAACATTTACTTCTATAACATAAATACCTGAAGAAGAAGTCTCGTACGTCTTCTTCAGCTTCTCATAATCTTCCAAGAATTTATTGCAGTTTCTTTTCAAATGCCCATAACCATTACAATAATGGCACTTATCATCTTTAGAAGGACCGGTTTTAACCTTAGGAACATGGTTAGACTCGCTTGGATTCACAATCGAGCTCGTCTTGCCATCACCTTTGTTCTTACCAAGTTTCTCAAAAATTTTACCCTTTTGTACCATAAGGACATTTGGGGTGTCCTTCTTGATGTTAGGTTCAGCAGTTTTCAGCATCCCATGCAATTCAGTCAACGTCTTCGTCAAGTTGTTCATGTTATAGTTCATAACAAACTGATCATAGCTTGACGGCAGTGACTGCAGAATGATGTCAGTAGCCAACTCTTGGCTAATGGGACAATCCAGTTTCCCCAGGTTATCAATATAACCCATCATCTTAATGACATGAGGACTAACTGGTCCGTCCTTTTGTAGATTTCACTCAATTAGAGACTTAACCGTCTGGTATCTCTGAGTTCGTGCCTGCTCCTGAAACATACTTTTCAGGCCAGTGATCATCTCTATTGGCGACTCTACGTACTCATATTGCTTCTGCAAGTCCGAGTTCATGGTAGCCAACATGAGACAACACACATCGACTACATCGTTAGAGTGCTTATCCCAAGCATCCTTTTCTGACTGCCAGGCATTGGCTCGGTACTTTTTGGGGAGAACTTTCTCAAGGACAAAGTCCTTCTTCTCCTGTTTGAGAACAATTCTCAAGTTCCGATACCATTCAAGAAAGTTGGATCCATTTAACTTATCCTTCTCAAGGACGGATTGCAAGGAGAAATTGTTATGATGGTTTGTGCTAGACATAGCTGAAAACAAGAGAGGTTTAGTTATGATGTTCAAGAAATGAGAAATCTTAACTATTAAGAAGACTCGCATTATATTCAAAACAATGTTTCCTCAAATGAATATAATGATCCAAGACCCATACTTCACTGAAACTTGAGTGAGGCACTGGCTATCACCCAAATTTTAGCTATCTAGGTAAGCAACTCTTTGCTAGTTATATCCAATATAACTCTTGGCTGTGGACTGACATCTCATGTCCAATTCACCTGATGTCTCTGGGCCCAAAACGATTTTGATGGCCCATTCAAGTAAATCAATCTCTTAAGTCATGTAATTGTTGACGTCTTGCACTGCAAGTCCATCAACACGATTACCTCCTGCCTTACTCATGTAATTGTGGACACCTTGCACTGCAAGTCTATCGCACAATGAAACAAGTCTTGACAGTTGACAAGATTGGAAAGACATCTAAACATACTTGATATTTAGTTGATGAACAGAAGTTATAATCTAACATACACATCATATATGTATCTTAGAAGGATTATAATTAATTAAAACAACTAATTTTATTAAGTTTTAATTATTCTAAGAATTGGATTTATTTTGGTTTGGTTCTTGTGATTTCAGGTTCAATAACCGAAACCTATTAATCCTTTATCGACCAACACTACTTTAGTGTCGATCGACACAATTTTACCAAAACCAAATTGCGATAACCGATCAATCCAATTGACTCGGTTTCGATAACTGGTCAGTGTCGATCGACACTACATTAGTGTCGGTCGACACCAACCAAATCAAACCAATCGCAATAAACCGTTCCAAGCGGTTTAACCAATTTTAACCAAGCTCGATAACCGGTCCAATCCAATTGAACCGATTATCCTAATCGCAAGGTCTGTGTCGACCGACACAACTCTTGTGTCGACCGACACAACTCTTGTGTCGATCGTCACAAGGCGAAATTATGTTCGGGTTTTCGCCCTGTGTCGATCGACACCATGCGAAAAACCCTAAAACGTTTTCGAACAAAAAACCCTAAACAAGATTATTTGATCAAAACTCAATTTTAGCATGCATATCAAATATACACAGATCCAGATTCAACCAATCTAATAAACATGCTACAGATTCAATGGAACCATAAGGCTCTGATACCACTGAAGGAATTTCTAGCAGTTCCTAATCCAATTAAGCAACCCTAAGTCTGAATTCCATAGCCTAGGATCTAGGGTTCATGTTTATATCATTGAATCTACATCAGATCTCGAAGATACCTGGAAGTTATGTAGCGGAAGATGATTAGGTATTCAAGATGGATTAGCGCCTCAAGTGTTGCGCCTCTACTGGTATCCACACGCACACAAACTGGAACGGACGGGATGCTAGTGCCGTTTAGAGATCAGATCTCTCAGAGGGTTTCAGTTTCTTTCTGGTGGCTGTGAATTAGGTCTAGGTCTGTAAAAGTCGACCATATATCATATATATATTGACTTTTACCATGACCTGATTAACCAAGACTCAAACCGTGGTTAATTGAGTCATAAACCAAAATCGATATTTTGGTCCGCGATCTGTGTCGATCGATGCACATGTTGTGTCGATCGACACTACCTCAGAAACTTGTTATCGAATGCATATCATATATACATTTATCAGATCATTACACTAATGATCAACCCCATATTCTATATCCAGTTTGCTTAGGTGTGTGACCCTGTAGGATCATATAATACTAGCAATGAGTTCATAACTCACAGATCACAAGTGGCTTCTAGTAAAACATTATGATTACCTAGTATTATATGAATGTCTAATCTCGACAACACAACTATCTCTAGAGTAATTACAAGTGTAATTTCAGGACACTCCCAACACTGAAAGAGGTCGATGGAAAGACCGGATTGCAAGAAGTCCATTTGGAAGTGGCGGTGTTCCGACTGGAATAAGCGGCAAGAGATGCTTGTGGCGTTTGGTGCATAAGGAGCAGTAGGAGGCTGTCTGAACCTATTCCAAGTATGGAATCTTGAAATCAGATTTATGATATCAATGTCAAATGAGTAATGGACGTCTCGTTTGAAGTCTGATCAAGCTGGAAGCTGGAGGAGATCTTCGTGTCACAGCGGGCTCGAGATTCAATGGTGGAACCGGAATGGAAACGGTCTGCCTTGGAGTTCTTTGTGGATTACTGAAGCAGCTAAGGGAGTTCTTCACGAGGGAAAGGAGATCGCAAAAGCATTGGAAAAGTGACATTGTGTCATTTGGAATTGACTAGTCAGCGGGACTTCTATTGGTTGCAAGCGCAAGTGGATAAAGCAGGCTATTGAAGATGGAAATCCAACAGAAGAGTGTTAGGAAAACACTATAGCGGATTGGCAAGAAGCTGCAAGGGAGAGCAAAGGATGGCAAGTGTAGATGGGGAAGGAAACCCAACGGATGGTGTTTGGAAAGCACCACGGCTGAATCACAAGGTAAGAAACCTTGAGCTGGAAATCAGATTAGAAGTCGGTTTGGGAATCAGAGTGCGCAGCGGAAGCGTGGTGGGTCGTCCCCCACAAGTAAAATTGGGAGTCGGTTTGGAAATCAGAGTGCGCAGCGGAAGCGTGGTGGATCATTCCCCACCTGTCAGGAAGCCATAATGGACATGGTTAACTGAATCGTTCACGGAGGATAAGCAAGGATGTCTGCTTGTGCAACAGTCAACGCTATGGTGCACGGGAATGGAAACCGTCGAAGAGAATCCATTTGGAATTGGATGATACACTATGGCATGGTAATGGAAACCATTGAGGAGAATTGGATTGGAAGCGGAGCATCTCATTCAAGACTTAGAACCACTCGAAGGATGAGTGTTGTTTCTAAATGTTGGGAGTGTTAGCTATGACACTGGTCGTTCTCTTTCTCATAATGCTAAGCGTCGGTATTGACTAGTCTCAAGGACAGATATAGTAACTGGTTCGACTTAAGCGGTAAAAGGAATGTGGCAGTGGAGTTCTTCCTAGCAATGAAAGCTAGAATTTTAAACCACCTCATCAAGGAAGCCGACCCTAAATGATGGGCGGGGCATTCTGGAAGCTGCTATCGTATTGGCACCAAGGAGAAGGACACTTCATAGTGTGGTTTGAAATGGGGGGGGGGAGAAGCAGCCTCCTAGGATCAAGGAAAATATCATTTCAACTGAGTAAGCGATCGAGATCATTTTCGTTCGGAAAAGTTGCGGAGTGGCTGTTGGTAAGGATTTGCGGTGGAGAACTCTCGCCCCAGAATTCGGGGACAAATTCTTTTTAGGGGGGGGGGAGAATTGTAATGGCCTAAAACCCAAGCCCAAAAAAATTTGAAGAAAAGAAGTGAAGCCCATGTCCAAATCCCTTCATTAATGTGTTTCCTTTTCTGATTTAAGCCCAAAGCACAAGGCCCAACTCGTTAAGGAGGGAAGCCCTAGCTCTTTTCCCTATAAAAGGAGGAGAGGGGCTCTTCATTTATCACACAATTCCAAAGAGCGGGCAATGCTCGTGACCGGAGACCGACGACCACTCGCCGGAGCTCCACCGCCGGACCGTCGGAGCCGCCGTCCATCGCCGCCGTTGACCCTTGACCGGGTCTGGTTGGGTTGATCGGGTCGGGTCAGTTTAACCGGGTCGGGTTGACCGGGCCGGGTCAGGTTGACCGGTCTGGTTCGGTTTAAGCTGGTTTGGGCTGGTTATTTTCAATTGATCATAACTAGCTCTTCCTAAGCCCGATTTAAGCAAGACGAAGGCCTAATCCACTTGTCTTTTCGTCCTCTTTCCAGATCTGAAGACCGTTCGAGAATCAGGGATCCCTAAATTACGTTTTTGCCCTTCTTTGGCCAAGGTGAGGATCGATTTGACCCTTCCCTATTCCATTTCAATTACGGACATGAGTCCTTTAATGTCGTCTTTCCTAGGTAGTTTAGGATTAGTAATGTGCACTATGTGATTCACTGTTGAACGTAGAACGGCTAGGTTATCACTAAACTGAAAACGTTGCTTGTGTGTGATGGCTATGTGTGATATAACTGTTTTTGGGATTGCGTGGCAGGGCCCGTATAACGAGTATTGGTACGCGTCCTTGATCGTCGGAGGAGGGTCCTGACAAGCCCTCCTGTAGTGGTGTGTTGTGGTTCGAAGGTTCGTGAGCTGTTTGTTTGTTGTGGAAAGGGCGTAATGGCCGGTCCGTGGGTGGGATTAGGGGAAGGCAGCCCTAGTCCGCAACCATAGACAGGTAGTTATTTCATAGGTTGATTGTAATGTGCCTTCGGGCATTGCGTGCAAGGTGATATTAGCTTAGAACTTGTTTAACAATTGTGTGGCGTAAGCCGGGATCGCGGATTCCTTAGTCCGCCCTCACTGGGTAATTGTGTTTGAAACAATTACTCAGGCCTCTCTTTTCCTTTCTCGTGCCTTTTTCCCTCGCAGGTCCGGATGCAATATTGACGATTGATCGATGCTATTGGTGGATTTGAACCGAAGAAAGCGCGAGGGATTCCTGGGACCAGATTGAGAAAGCAGCTGGTTGGACCGTTCCGGGTCAACGGGTGCCCTAATGATGTGTCTCCGGTTCGCCGGGAGATGGGTGTTACAATTTGGTATCAGAGCCTGGGTTAAGGTCCCCCAGTGCTGTCCTGGGGGATCAGCTTTCTTTGTTTTCCCAAAACTGTGTTTTCAATTTTTTTCAAAAGTGTTTGCAAAAGTTTAAAAAGTGGCTACTTTGCGAAATGTTTTTTCAAGCGCCAATTATATCTTCGATTATTCTCCGCATTGGTCCTAGTCTAGTTAGATTTTTCTTGCACGTTGGGGGTTGTTGTCTTTATACCTCAGTGGTGCTACTTCCTGTAATATGTGTGCCGTTGTGGTGTATGTTGGGATGTACGTATTGGTGTACGCCTACAGGGTAGTCAGTATTATTGGGGTGTGTGTCGGGGTCATCGTCTGTTCGAAGTGTATCCAACCAAGCGTGCTAAGGCGATAAGGATGTGGAGACGTTCATGCGAGTGGCGAATGCGGGAGTGTTTCAAGGAGTGCTAGAGGAACTGCAAGAGGTCGATGGAAAGACCGGATTGCAAGGAGTGCTACAAGAGCTGCAAGAGGTCGATGGAAAGACCGGATTGTAAGAAGTCCATTTGGAAGTGGCAGTGTTCCGACTGGAATAAGCGGCAAGAGCTGCTTGTGGTGTTTGGTGCAAAAGGAGCAGTAGGAGGCTGTCCGAACCTATTCCAAGTATGGAATCTTGGAATCAGATTTGTGATATCAACTCAAATGAGTAATGGACGGCTCGTTTGAAGTTTGATCAAGCTGGAAGCTGGAGGAGATCATTATGTCACGGCAGGCTCGAGATTCAACGGTGGAACCGGAATGGAAATGGTCTGCCTTGGTGTTCTTTGTGGATTACTGAAGCAACTAAGGGAGTTCTTCACGAGGGAAAGGAGATCGCAAAAGCATTGGAAAAGTGACATTGTGTCATTTGGAATTGCCTAGTCAGCGGGACTTCTAATGGTTGCAAGCGCAAGTGGATAAAGCAGGCTATTGGAGATGGAAATCCAACAGAAGAGTGTTAGGAAAACACTATGGCGGATTGGCAAGAAGCTGCAAGGGAGAGCAAAGGATGGCAAGTGTAAACGGGGAAGGAAACCCAACGGATGGTGTTTGGAAAGCACCACGGCTGAATCACAAGGTACAAAACCTTGAGGTGGAAATCAGATTGGAAGCCGGATTGGGAATCAGAGTGCGCAGCGGAAGCGTGGTGGATCGTCCCCCACAAGTCAAATTGGGAGTCGGTTTGGAAATCAGATTGCGCAGAGGAAGCATGGTGGGTCATTCCCTACATGTCCAGGAAGCCATAATGGACATGGTTAACTGAATCATTCACGGAGGATAAGCAAGGATGTCTGCTTGTGCAACAGTCAACGCTATGGTGCACGGGAATGGAAACCGTCGAAGAGAATCCATTTGGAATTGGATGATACACTATGGCATGGTAATGGAAACCATTGAGGAGAATTGGATTGGAAGCGGAGCATCTCATTCAAGACTTAGAACCACTCGAAGGATGAGTGTTGTTTCTAAATGTTGGGAGTGTTAGCTATGACACTGGTCGTTCTCTTTCTCATAATACTAAGAGTCGGTATTGACCAGTCTCAAGGACAGAGATAGTAACTGGTTCGACTCAAGCGGTAAAAGGAATTTGGTAGTGGAGTTCTTCCTAGCAACGTAAGATAGAATTTTAAACCACCTCATCAAGGAAGCCGACCCTAAATGATGGGTGGGGCATGTGGCGTTTGTAACGCATTCTGGAAGCTACTATCAGATTGGCACCAAGGAGAAGGACACTTCAGAGTGTGGTTTGAAATTGGGGGGGAGAAGCAGCCTCCTAGGATCAAGGACAAGATCATTTCAACTGAGTAAGCGATCGAAATCAGTTTATGTTCAGCGAAGTTACGGAGTGGCTGTTGGTAAGGAGTTGCGGTGGATAACTCTCGCCCCAGAATTCGGTGACAAATTCTTTTTAAGGGAGGGGGGGGGAGAATTGTAATGGCCTAAAACCCAATCCCAAAAAATTTAAAGAAAAGAAGTGAAGCCCATGTCCAAATCCTTTCATTAATGTGTTTCCTTTTCTGATTTAAGCTCAAAGCACAAGGCCAAACTCATTAAGGAGGGAAGCCCTAGCTCTTTTCCCTATAAAAGGAGGAGAGGGGCTCCTCATTTATCACACAACTCCAAAGAGCGAGCAGTGCTCGTGACCGGAGACCGACGACCAGTCGCCGGAGCTCCACAGCCGGACCGCCTTGGGTCGGGTTGACTGGGTCAGGTCTGTTTGACCGGGTCGAGTTTACCGGGCCGGGTCGGGTTGACCGGTCTGGTTCGGTTTAAGCTGGTTTGGGCTGGTTATTTTCAATTGATCATAACTAGCTCATCCTAAGCCCGATTTGAGCAAGACGAAGACCTAATCCACTTGTCTGTTTGTCCTCTTTCCAGATCTGAAGACCGTTTGAGAATCAAGGATTCCTAAATTACGTTTTTGCCCTTCTTTGGCCAAGGTGAGGATCGATTTGACCCTCGCAGGTCCGGATGCAGGATTGACGATCGATCGATGCTATTGGTGGATTTGAACCGAAGAAAGCGCGCAGGATTCCTGGGACCGTTCCGGTTCAACAGGTGCCCAAATTCTGCGTCTCTGGTTCGTCGGGAGATGGGTGTTACAGATGTGATCACTGTCCTAGTTGTATAACCCTTCAAAGAACAATACACTTGTTAGATATCGAGTTAAGAGATTAGGTATACAACTTACTCGTCTAAGTAGAGTGTTAAGACATACGGCTGTCTTTTGTTGTAATCATTAAGTTCCTTCACTTGCATCTTGGTGGGAGCAGCACAAGGGTTATATCCCGGTGTAACATGTGCTTGGAAAACAGGTTTAACAGCAGTCTTTACCTTCTCCTTCTGTTTAACCTGGGTTGCCTTCGCTTGCATATAAGCTTTAGTTGCTTCCTGCTTAGTGTCCTGTTTAAACATCCGCGTAGCATCAAAGTCTATACCCATAGCCGACTGTGTAACAATCAAGAAACTCGGATCTGTGCTCTCGGGTATACTCTGCATATACAATTTGACAACCCGTGTTAAACATAAAGTTCGATCTAAAATTCACACAAGAACAAGACTGCACTAGAAGTCTGGTAACTAAAATACATCACTGTCAAGTCTGATATGTTCTGAATACCGACTAAAAATCACACCAAACCAATTCAATATAAGTCTAATGTCAGGAATCCATGTTCAAAGCAAATACAAGAACAAGGGAAAAAAAATAAATACGGTTATTTGTATTCAGAGTTTCAGGGTTTTGGAGACTAACCCCATCATCAGTCGCAGTCAGATTGGTTTCCTCAGACAGCAGGTTTGTCTGTTGCTTTCTTAGGCTTCGCTTTTCCTGCAGGTGCAGGTTCGGGTACCTTCAGTACCAATTTCTTTAGGTTCCTCTGAGCCCTTTCCTTTTTCTTTCTTCATCCCTCTTCATCAACCGCAGCAGCATTTACATTATCTTGATCCTGAAGATCTTCAACTTGATCTTCTTCATCCTCACTAACTCCGGCTTTCTCCATCTCAGCATCCGCAACACTTGCATCTTTCTTCTTCTCACTTCCTTTCCCTCCAGTACCAGCTTTCTTCTTCTCATTTCCCTTCTGTCCATAAGAATCTTTCCTCTTCTCTTTTTCCTTCTGTTCAACTCCAACACTTACTTCCTTCAAAGTCTTGACATCCTTGCCAAGATCATCCATTCTGATCCCCATCTGACGAAAACGTTTGTTGAAAACATTTTCCAATACATTAATCCGAATTTCAAATGATTTTTTCAAACCCTCAATCATTTGAACAACGTCCCCATTCAAGGGATCATCCCTCCCTTCTCTAGGTCTCTTACTAACTACCTCTACCTCTTCTTCCTCATCATCAGCAACAGTATGTACTAACTTTCTCTTAACTCCCAGCCCCTTTCGCTTTTTCTCACCAGCCTCACCCGCAACTTCCTCAAACTTAACCTCAAGCTTAACAGGACCGCCAGCGTTGATACTGAACACACCTTCACTTTTCCAGTGTTTAGAACCCCACCTCCAAAGCGCAGTCCCAAGCTTTCCATGCATTGCTTTCACAATGTTCTAAACTTTGTCGTCCTCCTCATCATCGTTGTCCCATTCGGGGAACATGTCATCATAATCCTTGACTACGAGGTTGTTGACGGGGGACTGCAAATTACAAGTCACATAGAAAAATGAATATAAGCATTTATAATATCACAACGTCAGACATCATACGAGACTGGGAACAATGTTTCAAACATCATATGAAGTATGGCACATGATGCTAGACTTCTAATACAGTATGGGGAAAAAATATGTCAGACTTTAGCACAGTCTAAGAAATACCTGTATGCGTAAGGTTTCGTCGACTTTCTTTCGACTCTGTGATCCCTGGTACGCCAGCAGTGGTGGGGTTGGGGCATTCGGAAAGGGCTCTCCATATGTTGTCGCCATAGCGGGATATGCAAAATATACACAGATGTTCACGACCTCAGCAAAACCTCCGATCTGATAATTTTTTCCCTCTATCAGAAACTTGAAGGCATAACATACGAGAAGTCTGAGAGATATTTAAGTTAGAAATTTAAATTATAAAAGTATAAAAAGTATTTTGAGGGAAATTTTGGATACATAAATTAAACCTGGGACTTTCGGACATATGTAAATAAAAATTACATAAACTTTAGTCAATTTTAACCATTTAAGGTATATTTGGTTCAAAGTATTTAATTTTTTATTTAATTTCGGGGTTTGTTAAATACTTCTCAGACTTCTCTCGCAAGTCTAAAAAACCCCAAAATTCAGACTTCTTTGAGAAGTCTGATAAACTCTAAATCTAATATTTATCACTTAACAGTGAAAAATATTTAGTTAAAACACCTAGGAAACATCAAATTCGTTAATATATGCGCATTATAACATACATGTGCAAATATAATTTTTTTTCAAATGTTAATTTCCTAAACCATGAATCTAACCCTAAGGTTATATATAAATTATATGTAAATGTTCCATTACAAAGCATGTTCTAAGTTCTAGAAACTACTATACCACTTCATATATTTTCAATTTGATTCAAATTTACGAAATTTAATTTATATACTTCAAAACCGTCTATATTTAATTTCTGTTTAGTTGTTTTCAACAAAAATATTTTTTTACTATTTTTAAATTATAATTTACTAAATTAATCTGTTTCAGACTTCTTGTAGACATACTTAACTAACATTGTTTAATTTGACTCAATTTTATCAAATTTTAATTTATATACTACTAAATTGTATATATTTAAAATATGTATATAAAAGTTTTGTTAAAATATTTTTTATAATTTTAAAATTTAAATTTCCTAATTATTTATGTATCAGGCTTCTCTACAAAGTCTGTTAAAGTCACTTAGACTTCTATTAGAGTCTAACGTATCAGACATCTATAGAAGTCTGACATAGTCGAAGGTTATAATGGTAATTATGTTTTCCGTTTTTTTTATTGGTCGTAAGGGCTTCGCGGTTATTTCCTAAAGCCGAAATGGCAGTTTTTCATTTGATTCAATTTTGAGGGTACACTTTTATTTAAAATCAATTTTGAGGGCATTTTTAGCAATTTCCCCCATCTTTTCATGCGTAGGAGAAGTATATTTATAATAGGAGATTTATAGTTTATTTCCTAGATTTTATCTCATATGATAGTGTTAAATATGAATATTCTCTGATTTTCTTTCCTTTACGGAGATTTGTATTTGTATTTTTTCAAATATGATAATTTACATAAATCATATACCTCTTTGATGCAGGTCGGCACTGATATCTCAGAGTTTCGCCAAGAATGGGCCGCTTTTTTCTTTATTGGACTTTAACCTTCGATGGGCTGGCCTGCTGTTAGGCTGGGGTAAAGGGGGGGGGGGAGGGTGCTAAACCCACATCTAATGATATGATCCTGCCCAGCACTAAAAACATGGACCTTGACCCCGAGCTTGAACCTGATGGATCTAAAGACATGGAGCACGAACTTGATGAAATACGCTTGAAGTAGAGGATCAGCTCGGAGTTGAGGGAAAGCTTGAACCAAAGGCTGCACTTAGAGAGGAGAAAGAGTATGCTAAAGATATTATCTTAACCTCACTGGTTTTGATACATGATCATCAAATGGGCATGTGTCTCATTTGTACTCTTTTTCCCTTGTCAAGTTTTGTCCCATTTGTTGATCCAAACCATGGCATAGCATCCAGAATTCGACCCAATGGAGGAGATGTCAAGTCTAGCCTATTTTATGCTCATTACAAGTCCAAGAAGAGCCCAAAACAAGTTAATCATTTTCAGCCCAAGAAAAAGTGACGAAAATGGAGTAAGAAGGGTCATTTTTCAGATTCAAATAAGTGTTTAATTCCTGTCTTTGTGTTATTTCCTAGGTGTATTAATTGTTGTTCATGCAGCCATGTTGCATTTTCTATTTAAAACTCTTTGTAACCATTTTTGAACTTGTATCAAACTTCTTTTATTCTAAAACTTCTGAAAGTGTTTGATCTGAATAGTGTGTAATATCCATTCATCTATGATTAATCTTTTGGTGTTTCATCTCCTAGAAGATCTGAGTTCGAAAGTCTTGAAGTGATTCCACAGCTTCAGGAACTTTCTTTCAATCCACGGTTTCTAATCTCTTCAATTTGTTCATTCA
Source organism: Orychophragmus violaceus (assembly GCA_030180135.1). Lineage (NCBI taxonomy): Eukaryota > Viridiplantae > Streptophyta > Magnoliopsida > Brassicales > Brassicaceae > Orychophragmus > Orychophragmus violaceus. The sequence continues at coordinate 60,012,487 of CM058234.1, read as the reverse complement.
TTCTGATTATCATCCATCAAACAACCAGACTCACAAAGTGCATCAAAGGGCTATTAGGGAGGAAGATGAAATGGAAGAGGAGAGGCTGAAGTCATGAAGACAAAGCCGAGCCTCATTCTATGAAGAAGCTATGGTTTGATCACAAGAGTCCAAGATGCATCAATCACTTATCTAAAGCTAAGATGAAGGCATAGAGAAGACTGAAGTGAAGATAAACCATAAGAGAAGTCTGTGCAAAGTTGGGGACCAGACAGACACAGACACAGATAGACAGACAGAAGATCAATGTGAAAAGTTGGGGCAAGATCATCACGTGCAAAGTCAGGACCAAAGTTGTGAAGTGCAAAGATGGGGCACTTAGATAATCATAAGAAAAGTATGTGCAAAGTTGGGGCCAAATAGATGTCTGTCAAGAATCAGACTCAAGAAGAGTCACATGTGTGTTTAAGGAGGAAAGTGGTTACAAGGACATGTCACACTCACTCTTGGGAGTGTTCACTCTCTCTCCCCAGAAGCAAGTGGCTAAGACAAGTCACTTTCAAGGTCTGAACACATCAGACCCGAGTTGGACAAGAGGAGAAGATCCGGCCATTCATTCAAACTTAGTTTTCCCTCCATTAAATCAATGGCTGTGATTTAAAGTCCTAGTTTATGATTTTAACATAATTGTATGCCTATATAAAGGCCACACACGACCATTGTAAGCTTATCTAAGTCACTTGATAAGAAATCAACAAGATTCTTGATACAAACAAAGTCTTTCTTCTTCTCTCTTCTCTTTTAGGTTCTGTTTTTCCTTTCTCATTGTGTTCTTCAATAAGACACAATGTAGGTGCTTAAGAGACACGGTTTAGGCTGCTCGAGGCAGCCTTAGATCACGCTTGGATAGTTCATTCAATAGCTCATCCAAGTGTGAGAAAAATCGGCTCTTACACCTTCTTCTTTTGGTTGTTCCTTAAGCTAATTGATGATTCTCTTCCTTGTTATGAGTAGACTCTCCTTGGTGAAATGTTAGGCTCTTGGAAGTGTTTTCATATAGCTAAGGACTTCATTTGTATAACTAGATTACTGACTTTCTTAAGTACAAACTAGTTATACTTGTTTGAGCAGAACCGGTTTCCTTCTTCTTCTTTGATCCGTTTCTGTTCTTGATGTTGCTTATGGTTCAGAGCTTCTTATGAATGTCTCATGAACCAAGCTTGATGATCAGAGCTTCCTCATGGATGCTTCTGAAATTCTAACAAGGGCAAATGATCTTCTCCATTAAGATCGCATCATGTGGTATCAGAGCCATTTTGTGAAAGGTTGTGTCTTTCCATCTCTATACGGATCTGAATTGATTGTTTATGCCTGATTTGTTAGTTCTAGGGTTTTTTCTGGTTAAATCCCGAATTTGAATCTTGTTAGAACTAAGAATTACTTGCAGATCATCAAGGAATTGTTCTGAAATTCGAAACTGACTCTTGGACTTCTGATCTGATCAATTAGGGTTTATAGTTTTCTGTTTTCTGCAATTTACACCCTGTTTCAGATTGTTGTTTTTATGTTTAATGTTTGCTGAGAGTTTAATTTCGAAATCTAAAACCCAGAAACTATCATTTGTTGTTAAACTCGTTTTGTGCAAGAAAACTACTCGATCTGCATCAATTTTCGTTTCTGAATCAATCATGTTTGTGTCTAACTGAATTCCCTGCAACATACTTGTTTTGATCTCATAGTTTCTGTTTTTGTCCATTTGAATTCCTTTGCACTTGATCTCTGTTTGTTGAGTGTCTGAGACAGGGATTCGTGGGCTATGGGAGATGAAGGCTTCTATTCTAACCAGAGCACATGTAATGAGGCTAGAAAGAAAACTATGTCTGCAACAATATCCAGAAGTGGAAATCAGTCACCAAGAAGACTGATCATGGCAAAAAAACCAGCAATAGGAACAATCAAATGATTATGGAAGCGCTTATGGCTAATATGAAGCACCTATTGAACAAGGAATTGGATTCCCTACGCCAAGAACTGCATCAAAGGAGGAAACAAACGAAATCCCAAAGGAAAGAGAGAGAGCAATAGAAGCAAACAAGTGCTATGACAGTTTATAAAGTGTGATTCAATCATAACAGAGTTCACCCCCATTTGAACCTCGAGGACAGCACTTTGAATTTACTAGAACTTATATGTAATGATTGTCTAAACCATGGTCACCATGCTAAGGAATGTTCATCTTAGAGATTAACAAATCACATATCTCTGGAACTGAAAAGGAATAGTGTTAGTGAGAGTAATGGTTTTGTTAGCTCTGATGTTAGATCTAGTTTAATGCACTTGTTTCCATCCAAAGGCATTGATACAGGTTCAGTTTATGGAGAAGAGCACTTGGATAAGAATATGGACATACAAAACTGTTGGAATTATGTCCAGTAATCTCTGTACTATCTCTAGAAAGTAAGAGTATGTCAATGATCAGACATAAGTCATATAATACTGGGGGTCATGATGGCTTGCTAGAGTCCGCTCATGATCTATAAGTCTTGGACTTATTGCCTTTATTATATGATCCCATATGGGTCACACGCCTAAGCTAACAGGAAACTATGAGGAAACGGCTTAGCAGAAGTACGGTAAAAGTGCCAGGCATTTGTCGTACTTAGAGAGAGATTAATGGGTCTGATTGAATCTAAAGGGATTTAATCAGATTGGTATTTGGGCCCAAAAGCCCAAAAGGAACTAGACAAGTTTTATAAATAAAACTTAAGTCTGAGTCCCAAAAACCCTAAGCCATCTGCGCCAGCCTCCTCTCTCTCTGCGGCCTCCTTAGCTCGGTCTAGCAGCCTTCTTCCTGCCTGGTGTGCGTGTGTGAACCTTTGGAGGAGCTATCACTTGGTGGTTCTGCTGATCTCTGACCTGTTCTTCATATTTCCGCTGCATAACAAGGTAACAGGTGAGATCTATTATGTTTCTAGCAAGAGAACCTAGATCTGGCATGTTTAGGATCTATTAATCTGATGAATTGAATCAGGATTAACACCAAAAGATCCTTCAGTGGTATCAGAGCTATTGGTTCTGTGGTTTTTCTTGTTTAGAATCATGTTTAGGATTGTTTAAAGAGGTGTTTTTTAATCAATCTACTGATAAGAGAAAACACTTAAGAAACAAGAATTAAAACCTAAACAAACTAATGAAAATCGCAAACCAAACTATATGATTTGGTATGCGTCGGTTTGATGATGCACGGACCGATCGCTTTAGGATCGAGTCGCGTGATCATCCGATCGCGAGACATGGATCGATCGGCCGAGTGGATCACACGGCGATCGTGTGCTGCCTGTCTCGAGCGTCGTCCCGATCGTCTCGTCCAGCTGCTGTCCCGATCGCGTGAGGCTCTTGGCCGTCCGGATCGTGTCTTGCTCGCGGACGTCCCGAACGATCGGCCCGAGCTATCCCGTCCGATCGCGAGAGATGGCCCGGCTGTCTCGTCCCGATCTCACGGCCCGGCTGTCCCGTAGCGTCTCGACCATCGTCCCGTCCGGCTTCAAGTGCGGCTGGTCGATTGTGATCGAAGAACTAGGTCACGGCCGTAAATGGTCCGTGACCAATTCGGTTCGGTTCGGTTTAAAACTTGATTAAAATCAAAACGTCACGGTTTAATAAACAGACTTGATAAGTTTATTGAGTTCTGGTTAAACCGGGATAAGAAATCCAAAGTCGAAATATTGGATTTTGTGCCTAAACAAGGATTTTCTAATTTGATTTAGTTGGACCAAATAAATTGAGAAAAATCCGGTTTAGTAAATAACCGGTTGACAATTGTGGTCATCGTAGTAATTAACTTTGGTTAAGACCAATTTTAATGAACCAGACCGGTTATGTCATTTAATTGGACAATTGGGTTATGTCTTGGACATAGACCAATTCTTGGGCCTCGGGCCAAGAAGTTAAAACAATTGGGCCAGTTATTTGAGTCTTTTCTTCAGAATTAATTTAAAATTTATTTTTATAAAATAATTATAAAAATCGATTTTTTAAAATTAATAAGTTTCCAAAATTTTGAAATTAGAAAGTTTCTTAAATTAGAATTTTCTAGATTTTCATGTTTTGGATTTTAGGAAATTTCCATTATTAGAAAGTTTCCAATTTTAGGAAGTTTCCAATTTTAGAAAGTTTCCAAAAAATTAGTAGGTTTCCCAAAAAGGAAAGTTTCCCAAAATAGTAATCTTCTATTTTGGGATGAATTTTTAATAAACCTACAAACCTCAAATAATATCAAGCGTTGGATGTCTTGTCCAGTCTATGTCAGCTGTCGAAGCCCATTCAATTGTATTCATGGCCTTACAGTGTGAGGGTGTCTACTTTTGCGTGGATAAGACGGTTTGTGATTCATAAATGTCATTGGGAGTCCCATACATTAATGATTACATGACTGTATAGTCTGGTTTTCTTGACTAGGCCATCGGGAGTCCCGGGCCTTGAGACATCAGAGTGGATTGGGCCTCGGGCCCAGATTCACAACCAAGAGTTATATCACGGATATAATTAGCCGACATAGGGCTTACCGATATAAGCTAAGGTTGGGTGATGGCCAGTGGCCCACTTTGATCTTAGTTATATGTGGATCTTGGAATCATTATATTCTATTGAGGGTAACTTATGTTATTGAATATAATGCGAGATTAATCAAATTAAGTATAATGCGAGATTAATCATATTGAACATATTAACTAAAATCCTTTTATCTTAATTTTCAGTTATGACTAGCACAAACACTTTCTCGATCCGGTCTGTCCTTGAGATGGACAAGCTGAACGGATCAAATTTCTTGACTTGGTCGTGGAACCTGAGGCTAGTCCTCAGACAGGAGAGAAAGGACTATGTCCTTGAGAGAGCTCTCCCCGTGAGGATCGGGTCCAATGCTTCTCATGCAGTATATGATGCTTGGAATAAGCATTATAATGATGCGGTAGATGTGCGTGGTCTGATATTGGCTACCATGGACTCAGACTTGCGGAAGAAATATGAGAACACGGAGTCGCCAATAGAGATGATCAGCAGCCTGAAATTGAAATTTCAGGAGCAGATAAGAGTGGAGAGATACCGGTTGGTTAAGTCTCTCACTAGCTGCAAGCTACCAAATGATCATCCAGTGAGTCCTCATGTCAGTAAAATGATGGGTTACATTGATAACCTGAGGAAACTGGATTATCCAGTTAGCCAAGAATTGGCAACTGAGATCATTCTGCAGTCACTGCCGTCAAGATATGATAAGTTCAGAAGGAACTATATCAAGAAAGGCTTAACGAAGACGCTGACTGAACTGCATGATATGCTCAAGACAGTTGAGCCAAACGTGAAGAGTACCCTGTACAATCTCATGAATGAGAAGGGTAGGTTTACTAAACCTAATGCTGACAAGGGTGAAGACAAAGTTGTCCAGATTTTGAATCATGGCAAGCGTGTGTCTTCTGAGCCCGAGTCAGATACCTCTTACGTTGGTAAGTGCTGCTACTGTAAAGAGACTGGGCATTGGAAGAGAAATTGCATTAAATTCATGGAAGATGATGAGGAGTTGAAGTTGATGTATGAGACTACTTCCTCAGGTATTCATGTTATTACTTCAAGTTCTACCTTATAGGTATTGGATACTGGTTGTGGCACTGATATTTGTTATAATATGCAGAGCCTGGGCAACAGTAGAACTTTGAAGGAAGGGCAAGTGAAACTACATGTCTGGAAGGAGCTTGGGATGCTGCCTCAGCCGTAGGGTTTTCACTTATAGATCCCTTTGAGGCTTGGTTTTGTATTAAGTAATTGCTACAATGTACCTGCTTTAAGCAGAGTTGTCTTTCATTTTCTTGTAAGAATTTGAATGTTTTTATTTTGATAAAAGACAAGTTTTGTTCTTTTGATCTTAATGAAATATTATTTGTAGCACCCTATTCAAGGAATGGGTTTTATATCTTAAACCAAAAGAGTGCCTAAATGTAACATAAATACCAAATTGGTTTAAATCTGATGAATTAAACCTGATTTTTCTTGGCATAAAAGTCTTGGTCACATAGAGTAAGTCGGATTCAGAAATCCCATAGTTATGCACTATTGGGCTCATTTGATCGGATATCTTATGAGACTTGAATTATGTTTACTGGACCAAAAGACAAAGGGGCCTATCTTAGCCGAGCTTGAGAAAGGCCCAAAGGCTTATTGGAGATTGAACATACTCGTGTATGTGGTCCGATGAGCAGTAATGCCAGAGAAAATTTCCTGTACTTCATTGTCTCTACTGATTAATTCAGTGAGTAGGACTGTGTTCATTTGATGAGACACAAGTCGGAATTCTTTGACATGGTCGAAAGAGTTCCAGAATGAAGTATAGAATCTGAATGACATAAGTATTAAGACTCTGAATTAGATCATGAGTGAGAATACTTAAGTCATTGATTGTGTGATCATCTGAAATCGTTTCACAGCTCATTTCTCCTGAAAAACCTGGAGGTGTTTATGTGAGAAAGAATCAGATCTTATTAGAAATGATTAAAGATGAGTCACACGAATTTTCCATGATATTATTTAAGAATAACGCTCTAAAAATATCTAAGTTTACGCTGAAAAAATTCCACCAATATCAGTTGAAAGACACCACGTAAATGTGGATTGGAATCGATCCAAATTCGTCTTTACTGAGTATTTGTAGTTGTGCTACTTCGCTGGTTGTCCTAGGGAAACCAAGGCTTGTTACCTTTTACGTCCATTCTGTTTTCTAAGAGGGGAAGTTACTTTCCAAGAAGAACAGTGGGAGTAAAAGTGTAACTCGAAGAAATTCGAGCTCAACCTCTTGAGGGAGAGCAGCGGATGGATTTACAGATTTCTGTAGAATCTACACCCGTAAAGCCTGAAGTTCGCAGATCTGAATGAATCAGTTGCTAATCCGAGAGTGATTTCTCGTCATTAGTTGAACCTGATGATCATTGAAAGTTCGCATGATCTGATGATCATTGAAAGCGACGAACCTGCAAAATTCAAAGAAGCGAAAGTAAGCCCAGACTCCGAAAATTACACTATGTGTAAGTTAGCTTCATTATTCATGGATGGAAGCAAACATATCGGAGTTGGAATCTTCGTTCTGTTGAAGTAGTCAAGGTTTTGACTTGAACAAGAACGAAATGGAACTGTGCGTTTACTAATAGATTAGTGGGAGCGATATTGCATTTCTCATAATGTATGTCGATGACATACTGATTCTCGGAAATAACGTCCCAATGCAGCAGTCGGTAAAGGACTGGCTTGGGAGTTGGTTTTATGATTGACATTGGTAAAGCCACGTAGTTCTTGGATTTTGGATCTAAAGATAGAGATCCAAAAGAGCTGGTAGGACAAAGTCAGGATTCTTAAATTGACAAAGTCCTGCACGTTTTTCAACAATCCAAGAAAGGTTTTATGCCAATGTCACATGGCATTACGTTAAGCAAGAAACAGTATCCTACGATATCTGCTGAGCTTGAATGCATGGATGAGATTCCATATGCGTCGGCAGTTGGATCTATCATATATGCCATGACACGTACTTGTTTTGATGTTGCTTTAATATTAAGCAAAACAAGTAAAAGACCAGTCAAATCCAGCAAAGAATCACTGGATTGCCGTAAAGAATATCCTAAAGTATTTGAGGAATACTAAGGATGAATTCTTGATTTACGTAGAAAGTGAGGTGCTATGAGTCGGTAGAGTCTGAAAGGCAAGTTTCCAACGGACAAAGATGATTTCCGGTCACAGTCCGGTTATATCTTGTGTCTGTCTGGCGGTGCAAGGCACTGTTGCTGACTCCATGACTTAAGCTGAACATTTCGCAGCTTGGAAAGCGGCGAAAGAGGTTGTTTGGAAAGAAGAGTTCGCTACTGAACTTGATGTGATTCCCAGCATAGATGAGACTAGCTGCACATCAGAGGTCCAAACACCTTGAGGATAGGTATAACCTATTCCGCGAGATAAATGACAGAGATGTTAAGTAGATCAGCAAGTTTCAATGAATGAGAACGTTGCTAATCTATTAACGAAGCCACTCCTTAGGCCTAAGCACGAGTCGCAGACTGTTGCTGTAGGATAAGTGAAATTAAGATGTAGTCTTAATTTCAGTGGGAGTTAATAAAGGGCTTTATTTGGTTATTGATATGTTCTTGTAAAACATTTTATGATGTTTAATGAAATTATTATTTCAAGATTATTTTAACTGTGATGAAATAATTGTTCCAAAATGATATGGACAATTTTATAGGTCATCGAAGTAAGTGACTTGATCTTGAGTCATCAAAGTCATTTAGCTTGATCATGAGACCCTATATTTGATAGATGGTTTATATCATCCTGTCCCTAGTCGAAGGTTGTTGAAATTGGAACACCAACAACCGTGTGAGACTAGATTGGTATGTGACTTATGACAAAGTCTCAGTGTGTCATAGATGCGCGGCATCAAAGTCAGTACATAGGTGTATGTAGGGTACATACGACCGGACATGACCCGATTATAAGAATTCTTCAGGATATTTATATCTGTGTCATAAGAGATTCTTACTACGACTATAGAGTATAGTCCTTAGACCTGAGTTCGCATGCATGTGACTGCACATGAACTAATGCGCTTTGATCATTGTCTAATGCTGTCGTTAAGCGATAGTTATAAGGACCTTGTTTGGGCGTATTATGAAATGAGTAGTTTACAGTGATGGAACAAGACGGGATTTGTCCCTCCAATATAAATGGAGTGAATATCTCTAGGCCAATCGGAGATTTGAATACTGGAAAATGCATGGCCATGCTCAAACGGACTTTCCCGAGTCGTTTGGATTGTCAGTATCAAATCAGAGTCCGATGAACAAGATTAGGCTTTATAAGGATGACACTAATCTTGCCTTAAGACTAATCGAGATATTGAGACAAAAGGATTATGAATACAGAGATTCCAGTTCAAGTGGGAGATTGTTGGAATTATGTCCAGTAATCTCTGTACTGTCTCTAGAAAGTAAGAGTATGTCAATGATCAGACATAAGTCATATAATACTGGGGGTCATGATGGCTTGCTAGAGTCCGCTCATGATCTATAAGTCTTGGACTTATTGCCTTTATTATATGATCCCATATGGGTCACACGCCTAAGCTAACAGGAAACTATGAGGAAACGGCTTAGCAGAAGTACGGTAAAAGTGCCAGGCATTTGTCGTACTTAGAGAGAGATTAATGGGTCTGATTGAATCTAAAGGGATTTAATCAGATTGGTATTTGGGCCCAAAAGCCCAAAAGGAACTAGACAAGTTTTATAAATAAAACTTAAGTCTGAGTCCCAAAAACCCTAAGCCATCTGCGCCAGCCTCCTCTCTCTCTGCGGCCTCCTCAGCTCGGTCTAGCAGCCTTCTTCCTGCCTGGTGTGCGTGTGTGAACCTTTGGAGGAGCTATCACTTGGTGGTTCTGCTGATCTCTGACCTGTTCTTCATATTTCCGCTGCATAACAAGGTAACAGGTGAGATCTATTATGTTTCTAGCAAGAGAACCTAGATCTGGCATGTTTAGGATCTATTAATCTGATGAATTGAATCAGGATTAACACCAAAAGATCCTTCAAAAACAAGCTCACTGAGCAAGGAGATGAGGCGTATGTTCAAATGCTACAGCTGCTAAGTATATGCAACACACAACAACAGTTCAAGATCAGCAACATTTAAGCAGCAAAGAAGAGAAAACTAAAACTGTGAAACATCTCACCTTTCTCAGAAAATCCTTTGAGGCTAAGTGTGATCTCCCCTTTATTCAATTTGTTTTTGTTCCTGAAAAACTAACCCACTTAGAACGGTGCAACCGAGTAGTACTGTTTTTATTTCACAGGTCGTAGAAGAATAATCACCAGAAGAAACACAAAGGAGTTTGTCTTTGGTTAGTGACTTGGAGCAGACAACCCAACTTGTCCCAGAACCAGTCCTTATGCCATTTCCTTGTGACTACCCAAGAAAGCACTGTAAGGAAACTGATTTGGTTAGGACTGAACCTAATTTATTTATTTTGATTTCTTCTCAAGATGAAAAATGCTTTGGTTTAGAAAATATGAAAGAGTTTCGTGTTTCAAAACCTGTTTTTGACTAAATGATTCCAAGTTTTGAAATATTCACACCTGAAAAGTTCTTCAAGCCAAAAGATTTTCTGTTTGATTAGTTTCATGAATTTAACTCTTCTTTGAGAGTTTCTTTGTTTAGCAATGCATTTGAGCTGTTTAGAACTAAAACAGAATATGCACTGGTTAAAGCTTTTCCTGAATTGAATCATTTGCTTAAAAACTGGTTGAGTGAATCAAATTTGTTCAATGATTTTTGCAAATCAACTATGAAATATCATGCTTTTGAATTCTCTACTTCAAGTATAATGCACTTGTTCTACCCCATGAGAGTTCAGAAAGGAACATGAACCATGGAGAAGCATAAGTATTTGGGAGAATTGAAAATCAAAGAAAAGCCACCAGATTTGCATCAGCCTCAATGCATTTACAAAGAATTCAAACGAGGAACCATGAGTGGAGCTGGAGATTTTACTAGAAGCAAGTCAATATTTACTCATGCAGATCTTGTATTCTTACAGTTTTGATCAACAAACCAGGAGCAAGGAAACGCCCAAGCTTCATCAATGTTCAAAGACAAACCACCAGATGCATTACTTATGCTCATACCAAACTACAATTCCCAGCAAGGTAAGAAATTTATCGTGTCTGATTCACTGCCTCCAAGGTATCTACTTTCTACTCTTGATTATAAGTTGCTAGGTATGATTCCATCTTGTGATAAATTTGTCCATGGAAGTTTTTTTAAACAAAAGGGTTTTTTGTTTGATAAGAAAAAACTGCATGAGCTTAGTTGTTCTTTGAGAAATTTTGTTTTTATGAATATGGTTAGATTCTCTAGAACTGTAAATGCTTCACACTTTGCTGAACTATTCTTTGGAGAGGTTGTTTACTATGATAGCATTCTGAGTTTTAACTTAGATGATCCTACTAAACATGTGAATTTTTTTTTGGATAATCTAAGTAGGAAACTGCTTACTAGTAGCATGATTATTTCTTTTGCACCCATGATCTTTTGCCTCGAGATTTTTCTGTGAGTATACATGATGGGGAGCTGAATTTTCATGACTCAAAAACATGGCTCTACAATGTGTGGCTTAAGAAGATGGCTGTGCGAGTTTTCCTTGGATCAATGGAGCATGAAAACGTCAAGGATTCTTCCATGATCCAAGAAGAACCCCTAGAACCAACACCAATAGCTTTGATGAGAACAAGTGACAAACATATCCAGAGCCTTATTCAGGTAAGTAACTTTTTGACTCGATTTGTTTCTCATGTTTCAGGAACTGTTATTATGAGTTCATTACATTCAGAAAATGTTGAGAGAAGTTAGGTTTGTTCAAAGAATATTTGGAACCAAATTCTTGTCTAAGGAAAGAGGAACATGAAAAAGATAATGTTATGATGCAAACTGAGACATGTTTATCTGTTTATAGTGACTCCGTGACTGTAATAATACACTTTCTCTTTGCCAAAGGTGTTTATCAAATTACAGGTACGCAAAAGGAGCCACCGGATTTAGAAGTTCTCTCGTCAAATTTCTTTGTGAGAACTGGAATTGGAGTTATTTTGATGCAGGATAAGAAGAACATTTCTTATTTTAGGATGATATTTGAGGCTGGAGAAAAGGTGTTGATACAATAGAGAAAGAAACGATTCCCATCTGAAAGAGAGTCCAAACTGATGCCAAAGATCGATGGTCCATTCAACATAACAAGACGAATCAACAACAAAGCTTATTGATATATCATGGTTTTTATAGGTTTTCAACCATGATATAGTTGTATATATTGATTCTTTAACCTGGTTTTTCGATTCTATTGAGTCTTCTACAGGTAGGCTTGCGTTTGGAGCAAAAGATGGAATTAAAGGACGTTTCTGGTGATTTTTGCAACGAGATGAAGTTGGTGTCTCGGCCACGACTGGATGTCGACCGACACTAACCTTGATGTCGGTCGACACTGAGAGCGACTGCGAGTTGAAGACATGTTTTGAAGAATTGCAGAATTTCCCAGAAGTTTCCCTAATTCTAATTTAGCCCCAAAACGTGTTTAGTGGTTTTTAATTATGTTTTTGAGAGCAGGCTCATGAGGCTATCTTTACATCTTGTTCTTACTTGTTCTTGCTTTGGAGATTGAGAGATTTTGGCTAGGGGCTGATTCTTGCTACTTGTAACCTTGCGAGAAGGATTTTGAACCCCTTTACTTTTATCTATTCAATCTTTGGTTTTCTATTCAATGATGTGTTGGTTAAGTGATAATATGTCTGAGTAGTAACCTAGTTAGATTTAGGAATTCTCATAAGGGTTTTATGCTTGTTTGATAACTGATTCATTAGGATTCACCGTCTGTTTGTTCATCGCCTAAGTTGTGCTTAATACTGAATTCTGGACTGATCACCTAGGGTTTAGATCTGAGATAATTGACAATAGCACGAGAGTGTGAGTTATAATCTGAATAAACTTAGTGTGAGCAATTTGACTAGATACAAAGAGATTTGGTTTAGGAGAATTGTGAACCGATAGAACCTGTTCTTAATGCTTGTTTAGAACTCTAGGATCACAAAGAGATTTGGATCGCTAGGTTGCTAGATATAGAAATAATCTCAGCGAGAGTTGGATTGTTTAGCATTGCACTTCTAGTTCTTGAACCTGTGTTTAATCTGAATCCGGTTAGTTAAGTGTCTAGCATTGCATAATTCCCGAGAATTTCCTAAGTCTGACGTCTCTTATTGAAAACACCTTCCTGTTTACTTGCTTTTGTTTACTGCTTTCTTGAATTGATTTAGCTTAACTTGACAACATATAATCTATCGTGTGACTGTGAGTCCTTGTGGATACGATACCCTAAGTACTACATTCGCATATATGTGCACTTGCAGTAGAATAGGGATATTTCTTGACCTATCAAGTTTTTGGCGCCGTTGCCGGGGACTCAACTGAGTTCGCCGATAGATTTTGTTTTAGAGTTGAGTCTAGGTCGTTTTTATTTATTTGTTACTGATTTTTCTCGGTTTGGCTTGTTTTGTTGCTGCAGGTAATCACAGACACATTCAGTGTCGACCGACACCCTCCTTAGTGTCGCCCGACATCGACCTCGAAACAGAGTTTTGAAGTCAGTGTATGCCTAGTCGAAATACCCGAAGCAACCAGAGCGAAGAACTTTTAAACCTTAGACTTGATGAGCTTGCTAAACTTGAGAGAACGAACAGAAAGGGTCAAAGAACAAGAATGATGAACAATCGTTTGATTTTGAGACCAGATGCTGAAGGAGTTCTGAGAGACCAACAGAACAACACTTACAATGATCAGGGACAAAGGATTGATGCTGAGGGACAAGTGATCCCTGAACCTGAACAGCCTCAAGGTCAGAGGCAGATGGTCAATGCTGAGAGGACTCTTGCTGACTACAACCGTCCCGATGAGTTTTATGCTAACCGGTCAGCAATTGTTCCTCCACCTTTTGAGAGGAATGACTTTGAGATCAAGACTGTCTATTACGCTATGCTGAGGCAGCACCCCTTCCATGGTCTCCCACATGAGCAACCCATGGACCACATTGAGGATTTTGAAGCCTTCATCACTGGAATGAAGTACAACGGGGTGGATTATGACTTCCTTTATCTGAAGCTTTTCCCATATTCTCTCGCTGGAGAGGCTGCTGCTTGGCTGAAGCAACTTCCACCTGGGAAGTTGACTACTTGGGATGGTGTGAAGAGAGAGTTCCTGCGACACTTCTATGATGATGCTCGCTCAGATCAGCTCAAACAGGATCTTCTGACATTCACTCAGGGACCTACAGAGCCACTTAAGTCAGCTTGGGTAAGGTTTAAGATGTACCAACGAGATTATCCTCATCATGGATTCTCTGAAGTTCAGTTGCTGGGCATTTTCTTCAGAGGTGTGGATCTCTGGTACCAGTCTGCATTGGATGCTGCCAGCAATGGTAACTTCAACACAAAGTCCCGAGCAGGCTAGAGTGTTGATTGAGAACTTGGTGAGTAGCAATAGTACTAAGACTGCAGATCAGAGGAGGAAAGAATCTGGTGGAAAGATGGATCACATGCAGATTTCTGAGATTAAGAAGCAGCTGGATAGTGTTCACAGCTTGTTGAGTGGTAAGAAAGCTGTTCACTTTTCTCAGGAAGTTGAAGTGTTTGAGGTTGAAGAAGGTTGCACTGAAGAAGATGTGAACTACATCAGTGGTTTTGGATTCCAAGGAAACAGGTTTGGGAATCAGCAAGGCAACAAGTTCTTTAATGGTGGACAGAAGATTGCTTTCACAAGCAATCAAAACTCTTCTGGGTATGGTCAGAATGCTGGTTACCAGAAGCCTTTTCAGCAGAACAACTCCTATCAGAGGACCTATGAATCATCTTCATATCAGACATATCATGCTACCAATGCTCGTGAGAGCAAGCTGGAAGCTATGATGGATTAGTTGCTGGAAGGTCAGACAAAGACCACTATGGAATTCAACAAGAAGCTTGATGATGTGTATGAAGATCTGAATGGGAAGTTTTATTCTTTGAGTACTCACATGAAGCAGCTGGACACACAAGTGCACCAGATTTCAAGTTCAGTCAAGGGAAAGAATGTCATAGACACCCACATCAATGCTTGGTTAATTCAGATCGATGATGGGTCGAATCAAGGAGAGAATTTTGAGATTAAGACTGCTGAACTCGTCGAGGATAGTGAAGAATCCGAGACTGTACCCCCAATGTCGGTCGACATCCACTTTGATGTCGGTCGACATCCACTTTCAACAGGGATTTCGAGTCCTCATGACGAATGGAAATCGACCTTAACCGATGATATGCTTAGAGTTTACTTCCCTAAGTTTAACTACAAGTGCACAAGAAAATGTAGTATATAGGGGTCGAATCCACAGAGACTCAAGAAATCTTACGATAGACTATAGAATGTCAAGTTAAGCTAGGCAATACTAATCAGAAAATAAATAACTAAGCAGAAAGTAAATCAGTAGCAAGAACGGTTTTGTGAAGCAAGTACTAAAAGCATCAAGTCTAGGGAGTTCTCAGGAAATCAGACAAGCAGACCAACTATCAGTCAGGATCAAATTAAGTTCGGTTCTAGAACTCAAACACTAGATAGAACTAATCAACTTTCGTTGCAAGAATTCTCTAAGTCTTGCAGAAACCCAAATTTCTTTGCAATTCCTAACAGATTAAATTAGCCTTAAGTGCAAGTTTGATTTGTTCACAATTCAATTAAACCAAATTTCTTTGCAGATAATTAAATTGCTCAACCTAAATAGATCAGATTCTAAATTACACTTCCGTGTCAATATATAAACCTAGAGTCTAGATACTAAGTGATCAGGTTAGAAACTAGTATTAAGCACAATTCAGGTTGAAGAACTAATAAGATATGAATCCTTAACTGATAAATTAATCTAGCAAGTCATGAAAACCCTAACGAGAATCCCTAAACCTAAATATGAATCTACTTAGACATGATTAATGGAACACAAATCAATGAATAAATAGATATCATAAAATCAAAGAGTAAAGAGTTAAAGAGGTTCGAAATCTTCTCTCTGGAGTACAAGAACGATCAGCCTCTCGGTCTCTCTCTCTAAAAAGCTAATAGTATGAATGCCTATCTAAAACAAAACACCAAAAACCTAATTATAAAGACTTAATCACGCTTGGGGTCTTTTTGCAAATACTGAAACTTCTTGGGGTAAAACTACAAATCTCCAAATTCATCATTAATGTGTTGGCGCAGAGGTGTGTCGATCTATGCCAATGATGCATAGATCGATGCATGGGTCGTCTAGACTTGGTGAAATTAGCTCTCTCGGCTTAAGCTCCAATATCTCCAATAATCCTCCAAACGTGCATGTACCTAATAAACACCTGTAATGACTCTAAAGACACCGCAAAAGAATCTAAAACACACTTATATCATGGCTTAAAACAGGTAAAAATCATGATATATCAACTCCCCACACTTAGCCTTTGCTTGCCTCAAGCAAAACAGAAAACTAGAATGTGGTGAAGAGGTTAATTTGAAAATTTCAGAAACTCTTTTCATCTTAGAAGCAACAACAATCAGATACCCCTTAGTAAGCCACTTGAAAGATTCACCTGCAAGACATCAATACCAACATATACTTCCCCCACACTTAGCAACTGTCCTGATTAAACTCCACAATCACATTCAGAGCATTCAAATTCACCCTACTGACTTCTATAAGCTATTAAGTGCGGTCTCACCTAAGGATTATCGATCAAAGGGCACATGGATTCTTACTCTGTTAGCTCTAGACCACCATACTATCTTTTCTGGTTCCTTTCTTCTCTTTTCCCTTCCTTAGCAACTGATTTTTCCCCATTGGGTATCATTTTTTTTTATCAGTGCTCTTCCCGTTATGGGGTGTACTTTGGACACATTCCATGGATGCACAAGAGGTAATAGGGGTCTCTACCACTCCTGCGACCACTTCGGAGCTACTAGCTCATCCTCAGTTTACTTAAGGAAGGGGAGAAGGGAACCTTACTTGGACAGGTTTACAAGCTGTGTCAGAACTAACAGAGGAATCCGACTCAAGGTATACCAAGCACTTAGGTGAGAAAAGTAAGTCAAAATTAGGGGCGAAGCCAGCAAAGGATTCTCTGAATACCAGACTTGATGTGGGTGTCCTTAGTAGGCTGATCTGCATTGGGTTTTCTAATAGTCATAGATTGATCTTGCAAGCTCATCCCAATGGTTACTTAAGTTCTTGCAAGTGTTGTTGGCTTCTCAAAAATTCATTGTTTCCTACTTAAACTGTTTTGACTCGATAAACCAAATTTGGACTGACTCTAAGCAAACAAAAGCGTGCGTCAGTAGCTACCTCCCCCACACTTGAAACACACTGTCCCAGTAGTGTCAAGATCATGATTGGCGAGAAAAATCGGAATTAAGAGAATTCGAAAAGAGTCAGAACATTTACCTGTCGTCGACCTGCGTCAATCGATGCCACAAGTGGTGTCGATCGATGCAGTGCGATTCTGCCTGTTTCTCACGCTTTTGAACACACAAAAATAGAAAATCAAAAATACCAAATCAAAACGAAAAATGAAAAGAAAAACAAAACTAATAGTGGGTTGCCTCCCACTCAGCACTCTTTTAACGTCATTAGCTTGACGTTTCAGCTGAATCAGGCAGAGGGTGCATCATCCAGAGGCAGAATCTGACCTCTCGGAATCTCGGCCTTAGCCCAATAATGCTTCACCCTCTGTCCATTTACAGTAATTTTCTTACCTTCCTGGCTGATTAGAACGACATCTCCATAAGGACGTACCTCCTTGATCGTGAAAGGACTAGACCACCTCGATCTCAGCTTACCTGGAAACAATTGCAAACGAGAGTTATACAAAAGTACCTGATCATTAGGCTCAAATTGTCTAGAGACAATCTTCTTGTCATGATAAGCTTTAGTCCTCTCCTTGTACAGCTTTGAGTTCTCGTAAGCAAAATGCCTAATCTCATCCAACTCATTAAGCTACACCAATCTCCTTTCTGCAGCAGACTTAAGATCGAAATTCATCTTCTTCACAGACCATGCTTCTTTGTGCTCAAGCTGTACTGGCAGATGACATGCTTTTCCATACAACATATGAAATGGAGTAGTCCCAAGTAGCGTCTTGAATGCAGTCCGGTAAGCCCATAGTGCATCATCCAGCTTTGCTGCCCAATCCTTCCTTGTCTTCCCAACTGTCTTCTCTAAGATCTCCTTGATCTGTCTGTTAGAGACCTCGATCTGTCTGTTGAGAAAAAGTTAGGTTTGTTCAAAGAATATTTGGGATCAAATTCTTGTCTTAGAAAAGAGGAACATGAAAAGGATAATCTTATGATTCAAGCTGAGACATGTTCATATGTTTATTATTCCATGACTGTAATAATGCACTTGCTCTTTGCCAAAGGTGTTGATCACATTGCAGGTACGAAAGAGGAGCCACCGGATTTAGACGTTCTCTCATCAAATTTCGTTGTGAGAACTTGAATTGGAGTTATTTTGATGCAGGATAAGAAGACCATTGCTTATTTTAGGATGATCTTTGAGGTTGGAGAAAAAGTATTGATACAATTGAGAAAGAAACGATTCCCAGCTGAAAGACAGTCCAAACTGATGCAAAAGATTAATGGTCCATTCAATATCACAAGACGAATCAACAACAAAGCTTATGAACTTAAGCTGCAAGGTAAGTATAATGTGAGTTCCATTTTCAAAGTTTCTGACTTAGTTCATTTCATTGCAGATGAATTGGATTTGAGGTCGAATCCTTTTCAAGAGGGAGGGGATGATGTGATCCTGCCCAGCACTAAAGACATGGAGCTTGAACCTGATGGAACTAAGCTTGAAGCAGAGGAGCAGCTAGGAGTTGAGGAGCAGCTTGAACCAGAGGATGCGCTTAGAGCGGAGAAAGAGTATGGCAAAGATGTTATCTTAACCTCACTAGTTTTGATACATGATCATCAAATGGGCATGTGTCTCATTTGTACTCTTTTTCCCTTGTCAAGTTTTGTCCCACTGGATTTTCTTGACAAGGTTTTTAATAAAGGCAAATGATTCACATTCAAATCACCCATTTTTTATCTGAACCATGGCATAACATCCAGAATTCGACCCAATGAAGAAGATGTCAAGTCTGGCTTATTTTATGCCCATTACAAGCCTAAGAAGAGCCCAAAACAAGTTGATGATTTTTGGCCCAAGAAAAGTGACGAAAATGGAGTATGAAGGGTCATTTTTCAGATTCAAATAAGTGTTTAATTCTGGTCTTTGTGTTATTTCCTAGGTGTGTTAATTGCTGCTCATGCAGCCTTGTTGCATTTTCTATTTAAAACTCTTTGTAGCCATTTCTGAACTTTTATCAAACTTCTTTTATTCTAAAACTTCTGAAAGTGTTTGATCTAAATGGTGTGTAATATCCATTCATCTCTGATTCTTCTTTTGGTGTTTCATCTCCTAGAAGATCTGAGTTCGGAAGTCTTGAAGTGATTCCGCAACTTCAGGAAGTTTCTTTCAATCCACGGTTTCTAATCTCTACAATTTATTCATCCATTCTGATTATCATCTATCAAACAACCAGACTCACAAAGTGCATCAAAGGGATATGATCTTCTCCATTAAGATCGCATCAGCGTACCCATTCCAGAGTGGAAATGGGACAAGATTACGATGGATTTCGTGACTGGATTGCCAATGCGAAATGGCAAAGATGAAATTTGGGTTATCCTGGACAGACTGACTAAGTCAGCACATTTCCTCGCAATCAACAAGATGGATAATACGGAAGTGTTGGCCAAGTTATATGTGGAACAGATCATGAGATTGCATGGAGTACCAAAGAGTATTGTGTCCGACCGTGAAGCAAAGTTCAGTTCAGTCTTCTGGAAAGCAATGCAGAAGGCAATGGGGACAAAGGTCCATATGAGTACATCTTATCATCCTCAGACAGATGGACAGTCAGAGAGGACGATCAGGACACTTGAAGATTTGTTGCGAGCTTGTGTTCTGGACTGGGGCACTAATTGGGATCAATACTTGCATCTGGCGGAATTCTCTTACAACAATAGCTACCAAGCTAGTATAAGAATGTCGCCTTATGAAGCACTTTATGGACGGCCATTCAGAACACCATTGTGTTGGACACAAGTGGGTGAAAGAAGCATCTTTGGCCGAGACTTTGTTGAGGAGACAAATGAAAGAATAAGAGTGCTTAAGATTAAGATGAAAGAAGCTCAAGACAAACAGAAGAGTTATGCTGATAAGCGGAGGAAACAATTGGAATTTTCGGTTGGAGATATGGTCTATCTCAAAACAGTCACATACAAAGGAAAAGATCGAGCAACAAAGAATGCAAAGTTAAGTCCAAGGTATATGGGACCGTACAAGATTGTGGAGAGAATCGGAGCAGTGGCTTACAAGTTGGAATTACCTCCAGCAATGTATACGTTCCATAACGTTTTCCATGTCTCTATGCTAAGGAAATGCATAAGTGACAAGCATAATGTGGTTTCTGAACCACCTTTAGACTTAAGGGAAAATTTGACAGTGGAAGGAAGACAAGTCCTAGTTTTGGATGAAAAGATGAAGAATGTTGGGAGAAGAAAGAATGTAAGAATGATTCAAGTTGTTTGGGATTGTGATGGTGAAGAAGAAACAACTTGGGGACCGAAAGCAAAGATGCAGGCTCAATTTCCTAAGTGGTTTGAAAAACTTAAGGAAAATCCGGGTAAGAAGAGTAAGACTCGAGGACGAGTCTAAGCCAAGTGGGGGAGAGTTGTAACGCCCGCGTTCTAAGGATGAACGAAATCAGATCAAGGATGAACGGATTGGGTTATTGATGGTCATCCCAAATGGCCTTTTAAGACAAGGAATATTAAAAACTTGGGGGTTCATCTGATAGTAAGGCTTACTGTGTGAAAGCCGAGCTGAAACGAGCTGGAAGAGTTCAAACCGTGATTTTCGGACCGAAAGTGAGTTGTTGAGCTGACTGGTCGAGATTCAGACAAGCTTGGTCAGCATTCGGACAAGTTTGGTCGGCCTTCATACAGGGCAGTTATGATTGTCGGACTAAGCTTCAGTCCGCGGGTTGATTATTCAACCAAGTTTGGGAGGGAACGATTACTGGCCCAAAACGCAGCATTTTGGCCAAGGAAAGTGAGCGGGAATAGGTTTGAGTTAAAATCCGCGCAGCCATGTGTTGAAAGCGCGGGGAAAGCGGTTGGATTGGCTTGGCCAATCAGATCGACGCGGAAGCAGTTTTGGACGGTTTTGGCTCGAGTAAACTGTCCCGAGATTGATAAAAATCGTCCTTAGACGATTATTGTTCAGTTTTTCGCGACCAAGAACTCAGAAAAATTGAGAGAAAGTCTGAAGAGAGAAACCGAGATTTGGCTAAGTGTTTGATCGAGTTGGCTTACCATGATCAAGCAAGTCTGTGGAATCGTCTGTTCTGTTGGATTCGAGCACAAGAGGTGTCAGGAAAACCGCTCTCATCATCCGATCCTAAAGACTAAGGTGAGTGCGTGACCGTGGCTATAGATTAATCGTCTGCTTGCATAGATTCGTTGAGTCTAGTTGGCTAGGATTGTTCTGATTGCTTGCTTATCGATACTTCTGATTTCTGCTGAGACTTAATCGATTGATCGATTCTCTTCTTCAAGCATCTAGATCAGATCATGTGCTTAAGGGCACTTTGCTCGTTAAGGCTTGATGCTGGATCGTGGAAGATGGTTTGTTGACTCGGAATGATCAGATCGAGTTAAGCGTTTATCTGTTCAGGCCATTTTGTTTCAGCTTACTTGATAGATTGGTTGGTTTCTTGCCTTGAGATGCTGGCTCATGCCTTGAAACAACTAGATCGGATTAAGTGTCTGTACTGATGATAAGCTTGATAGGCTGACTGGATATATGGCTTGTTGCGTGATTATTTCTATGGCTAAGTGAGACGGGACGACCGCTCTCACTAAGCAATCCGTTTGCTTATGCCTCCTTTGTGGATGCAGGTGATCGTTCTGAGAAGGCTTAGGCGAGAGACTAAAGGCGGCTGGATGGAAAGGATGGCTAGCTTGGGTACATTTGGTTAAGTATAATGTAATAGCTTAGTGGCAAAACTGATAGCATTGTACTAAAACATCGGAAATCTATCTAAGTATGTTTTTATGGTTAAAATGCTTGTCTAGTTCGGATTGAAAACGCAAAATAATTCTAAGTATGGAAAAATTCGAAATTGGCCTAAGTTTGGACAAGGAAGTCGTCCCAGACACTACCTTCGGGTGGGAAAAAATGGGTCAGGACGTTTCAAATAGCTCAGATGGCATTATATTGATTTTGTAAAGCTCCTCCCATGACGAAGGTTCCTCCTGTCGCGAACTTGGTGGCTCCATACTTGGAAACAACCCTCCCGGCTCGTTTCTCAAGTTTATCCCAACAACAAAAAGGGTTGGGGGTTTTTGAACAATTAAACCGGTTCCACAAGTTGATAGTAACACCATTTCAAGAGGACCGGGGCTTCAAGGACTAAACTAAACCCTCATATCCTGATATCTTAAATTACTTTTTTATAAAATACAATTTCTTTTATTTTTAAAAAATATTGATAAAGTGATGATTTACATTTGTTTCCAGCAAAATTTAAATAAATTAACAACCTAAGCACTAAATATTCACTTAGATTCGATCTGATTAATTGACTCATCAGATAACACTTAAAAAACTCTATCACAACTTTAAAAAAAAATTAGAATAAATTAATTTTATGTACTATTTTTCAATTACCGAATTGCTAAAGCTAATTAGAGAGAAAAAAATAGAAAAATATATGTTGAAATCAGATTTAAGTTTATTGAAACCGGATTCATGTCAATCTTGTCTAAGACTCTTTATTTTCATGCATTAATCGTACTGTAAACATAACCTAGAAATTTCATGGCTCATACAAAAAGATTTATGAATCGACCAACATGGAATTCAAGGGATGTGAATCTAAGGGAACTTTTGGACTCTCCGCTTGAGAGGATAGTAGCGGAGAAGATATAAGATAGAAGCCGAACTTTGAAAAACTCAATTGCTGAGAATTCAAGGGTATGTAGTTTAATTCTTGTTGAATAACTAGGTATAATGGAGTAAGACTATTCGATACTATGAGCAAAATTTCTGGAAAAGGTAACACTACGTAATTTTTGGTACAACTTCATTTGAATTGAATGAAGTTGAGGAAGAAACCTAACCAATGCAACCTATAAAGATGTACTTTAATCCAATGGAGTTTAAAACAAAAAGCAAATCAAGCTATCTACTACGTGTTATATCAACGAGGCGAGATGAGATGGTTTGATATAACCTGCAGTTCAAATATTTCTTCTACATGCACCAGGATAAAAACCACAAGGGTTATGGGCATGTGGATGCTAATGTTCGGTTTTGCCGTTTGAAATTATCTCAGAGAACATGCCCCGATATCTAGATTAAATTATAATAGGTATTCAAGAACTTATGAACAATTTCACAAATTATGTTTTGCATGTAGGAATTTTTTAAAAGGAGCAAGAATAGCAAATGAATATGTCAAATAAAAGTTCATGAAAATGAAAAATTGTCATAATAGGTTGAAGATGTGTGTCATATACTTATTATTGAGCATAATTATAGGGAAGAGTGAGAGGAGAATGATCACAATTTGTGGGGCCATGGACGATCTTGAGATGTGTAATATGTTTCTCAATGGAGATTGTCATTTGTATTGAGATGAAGAATAAAGACACCATCAGAGGCTATTCAGATGATCAAGAGAAGATAAGTGTGAAGACAGAAGTGCAAAGTTGGTGCATTATCAAGATGTGAAAAGTTGTTGCATAAACAGACTCATGAGTTCGAATGTGTCAACTTTGTTTATGCACCATAAGTGGTCCCATGGCATCTGGGAAGAATCATAAGAGCATAGTGTCTGATCGCAAGACCATTTGAACATGTGAACACGTTTCTCTCTCCTTGGGACAACCAGAGACATGTCGCTTTCCCTCAAGACCGTTGAAGCCTAGTATGCTGTGATTTCTTGTCTTCGCTCTCCCATAATTCTTTCTTTATTATTGTTTAGTCTGAATGCCCTAATGCACTTTTGATCTCAGCAGATCGATCCCATCATCGTCGATCTCATGAGACAGTCTGAAGTCTGGACTTCAGTCTGAAGTTTGGTGTAAGGTCTGAAGTCTGGAGGGAGTAATGAGACAGGCTGTCAACCTACTTTCTTACCGTTGCTAGTTATGTATTCTTCTAAAATATTGTTTGTTTATTATCCTTGTAGCCCTAATTAATACTCTATTTATATGTTGTATTGTGAAAAGAATAAACTAGACTTTTGGGACTTATTCTTCCCTAAGCCGCCAATCTCTTTCAACTCTCTCTCTCTCTCTCTCTCTCTCTCTCTCTCTCTCTCTCTCTCTCTCTCTCTCTCTCTCTCTCTCTCTCTCTCTCTCTCTCTCTCTCTCTCTCTCTCTCTCTCTCTCTCTTTCTCTCTCTCTTGGTTCTTACTTGTTCATCATTTCATAGCTTCTGAATCTTCATTAAATACTCGTAAGTCTCTAAAATTCTAATATGGAATTAAAGCATTAATCTCATATACCTCATTCTCTTCCGAAAATATTTGTTCCAAAACTCTTAAATCCTTATTTTGTTATGTTCTTGAGCCATTGTTCTGTTCTTAAGCTTCTGTTATGTTCTTCAACTTTTGTGTTTGTTGTTTCACTCTCAAGAACTTCTATTTTTAAATTTCTTCTCTTGAAACTCCCTCCTACAGGTCTAATCTTGTTTCATCTATGGAGAACTCAAGAGTAATGATACCAGTGACCCTTAAGAGGATAACTACTTGGTTTGGGTAAGAATGGTGAAATCTGCCCTTCGATGCTGTTGGATGTGGAAATATGTTCTCAGTAGTGAAGCCCCAACCCAGCAGGCTTAAGTTGAAGAAGGCATGGAGATGGTTCCTGCAGATTAAGAGGCATGGACTCAAGGAGACCATAATGTGTTGTCCATGCTTCAAAGCTCTCTTGATCCGTTACTCTTGAAAGCTTACTCCTACTATGAGACTTCCAAGGAGCTTTGGGACACTCTTCAGAATGCCTACGGGAACATGTCCAACCTGAGCAGAGAATTTGAAGTGAAGCTGGCCTTCAACAACCTCAACCAGGAAGACATGGAATTCACCAAACACTTTGGGAAGTTCAGGTCTTTATGGGCAGAGCTCGAGATGTTGAGATCACCCACTGTTGATCCGCTTGTGCTCAGTGAAAAAGGAGAGAAAAATAAGGTCTTTGCCCTTATCATGACTCTGATTCCTCCTACAGCTGTTTGATCAAGCATATCTTAAGATCAGACAAGATCTCTACCTTTGGAGATGTGTGTGCCCAAATCCAGAAGAAACAAGGTTCTTTTGGGCTGTTTGGTGGGAAAGAAGAGCTTGTAACCGCAAACAAGGGTGTGTACAAGCATGAAGAAAGGAGAGTCTCGGTATGTGATCACAGTAAGAGGAGGGGACACTACAAGGATAAATTCTGTCTTCTTCATCCTCATATCAAGAAAAGTTCAAAGAGAAACGAGCCAACTTCTCCAATGGAGCAGCTGAGCAGGATGCTTCTACTTCAACACGGTTTGGTGAGGGAGAAGGAAAGGAAAATGTGTCTACTCATACTCCTGTGGTGGTTAAGAATGATGTGCTGAGAAGGCCAGACCTTGATGTTCTCATCAAAGCCATCAAAGAAAGTTCTAGTAAAAATTTTGGTAACTCACTCCATGCATGAATTTGCTCTAGGCCTTTGATTGGAGATTCAGGTGATTCTCATCACATGATTAATGATTCAAACCTGATTAACAATATCAAACCGGCTTTATGGCATGTTGTGATTGTTAATAGAGATAAAGTTCCTGATGAGGGCATCAAGCAATCATCAACCCAGGAGCATGGAGAAGGCCACAACTAAGTCAGAACAACCACTGTCCAAGCTACACTCCAAGCTGCTCAACAAAACCAGTTGGATCCATTTATGGAAAGAACCAAATCCAAGCAATTTAGAGCTTTGCAACATCAACAATGGAGACCAGGAGAGTTCAATAGACCATCTGAAGCTTTAACAAACAATATTCCATGGACCAGCAAGCCAAGGATCAACCAAGCTCACTATGTCCACAACTTACCATATTTGGAAGCATTCAGATTTGGAAGATCAAAGCCAACAACTCTATTCCAAAGAAGGAAAATATGAATTCTTTGGCTTTCAAGATGTTCCAGATATCCTAACTTATCCCCTAAAACAATCCAGATACAAAGAAAATCATTCAAACCGTGATTCATTACCAAATCAATCCTAACGACTACTTTTCTACACTTTTCGATGTTTTCTTTACTTCTGGTCATTGTGACTGTTGTATAAAGCTTATATAAGCTTAGTTTAGTCTATTGTATCATTTACCTTTCAATCAGTCAATTATAATCAGAGTATTTCATTTCAAAGATTGTTTTTTGAGTTTTGTGTTCATTAGATTCGATTGAGTGATTATTGAATTTTTTTGAGTTTTCAGAATAATCTTCTTTTTGTGATTCAAGGAGATTACTTCTGCCAAGGACTGAGAGAGTCAATCAGCCCACTGAACAAGAGAGTTGTTCATCCACGCCTTCCATCAATCAGATTCATCAGAGAGAGCTACACAACCAGCTGATCAATCTCCACCCCTATTCGTTCCTGCATCATCTGGTATCAGAGCCGAAAGGTTCCAAATAAGGTGTTTTCTATCCTTTTTCCTTTCGGTTATTGCATTAGATTCATAGATCTATTCATACATTTTTTTTTCATTGCATCTTAATTCAAAAACCCCATAAAAATCGTTTTTTGTTTTGCATCTAGTTCATTCTGATTTGCACTTAGATTGTTCTGTATTTTGTTATTGCATACTTAAAGAAAAACCATAAAAATCGTTATGTCTTGCATTTGATTCATTGTTCATTGCTTGTTTGATTTCTGTTATTGCATCCTCATAAGAAAAATCCATAAAAGGTCATTCTTCCATTGATATTCTGTTTAGGATTGTCAATCCGTTTTGCTTTGTTATTGCATCTCAAAAAAAAAAGTAAAACCATAAAAATCGTTTTGTTTCGTTCCATCTAGTTAATTATCAGTCTGTTTTCATTGCATTCCTATTAAAAAACCCATAAAAACTTGTGTGCTTATCATCTTTTTTTTTGCATTGCTCTTTAGTTCATTATGTTTTACCTTCATACCTTGCATCTTTAATATAAATACCCAAACGAAATTGCATCTATTTTTTTGTTCTGTCAAGTTTAGTAGTTCATCTTGTTTTCATAAAAACCAGAAAAATATTTTGAAGAAGAGTTTTAGCCTGTTTAATTCAATTCTTTCTTCCAAAAACCAAAAAAAAGTTGTTGTTCTCCTTTTATTTTCTAAAGAGATTTCGAGAAAAACCAGATCAAAAGGCTCCCAAATTATTCAGTTTCCCTTTTTTTCCTTAGCCAAAAACGTGTGCAAACATAACAGAAAAGGAAAGACCATATTCTGTTTTATAACCAAAGGCTCCTTGTTTAATCTTCTTTTCGAAAGCCTTTCAAAACCAATCAAAACCGAGTTTGATTTATAAAACCACCACTTCTTTGACTTAAAAACCGTGTGCAACTTGATTTAAAACCAAAGCATTGGACCAAGTTTGATTTTTCAGAACCAACATATTTTGTTTAAAAAAAAAAGACCTAACCGGTTTTATAGAGTGATTTCAAATCTTCCTAAAACATGTTTCCAAAGCTTCGAATTTTTTTTAACTAACCGTGTGTGCATTTGTTTGAGCTAATTGAAACTTGAATATTACATATCCTTGTTCTGCACTTAAGTAACAGGAAAAACAGAGCCTATTCATACAATTTGATTTGGGGTGATGAAGAGCACTCATGGAATGAAGAAGAAGAGTTCTCTGAAGGAACTTGGACATAAGAAGCAGCATCAGAAGCTAGTTTTGATGCAGATGCTGAGCATGATCAGGAAGGATCCGAGCTTGAAGAAGAAGCACATGGAGAGGACTATTATAGCAAAATCTATGAAAAGGATCCTAATGGTGGAGAACCTGAAGCATAACTTCCAGACACTTACCAAGACGAGGTACAATGTGAGTCAAGGCAGGAGAAAGCATGGGAGGATCAATTTGACCTTGAAAATCCTTATGGAGCAGAACCGGACTGCTAAGAAGAAGAAGAGCAACAAGAGCATGACTCTTGGGATGGAGAAGCTCAAACTGAAACCAAATCTGAAGAAGAATCAGAGAGAGGTTATGAAGAGGACTCATGGGCATAAGAGGATGAATCAACAGCTGATAGCCAAGAACAACTGCCAATGATGAACCAGAGACGGCAAGACAGCAGAGGACACGAGCTGCCAAAGTCAGGAAGCCACATCTAACCACCCTTAAGAAGTAGGAGCAGAGCAAAGAAGGACCACGGCTTGAAGACGCCATTTCCAACCTCTTGCATCTTCAACTAGACATGCCAAGACCAGGTAAGTCTACTAACTCTAAGAGACTTAAAGATCATACATGTTATAGATGTCATAAGAGAGGACATTTTGCTGCAGCTTGTCCATCTAAACACTTTTTGAAAGAAACATCACTAGGACATAAACTGCATTATCTAAAACCAATGATAGTTTAGCTCATTCTGATTTGTTATTTCCCAATTCAAGTTTCAAGCATTTGTCTTGTCAAAAGGGATTTGATACAGGGAAAGACGAACAGAGCAGGAAAGAGCATGAGCAAACCAACGTCAGTAGGGAAGATCAAAGACCAGAGAAACATGTTTTTGTGATCTGAAAAGAAGATGACCATTTGATGATCCCTAGCTCACAAGAGTAGAACGTCCAAACCCTCATACAATCCACTGAAGCAGACAATGTAAGTACAAGTATCATACAACCTTGTTTTTATAACTCCAAGAACATATATGATGCACTTGTTCTTCCCAATGAGAAACCCTACATATATAAAGCAAAAGGGAGAAGAGAATGTGAAGAGAAGCTCAGAAACATCCCTTACACTAAGTGATTAGACTGATCAAGGAAGTAGAAGAAAGGAGAACATCAAGGAGAAACCTCTTGACCAAAGCAAGGAAACTACATCTATTAACAAGGTAAGTCTTTCTTTGGTACATTTAATTTCCATTGATTCAATAACTCTGTTAAACAAGTTGTTAAGATTGCAAGAATATGAGATATCACAAGCACCGGAAGTTGACACTAAGGAAATTGATTCAATATTATGTGATAAAGAGCCCATAATGGACTTGTCTCTTTGCCAAAGTGTTGAACATATTTCAGGTCTTAAAGAGAACATGAGAAAGATAAGCAAAGGAGTCACCATACCAGCTCAAAGAAGAGGAGTACTACTATCCAATATGCTCAAAGGAGAACCACCAGACACTCCACTCATCACCAGACAACATACACATCAAGGTAAGACCCTAAACTCCCAAAGGAGAATGAAAGCTAACTTGCTTTCTCCTGCTGCAGATTATTCAGTTTCGAGGTCGAAAACATTTCAAGAGGGAGAGTATGATGAGGGCATCAAGCCATCATCAATCAACCCAGGATCATGGAGAAGGCCACAACCAAGTCAGAACAACCACTGTCCATGCTACACTACAAGCTGTTCAACAAAACCAGTTGGATCCATTTATGGAAAGAACTAGAACCAAGCAATTTAGTGAAACATCAACAATGGAGACCAGGAGAGTTCATTAGACCATCTGAAGCTTCAACAAATAAGATTCCATAGACCAGCAAGCCAAAGATCAACCAAGTTCACTATGTCTACAACTTGCCATATTTGGAAGCATTCACATTTGGAAGATCACAGTCAACATCTATATTCCAAAGAAGGAAACTACGAATTCTTTGACTTTCAAGATGTTCCAGAGATCCTAACTTATCCCCTAAAACCATCCAGATACAAAGAAAATTATTCAAACCGTGGATCATTACCAAATCAAGCCTAACGGCTAGTTTTCTACACTTTTCGATCTCTTTCTTTATTTCTGGTCATTGTGACCGTTGTATAAAGCTTATATAATCTTATTTTAGTCCATTGTATCATTTATCTTTCAATCAATCAATAATAATCAGAGTACTTCATTTCAAAGAGTGTTCTTTGAGTTTTGTGTTCATTGGATTCAATTGAGTAATTCACTGAAATCTTCTGAGTGTTCAGAATAATCTCATTGTGTGATTGAAGGAGATTGCTTCTGCCAAGGATTGAGAGAGTCAATCAGCCCAATGAACAAGAGAGTTGTTCATCCACGCCTTCCATCAATCAGATTCATCAGAGAGAGTTACACAGCCAGCTTATCAATCTCCACCCCTATCCGTGCCTGCATCAGTTCCTGTTAAAGGGATATGTAATCTTAAGTTGTTTGATAAAGAATCCAAAACTGTGCATCGTATAAATTGTGCTTCAAATAATTGCGCTTCATATAAATCGTGTTTCTTATATAATGTACAAAACTACTCAGCAAAAATTCCGAGCAATCGGATTACTCGGACAGACATGCTGCTCGACAAGATTCACATAAAAGCTCGTATGCTCAGAAATCAGAGCATGCTCGGCAGCTCGGAAGATCCAAGCAGCTAGATTGATCGGGTGCATGGAAACGTCCTACTCAAGAATGTCATACACTCTTCCATGAATGAATTGGTCTGCTTTGATAAATCCTCTTCTGATCGTGCTTCTTGGCATCTCTGATCAGTCTATGCTTCTCGTCATTTCCGATTAATCCGTCATTCTCAATGCTTAGCATGTTGCTGAGAAGACTCTCTTGGTTTATCAATATTTTACCTTCAAAACATGATCAAGCAATACACACTTTCGTATGAGTATTTCGTCCATGCTCGTATATTGTGACATAGTTCAACTTGTTAACCGTTGATGAAACAAGTCAAATAAATTATATGAAATATGAAATTGGGCCAAACTCACAAGGTTCATATTCTATGGTCTTGGGCTATCCTTTTTGACCCATTTTGAAGGTAAGATGTGCATAATAGAGGATAAAGCTACTACGAATGAGGTTTTGAGGTCTGCAAGATTCTATCACTTTTTTCTTCTAATTATTATTTGATTCTACTAACATATTCAATATGTAAAGATTTTCCCAAGTACTTGTATTGTATTAGGAAGAAAATCAAGAATGTAGTTGAGTGATCTCTGTTTCTGAGATTTTTTCACTATCTCATTTATCTTGAATGTGGTCAGAGCTTTTATGGCACTCGAGCGGAATTGATTCAATGAAGTTTGATACTTCAGATGTCTTAGTTGCAGCAAAAGCTGCTAGTAGTACGATCAAACATTTGGATTTAGAGTACGCAAAGAATAAGTTTTGCAGTGTTATGTCGACTATTTAGATATTATTTCCGGAAGAAATCGCATGAACAAGGTGTTACTATTCTTCTTGAGATTATGGTTGCTTTAGATAATACTCGTTATTCTTTAACTTGTTCTGATTTTGGTATGTTGGTTGCTTTAGATAATACTCATTATTCTTTTTAGTAGGTACCCACATCAATATTTTTTGTAAGTGCCATACCCCAATCTCGATATGGCACTCGTAGCTCCGAACCAACATTCCAATCAAATGTCAAAGACCTCAAGGAGTAACCTGCGCGAAAGCTAATCCTCTCCTCTGGAGGAAGCAAACTATCAACCAGGGACGGAAACCACAATAAGCACGAGTTGATGAAACGTTCGTACACGGTGAAATGACCAGTCATAGGAGAATTTGCTCGGTCGCTATGCGTTGGGACTACAAACGTGACTTCCTTGGAGATTCAGAATTTGTGTCTAAGTCTCTCAACCGACTTTCTTGTACACAAGGTTGAACCAAGGCATTGGGGATTTTCTATCCGCCTTCTTTTTCTTCACGGATCAGAATTTTTCCCTCCGTAAATCTGTCTCAAGTAACTTATGGCTTCCTCCGGATCAATCGAGATATCTTCAAACTCTTCTTTAACCATTGGTTTCTCGACAGTGGAAGGAATCTTCTCTCCACGTCTGAAACGGTCATTTCCTCCGATGGATTTATATTTGATAGGAAATGAGGTGTTTCCTTCATTAAGTGGCTCCTTTCCAAACCCCACAAGAAAATAGCTGATAGACAGAAGGCATAGCTCGGTAACATGAACTGCTTGACTATTCTTCATAAGAAAATTCCTTTTAGCGCTGAACCACAATACATGGCTGGTTGTTTCAACTGGCGCCTCCATAAAAAACGCATTAAAACAATAACAAAGAACTGTGGAAGATCAAAAACGTACAACTTCACCAAAAACCCTAAAGAAAAATGAAGAACTTGAAAATAGCAAAAAAACTAGAGAGAGAAAAGGGAGAGAAGTTACATTAGAGAATTTTGAGGGAGTAAAAGTGTGAAGAAATGAATGAAGGGGAAGGCGTATTTATAGATTTTTGAAGACACGCATTCTTAGTAATCGATTTAATCATGATTACTCATGATTCGTCTAGAATAAGCATGCTTAAATTAATCATGAAGAAAACAATGATTAAGCATGATTTTGTAATCAACAATTTTTCACAGAGAAAGCCAAACCAGCTTCTTACATCTAGTCGGCCCAGGAAGTTAATAAAAACTGCCAACACAACTTTTCACGGAAGAAAATGCTTCGGCAATTCTCGGCGGAAGGCTACTTCTTGGAAAAACAAATTTCTAACGCTAACATGATCATTTCGTCACAGGTAGGAAATCTTCGAAGAAAATGAGGGTCATGCCAAATTTCGTATATTGATTTCATCTCGACTACTTAGAGCTCATCATCATCGCAATAGATTCTGACAAGATTGGGGGGGGGGGGGGGCTATCTTTAGGGGTTGAAATCAATAGTTTATATTGTCTAAGTGTTACATTTGGGCTTAAATGCGGAAAGTACGCGTTTTATATGAAATGTATTTCGCATAAACTGTGCTTTGTAAGAAATGTGTTTTGTATAAATTGTGCGTCGTATAAAGTGTGCTTCATAGAATTGCACTTCGTATTAATCTTCTTTCTTATATTATGTACGAAACTTCTCAGCAAAGCTTCCGAGCAATCAGACCACTCGGACGGACATGCTGCTCAGCAAGATTCGCAAACAAGCTTGTATGCTCAGAAATTCGAGCATGCTTGACTGCACGGAAGATCCGAGCATGCTCGGCTGCTCGGACGATCCGGGCAGCTCGATTGATTGGGTTCTCGAAAATGTCCTGCTCAGGAACGTCCTACCCTCCTCCTTGAATGAGCTGGTCTGATGTAAATGTTGGGAATGTCCTGAAATCTATTGTACTTGCTCTAAGTGAAAGTCGTATTGTCGAGATGAGACAATCATATAATACTAGGTAGTCATAATGCTTTGCTAGAAGCCAATTATGATCAATGAGTTTAGAACTCATTGCTAGTGTTATATGATCCTACAGGGTCACACACCTAAGCAAACTGGACGTTAAAGACGAGGTTGATCATTAATGTAATGATCTAGTGAATGCATATTTGATATGCATTCGGTATCAAAATTCTGGGGCCGTGTCGATCGACACAAAGAGTGTGTCGGTCGACACAACTCGCGGATTACCAGATTAATTCGGTTTAATCGTTGGTTAATCCCGTTGCGGTTTAAGTCGACATATATAAGATATATGGTTGACCTAAACTCGAACTTAACCTAATTCACAGCCACCAGAACTAGAAAAGAAACCTCTCTCGAGATTAGATCTCTTATAGGCACTAGCATCCCTCATGTCCAGTTCGTGTGCGTGTGGATACCAGTAGAGGCACAGCATTTGAGGTGCTTCGTGATCTCGATTATCGGCAAATATTCCGCTGCTAATTACCAGGTAAATCTGAGATCTGATAGATTCAATCATATGAACCTTAGATCCTAGGCTTGGAATTTATACCTAGGGTTGCTAATCCTGATTAGAACTGCTAGAAATTCCTTCAGTGGTATCAGAGCTTTAGGGTTCCATTGAATATGTAGCATGTTGATTAGATTAGTTGAATCTGAATCTGTGTATGGTTGATACAAACTTGCTGAAATTCGTTTTCATGAAAAATCTATTTTTAGGTTTTTGGCTTGAAAAACGATTAGGATTTATCGCCCTGTGTCGATCGTCACCAATCCGGTATCGGTCGACACAGAAGGATAACCCGAATAAAATTTGTTTCGCCTAGTGTCGATCGACACAAGAGTTGTGTCGGTCGACACAAACCTCGCGAGATTGATGAATCGGTTCAATTGGATTGGACCGGTTATCGAGCCTTGTCAATAATGGTCAAACACTGTGAATGGTTTAATTGCGATTGGTTTGATTAGGTTGGTATCGACCGATGCTAGTGTAGCATCGATCGACACTGACTGGTATTCAAAACCGGATCAATTGGATTGATCGGTTATCGCGGATAGTTTTTGGTTATTCTGCATCGATCGACACTATAGTAGTGTCGGTCGACATCAGATTCGATGGTTTAGGTTATGGAACCTGAAATCACAGAACCAAAGCAAT
This sequence comes from Orychophragmus violaceus, assembly GCA_030180135.1. Taxonomy (NCBI): domain Eukaryota; kingdom Viridiplantae; phylum Streptophyta; class Magnoliopsida; order Brassicales; family Brassicaceae; genus Orychophragmus; species Orychophragmus violaceus. Next base: position 59,978,298 of record CM058234.1, on the reverse strand, counting down.
TTAAATCAATTAATTAAAAGAATTAAAACATAATAAAACTGAACGTTTTAAATGGTTCCATTCCTCAACCAAATATCAAGTGATACTTGATGTCTTTCCAATCTTGTCAACTGTCAAGACCCATTTCATTGTGCGATAGACTTGCAGTGCGAGATGTCCACAATTACATGAGTAAGACAGAGGTAATCGTGTTGATGGACTTGCAGTGCAAGACATCGACAATTACATGACTGAAGAGATTGGTTTACTTGACTGGGCCATCAAAATCGTTTTGGGCTCAGAGACATCAGGTGGATTGGACATAAGATGTCAATCCACAACCAAGAGTTATATTGGATATAACTAGCAAAGTTGTTGCTTACCTAGATAGCTAAATTTGGGTTATAGCCAGTGGCTCACTCAAGTTTAGTGAAGTATGGGTCTTGGATCATTATATTCATCTGAGGAAACAATGTTTGAATATAATGCGAGTTTTTCTTAAAAGTTAAGACTTCTCATTTCTTGAACATCATAACTAAACCTTTTCCTTTCTTTGTTCTCAGCTATGACTAACACTCATAATAACTCTTTCTCCCTGCGATCCGTCTTTGAGAAGGACAAGTTAAATGGATCGAATTTTCTCGAATGGTATCGGAACTTGAGAATTGTTCTCAAGCAGGAGAAAAGGGACTATGTCCTGGAAACTGTTCTCACTGAAAAACCGAGAGCCAATGCTGCACATGCAGAAAGGAGTGCTTGGGATAAGCATTCCAATGATGTGTTCGATGTGAATTGTCTCATGTTGGCTACCATGAACTCGGATTTGCAGAAGCAATACGAGAACGTGGAGTCGCCAGTGGAGATGATTACTAGCCGGAAAAGCATGTTTCAGGAGCAAGCACGAACTGAGAGATACCAGACGGTTAAATCTCTCATTGAATGCAAGCTACCAAAGGACAGTCCGGTCAGTCCTCATGTCATTAAGATGATGGGTTATATTGATAACCTGGGGAAGCTGGATTGTCCCACTAGCCAAGAGTTGGCTACTGACATCATTCTGCAGTCACTGCCGTCAAGTTATGAACTATAACATGAATAACTTGACAAAGACGTTGACTGAACTGCATGGCATGCTCAAGACAGCTGAGCCAAATATCAAGAAGGGCACTCCTAATGTACTTATGGTACAAGGGGGTAAGAAGTTTAAGAAACTTGGCAAAGGCAAGGGAAAGGGCAAGGCAGTCCAGGTTGAGAACCAGGACACGCCTGCGCCAGCCCCGAAGCCCAAGCCAGGCCCATCTGAGACTGATAAGTGCCATTACTGTAAAGAGCTTGGGCATTGGAAGAGAAATTGCAACAAATTATTGGAAGAGAAGAAGAAGAAGAAGACTTTCGAGACTTCATCTTCAGGTATTTTTGTTATAGAAGTAAATGTTACTACTTCTGGTTCTACTTCTTGGGTATTGGATACCGGCTGTGGTGCTCATATTTGTACAAATATGCAGGGCCTAAGCAACAGTAGGACGTTGGAAAAGGGACAAGTGGACCTACGCATGGGGAATGGAGCAAGAGTTGCTGCATTAGCCGTAGGAACATATAACTTGTCTTTACCTTCTGTTTTGGTTTTAAAGCTTAATAATTGCTACTATGTACCTGCTATAAGCATAAATATTATTTCCATTCCTGTTTTGGATGTGGAAGGATATCAGTTTTCAATTAAGAATAAATGTTGTTCTTTTGATTACAATGATATATTTTATGGTAGCAGCCCATTAGAGAATGAGCTTTATGTTTTAAACCAAAGCACACCAATCTATAACATTAACACCAAGAGATTCAAATCAAATGACACGAATCAGACTTTTCTTTGGCATTGTCGTTTGGGCCACATAAACGAGAAACGGATCCAAAAGCTCCATAGTGATGGGCTTCTGGGCTCATTTGATTATGAATCATGTGAGAAATGTGAATCTTGTTTACTGGGCAAAATGACCAAGGCCCCTTTCAACAAACAAAATGAAAGGGCCAGTGACCTATTGGGCCTTATACATACAGATGTGTGCGGCCCAATGAGCACAAGTGCCAGTGGAAATTTTCGATACTTCATTACCTTCACTGATGATTTCAGCAGGTATGGCTATGTCTATTTAATGAGACACAAGTAGGAGTCTTTTGAAAGGTTCAAAGAATTCCAAAATGAAGTACATAATCAACTTGGCAAAAGTATTAAGGCTCTTCGATCAGATCGTGGAAGAGAATACTTAAGCCAAGAATTCAGTGATCATTTGAGAGATTGTGGAATTGTTTCACAACTCACTCCTCCTGGAACACCACAATGAAATGGGGTGTCCGAGAGGAGGAATCGAACTTTATTAGATATGGTTCGATCAATGATGAGTCTCTCAACTCTTCCATTATCCTTTTGGGGATACGCTCTAGAAACGTCTGCGTTTACACTTAATAGGGTTCCGTCAAAATCAGTTGCAAAGACACCACATGAGATGTGGACTGGAAATGTTCCGAGTATGTCTTTCCTGAAGATTTGGGGTTGTGAAGCTTATGTTAAGCGATTAATTACAGATAAGCTCGAACCCAAATCTGATAAGTGCTACTTCGTTGGTTATCCCAAGGAAACCAAGGCATACTACTTTTACAACCAATCCGAGAACAAAGTGTTTGTGGCTCGGAACTGTGTTTTTCTTGAGAGAGAGTTTCTTTCCAAGAGAAACAGTGGGAGTAAAGTACAACTCGAAGAAGTTCGAGAGCCACAGGAAATCGCTCAGCCCGTTGAGGAGGAGCAACAGTTGGATCTACAAAGAGTTGTAGAACCAACGCCTGTGGAGCCTGAAATTCGCAGATCCGAAAGGATCCGTCACGAACCCGAGAGATATGGATATCTCGTAACCAATTGTCATGATTTATTGATCACTGACAGTGACGAGCCCGCGAATTATGAAGAAGCGATAATGAGCCCTGACTCCGAAAAGTGGCTGAAAGCCGCTGAATCCGAAATGGGATCCATGTCACAGAACCAAGTATGGACTTTGGTTGATTTACCCGATGGTGCAAGACCCATTGAATGTAAATGGATTTTCAAGAAGAAAATTGATGTGGATGGAAATATTCAGATATATAAAGCAAGGCTGGTGGAAAAAGTTTTCAAACAAATTCATGGTATTGACTATGAAGAAACCTATTCCCCTGTCGCCATGCTTAAATCCATTCGGATTCTCCTAGCAACAGCCGCTCATTATGATTATGAGATCTGGCAGATGGACGTGAAAACAACTTTCCTTAATGGAATTCTGGAAGAGGATGTGTACATGACACAACCCGAAGGTTTCATCGATCCTATTGCTGCTAGGAAAGTTTGCAAGTTTCATCGATCCATTTATGGATTGAAGCAAGCATCTCTGAGTTGGAATCTTCGTTTTGATGAAGCAGTCAAGAAGTTTGACTTCATCAGGAACGAAGAGGAACCATGTGTTTACAAGAAGACTAGTGGGAGCGCAGTTTCATTTCTCGTGTTGTATGTAGATGACATACTTCTTCTCGGAAATGACGTTCCGTTGTTACAGTCTGTTAAGGCTTGGCTCGGAAGTTGTTTTTCAATGAAAGACATGGGAGAATCCGCGTATATTCTTGGAATTAGAATCTATAGAGATAGATTAAACAAGTTGATTGGACTGTGTCAAGACACTTATATCGATAAAGTCTTACACAGGTTCAGAATGCAAGATTCTAAGAAGGGCTTCATACCAATGTCTTATGGCATAAGTCTCAGCAAGAAGCAGTGTCCTGAGACACCTGCTGAGCGAGAACGCATGAGTCGGATTCCTTATGCCTCGGCATTAGGATCCATCATGTATGCCATGCTCTGTACTCGTCCAGATGTTGCTTGTGCTCTAAGCATGACGAGTAGATACCAATCGGATCCAGGTGAAATCACTGGACAGCAGTCAAGAATATTCTGAAGTATTTGAGAAATACTAAGGATAAATTCTTGGTGTACGGAGGAAGTGATGAGCTGGTAGTAAGTGGTTACACAGACGCAAGTTTTCAAACAGACAAAGATGATTTCGGATCGCAATCTGGTTACATCTTTTGCCTGAATGGCGGTGCAGTCAGCTGGAAGAGTTCCAAGCAGGACACTGTAGCAGATTCCACGACTGAAGCTGAGTACCTCGCTGCTTCTGAAGCGGCAAAGGAGGCTGTTTGGATCAAGAAGTTCATCACTGAACTTGGTGTGATTCCTAGTATTTCTGAGCCAATGGCTTTGTATTGTGACAACAATGGAGCCATTGCGCAAGCAAAGGAACCTAGATCACACCAGAAATCCAAACACATAGAAAGGAGATATCACCTTATCCGTGATATTGTGAATAGAGGAGATGTGAAGATCAGCAGAGTCCCGACGGATGAGAATGTTGCCGATCCACTGACCAAGCCTCTCCCAAGGTCCAAGCATGAGTTTCATACTGCTGCTGTAGGCATTAGATTTCTTAAGATATGATCTTGATTTCAGTGGGAGTTATATTTGTTTTAGTTATGTCATGATGTTCACAAAAACATAATAGTTAAGTTATTTTAATGAAATTTGTTTCATCATTATTCAATTATATTAATTAAATAATAGTCCCGAAGTAATTCATGGCAATGTTATAGGTCATCAAGTATGTGACTTGATCATGAAACCCTATAAACAAAGATTGTCATGAATTATGTTGGTCCCTGGTCGAGGTTGTTAAAATGGGACATTAACAACCACGTGAGACTAGTATGTGAGGTGACTTATGACTATGTTTCATGGAGTCATTAATAAGAGTATTAAAGTCAATCACATAGATATGTGTTAGAGAACACATGATCGGACATGACCCGTCAATGAGAACTCTACAAGATGTTATATGAGTGTCATAAGAGTTTCTCATTACGACTAAAGAGTGTAGTCCTAAGACCTGAGTTCATCATGTCCTCTCTCATATGGATTGGTTCGTCTTGACTTTGTCATGTTGGGAATGTCCTGAAATCTATTTGTACTTACTCTGAGAGAAAGTCGTGTTGTCGAGATGAGACAATCATATGACACTGGGTAGTCATAATGCTTTGCTAGAAGCCACTTATGATCAATGAGTTGAGAACTCATTGCTAGTGTTATATGATCCTACAGGGTCACACACCTAAGCAAACTGGACATTGCATAAGAGGATGATCATTAATGTAATGATCGGATGAATGCATATTTGATATGCATTCAATATCGACTTTTCTGGGCGATGTCGATCGATGCACTAATAGTATCGTTAGACATAGATTGGCCGTGTCAATCGACACATAGAGTGTGTCGGTCGACACAACTCGCAGATTAGCAGATTAATTCGGTTTAATCATTAGTTAATCCCGGGGCGGTTTAAGTCGACATATATAAGATATATGGTCGACCTAAACTCGTTTCTAACCTAATTCACAGCCACCAGAAACTAGAGAGAAACCTCTTGAGAGATCTGATCTCTATAGGCACTAGCATCCCTTCTGTTCAGCTTGTGTGCGTGTGGATACCAGTAGAGGCGCAGCATTTGAGGCGCTCTAGATCTCGATTATCTGCAAATAACTTCCGCTGCTAATCACCAGGTAATCTCCAGATCTGATAGATTCAATTACATGAACCTGTAGATCCTAGGCTCGGAATTCAGACTAGGATTGCCTAATTGGATTAGGAATCTGCTAGAAATTCCTTCAGTGGTATCAGAGCTTTAGGGTTCCATTGAATCTGTGGCATGTTGATTAGATTAGTTGAATCTGGATCTCTGTATAGTTGATACAAGCATGCTGAAATTCGTTTTTGATTAAAATCTAGTTTTAGGGTTTTAACTTGAAAAACGATTAGGGATTATCACCCTGTGTCGATCGACACCAAGCGGGTATCGGTCGACACAGAAGGATAACCCGAATAAAACTTTTCGCCTAGTGTCGATCGACACAAGAGTTTTATCGGTCGACACAAACCTCGCGAGATTGATGAACCGGTTCAATTTGATTGGACCGGTTATCGAGCTTGGTTAAATGGTTTGAATTGCGATTGGTTTGATTAGGTTGGTATCGACCGATGCTAGTGTAGCAACGATCGACACCGACTGGTATTCGAAACCGGATCAATTGGATTGATCGGTTATCGCGGATTGCTTTTGGTCATTCTGTATCGATCGACACTATAGTAGTGTCGGTCGACATCAGATTCGATGATTGGGTTTTGGAACCTGCAATCACAGAACCAAAGCATGATAAATCAATTAATTATAAGAATTATAACATAGTAAAACTGAACGTTTTAAATGGTTCCGTTCCTCAACCAAATATCAAGTGATACTTGATGTCTTTCCAATCTTGTCAACTGTCAAGACCCATTTAGTTGTGTGATAGACTTGCAGTGCAAGATGTCCACAATTTCATGAGTAAGGCAGAGGTAATCGTGTTGATGGACTTGCAGTGCAAGACATCGACAATTACGTGACTGAAGAGATTGGTTTACTTGACTGGGCCATCAAAATCGTTTTGGGCCCAGAGACATCAGGTGGATTGGACATAAGATGTCGATCCACAACCAAGAGTTATATTGGATATAACTAGCAAGGTTGTTGCTTACCTAAATAGCTAAAGTTGAGTGATAGCCAGTGGCTCACTTGAATTTAGTAAAATATGGATCTTGGATCATTATATTCATCTGAGGAAGCATTGATTGAATATAATGCGAGTTTTCTTAAAAGTTAAGATTTCTCATTTCTTGAACATCATAACTAAACCTTTTCTTTTTCTATGTTCTCAGCTATGACTACTACTCATAATAATTCTTTCTCCCTGCGATCCGTCCTTGAGAAGGACAAGTTAAATGGATCGAATTTTCTCGAATGGTATCGGAACTTGAGAATTGTTCTCAAGCAGGAGAAGCGGGACTATGTCCTTGAAAATGTTCTCCCTGAAAAACCGAGATCCAATGCTGCACATGCAGAAAGGAGTGCTTGGGACAAGCATTCCAATGATGTGGTCGATGTGAATTGTCTCATGTTGGCTACCATGAACTCGGACTTGCAGAAGCAATACGAGAACGTGGAGTCGCCAGTGGAGATGATTACTAGCCTGAAAAGTATGTTTCAGGAGCAAGCACGAACTGAGAGATACCAGATGGTTAAATCTCTCATTGAATGCAAGCTACCAAAGGACAGTCCAGTCAGTCCTCATGTCATTAAGATGATGGGTTATATTGATAACCTGGGGAGGCTGGATTGTCCCATTAGCCAAGAGTTGGCTACTGACATCATTCTGCAGTCACTGCCGTCAAGTTATGATCAGTTTGTTATGAACTATAACATGAATAACTTGACAAAGACATTGACTGAGCTGCATGGCATGCTCAAGACAGCTGAGCCAAATATCAAGAAGGGCACTCCTAATGTACTTATGGTACAAGGGGGTAAGAAGTTTAAGAAACTTGGCAAAGGTAAGGGAAAGGGCAAGGAAGTCCCGGTTGAGAACCAGGACACGCCGGCGCCAGCCCCTAAGCCCAAGCCGGGCCCATCTGAGACTGATAAGTGCCATTACTGTAAAGAGCCTGGGCATTGGAAGAGAAACTGCAATAAATTCTTGGAAGAGAAGAAGAAGAAGAAGAAGACTTTCGGGACTTCATCTTCAGGTATTTATGTTATAGAAGTAAATGTTACTACCTCTGGTTCTACTTCTTGGGTATTGGATACCGGCTGTGGTGCTCATATTTGTACAAATATGCAGGGCCTAAGCAACAGTAGGAAGTTGGAAAGGGGACAAGTGGACCTGCGCATGGGGAATGGAGCAAGAGTTGCTGCATTAGCCGTAGGAACATATAACTTGTCTTTACCTTCTGGTTTGGTTTTAAAGCTTAATAATTGCTACTATGTACCTGCTATAAGCAGAAATATTATTTCCATTCCTATTTTGGATGTGGAAGGATATCAGTTGTCAATTAAGAATAAATGTTGTTCTTTTGATTACAATGATATATTTTATGGTAGCAGCCCATTAGAGAATGGGATTTATGTTTTAAACCAAACTACACCAATCTATAACATTAACACCAAGAGATTCAAATCAAATGACACGAATCAGACTTTTCTATGGCATTGTCGTTTGGGCCACATAAACGAGAAACGGATTCAAAAGCTCCATAGTGATGGGCTTTTGGGCTCATTTGATTATGAATCATGTGAGAAATGTGAATCTTGTTTACTGGGCAAAATGACTAAGGCCCCTTTCAACAAAATTAATGAAAGGGCCAGTGACCTATTGGGCCTTATACATACAGATGTATGCGGCCCAATGAGCACAAGTGCCAGAGGAAATTTTCGATACTTCATTACCTTCACTGATGATTTCAGCAGGTATGGCTATGTCTATTTAATGAGACATAAGTCGGAATCTTTTGAAAGGTTCAAAGAATTCCAAAATGAAGTACAGAATCAACTTGGCAAAAGTATTAAGGCTCTTCGATCAGATCGTGGAGGAGAATACTTAAGCCAAGAATTCAGTGATCATTTGAGAGATTGTGGAATTGTTTCACAACTCACTCCTCCTGGAACACCACAATGGAATGGCGTGTCTGAGAGGAGGAATCAGACTTTATTAGATATGGTTCGATCAATGATGAGTCTCTCAACTCTTCCATTATCCTTTTGGGGATACGCTCTAGAAACGTCTGCGTTTACACTTAATAGGGTTCCGTCAAAATCAGTTGCAAAGACACCACATGAGATGTGGAAAGGAAATGTTCCGAGTTTGTCTTTCCTGAAGATTTGGGGTTGCGAAGCTTATGTCAAGCGACTAATTACAGATAAGCTCGAACCCAAATCTGATAAATGCTACTTCGTTGGTTATCCTAAGGAAACCAAGGCATACTACTTTTACAACCAATCCGAGAACAAAGTGTTTGTTGCTCGGAACTGTGTTTTTCTTGAGAGAGAGTTTCTTTCCAAGAGAAACAGTGGGAGTAAAGTACAACTCGAAGAAGTTCGAGAACCGCAGGAAAATGTTCAACCCGTAGAGGAAGAGCAACAGTTGGATCTACAAAGAGTTGTAGACCCAACGCCTGTGGAGCCTGAAATTCGCCGATCCGAAAGGATCCGTCACGAACCCGAGAGATATGGATTTCTCGTAACAAATTGTCATGATTTGTTAATCATTGACAGTGACGAGCCAGCGAATTTCGAAGAAGCATTGATGAGCCCTGACTCCGCAAATTGGCTGAAAGCCGCTGAATCCGAAATGGGATCCATGTCACAGAACCAAGTATGGACTTTGGTTGATTTACCCGATGGTGCAAGACCCATTGAGTGTAAATGGATTTTCAAGAAGAAAATTGATGTGGATGGAAATATTCAGATATATAAAGCAAGGCTAGTGGCAAAAGGTTTCAAACAAATTCATGGTATTGACTATGAAGAAACCTATTCACCTGTCGCCATGCTTAAATCCATTCGGATTCTCTTAGCAACAGCTGCTCATTATGATTATGAGATCTGGCAGATGGACGTGAAAACAGCTTTCCTTAATGGAATTCTGGAAGAGGATGTGTACATGACACAACCCGAAGGTTTCATCGATCCAAATGCAGGTAGGAAAGTATGCAAACTTCATCGATCCATTTATGGATTGAAGCAAGCATCACGGAGTTGGAATCTTCGTTTTGATGAAGCAGTCAAAAAGTTTGATTTCATCAGAAGCGAAGAAGAACCATGTGTTTACAAGAAGACTAGTGGGAGCGCAGTTGCATTTCTCGTGTTGTATGTAGATGACATACTTCTTCTCAGAAATGACGTTCCGTTGTTACAGTCTGTTAAGACTTGGCTCGGAAGTTGTTTTTCAATGAAAGACATGGGTGAAGCCGCGTATATTCTTGGAATAAGAATCTATAGAGATAGATTAAACAAGTTAATTGGACTGTGTCAAGACACTTATATCGATAAGGTCTTGCACAGGTTCAGAATGCAAGATTCCAAGAAGGGCTTCATTCCAATGTCTTATGGCATAAGTCTCAGCAAGAAGCAGTGTCCTGAGACACCTGCTGAGCGAGATCGCATGAGTCGGATTCCCTATGCCTCGGCGTTGGGATCCATCATGTATGCCATGCTCTGTACTCGTCCAGATGTTGCTTGTGCTTTAAGCATGACGAGTAGATACCAATCGGATCTAGGTGAAAGTCACTGGACAGCAGTCAAGAATATTCTGAAGTATTTGAGAAATACTAAGGATAAATTCTTGGTGTATGGAGGAAGTGATGAGCTGGTAGTAAGTGGTTACACAGACGCAAGTTTTCAGACAGACCAAGATGATTTCCGATCGCAATCTGGTTACATCTTCTGCCTGAATGGCGGTGCAGTCAGCTGGAAGAGTTCCAAGCAGGACACTGTAGCAGATTCCACAACTGAAGCTGAGTACCTCGCTGCTTCTGAAGCGGCAAAGGAGGCTGTTTGGATCAAGAAGTTCATCACTAAACTTGGTGTGATTCCTAGCATTTCTGAGCCAGTGGCTCTGTATTGTGACAACAATGGAGCCATTGCGCAAGCAAAGGAACCTAGATCACACCAGAAATCCAAACACATAGAAAGGCGATATCACCTTATCCGTGATATTGTGAATAGAGGAGATGTGAAGATCAGCAGAGTCCCGACGGATGAGAATGTTGCTGATCCACTGACCAAGCCTCTCCCAAGGCCTAAGCATGAGTTTCATACAACTGCTGTAGGCATTAGATATCTTAAGATATGATCTTGATTTCAGTGGGAGTTGTATTTGTTTTAGTTATGACATGATGTTCACAAAGACATAATAGTTATGTTATTTTAATGAAATTGTTTCAGCATTATTTAATTGTGTTAATTAAATATATATATATAATGTCCCAAAGTAATTTATGACATTTTTTATAGGCCATCAAGTATGTGACTTGATCATGAAACCCTATAAGCAATAAATGACATAAATTATAATAGTCCCTGGTCGAGGTTGTTAACGTGGGACATTAACAACCACGTGAGACTAGTATGTGAGGTGACTGATGACCATGTTTCATGGAGTCATTAATAAGTGTATTAAAGTCAATCACATAGATATGTGTTAGAGAACACATGATCGGACTTGACCCGTTAATGAGAACTCTACAAGATGTTATATGAGTGTCATAAGAGTTTCTCATTACGACTAAAGAGTAAAGTCCTTAGACCTGAGTTCATCATGTCCTCTCTTATATGGATTGGTTCGTCTTGACTTTGTCAAACGTCAGCCGTAACTGGTGATCATAAAGACACTGATTAGGCGTATCATGAAGTATAAAAGAGACATGGATGGAACAAGATGGAATTTGTACCTCCTATATAACAGGAGTTAAATATCTCTGGGCCTATCGAAGATTTGATACTGGAAATGCGTGGCCGCGCTCAAACGAACTGAATGTCAGTTGTTTGTCTTTCATCAGTATAAATCGGGATTCGATAAACGTGATCTAGCTTAATAAGGATGACACAGTTCTTGCCTTATGCTAGATTGAGATATGGATCCAAAGGGATTTAAAAGGAATAGACGATTCCAGTACAAGTGGGAGATTGTTGGGAATGTCCTGAAATCTATTTGTACTTACTCTGAGAGAAAGTCATGTTGTCGAGATGAGACAATCATATGACACTGGGTAGTCATAATGCTTTGCTAGAAGCCACTTATGATCAATGAGTTGAGAACTCATTGCTAGTGTTATATGATCCTACAGGGTCACACACCTAGGAAAACTGGACATTGCATAAGAGGATGATCATTAATGTAATGATCGGATGAATGCATATTTGATATGCATTCAATATCGACTTTTCTGGGCGATGTCGATCGATGCACTAATAGTATCGGTCGACATAGATTGGCCGTGTCAATCGACACATAGAGTGTGTCGGTCGACACAACTCGCGGATTAGCAGATTAATTCGGTTTAATCATTAGTTAATCCCGGGGCGGTTTAAGTCGACATATATAAGATATATGGTCGACCTAAACTCGTTTCTAACCTAATTCACAGCCACCAGAAACTAGAGAGAAACCTCTTGAGAGATCTGATCTCTATAGGCACTAGCATCCCTTCTGTTCAGCTTGTGTGCGTGTGGATACCAGTAGAGGCGCAGCATTTGAGGCGCTCTAGATCTCGATTATCTGCAAATAACTTCCGCTGCTAATCACCAGGTAATCTCCAGATCTGATAGATTCAATTACATGAACCTGTAGATCCTAGGCTCGGAATTCAGACTAGGATTGCCTAATTGGATTAGGAATCTGCTAGAAATTCCTTCATGTCAAACGTCAGCCGTAACTGGTGATTATAAAGACACTGATTAGGCGTATCATGGGATATAAAAGAGACATGGATGGAACAAGATGGGACTTGTACCTCCTATATAACAGGAGTTAAATATCTCTGGGCCTATCGAAGATTTTATACTGGAAATGCGTGGCCGCGCTCAAACGAGGTGATTGTCAGTCGTTTGTTTTTCATCAGTACAAGTCGGGATTCGATAAACGTGACTTGGCTTAATAAGGATGACACGGTTCTTGCCTTATGCTAGATTGAGATATAGCTACAAAGGGATTAAAGGAATAGATGATTCCAGTACAAGTGGGAGATTGTTGGGAATGTCCTGAAATCTATTGTACTTGCTCTAAGTGAAAGTCGTATTGTCGAGATGAGACAATTATATAATACTAGGTAGTCATAATGCTTTGCTAGAAGCCAATTATGATCAATGAGTTTAGAACTCATTGCTAGTGTTATATGATCCTACAGGGTCACACACCTAAGCAAACTGGACGTTAAAGACGAGGTTGATCATTAATGTAATGATCTAGTGAATGCATATTTGATATGCATTCGGTATCAAAATTCTGGGGCCGTGTCGATCGACACAAAGAGTGTGTCGGTCGACACAACTCGCGGATTACCAGATTAATTCGGTTTAATCGTTGTTTAATCCCATTGCGGTTTAAGTCGACATATATAAGATATATGGTCGACCTAAACTCGAACTTAACCTAATTCACAGCCACCAGAACTAGAAAAGAAACCTCTCTAGAGATTAGATCTCTTATAGGCACTAGCATCCCTCCTGTTCAGTTCGTGTGCGTGTGGATACCAGTAGAGGCACAGCGTTTGAGGTGCTTCGTGATCTCGATTATCTGCAAATCTTCCGCTGCTAATTACCAGGTAAATCTGAGATCTGATAGATTCAATCATATGAACCTTAGATCCTAGGCTTAGAATTTATACCTAGGGTTGCTAATCCTGATTAGAACTCCTAGAAATTCCTTCAGTAAAGGATCATCTTTGGATCGTGCTTCTCGGTATCTCTGATCAGTCCATGCTGCTCGGTATTTTCGATCAATCCGTCATTCTTAATGCTGAGAACGTCGCTGAGAAGACTCTCTCGGTTTATCAATATTTTACCTTCAAAACATGATCAACAAATACGCAATTTCGTATGAGTATTTCGTGCATGCTTGTATATTACGACATAGTTCAAACTTGTTAGTTGTTGATGAAAAAAATCAAATAAGTTATACGAAATACAAATTTTGGCAAAACTCACAAGGTTCATATTCAATGGTCTTGTGCTATCCTTTTTGACCCATTTGGAAGGTAAGGGTCAAATCATGGAAGGATATTTATGAAACTGGAAGATAAATCTGAGCTGGAAAAAGGAAGATAAATCCGAGCAGAAAAGGAAGATAAACACGAAAAGAAAATGACGATAACAGGAAAATCTCAAAAAATCTCGCTGACGATTCGCTCCAAACCGACTTGCCGCAACTATACACGAAGGGCGACCTCCTTCGATCAAAGAACGCTCTCTTACCTAGCAGAGATTACTCATACAATTTTTGCTCTTTTCATTCTTTTATTCTTTTTCGAAACAACGATTAATAAAATAATCTCCGGATCTCGTTTTGTACTTTAAAACTTATGATCCCTAAAATTTAAAACCCTACAAGTATCGATTGTGCGAGTTTCAATTCTCACACTTTGTGTTGCAATTGTGAGTGATCTAATGCATGAGGAGTATGTCTAGAAGGCCAACAACATACAATCTTTACTTTGTAAGCTAGGAACTCCTGGTATATTCTCATTGTCTTGCACTCTTGGAGACTTGAAGATTGAGGATACTTTGTGTGACTCAAGTTTGTTAGAATATGAAGATTAGATTGAGAGAATGAAGTAGAATAAGGAAGAATTGAAGACAGAAGCACAGAAACCCTATTAGGGTTTCTTGCGCCGGGTAGAGAGAGAATAAGAGAGATGGAGAGTTTAGAGAAGTATAATTCTCATTACTTTGATTCAAAGATGTTACAACAAGTATATACTAGCTACACTAGGGTTACAAGGTAATAAACAAATGCTACTTAAGAGAAAAACAAAGGAGAAGTCTCGGTTAGAGAGACACGGCAACGGTCACAAGAGTGTGACATCTTCTTGTCTTGTTCTGAGTGAAAGGGACATGTCATATGTGGTCCTAAGCTCAGTCATTAATGTTCTGATCCTCTCAGACCTTCCCAAAGTGGTAATGAGCCAAATCCAAGTAGTAGATCAGTCTTGAGGATGAGAGAACCGCAACATTGTATCTTGAGACCAACCGAGAATTTCATTCTCATTATCACAAACTGCACAGCCATTGCACATTGTTGAGTTGTGCATTTCATAATCTCTATTTCAATACTCCCCCTCAAGCTTGAAATCAAGGATTGATTCAAGCTTGGAGTGACAATGGAGATCTACCTAATTAAAAACCTCCATCCAGAAAACCACATGGGATAAAACTTCATGAAGGGAAAAAGAGTGTATACTCCATAGCCTTAGAGGATTCTGGAAGCTCCATGAGTCCAAGCTTTGTGTGAATGGACTCACACACCTTCAAGCTAGCTGCCTTGGTGAAAACATCGGCTAGTTGTTCCTCACTTCTTGTAAAACATGGCAACACCACTCCTTGCTCAATCATCTGCCTAACTTTGTGACAATCAACTTCTATGTGCTTGGTTCTTTCATGGAAGACTGAATTTGAAGCAATGTGTATGGCTGCTTGGTTGTCACAATGCATGGTGATTGGCTTTGAAGTCTCAAACCCCAAATCCACAAGAAGACCTTTGATCCATGCCAATTCTGTTTCTAGCTTCATCATAGCTCTATATTCAGCTTCAGCACTTGAACATGACACTATCTTCTGCTTCTTGCTCTTCCAAGTAGCAAGGTTGCCTCCAATGAATTTGCAATATCCAGTAGTAGACCTCCTGTCCACTCTATCTCCTGCCCAATCAGCATCACAATAACCAACTATCTCTGTGCTTTGATTGCAACCCATCCAAATGCCTTGACCAGGGGCACCACTTAGGTATCTGAGTATCCTCTCAACCATGTTCCAATGATGTATCTTGGGAGCTTGCATATGCTGGCTTACTTGGTTCACTGCATAACACAAATCAGGTCTGGTTATGGTTAAGTAAATGAGCTTACCAGCCATCCTTCTATACTGAGTGATGTCCCCAAATGGTTTATCTTCAAGCTCCCCCTCTCTTATGACTTTGTAGCCTTCCTCCAATGGTGTCTTAGCCGGTTTTGATCCAATCTTTCCTGCCTCAAATAACAAATCAAGTGTGTACTTCCTTTGAGATAAGAAGAGTCCATCATTAGATCGACAAACTTCTATCCCAAGGAAGTACTTTAGAACACCAAGATATTTTATGTCAAAACATATTTGAGATAAGCCTTAGTGTCTTGCATTCCATTCTGATGGATCCTTTTTCTCTCTTGTGCTTCTCCTTAATACCTGAACTTGCTGCTCATTCCTAATCAGCTCCTCAACTTGATGATCTAACTCTTCAGATTCTTCCTCAGGTTCTGCCTTAAGTTCCTCATGCTCCTCAGCTCCAGCTTGATCATGTGTAGAAGAATCAGATTCTTGCGGTTCTTGGTCTGATTCTTGAGTGTCCCCCTCATGATCAAGATGGGAATGTTGTGGAGTTTCTGAAGTTGGATCAGGGACTAAAGGAGGAGGACTTGTCTTGGCTGATTGTTGATGCATACTAATGCCAAGTTTTTTCATGATCATCCTTAGGATGAGCTCTACATGGTTGAAGACACCAACCCTTCTTCTGAATTATCTACTGCTTTATTACTGCTTTATCTACTTGTGTTGGTGTGGATGATTCTATTTGGCATGCTAGACTAGGACATCCACACTCTAGGGCTTTAGGACTCTTATTACCTTCTATTTCTTTTAAAAATGATGAGTGTGTTGGATTATGAGTGTGTTCATGGTTCAATTGACAGATTGCTACCTAGCACATATAACTCAGATCTAGGTGATTTGCAGAACGAATCATAAACCAAACCTGATCATTACCTTTCAGTTTGCAGCGGAATGATGGACGGTAATGATGAGATCAGCTAGAACAGATCAGATGCCTGTTCCTCCTTCAGTATCCACACTCTTACAAGCCGGGATGGTTGCTAGACCAAAGCAATGGATTGATCAGAGAGAGAAGAGAGACGGCTCACGTTTTCGGTTTCTCACCTTTTTAGTGGTCGAAATTCTGAGAGAACTCAAATAAATATCGACTCTGTCATAAACCTAAACCGATGTCTCGTTTTCGCAACTGTGTCGACCGACACATACACTTGTGTCGATCGACACAAGTCATTTCTCTCGATATGGGCCCAAGTGATTAAACTAACGGCCCAACTCTCTGCACAAATACAGTAAATGCCTTGCACCTTACCGTATTCATTCCATGTTAACTTTCCCGTTAGCTATGGTGTGTGACCCTTTGGGATCATACAATACTGGTAATAAGTCCTAAACTTATAGATCAAGAGCGGACTCTAGCAAGCCATCATGATCACCCAGTATTTATGACTTATGTCTGATCTCGACACTTATCATACTTTCTAGAGATAGTACGGTAGATTTCAGGACATTCCCAACAATCTCCCACTTGTACTGGAATCCTACAAAGGACATTCCCAACAATCTTCCGATTGTACTGGAATCCTACATTCCTTAATCCTTTTGTCTCAATATCTCGATCTGGCATAAGGCAAGATGCGTGTCATCCTTATATAGCCAGACCATGTTTATCGGACCAGATTTTATACTGACAATGCAAACGACTTGGGCAAGTCCGTTTGGGAATGGCCATTCTCTTACCAGCTATCAAATCTCCGATTGGCCTAGAGATATTACCTCCGTTAAACGGCAGGGACAAATCCCATCTTGTTCCATCACTATGAACTACACATTTCATAATACACCCAACCAAGGTCCTTATAGCTCCCAGTTACGAAACAGCGTTAGACAATGATCAAAGCGCATTACTCCATGTGCAGCCACATGCATGCGAACTCAGGTCTAAGGACTATACTCTATAGTCGTATATGAGAACTTCTTATGACACAGATATTAATATCTTGCAGAGTTCTCATCAGCGGGCCATGTCCGGTCATATGCTCCCCTACATATACCTATGTGTCGACTTTGATGCCGCGCATCTATGACCCCTCGAAACTTGGTCATAAGTCTCAACACAATCTAGTCTCAACAGGTTGTTGGTGTTCCAATTTCAACAACCTTCGACTATGGACAATATAATTTATGTCACTTCGTTAAATATGGGGTTTCAGGATCAAGTCTACTCATGTACTTCGATGGCCCATATATAATGACATGAATCATTTTGGAACGATTATTTATATCACAGTTAAAATAATCCAGAAATCATTAGATTTCATCAACATAAAATATTATGTTTACATGAACCATTCAAAATAACTAAGTAAAGCCCTTTACTAACTCCCACTGAAATTAAGACTACATCTTAATTTCACTCATCCTACAGCTACAGTCCGCGACTCGTGCTTAGGCATAAGGAGTGGCTTCGTTAATAGATTAGCAACGTTCTCATTCGATGAAACTTGCTTATCTACTTAACACCTCTGTCATTTATCTCACGGAATAGGTTATACCTATCCTCAAGGTGTTTGGACCTCTGATGTGCAGCTAGTCTCAACTACGCTGTGAATCACATCTAGTTCAGTGATGAACTCTTCTATCCAAACAACCTCTTTCGCTGCTTCTCAAGCTGCGAAATGTTCAGCTTAAGTCATGGAGTCAGCTACAGTGCCTTGCACCGCCAGATAGACACAAGATATTGTTGGAATTGTGTCCAGTAATCTCGGTACTGTCTCTAGAAAGTAAGAGTATGTCAAAGATCAGACATAAGTCATATAATGCTGGGGATCATGATGGCTTGCTAGAGTCCGCTCATGATCTATAAGTCTTGGACTTATTGCCTTTATTATATGATCCCATATGGGTCACACGCCTAAGCTAACAGGAAAATGTGTTGGAACGGCTTAGCAGAAGTACGACAAAAGTGCCAGGCATTTGTCGTACTAAGAGAGAAAGATTAATGGGTCTGATTAAATGGGATTTAATCAGATTGGGCCCAAAAGCCCATTAGGGAAAAGAGAAGGCTTTTAATGACTAAAAGCCAAGTCTTTTCTCCCCAACCCTAGCGACCAAGCCGCGGCCTCTCTCTCCCTCTGCGCCTCTCTCTTCCTCGTGGTCTAGCAGCCATTCCTGTGATCGCGTGTGTGAACCTCTGGAGGATTCATCCCTCGGTGCATCTATCTGATCTCTGACCTGTTCTATTCCTTCCGCTGCAACAAACAGGTAAAAGGTGAGATCATGTTATGTTTCTAATCAAGAGAACCTAGATCTGTATGTTTAGGATGATCTGAATCTGTGAATTACATCAGGATCAACTAAACGAATCCCAACAGTGGTATCAGAGCCATTGGTTCTTAGGATTTCTTGTTTAGATTCATTGTTTAGGTTGTTTATTCTGTTTAGAAGTGTTTTGAATCCATTACTGATAAGAAAAACACTTAAGAAACTGAATTAAATCCTGAACAAACATTCGAAATCACAAAAACCGAGCTATATGACTCGAGTTTTGGTGATCGGCCATGGGTCGGACGGTTCGGGATGGCCGGTTGAGTCGATCGGCCGAGTGATCGCACGGCGATCGCGTCCGGATCGATCGGCCGAGTGGATCGCACGGCGATCGCGTCTCGGCTGTGCGTCGTCCCGATCGCGTCTCGGCTTCGTCTCGGCTGTGCGTCGCGTCCCGATCGCTCGGCGATCGTGGAGCGTCCGTCCGAGCATCCCGTCCCACGATCGTCCCGCCTGACCCGAGCTCGTCCGACCGTCCCGATCACACGCAAGCGTCCCGTCCGGCAATCCGAGCGTCTCGATCTCGGATCGAGCATGCGGCTTGCGGCTGGACGGCTCTTGCTCGACCGGTTAGGGTTTTGGGTGTAATTGGGCCGGTTCGATTTCGGTTAGGTGGTTCGGTTCAAAACTTAATTAAAATCAATCGTTCTGGTTTAATAAACAGATTTTAATAATTTTATTAAATCTGGTTAAACCGGGATAAGAAATCCAATGTCGAAAGAAATATTGGATTTAGTGCCTAAACCAGGAATTTCTAATTTGATTTGGTTGGACCAAATAAATTGAGAAATTCCGGTTTAGTAAATAACCGGTTGACAATTGTGGTCATCGTAGTAATTAAAACTTGGTTAGACCAGTTTTAATGAACCAGACCGGTTATGTCAAATAATTGGACAATTGGGTCATGTCTTGGACATGGACCAATTCTTGGGCCTCGGGCCAAGAAGTTAAAACAATTGGGCCAATTATTTGAGTCTTTCTTCAGATAAATTTAAAATTTATTTTATAATATTATAATCCGAAATTTTATAATTAGAAATTTTCTTAAAATAGAAGTTTCTGAATTTGCGGGTTTTGGATTTTAAAGAAATTTCTAAAGTTAGAAAGTTTCCGTTTTTAGAAAGTTTCCAATTTTAGAAAGTTTCCAAAAATAGTAGGTTTCCATAAATAGAAAGTTTCCTGAAATAGTAATCTTCTATTTCGGGAATGATTTTAATAAACCTACGAACCTCAAATAATATCAAGCGTTGGATGTCTTGTCCAGGCTATGTCAGCTGTCAAAGCCCATTCAATTGCATTCATGGCCTTACAGTGTGAGGATGTCTGCTTTTTGCGTGAGCAAGACGGTTTGTGATTCATAAATGTCATTGGGAGTCCCAGACATTAATGATTACATGACTGTATAGTCTGGTTTTCTTGACTAGGCCATCGGGAGTCCCGGGCCTTGAGACATCAGAGTGGATTGGGCCTCGGGCCCAGATTCACAACCAAGAGTTATATCATGGATATAATTAGCCGATATAGGGCTTACCGATATAAGCTAAGGTTGGGTGACGGCCAGTGGCCCACTTTAATTTTAGTTATATGTGGATCTTGGAATCATTATATTCTATTGAGGGTAACTTAGGTTATTGAATATAATGCGTGATTAATCATATCATATTAATTTTTAATACGAGATTAGTCATTTTGAACATAATAACTAATAACCTTTTTATTTATATATTTCAGATATGACTACTACAAGCACACAAAACACATTCTCGATCCGGTCTGTTCTCGAGAAGGAGAAGCTGACTGGAACGAACTTCCTGACATGGTCAAGGAACTTGAGGCTGGTCCTCAAGCAGGAGAAGAAGGATTATGTCCTTCGAGATCCCCTCCCCGAGAGGCCTCTTGCCAATGCTGCCAGGACTCTGCACAATGCTTGGGAAAAGCATTCGTCAGATGAAAATGATGTCTATTGCCTGATGTTGGTGACAATGACTCCTGAGCTGCAAAAACAGTTCGAAAGTGTATTGTCTCCCATCGAGATAATGGCAAGCCTGAAATCGCTTTTTCAGGAGCAGGCTAGGACTGAGAGGTTCCAGACAGTTAAGAACCTCTTGGACTGTAAGTTGGCTGCGAATGCGGCAGTGAGTCCTCATGTCTTGAAGATGATGGGTTATCTCGATCATCTTCAGAAACTCGACTGCCCAATCAGCCAGGAACTTGCCTGCGACATCATTCTGCAGTCTTTACCTGCAAGCTATGATCAGTTCATTCTGAACTTTAACATGCATGGTTTGAGTAAGACACTGCCTAAGCTTCACGGAATGCTCAAGACTGCAGAGCCCAACTTGAAGAAAAACCGCCAAGGACCCCAATGTGCTTATGGTACAAAAGGGCAAGGGGTTTAAGAAGTCTTCTGCTAAGGATAAGGGAAAGGCCAAGGGTGTCCAAGTCGCGGACAAGGACACGCCAAAGCCCAAGCCCAAGTCCAAGGCTGGGCCTACTGACATGTGCAGGTTCTGCAAAGAACTGGGGCATTGGAGAAGAGATTGTAAGAAATTCCAGGAAGGTCTAAAGGAATTAAATAAGAAGACTTTCGAGACTTCTTCATCAGGTATTTTTGTTATAGAAGTTAATACAACTACTTCTGATAATACCTCATGGGTCATGGATACTGGTTGTGGGGCTCATATTTGTACTAATATGCAGGCACTCAGCAACAGTAGAAGGCTGAAGCAAGGACAAGTGGAGCTACGAGTTGGGAATGGAGCGAAAGTTTCAGCACTAGCTGTAGGCACATACTTGTTGTCTTTACCTTCGGGATTGATTTTAGAACTGAATAATTGTTATTTTGTACCTGCTATAAGCAGAAATATTATTTCAATTTCTTTGTTGGATTTGGAAGGTTATGATTTTTCAGTTAAGAATAAATTATGTTCCTTCAATCGCAACAATTTGTTCTATGGTTCTGCCCCTCTTACGAATGGGCTTTACATACTCGATCAATCCGCGCCAATTTATAACATTAATACAAAACGGTTTAAACCTAATGAGGAAAACCGAACGTTTCTATGGCATTGTCGTTTAGGGCACATCAGCGAGAAACGCATCAAGAGGCTCCATTCGAATGGACTTCTTGGCTCATTTGACTTTGAGTCATGTGAGAAATGCGAATCCTGCATGATGGGCAAAATGACACGGGCCCCCTTTAATAAACCTAACGAGAGGGCCAGTGACTTATTGGGCCTGATACACACTGATTTGTGTGGCCCAATGTCCACAAATGCAAGAGGAAACTATCAGTACTTCATTACCTTCACTGATGATTTCAGTAGGTATGGATATGTTTATTTAATGAAACATAAGTCTGAATCTTTTGAGAAGTTCAGAGAATTCCAAAATGAAGTACAGAACCAACTTGGCAAAAGCATTAAGGCTCTTCGGTCCGACCGAGGAGGAGAATACTTAAGCCAAGAATTCAGTGATCATCTAAGAGAGTGTGGGATCGTGTCCCAACTCACTCCTCCTGGAACACCTCAATGGAATGGTGTGTCTGAGAGGAGAAATCGGACCTTATTGGATATGGTTCGATCTATGATGAGTCACACAGACCTTCCAATATCCCTTTGGGGATATGCTCTGCTAACAGCAGTGTTTACTCTAAACAGAGCGCCATCAAAAGCAGTAGCAAAGACACCATATGAATTATGGACTGGAGAAGCTCCAGTGCTGTCTTATCTCAGAATTTGGGGTTGTGAAGCCTATGTCAAGAGATTAATCTCAGACAAGCTTACACCAAAATCTGACAAATGCTATTTCATTGGTTATCCACGGGAAACCAAGGCTTATTACTTCTATCTACGTTCCGAGAACAAGATCTTTGTTGCTCGGGATTGTAATTTTCTTGAGAGAGAGTTTCTCTCTAAGAAAGACAGTGGGAGTAAGGTACTGCTTGAAGAAATTCAAGATGAACAGGATACTGCTCAACCTAATGAGGAAGAGCAGCAGGAGGACCTACAAGAAATTGTAGAGCCTGAACCTGTAGTACCTGAAGTTCGAAGATCCGGGAGGATCCGTCACGAACCCGAGAGATATCAAGGATTCCTCGTGACTAACTGTCATGATCTTCTGATCATTGATGGTGATGAACCATCGAACTTCAATCAAGCCATGATGGGCCCAGATTCCTCTAAGTGGCGCAAGGCCACTGATTCCGAAATGGACTCCATGTCGGTCAACCAAGTGTTTTCGTTGGTTGACTTACCCGCTGGTGTAAAAGCCATCGAGTGCAAATGGATCTTCAAGAAGAAGATTGACGTGGATGGAAATGTCCAGATTTATAAAGCCAGGTTGGTGGCAAAAGGTTTCAGACAAGTTCACGGTGTGGACTACGATGAAACCTATTCACCAGTGGCTATGATGAAATCTATTCGGATTCTACTAGCAACTGCAGCTTTTCATGATTATGAAATTTGGCAGATGGACGTGAAAACCGCCTTCCTGAATGGTATTCTGGAAGAGGATGTGTATATGACACAACCTGACGGTTACATAGATCCAAAGAATGCTGGGAAAGTATGCAAGCTTCACAAATCCATTTATGGATTGAAGCAAGCATCGAGGAGCTGGAATCTTCGTTTTGATGAAGCAATCAAGCAATTTGACTTCATCAGAAACGAAGAAGAACAATGCGTGTATAAGAAATCTAGTGGGAGCAAGATTGTATTTCTTATTCTGTATGTCGATGACATACTGCTTCTCGGAAACGACGTTCCAATGCTGAAGTCTGTAAAGGACTGGCTTGGAAGTTGTTTTTCCATGAAAGACATGGGTGAAGCCGCATACGTTCTTGGAATTAGGATCTATCGGGATAGACCTAAGAGGCTGATAGGCTTGTGTCAAGACTCATACATTGACAAAGTCCTACAAAGATTCAGCATGAAAGATTCCAAGAAGGGCTTCACGCCAATGGTACATGGCACAACGCTAAGCAAGAAGCAGAGCCCTACGTCGGCTGCTGAGCTTGAACGCATGAAGAATATTCCTTATGCATCTGCAATAGGATCTGTCATGTATGCCATGATCTGTACTCGTCCTGATGTTGCTTATGCATTGATCATGACGAGTAGATACCAGTCAAATCCAGGTGAAAACCATTGGATTGCCGTAAAGAATATCTTGAAGTATCTAAGACATACTAAGGATAAGTTCTTAGTGTACGGTGGAAGTGATGTGCTTAAAGTCAGTGGATTCACGGACGCAAGTTTCCAGACAGACACAGATGATTTCCGGTCACAGTCCGGTTATGTCTTTTGTCTGAATGGCGGTGCAGTAAGTTGGAGAAGCTCCAAGCAGGACACCGTTGCTGATTCCACTACAGAAGCTGAATATATTGCCGCCTCGGAAGCAGCGAAGGAAGCTGTTTGGATACGAAAGTTCATTATGGAACTAGGTGTGATACCAGATGCGGCTGAGCCTCTGGCACTGTTTTGTGACAACAATGGTGCTATAGCTCAGGCAAAGGAACCGAGATCACACCAGAAATCCAAGCATGTTCAAAGAAGATATCACTTGATACGTGACATCATTAATAGAAAGGAAGTCAAGATCAGCCGAGTTCCGACAGATGATAATGTCGCTGATCCGTTGACAAAGCCACTCCCAAGGCCTAAGCTCGAGTTCCTGACTGAAGCTGTAGGCATTAGAAACATTGAAATGTAATCTAAATTTGAGTGGGAGTTTTGTGAGCTTCATTTTAGTTATTTGATATGTTCTTGTAAAACATTATTTTATGTTTTAATGAAATTATTATTTCAAGATTATTTTAACTGTGATGAAATAATCGTTCCAAAATGATATAAACCATTTTATAGGTCATCGAAGTAAATGACTTGATCTTGAGTCATCGAAGTCATTTAGCTTGATCATGAGACCCTATATTTGATAGATGTTTTATGTCATCTTGTCCCTAGTCGAAGGTTGTTGAAACTGGAACACCAACAACCGTGTGAGACTGGATTGGTACGTGACTTATGACAAAGTCTCAGTGTGTCATAGATGCGCGGCATCAAAGTCAGTACATAGGTGTATGTTGGGAACATACGACCGGACAAGACCCGCTTATAAGAACTCTTCAGGATATTTATATCTGTGTCATAAGAGATTCTTACTACGACTATAGAGTATAGTCCTTAGACCTGAGTTCACATGCATGTGACTGCCCATGGACTGATGTATTTTGATCATTGTCTAACGCTATCGTTCTGCGATAGTTATAAGGACCTTGTTTGGGTACATTATAAAATGAGTGGTTTACAGTGATGGAACAAGATGGGATTTGTCCCTCCAATATAAATGGAGCGAATATCTCTAGGCCAATCGGAGATTTGAATACTGGAAAACGCATGGCCATGCTCAAACGGACTTTCCCGAGTCGTTTGGATTGTCAGTATCAAATCAGAGTCCGATGAACAAGATTAGGCTTTATAAGGATGACACCAATCTTGCCTTATGACTAATCGAGATATTGAGACAAAAGGATATATGAATACAGAGATTCCAGTACAAGTGGGAGATTGTTGGAATTGTGTCCAGTAATCTCGGTACTGTCTCTAGAAAGTAAGAGTATGTCAAAGATCAGACATAAGTCATATAATGCTGGGGATCATGATGGCTTGCTAGAGTCCGCTCATGATCTATAAGTCTTGGACTTATTGCCTTTATTATATGATCCCATATGGGTCACACGCCTAAGCTAACAGGAAAATGTGTTGGAACGGCTTAGCAGAAGTACGACAAAAGTGCCAGGCATTTGTCGTACTAAGAGAGAAAGATTAATGGGTCTGATTAAATGGGATTTAATCAGATTGGGCCCAAAAGCCCATTAGGGAAAAGAGAAGGCTTTTAATGACTAAAAGCCAAGTCTTTTCTCCCCAACCCTAGCGACCAAGCCGCGGCCTCTCTCTCCCTCTGCGCCTCTCTCTTCCTCGTGGTCTAGCAGCCATTCCTGTGATCGCGTGTGTGAACCTCTGGAGGATTCATCCCTTGGTGCATCTATCTGATCTCTGACCTGTTCTATTCCTTCCGCTGCAACAAACAGGTAAAAGGTGAGATCATGTTATGTTTCTAATCAAGAGAACCTAGATCTGTATGTTTAGGATGATCTGAATCTGTGAATTACATCAGGATCAACTAAACGAATCCCAACAGATATAGCCGGACTGTGACCAGGAATTATCTTTGTCTATTGGAAAATTGCCTTTCAGACTCTATCGACTTGTAGCACCTCACTTTCTCCGTAAATCAAGAACTTATCCTAAGTATTCCTCAAATACTTCAGAATATTCTTTACGGCAATCCAGTGATTCTTTGCTGGATTTGACTGGTCTTTACTTGTCTTGCTTAACTTTAAAGCAACATCAAAACAAGTACGTGTCATGGCATACGTGATAGATCCAATTGTCGTCGCATATGGAATCCTATCCATGCATTCAAGCTCAGCAGATATCGCAGGACACTATATCTCGCTTAATGAATTGCCATGTGACATTGGCATAAAACCCTTCTTGGATTGCTGATTACGTGTAGGACTTTGTCAATTTAAGAATCCTGACTTTGTCCTACCAGCTCTTTTGGATCTCTATCTTTAGATCCAAAATCCAAGAACTACGTGGCTTTATCCATGTCATTCATACAATAACTCCCAAGCCAGTCCTTTACCGACTGCAGCATTGGAACGTTATTTTCGAGAATCAGTATGTCATCGACATATACTATGAGAAATGCAATATTGCTCCCACTAATCTTTTAGTAAACGCACAGTTCCATTTCGTTCCTGTTCAAGTCAAAACCTTGACTACTTCAACAGAACGAAGATTCCAACTCCGATATGTTTGCTTCCATCCATGAATGGATCGATAAAGCTAACTTACACAAAATGTAATTTTTTCCGGAGTCCGGGCTCACTATCGCTTCTTTGAATTTCGCAGATTCGTCGCTATCAATGATCATCAGATCATGCGAACTTTCAATGATCATCAAGTTCAACTAATGACGAGAAATCACTCTCGAATTAGTGACTGATTCATTCATATCTGCGAACTTCAGGCTCTACAGGTGTAGATTCTACAGAAATCTGTAAATCCATCCGTTGCTCTCCCTCAACAGGTTGAGCAGCCTCCTGTATTTCTCGAATTTCTTCGAGTTATACTTTTACTCCCACTGTTCTTCTTGGAAAGTAACTTTCCTTCTTAGAAAACAGAATGGACGTAAAAGTAACAAGCCATGGTTTCCCTAGGACAACCAGCGAAGTAGCACAACTACAAATACTCAGTAAAGACGAATTTGGATCGATTCCAATCCACATTTATGTGGTGTCTTTCAACTGATATTGGTGGAACTATTTCAGCGTAAACTTAGATATTTTAGAGCGTTATTCTTAAAGAATATCATGGAAGATTCGTGTGACTCATCTTTAATCATTTCTAATAAGATCTGATTCTTTCTCACAGAAATACCTCAAGGTTTTCAGGAGAATTGAGCTGTGAAACGACTTCACACTCATTCAGATGATCACACAATCAATGACTTAAGTATTCTCACTCGTGATCTAATCCAGAGTCTTAATACTTCTGTCATTCAGATTCTATACTTCATTCTGGAACTCTTTCGACCATGTCAAAGAATTCCGACTTGTGTCTCATCAAATGAGCACAGTCACACTCACTGAAGTAATCAGTAGAGACAATGAAGTACAGGAAATTTTCTCTGGCATTACTGCTCATCGGACCACATACATGAGTATGTTCAATCTCCAATAAGCCTTTGGGCCTTTCTCTAGCTCGGCTAAGATGGGCCCTTTATCTTTTGGTCTAGTAAGCAGAATTCAAGTCTCATAAGATATCCATTCAAATGAGCCCAAAAGTCCATAACTATGGGGTTTCTGAATCCAATTTACTCTATTTGACCAAAACATTTATGCCAAGAAAAATCAGGTTTAATTCATCAGATTTAAACCAATTTGGTATTTATGTTACATTTAGGCACTCTTTGGTTTAAGATATAAAACCCATTCCTTGAATAGGGTGCTACAATTAACATTTCATTAAGATCAAAAGAACAAAACTTGTCTTTATCAAAATGAAAACATTCAAATTCTTCACAAGAAAATGAAAAACAACTCTGCTTAAAGCAGGTACATTGTAGCAATTACTTAATTCAAAACCAAGCCTCAAAGGCATCTACAAGTGAAAACCCTACGGCTGAGGCAGCATCCCAAGCTCCTTCCAGACACGCAGTTCTACTTGCCCTTCCTTCAACGTTCTACTGTTGCTCAGGCTCTGCATATTATAACAAATATCAGTGCCACAACCAGTATCCAATACCTATAAGGTATAACTTGAAGTAATAACATGAATACCTGAGGAAGTAGTCTCATACATCGACTTCAACTCCTCATAATCTTCCATGAATTTAATGCAATCTCTT
The DNA here is from genome assembly GCA_030180135.1 of Orychophragmus violaceus. Taxonomy (NCBI): domain Eukaryota; kingdom Viridiplantae; phylum Streptophyta; class Magnoliopsida; order Brassicales; family Brassicaceae; genus Orychophragmus; species Orychophragmus violaceus. The sequence goes on along the minus strand of CM058234.1, from coordinate 59,950,003 downwards.
TTCCAATGCCCAGTCTCTTTACAGTAGCAGCACTTACCAACGTAAGAGGTATCTGACTCGGGCTCAGAAGACACACGCTTGCCATGATTCAAAATCTGGACAACTTTGTCTTCACCCTTGTCAGCATTATGTTTAGTAAACCTACCCTTCTCATTCATGAGATTGTACAGGGTACTCTTTACGTTTGGCTCAACTGTCTTGAGCATGTCATGCAGTTCAGTCAACGTCTTCGTTAAGCCTTTCTTGATATAGTCCCTTACGAACTTATCATAGCTTGACGGCAGTGACTGCAGAATGATATCAGTTGCCAATTCTTGGCTAACTGGATAATCCAGTTTCCTCAGGTTATCAACGTAACCCATCATTTTACTGATATGAGGACTTACTGGATGATCATTTGGTAGCTTGCAGCTAGTGAGAGATTTAACCAACTGGTATCTCTCCACTCTAACCTGCTCCTGAAATTTCAATTTCAGGCTGCTGATCATCTTTATTGGCGACTCCATGTTCTCATATTGCTTACGCAAATCTGAGTACATGGTAGCCAATATCAGACCACGCACATCTACCGCATCATTATAATGCTTATTCCAAGCATTATATACTGCATGACTGGCTTTGGATCCGATCCTCTCGGGGAGAGCTTTCTCAAGGACATAGTCCTTTCTCTCATGCCTGAGAACTAGCCTCAGGTTCCGCGACCAAGTCAAGAAATTTGATCCGCTCAGTTTGTCCATCTCAAGGACATACCGGATCGAGAAAGTGTTTTGATTGTTTGTGCTTGTCATAGCTGAAATTTAGAGATAAATAGAGTTTTAGTTATTAAGTTCATAAAAGAGCAATCTTAACAACTTATAAGAAAACTCGCATCGTATTCAAAATTTCTTTGTTTAACCTCATAAGAATACAATGATTCCGAGACCCATGTTTAGCTAAATCCAAAGTGGGCCACTGGCCGTCACCCAGAATTAGCTATACTTGGTAAGCATACACACAGCTAGTTATAACCAATAACTCTCGGTTGTGAATTGGACCCGAGGCCCAATTCACCAGATGTCTCAAGGCCCGGGACTCCCGATGGCCCAGTCAAGGAAACCAATCTCTTACAGCCAAATAATCACTAAAATCTGGGACTCCCAATGAAATTAGTGACTATATACTACTTTACTTACGCGAAAACAGATACCTCACACTGTAAGCCATATCTGTAATCAAGTAAGCGTTAAGTAGCTGACAAGATTGGAAAAACATCCAAGCTTGATATTGTTTTTGAGGATTTTTAAGTTTTATTTCCAAAAATAGAAGGTTACTATTTTGGGAAACTTTCTTATTTTAGAAACTTTCTAAATTTAGTAACTTACTAAAAATAGAAATTTCTAATTTAAATATTTCATTAAATATTTTGGGTTGGGTCACAAATTATAGGCCCAATTCTTGGCCCAAGACCATAGAATTCCAGCTGGCCCAATAATTTGACATAACCGATCCGGTTTATTAATTCTGGTCCAAGACCAAATTAACTATCAAAACCATCGGTTATTTACTAAACCAGACCAGCTCTAAATTATTTGGTCCAACCAAATCAAACTTAGACCAGCCTTCGGTTTAGGTTAAATTCAATTTTGAATTTCAATCCGGTTTAACCAGAAATTAAAATTATTTCCAGCAAACCGCGATTTGGGTTGACCGCTTGAACCACCAATTAAATTGGATCGGTTCGGTTAAGTCCAAAATTGGGAAGAAAAAGATTGGTCTAACCAATCAATTTTAGCCAATTTTGACCTAATTGCGGTACTAGCTAAAACTGACAATGAACCACAATCAATTTGATTGGTTCATTGTCGTGGTTAGGGAAGAACGAATCGCGAGGCTCGGTTAAACCGATTGACTACTCGCGAACCGTTCACCACGCCAGTGTGTCGATCGATATCACGCTCTTGTGTCGATCGACACTCACGTGCTACAGCTCGAAGACAATCGGGTCATCGGGCCAGCGAGAAACAATCGATCCGATACTATATCGACCGATACTCGCTCCCTCGTCGATCGACACGGGCGAACAGATCGCACACCGATGGCTTTTGATCGGATTGATGCGATTCAATTTAGGTTTTTAACAAGTTTTAATCAAATTTCTTGATCCAAATTCGATTTTAAACATCAAAAACAACCTAAATATGATCCATAAAGCAAAAACCTAACAACCTGGCTCTGATACCACTGTTGGATTATGAGTGTGTTCATGGTTCAATTGACAGATTGCAACCTAGCACATATAACTCAGATCTAGGTGATTTGCAGAACGAATCATAAACCAAACCTGATCATTACCTTTCAGTTTGCAGCGGAATGATGGACGGTAATGATGAGATCAGCTAGAACAGATCAGATGCCTGTTCCTCCTTCAGTATCCACACTCTTACAAGCCGGGATGGTTGCTAGACCAAAGCAATGGATTGATCAGAGAGAGAAGAGAGACGGCTCACGTTTTCGGTTTCTCACCTTTTTAGTGGTCGAAATTCTGAGAGAACTCAAATAAATATCGACTCTGTCATAAACCTAAACCGATGTCTCGTTTTCGCAACTGTGTCGACCGACACATACACTTGTGTCGATCGACACAAGTCATTTCTCTCGATATGGGCCCAAGTGATTAAACTAACGGCCCAACTCTCTGCACAAATACAGTAAATGCCTTGCACCTTACCGTATTCATTCCATGTTAACTTTCCCGTTAGCTATGGTGTGTGACCCTTTGGGATCATACAATACTGGTAATAAGTCCTAAACTTATAGATCAAGAGCGGACTCTAGCAAGCCATCATGATCACCCAGTATTTATGACTTATGTCTGATCTCGACACTTATCATACTTTCTAGAGATAGTACGGTAGATTTCAGGACATTCCCAACAGAGTGTGAGGCTTGTATTCTTGGGAAACATTGCAAATCTCTTTTTCCAACTTCTAAAACTACTTATGAAAGTTGCTTTGATCTTGTTCATTCTGATGTGTGGACTGCTCCTTGTATGTCTAGAGAGAATCATAAGTACTTTGTCACTTTCATTGATGAAAGATCTAAGTATACTTGGATAACATTGATGAAACACAACATCATTAGGACTAAAAACAACATTGCAATTTAGATCAGTGGCTATTCTTTTCACAGATACTAAGTTGGAAGTGAAGTTAGGCATATAGAAAGATTTAGAATATTTGTTAAACATTTTCAAATTTCCTATGCCTTGTATTGGAATCTTATCACCATTTGCAATCACTACACATCCTAAAGCTGGTTTAACATTGTCTATCAACCTAGAATCACTTATCATATGATGAGAGTCTCCTGAATCAATAACCAAGGGTCTTATTTTATTTGAAGCGGAGAGTGAAGTACCAAGAACCATATGATATATCATGGTTTTTACCCATTTTATGCCATGATATAGATGTGTTTTTAGTGTCTTTTGTGTTATTTTAGAGTCTTTTACAGGTTTAATCAGGTTTGGAGCTAATTGGAGATAATTGGAGTATTTTGGGACTTTTGGAGCATTTTGGCCGAGAGTTTAACTCACTGCCAGATTTGATGATCATGCATCGATCGACACACCTTTGGTGTCGATCGACACACTAGCGAGATGGGCCGTACGCGGCGGTTTAACAAAGTTATGAAGATTTGCAGAGAAGCCCAGAATAGTTCAAGTATTTACACAGAAGCCCCAGCCGAGATTATGGCTATATATTTAGAGTTTTGGCTTTTATTTTAGATACGCTTTCATACTTAGAGCTAAGAGATTTTTAGAGCTTTTGGGGCTGATCTAATCCTGTACTTCATCTATTTTGGAGAAGATTTCGAACCCCTTTATCTATTTAATTTCTTATATGCAATCTATTATTTCTATGATTTCTGTTTCATTAATCATGTCTGAGTAGATTCATAATTAGGTTTAGGGTTTCTCATTAATGATTTGATGACTTGCTAGATTTGTTTAATTCAGTTAAGGATTCACATGATTAGAATGTTCTTCGATCTAAATTGTGCTTAATGCTAGTTCTAACCTGATCAATTAGAATCTAGACTTTAGGTTGCTAAATACGACACGAGAGTGTGGTTTAGAATCTGAACTATTTAGGTTGACCAATTAAATTATTGGCAAAGAGATTTGGCTTAGTTTAACTGTGATCAAATCGAACTTGAAATTAATCCTGGTTTAATCTGTTAGTAATTGCAAAGAGTTTTGGATTACTGCACTTAGACTTAGAGGATTTTCGCAAAGAGATTTGGTTAATTTTAATTCCGTGATTTGAGTTCTAGAACTGAGTTTAATTTGATCCTGACTGATTAACTTGTCTGCTTGTCTGATTTCCTGAGAGTTCCCTAGACTTAGCGCTTGTAGTTTATTGCTTTCACAACCAATTCCTGCTACTGATTTACTTTCTCGCCTTGCTATTTACTTTACAACAATTTGCTTTCTTCCTAGTATTAATCTCTTCCGTTCTGATCTATCGAGACCAGTGTCCCTGTGCATTCGATAACCCTATATTCTACATTGATATTGTTGTGCACTTGCAGTTAGTATAGGGATTAAAACCTGACCTATCAAGTTTTTGGCGCCGTTGCCGGGGACTCTTAGAGTCTTCGATAGGACCGAACTTAGGGTTTATACTAGGAATTTTTTTTGTTTTTGTTTTTGTTTTTTTTTTTATTTTACTTTACTGATTTCTTCTCTGTTTTCTCTCTGTCGCAGGTACCGATTTCGCCTTGCGTCGATCGTTGCACCTCTTGTGTCGATCGTCACTAAGCGATTAGAGATTGAATCGATCGTTGCACTGTTAGCATAGATCGTTGCTTGACGATTACAGACAGTTTATGCAGAAGCGTGTAACTCGAAGTAATCCAACTTAAGCCTAATCAATCTCGATCTTGAAGAACTTGGACGCCTAGAGAGGACTAACAGAAGAGAAAGAAGAGAAAGAATGGTAGTACAGAGGCTGATTCTAGTACGTGATGCTCAAGGTACTCTGAGGGACCAAGATAACAACCCGTACAATGCTGCTTGGCAAAGGGTTGATGCTGAAGGGAATGTCATCCCTGACCCTCCTGAGCCACCGCAACAGGAGCAGAACCAAGCGCCAAGACATGCCCAGGGTAGAGAGATGGTTGTCCATGAGAGAACCTTAGCTGACTACAACAGACCGGATGAGTTTCATGCAAACCGGTCAGCTCTAACTCTTCCTGGTTTTGAGAGGGATGATTTTGAGATCAAGACCATCTACTACTCGCTGATGAGACAGAGTGCATTCCATGGTCATCCTACAGAGCAGCCTATGGATCACATTGATACATTTGAGGACCTAATCAATGGCATGAAGTATGATGGAGTCTGCCAAGATTATCTGTTCCTCAAGCTTTTTCCATACAGTCTCGCTGGAGACGCTGCTGCATGGCTGAAGCAACTGGCACCTGGTCAGTATACTACTTGGTCAGCCCTGAAGAGTGAGTTTCTGCGTCACTTCTATGACGATGCGCGTTCCGATCAGTCCAGACAGGACATTCTGACATTTACCCAAGGTCCTACTGAGCCACTTAAGACCGCTTGGATGAGATTTAGGAAATACCAGCGTGACTGTCCACACCATGGATTTACTGAGGTCACATTGCTAGGTATCTTCTTCAGAGGCATAGATCTGCCATATCAGTCTGCGCTGGATAACTCCAGTAATGCAAACTTCAACACCAGAACTCCTGCACAAGCTAAGCAGTTGATTGAGAACCTAGTGAGCAGCAACAGTTGCAAGACTATGGATGATAGGAGGAAGAAATCTGGTGGAAGTGTAGAGAATACAGAGATGGCTGAATTGAGATCTAGAATGGACACAATTTGCAATCTCCTGGCTGGTAAAATGGCTGTCCACTTTGCACAAGATGTAGAAGTAATTCAGACTAAGGAGTACACTCAGGAAGAAGATGTGAATTACATTGGAGGATCTGGTTTCCAAGGTAACAGATTTGGTAATCAGCAGGGAAACAGATTCTTCAATGGAGGACAGAAGAGTGCCTTCGCAGGCAATCAGAGCTCAGCTGGTTTTGGACAGACAAGTGGTTTTCAGAAGCCTTTTGGACAAGGTACTCAGAGAACCTATGGATCTTCATCTTATCAGACTCCTCCTGCACCTACAGCTCATGAGAGTAAGATGGAGAAAATGATGGAACAGCTGCTGGAAAGTCAGACCAAGATCTCTGTGGACTGCAATAAGAAGTTGGATGCTGTCTACGAGGATCTCAATGGAAAGATCGAGTCTATGAACACTCACATGAAGCAGTTGGATACACAGGTGAATCAGATTTCCAGCTCTATGAAAGGAAAAGGAGTAGCAGACACTCATATTAAAGCCTGGTCTGTGTACATTAATGATGGATCTCACCTAGGTGAAAAATTTGAGCTAAGTACAGCTGAATTGGTGAAGGAAGAAGAAGTCTCGGATTTTGGAGAAAATCTCTCGGGTGAAAAATACAGTGTTGCATCGATCGACACACATCTAGTGTCGGTCGATGCAGGTCGTGAACAGACAGACTTGCCGAATGATAATGGTATTGATGCAGATTTGAACCTTGATAGCTTATTCTCTGGAGTCTCTGAGATTTCTCAACAGGGAATCTATGCGCAAATCATTAGGCAACACTCCTCATTGTCTGAGGTAATCAAGCAGGAAATTGAAGAGCTTAAGAAGCTAGAGGAGATTGGTGAAGAATTGGAAGAAATTCCATCCTCTGATGATCCACCATATCACCCATGTGTGCAGAGGTATTTGAACAAAATGCTGCCTTTAGATGAGGAGCTGAGAGACTGGGTGATTATAGTTCCTAAACATATTAGTGATGTTCTGCTGACTAAGATCCCGAAGAAGCTGCCAGACCCTGGAGTCTTTGTTCTTAACTGTTCTATTTTCGAAGATAGTTTTAGGCGCTCTCTTTGTGATTTAGGAGCTGCTGGAAGTCTTATGCCATACTCTGTGGCAGAGAAGCTGGGAATGCTGGATTTTAAGCCTACTAGGACCTCTCTTGTCCTAGCTGATCAGTTTATAAGAGTCACGGAAGGACTTCTTGAGGACATCCCGGTGAGAGTTGGAAACTATTTAGTTCCAACAGACTTCCTAGTACTGAAATATGATTGTGATCCGGATGAAGCGTTGTTACTTGGAAGACCATTTTTGGCTACAGCGGGAGCGGTAATTGATGTTAGGAACAGCCTGATAGACCTCCATCTGGGAGATGAACCACTGCGTTATGAGATGGATAAGCTGCGAAGACCACTGATAGATGGGCAGACATTCACCATCATGGAAGCGGATGATGGACAGCCGGATGACACTGTGATTATAGATGCTGGAGCGCATTTTACTCCATCTTTTCTTGGACACGAGCATTCTATGACAGCCTACTCGCCACCCTGGATGAGAAGACTTGAACGGAGACAGAAAAAGTCTCTGTCAAGATCTCTCGGTGCCTGAAAGATCTTGTTCGTCCGGTCAAGCTAATGACCTTAAACAAGCGCTGAGTGGGAGGCAACCCACTGTTTTCGTTTTTGCATATTGATTTTAGTGTTTTTATAGGATTTTACGCTTGTTTCTGGTTTTGGTGAGTTTATGTTCGCAGGTCTCGGATTAATACGCAGTGCGTCGATCAACACACCACTGTGTCGATCGTCACAATACGACAGAAATCGCATTGCAGCGATCGTTGCGGTCCTGAGCAACGATCGATTATACACGAAAAATCGCCTAGCAACGGTCGATGCACTTAGTGCAACGATCGATGCCTGAGTGCGACAGAGGTAAAACCCGAGAGAACTCAACCATTCCATAAGCACATTTTTATTTTCTTTCTTTTGCCAATCCTTCGCTTGACACTACTGGGGACAGTGTGTCTTAAGTGTGGGGGAGGTTCTACTAACTTCTTTCTTTTGTTTTCTTAGAGTCAGTTAAATTTTTCAAAATTTTTGTTTTATTGAGTCAAAATTTGTTTAAGTAAGAAACAATGATTTTTTGAGAAGATTAGCAGCACTTGCAGGAACTTAAGTAACCATTGGGATGAAGCTGCAGATTATCTCTGACTATTAGAAAACCCAGACATGGATCAACCTACTGAGGACACCCACATCACTTCAGGTATCAGAGGATCCTTTTACTGACTTCACCCTAATACTGACTTAGATTTTCTCACCTAAGGGCTTGGTATACTTTGTGTCGGATTCCCTTGTTAGTTCTGACACAGCCTGTAAACCTGTCCTATCTAGTTCCCTTCTCCCCTTCCATAAAAAAAAAAGATAATAAACTGAGGATGAGTTAGTAACTCCGAAGTGGTCATGGGAATGGTAGCAAACACTATTTTCTCTCATGTGATCCATGGAATGTGTCCAAAGTACACCCCTTAACGGGAAGAGCACTGATAAAAAAAATAAAATGATACCCAATGGGGAAAAATCAGAATGCTAAGGAAGGGAAAAGAGAAGAAAGGGACTATAGAAAGATAGTATGGTGGTCTAGAGCTGATAAGGTAAGAATCCATGTGCCTTTGATCGATACTCCTTAGGTGAGACCGCACTTAAATACTTGCAGAAGTCAGTAGGGAGAATTTTAATGCTTGAATGTGATTGTGGAGTTTACTTAGGACAATTGCTAAGTGTGTGGGAAGTATATGTTGGTCTTGATGTCTGCAGGTTGATTCTTTCATGTGGTTTACTAAGGGGAATCTGAGTGTTGCTGCTTCTAAGATGAAAAGAGTTTCTGAAGAGTTTTCAAACCTCTTCACTGCATTTTAGTTCTCTGTTTTGCTTGAGGGCAAGCAAAGGCTAAGTGTGGGGGAGTTGATATATCATGGTTTTTACCCATTTTATGCCATGATATAGATGTGTTTTTAGTGTCTTTTGTGTTATTTTAGAGTCTTTTACAGGTTTAATCAGGTTTGGAGCTAATTGGAGATAATTGGAGTATTTTGGGACTTTTGGAGCATTTTGGCCGAGAGTTTAACTCACTGCCCGATTTGATGATCATGCATCGATCGACACACCTTTGGTGTCGATCGACACACTAGCGAGATGGGCCGTACGGTGCGGTTTAACAAAGTTATGAAGATTTGCAGAGAAGCCCAGAATAGTTCCAGTATTTACACAGAAGCCCCAGCCGAGATTATGCCTATATATTTAGAGTTTTGGCTTTTATTTTAGATACGCTTTCATACTTAGAGCTAAGAGATTTTTAGAGCTTTTGGGGCTGATCTAATCATGTACTTCATCTATTTTGGAGAACATTTCGAACCCCTTTATCTATTTAATTTCTTATATGCAATCTATTATTTCTATGATTTCTGTTTCATTAATCATGTCTGAGTAGATTCATAGTTAGGTTTAGGGTTTCTCATTAAGGATTTGATGACTTGCTAGATTTGTTTAATTCAGTTAAGGATTCACATGATTAGAATGTTCTTCGATCTAAATTATGCTTAATGCTAGTTCTAACCTGATCAATTAGAATCTAGACTTTAGGTTGCTAAATACGACACGAGAGTGTGGTTTAGAATTTGAACTATTTAGGTTGAGCAATTAAATTATTCGCAAAGAGATTTGGCTTAGTTTAATTGTGAACAAATCGAACTTGAAATTAATGCTGGTTTAATCTGTTAGTAATTGCAAAGAGATTTGGATTACTGCACTTAGACTTAGAGGATTTTCGCAAAGAGATTTGGTTAATTCTAATTCCGTGATTTGAGTTCTAGAACTGAGTTTAATTTGATCCTGACTGATTAACTTGTCTGCTTGTCTGATTTCCTGAGAATTCCCTAGACTTAGCGCTTTTAGTTTATTGCTTTCACAACCAATTCCTGCTACTGATTTACTTTCTCGCCTTGCTATTTACTTTACAACAATTTGCTTTCTTCCTGGTATTAATCTCTTCCGTTCTGATCTATCGAGACCAGTGTCCCTGTGGATTCGATAACCCTATATACTACATTGATATTGTTGTGCACTTGCAGTTAGTATAGGGATTAAAACCTGAGCTATCACCATACCAGAGTTATCCTTGAGGGCTTTGATGAGAGCCTCAAGGTCTGACCTTCTTACCACATCACTCTGATCAGTCATGGCTGGAGCCTGATAGACTACCATTTCTCTTCCTTCATCACATTTCTGCATTGAATTAGAACCTGGTCCAGCTGCACCATAAGAGTAGTTTGCCCTTTGATCTTTGAACCGGTTGTTGTGAGATGAGGGTCTGAGGTTTGGGTGAAGGCGCCAGCATCTATCCTTCAAATGCCCACTCTTCTTGCAAAAATCACATATAAGGACTCCTCTCTTGTCACCTCCGTAGTTCTGCCTCTCATCAGCCTTATACATCACTTTGTTGGCTGTTACCAGCTCACCTTTACCCTTGAACAGCCCAAATGAGACTTGCTCTTTCTGAATTTGTCCACATACATCATCCAAGTCAGGTAAGGTGTATGTCCTTAAAATGTGCTTAATCAACCCATTGTAAGAAGAGTTCAAAGTGAGCAGGAGAGCAAAGACTTTATCCTGCTCTCTTCTTTCACTTAGCACAAGAGGGTCACTGCTTGGTGGTCTCAACATCTCCAGCTCTGCCCACAGTGAGCTAAACTTACCAAAATGAGATTTAAACTCCATGTCTTCTTGCTGGAGGTTGTTTATGGCCTGCTTAACCTCAAAGACTCGGCTCAGGTTTGATTTATTCCCATAAACCTTCTCAATAGTATCCCACAGCTCCTTGGAAGTCACACAATATGAGTAAGCTTCCAATAGGTGCTGGTCAAGTGAGCTTTGAAGTATGGAGAGAACATTCTGATCCCCTTGAATCCATGCTTATTCATCAGCTTCAGATGCCTCTTCATGAGACTCAACATCTTCTTTAGCCTCAGCCTCGGTTCCAACCTTAGCTTTAGCCTTCATCACCTTCTCTGGAGCTGTGCTCCTCATGATGTACTTCCACAAGCCTCTGCCTCCAAGTGCAGACTTCACCATTCTTGCCCAAACAATGTAGTTGGCGCCTTTAATAATCACATGAATGATTACCCTTGAGTTCTCCATTGCTAAGATTTGTTTGTTGCAAGGAGGGAGTTTTCAAGGTCAGCTTTTAAACAGGAGGGTTCTTAACTCACAGAGACCACACACAAGAGTAAACAAGCCAAAGAAATGTCTTAAGAGCTTAAAGATTTCAAGAACATGAACACGCTTTCAAGAACAAGATTTAGAACAAGAAAATCAGAGTTTTAGAACAAGATTTGCGGAAATGAATGGGTTCAGGAGCTTAATGCTCTGATACCATGTTAGAATATGAAGATTAAATTGAGAGAATGAAGTAGAATAAGGAAGAATTGAAGAGAGAAGCACAGAAACCCTATTAGGGTTTCTTGCGCCGGTTAGAGAGAGAATAAGAGAGATGGAGAGTTTAGAGAAGTATAATTCTCATTACTTTGATTCAAAGATGTTACAACAAATATATACTAGCTACACTAGGGTTACAAGGTAATAAACAAATGCTACTTAAGAGAAAAACAAAGGAGAAGTCTCGGTTAGAGAGAGACAGCAACGGTCACAAGAGTGTGACATCTTCTTGTCTTGTTCTGAGTGAAAGGGGCAGGTCATATGTGGTCCTAAGCTCAGTCATTAATGTTCTGATCCTCTCAGACCTTCCCAAAGTGGTAATGAGCCAAATCCAAGTAGTAGATCAGTCTTTAGGATGAGAGAACCGCAACATTGTATCTTGAGATCAACCGAGACTTTCATTCTCATTATCACAAACTGCACAGCCTTTGCACATTGTTGAGTAGTGCATTTCATGATCTCCATTTCAATACGGTTCAAATGTGAATGTTTGTATTTCAATTTTTTTTTGAAATTAGGGATCAAAAACTAGAGAAGTATACATTACTCTAATGTTTTGCGATTCATCCACAAGGAGACCTCTTGGGATGATTGCATATTACTCGATAATGATAGGGATTGCACTATCCTCACTAACTTAACTGTGATGAAGATGAAGAAGAGTAAAAAGCATCCTCTTCTACTAGGAACATCCATACTTAATACAACCGGGGAAAGCATGAACTTTCAAAAATAAAAGGGTAATGCTTAAGAATGTTAATCACAAGATTAACTACCCTATGAAGTCCTCTTATCTCAAACACATTTCGAACTATTATATCTGAAAATGATGACGTTGTTTTAGAGGATGCAAATCTTGAGGCTACTTGTGAAAGACTTGAGTATTGTGGATCAATCTCATTGGGTAAGATCTGCATAACATAGGATAAAGCTACAAAGAATGAGGTTTTGAGGTATGTAAGATTCTATCACTATTTCTCCTTATTATTATTTGATTCTACTAACATATTAAATTTGTAAGGATTTTCTAGGAACTTGTATTGTATTAGGAAAAAAATCATGAATTTAGTTGAGTGGTCTCTTGATTAGGACATGGATCCTAGCCAAGATACAATTGAGCAAATTCTTGTGGTTAGAACTGCACCAAGGAAAAGGTCTGGTACAAGAGTATTGCAAAGAGAGTTTAACCAAGTTGTAGAGAGTTTAATCAACCAGAAAGAGCTTGAAGACATCATCAACCAGCTTGATCAACTCACCATCACACTAACTGAAGCTGCAACGGCAGAAACACAAGGAGATCACAAGCAGCTTCAAACCAAGCTGAATCAAGATGGGAAGGACGGTCCAAATAAACACATACAGGAATGGCCCTTAATGAAATATAAACAAGAACTTACATTGTTTAGCATTTCAGCCACTTAAAAGAAAAACATCAAGCAAGGATTCTCCAAACCAGAAACAACAAGCAACTTAAGTGGAGCCTACTTCACACCTTCCTAAACTACTTCCCAACGGTCACAAAGAGGTAAGAATCAATTCAAATAATTATTTTCTTAACTTGTGATCTTTTCTTATTGCAGCTTTGTCGTTTTAGTACCTTTGATTATGTACTTTGTTTCCTTAGTTTATCTTTGTACTTTTCGAACTGTACTTTGTTTCCAAGACCCCTAGAAGGGCAAACCTGCTTGGACTGATTCTATAAAGTCCCCTGGTCAGGCGTGTATTTTTCTACCCTATCAATTAAGAACAACCGTGTATTCTTCAAAGCAAGAAGCAATCTGTCTTTCTAGTGTTTGTGTGATTCAAGCCTTAGAGAGATTTCTGTCTTATCAAAGCTCATGTCCATAGAGTTTTGTGGCGACTTCGATCCATCATCACTTCCATTCCATTTCCTGTACATTGCAAAGAGAGTTACACAACCAGTTGCAAAGGATCCTGATACGATCCTAGACATGATCAACCCAAAATCGACACTTGAGAGTTGGTAAAAGGATAATCCTTGCAAACAATCAAATTGCTTCAAGGGATGTGGAGCGGATGGTCACACAAAGGTTGCGGAAAAGCTTTGGATTCACCTCTTGATCTCTTCAGGATATACACACCAAAAGAAAACAAGGATTTTGCTGGATATTACACACCAGCAAGATGATCAAGAAATTTGATATGGTTTTTGATAAAAAGACTAGATAAAATTCGAAATGAAGAAGTACATGGGGTTTAAGAAGAGTTCAGAACATAGCTTGCATGAAGAGAAAGCATTAAATGACCTATAAAATCAACAAAACACTTAAACATGTTCAAATTCAAAATTTTCGCTCCTCATGCTCTTTAGGCCACGAAAATGGTCTTCAAAATGGGCTGGGCCAGACACAAATCAATGAAATGGGTATAAGAAACATGATTCACTTGCCTCATTAAAAACCTGTTTTTGGAAAACCCAGTGGTGATAGACCTATACTTCGCTTATGTTGATGAGCGTGCGACCCCTGTTTGCTTCTATAATGACCAGCCTATAGGGTTTATTTACAAATGTATACTTCAATATATGTGTAGTCTAATTTGTCACATTCCCATTCTGCGTTGGTATAAGAGTGAATATATTATGTGTTGTTGCAATGAAGGAAGACACCTTGCGATGTTGTACCGGATAAATAGTGAAAGATATATTTGAATGCTTGCCAGTTTTCATCACTTGACTTGTGCATGTATTGAGACAATTTGTTGATTGCATAAGAGATGTCTGATCTTGTTAATGAGAGATACTGAAAGCTCCCCATAGCCTCCATGTACCTTGTGGGATCCTCCACTGGTATAACAGAGTGAGATTTAACGTCGTTCGTGGGCACATTGTTGTTGGTACTGCGTGAGGGTCTTTCATGTTGGTGCGACGTAGATATCTCCAATATACCGACCCTGAGTAAGTAAGATACCATTATAGGAATGAAGCGCTTTGATACCTAAAAATAAGATAATTTACTCCAGTATTTAAGCGAAAAGTGGTGTGAGACAGAGGTAACAAATTGTTGAAGATGAGGAGTTCTGTTGCCGGTGAATATGATATTGTCAACATAAACGAGCATGTAGAGAAGCACTCTGTTTTTCTTGTAAATGAAGAGACTCGGGTCAGCTATAGAATTTGTGAAGCCTGAGGACATGAGGAATGTTCAGAGCTCATTATACCAAGCTTTTGGAGCTTTTTTGAGTCCATAAATCGCTAGGTTGAGTTTTCACAAAGCTTATGGATGATTTTTGCAGATGTAGCCCAATGGTTGTGTCAGTTAGACCTAATCATGAAGAGTCCTTTGTAGAGAGGCACAATTAACATAAAATTTTCTTATCGGCCAAGCGTGAGACATTGAGATACTTAAGACAAGACGAATAGTTGCTGGCTTCACAACAGGACTAAAGGTGTCGTGATAATCGGTTTCGGGACATTGACGAACCTTGAACCTGTCAATTCAACCATCAGTATTACGTTTAATGTTAAGTACCCACTTAGAACCGACAATATTTGTATTTGTTCTTGGTACGACCAAATCCCAAGAGCTCTCTTTCAATTGGTTAGCGATCTCAATATCCATCGCTTTACACCATCGGGATATTTAAGTGCTGGTGCTACATAAGAGGGTTCTGTTTCAGTCAACGGCGTAACGTTTTGCACAAATGTTGAGTCTTGGGACCGGTATCTGTTCAAAAGTGGAAGCCCGATAGGTTTTCAACCATGATATAGTTGTATATATTGAGTCTTTAACCTGGTTTTTAGAGTCTATTGAGTATTTTACAAGTAGACTTGCGTTTGGAGTAAATGATGAGATTATAGGACGTTTCTGGTGATTTGTGCAACGAGCTGAAGTTGGTGTCTCGACCACGATTGAGTGTCGACCGAGACTGACTTGGATGTCGGTCGACACTGAGCGTGGCAGAACAACATCCGCGAGTTGAAGACAAGTTTTGAAGATTTGCAGAATTGCCCAGAAGTTTTCCTTAATTCTAAACTGACCTCAAAACGTGTTTAGAGAGTTTAATTAGGTTTTCAGACTAATTCTACCTTTTATCTTGCTCTTAACTTTGTTCTTCCTTGAGAGATTTGGAGAGGGCTGATTCTTGCTACTTGTAACATTGAGAGAAGAATTTTGAACCCTTTTTCTTTATCTATCAAGTCTTTTGGTTTTCTATTCATGAAGTGTTGTTTGATTACTGATATGTCTGAGTAGTAACCTAGTTAGATTTAGGAATTCTCACAAAGGTTTTATGCTTGCTTGATAACTGATTGATTGGGATTCAGCATCTATTGTTCATCACCTAAGTTGTGCTTAATACTGAATTCTAGACTGATCACCTAGGGTTTAGATCTTAGACAATTAAAAACAACACGAGAGTGTGAGTTATAATCTGAACAAACTTAGAGTGAGCAATTTGACTAGATACAAAGAGATTTGGTTTAGGAGAATAGTGAACCGATAGAACCTGTTCTTAATGCTTATTTAGAATTCTAGGATCACAAAGAGATTTAGATCGCTAGGTTGCTAGATATAGAAATAATCTCAGCGAGAGTTGGATTATTTAGCATTGTGTTTCTAGTTCTTGAACCTGTTTTAATCTGAATCCGGTTAGTTAAGTTTCTAGCATAACATAATTCCCGAGAACTTCCTAAGTCTGACGCCTTTCTTCCTATTGAAAACTCCTAGTTTATTGCTTTTGTTTACTGCTTTCTCTGGATTTGATTTAGCTTAGATTGACAATATATAATCTATCGTGTGACCGTGAGTCCTTGTGGATTCGATACCCTAAGTACTACATTGCATAATTGTGCACTTGCAGTAGAATAGGATAAAACTCTGAGCCTATCAAGTTTTTGGCGCCGTTGCCGGAGACTCAACTGAGTTCGCCGATAGATTTTGTTTTAGAGTTGAGTCTAGATCGTTTTTATTTAGTTTGTTACTGATTTTTCTCTTGTTTGGCTTGTTTTGGTTGCTGCAGGATTCGACAGACGCATTCAGTGTCGATCGATTTCTACTCCAGTGTCGCTCGACATCGATCTCGGAACAGTGTTTTGAGATCAGTGTATGCCAAGTCGACATACTTGAAGCAACCAGAGCGAAGAACTTCTGAACCTCAGACTTGATGAGCTTGCTAGACGAGAGAGAACGAACATAAAGGGTCAAAGAACAAGAATGATGAACAATCGTTTGATTTTGAGACCTGATGCTGGGGGTGTTCTGAGAGACCAATAGAACAACGCCTATAATGATGACGGGCATAGGATTGATGCCCAAGGGAATGTAATCCCTGAACCTGCGCCTGAACAGCCTCAAGGTCAGGGGCAGATGGTTATTGCTGAGAGGACTCTTGCTGACTACAACCGTCCCGATGAGTTTTTCGCTAACCGCTCAGAAATTGTTCCTCCTTCTTTTGAGAGGAATGACTTTGAGATCAAGACTGTCTACTACTCTATGCTGAGACATCACCCCTTCCATGGTCTGCCACATGAGCAACCCATGGACCACATTGAGGATTTTGAAGCCTTCATCACTGGAATGAAGTACAATGGGGTGGAATATGACTTCTTGTATCTGAAGCTTTTCCCATACTCTCTTGCTGGAGAGGCTGCTGCTTGGCTGAAGCAACTTCCACCTGGGAAGTTAACTACTTGGGATGCTGTGAAGAGAGAGTTCCTGCGACACTTTTATGATGATGCTCACTCAGATCAGCTCAGACAGGATATTCTTACATTTGTTCAAGGTCCTACAGAGCCTCTTAAGTCTGCTTGGATGAGGTTTAAGATGTACCAACGTGACTATCCTCATCATGGATTCTCTGAAGTGACGCTGATGGGCATATCCTTCAGAGGAATTGATCTCAATTACCAGTCCGCATTGGATGCTGCCAGCAATGGCAATTTCAATACCAAGACTCCTGAGCAAGCGAGATTGCTGATTGATAACTTGGTGAGTAGTAACAGCACCAAGACTGCTGATAGAAGAAGGAAAGAGTTATTAGAGAGGAAGCAATCAAGAGGAAGTGAAGCTAAAGATAAATGCATTATGAAGGCTGAAGTGAACTCCAGAAGTAAATAAGAGTTAACCAATGTCATGTTCATAAGTGTGAGTGTCTATATAATGACCTCATGTTGTAACACATTTGAGTAAGAGTAAAGAGAGAAATATACAAGTAATTTCTCCCATCTATTCTCTCCATTGTCTTAAGATAATCAAGCACAATGTAGACATCATCTACTCACGGTTTAGGACTGGTAAGATTGAGGATTTACTCTTCCTTCAATCGCAAACCACTCTTTCTCTCTCTAGCCTCTTAAGAACCCTAATCGGGTATCCAAGCTTCTCTCTTCAATTCTCTTATCATTTTATCATCTTTCCATCATCTAAAATCAATATTCTAACATGGTATCAGAGCATTAAGCTCATGTACCTATTCTCTTCCACAAATTCTCTTTTCAAACTCTGATTTTCTTATTCTTAAAACTGTTCTTAAAACTTTCTAAGGAACCGCTTTGTGTCTTGAGAGTATACTGCTCTTAAACTCATCCTTTTTGGTTTCTAAGTTTTTGTGTGCTCTTTACTTCAGAGCAGCAATGTTCTTGGCTGCAAATCAGTTTTAAAACAGAGCAAAACTTTGTTCCTTTCATTCTCTTGCTTCCGCAATCTCTTGAAGGACCAAGCTCTTATTCTACTTGGTTCCTGTCCATTAAGACTTGTTGCTCTACCTTTCTTGAGAGCTAACAAGCAGTTGATGAAAAATCAGAGAACGGCAAGAGAACATCTTTGCTTCTTTCACTCTTGTGTCTCTCTGAGTTTGTTCATCTTGCTTCCGCATTGTTTTTCTATGGACCAAGCTTGTGTTTGTACTTGGTTCCTGTTTCTAAAAGTCTTGTTGCTCTATCTTGGTTGAGAGTTAACAAACTGTTGTTGAAAATTCAGAGATAAGCAAGAGTAAACCCTCGTTTCCATGACTCTTGCTTCTCTAGTTCCTCCTTGCTTCCGCATTCTCATAATGGAACAAGAATCTGTTCACCTCTTTTCATTCTCTTCTTCATGAGTCAAACTGAGCAAAACACTCAGTCCCTGAACCATTGAACCTGTTATTACTTGTTGCTCCATTCTTTGAGAGGCAACAAGTTCTTGTTGAAAAATCAGAGAAGTGCAAGATCAAATCCTTGTTTATTTCACTCTTGACTTCTCTGGTTCTCTTGAATATGTTTGTTTCTGAGTTAAACTAAGCACAACTTAGTCCCTGAACCTGAAAGACCTTTTTCCTTTTACTAAGCACAACTTATCATTCTCTATACTCTAAGTTTGGTTCACATTCTCTTAATCTGATCTTTGTGTTCAAAATCTTTATACTCTTCATTCTTGATACACTCTCAATACTTCCTGTCACACTCTCTTGATTTGAGATGTGAAATTCTCTGGTTACTTATACTCTCTCCCAAAGTTCACTCCTAAAAGCTCTTTCACTTTCACAGAAACTTAAAAATCAAAGCTCCTAGTCCCTGATCAAAATTGTGATTATTGAGGGTGGTTATGTGTTTTTCTTGATACATTAAGGAGGAATGGCGAATGTGACACACATAATCAGTCACAAAAGGAGCTGGAATGCAGTTTCAAAGTGGCTGAACTCTCTGATAATAAAGTTATGTGGTTGAGGAGTTGATTGGATCTCCAACAACTCAAATGCAGAAATGAAGCTTCTCCTTATGCAATGGCGATTTAAGGAGAAAGAAAAGAAGTTCAATCCTCAAACTGTCCATAAGAGGTTGAAGCTGTTTTTCAGATGTCAAGGAGCTGGAGTATAGATTCTTTGAAGATGGTGTTCAGAAAAACACTTTCCCATGTGTTAGAATAAGTGATTTAGAGTGAGAGAATAGGTGGATTGAGTAGAGAAATGAAGAGAGAAGCCAAGAGACCCGATTTGGTTTCTTGGCGGCTAGAGAGAAAGAATGAGAGTTTCGGTTACTAAGAGAAGAATAATTCTTTGTGTATTGATCCAAAGGTGTTATAACAAATATAAAGAGCTACAGCTAGGGTTAATGGACATTAAACAATTGGTACATAAGAGAAAACAAAAAGAATCTCGGTTGAGGTGAGATAGCAACGGTCACAAGATGGTGACCCATTCTTGTCTTGTTCTTGATGAAAGGGACATGTCCTAAGACGTCCTGACCTTAGTCTTTAATGCTCTGATCCTTTCAGACTTTCCCTAAGTGGTAATAAGCCAAGATCAAGTTGTAGACCGGTCTTGGTGATAAGATAATCCCAACATTGCACTTTGACACCATCCAAGACTATCCTTCTCATTATCACAAACTGCACAGCCTTTGCACATTGTTGAGTTGTGCAATTCATGATCTCTATTTCAATACTCCCCCTCAAGCTTGAATTCAAGAGTTGAATCAAGATTGGAGTGACAATGGAGATCTACCTCATTAAAAACCTTCATGAAGAAAACCACTTGGGATAAAACTTCATGAAGGGAAAAAGAGTGTAGACTCCATAGCCTTAGAGGATTCAGGAAGCTCCATGAGTCTAAGCTTGGTGTGAATGGACTCACACACCTTCAAGCTAGCTGCCTTGGTGAGCACATCAGCTAGTTGTTCTTCACTCCTTGTAAAACATGGTAACACCACTCCTTGCTCAATAATCTGCCTCACCTTGTGACAATCTACTTCTATATGCTTGGTTTTTTCATGGAAGACTGAATTTGATGCAATATGGATGGCTTCTTGGTTGTCACAATGCATGGTGATTGGCTTGGCTGTTACAATCCCCATTGCTCTATATTCAGCTTCAGCACTTGAACATGACACTATCTTCTGCTTCTTGCTCTTCCAAGTAACAAGGTTGCCTCCAATGAATGTGCAATATCCAGTAGTAGACCTCCTGTCCACTCTATCTCCTGCCCAATCAGCATCACAATACCCAACTATCTATGTGCTTTGATTGCAACCCATCCAAATGCCTTGACCGGGAGCACCACTTAGGTATCTGAGTATCCTTTCAATCATTTCCTAATGATGCATCTTTGGTGCTTGCATATGTTGGCTTACTTGGTTCACTGCAAAGCACAAATCAGGTCTGGTTATGGTTAAGTAAATGAGCTTACCAACCATCCTTCTATATTGAGTAATGTCCTCAAATGGTTTATCTTCAAGCTCCCCCTCTCTTATGACTTTGTAGCCTTCCTCCAATGGTGTCTTAGCTGGTTTTGATCCAATCTTTCCTACCTCAGATAACAAATCAAGTGTGTACTTCCTTTGAGATAAGAAGAGTCCATCATTAGATCGACAAACTTCTATCCCAAGGAAGTACTTTAGAGCACCAAGATCTTTTATGTCAAAACCAGATTTGCGATAAGCCTTAGTGTCTAGTATACCTGACTTGTTGCTTCCTGATATGATAATGTCATCAACATAAACAAGGATGACAATGATACCTTCCTGATCTTGAAGAGTAAACAAGGTATGATCTCCCTCAGACTTCTTGAATCCTCTTTGCATAAGTGTTGAGCTTAACTTTATGGTACCAAGCTCTAGGTGATTGCTTGAGTCCATAGATAGCCCTCTTGAGTCTTAGCACCTTCCCTAGTTTCACAATGCTTTCAAGACCAGAAGGTGGTGTCATATATACCTCATCTTCAAGCTCCCCTTGAAGGAATGAATTCTTGACATCCATTTGCCAAAGCTCCCAATCAAGGTTTGTTGCCAAAGACAAGATGATCCTAACTGTGTGAAGCCTAGCTACTGGTGCAAAAGTATCCAAGTAATCCTTTCCATAGGTTTGAGTGAAGCCTCGTGCAAACAACCTTGCTTTGTATCTCTCAACTTCTCCATTGCTTCTATACTTGATAGTGAAAACCCATTTAGAACTCACTGCCTTATTTCCTTTAGGAAGTTCAGCCTCATACCAAGTCTCATTGTTTTCCATTGCTTTAGTCTCTTCATTCACAGCTTGCATCCACCTCTTATCTCCCTTGGACTCTTCATAGGTTGTTGGTACATGTTCTTGATCCAACTTCCTAATGAATACTTGATGTTCCAAAGGTACATGAGCTAAGGTGCAAGTAGCTTGAATGGGATGAGCTACTGCATTGCTGTTGAAGTACACTCTAGTCTTCTTCCATTCTGATGGATCCTTTTTCTCTCTTGTGCTTCTCCTTAATACCTGAACCTGCTGCTCATTCCTAACCAGCTCCTCAACTTGATGGTCCAACTCCTCAGGTTCTTCCTCATGTTCTACCTCATGCTCCTCAGCTCCAGCTTGATCATGTGTAGAAGAATCAGGTTCTTGCGGTTCTGGTGCTGATTCATGAGTGTCCCCCTCATGATCAGGATGGGGATGTTGAGGAGCTTCTGAAGTTGGAGCAGGGACTTAAGGTGCAAGACTTGTCTTTGCCGGTTGTGGAGGCATACTAATACCAAGGTTTTCCATGATCATCCTTAGGTTAGCAGCTCTATCTGATTGAGAAGTGGGAAGATCCTTCAAGCTATCCCAATTCTTCTCATCATAGAAACTCCTTGTCTCCATAAATTTCACATCTCTTGAGATCAAAACCTTCCTTGTTTCAGGCACATAACACTTGTATCCTCTTTGTGTTGTAGAGTAACCAATGAACATGGCTTTGGTGCTCTTAGCATCCAACTTATCCCTTTGTTCTCCTGGTATTAACACAAAGCAAATACACCCAAACACACGTAAGTGATCAACTAATGTATTGGTTTTGTTTAATACTTGAAATGGAGATTGATCCTTAAGAACTCTTATGGGAGTTCTATTGATCAAGTAGCAGGCAGTCATGATTGCATCTCCCCAAAACTTCTTAGGAACATTCTTGTAGAACATCATGGACCTTTCCACCTCCATTAAGTGTCTGTTCTTCCTCTCAGCCACTCCATTTTGTTGTGGGGTATAAGGACAGCTTGTTTGATGAATAATCCCATGTTTGGACAAGTGTTGTTTGAAAGCATTGCTTGTATACTCACCACCATTGTCTGCTCTAAAAATTTTGATCTTAGCATTGAAATGGTTAGTAACATGACTTTGAAAGTTCACAAAAGCTTCTAACACTCTATCCTTAGTTTGCATCAATGTTATCCAAGTATACTTAGATTTCTCATCAATGAAAGTGACAAAGTACTTATGATTCTCTCTAGACATACAAGGGGCAGTCCACACATCAGAATGAACAAGATCAAAGCAACTTTCATAAGTAGTTTTAGAAGTTGGAAAAATAGATTTGCAATGTTTCTCAAGAATACAAGCCTCACACTCATCATTTTTAAAAGAAACAGAAGGTAATAAGAGTCCTAAAGCCCTAGAGTGTGGATGTCCTTGTCTAGCATGCCAAATAGAATAATCCACACCAACACAAGTAGATAAAGCAGTAGATCATTCAGAAGAAGGGTTGGTGTCTTCAACCATGTAGAGCTCATCCTTTGTCACACATTTCCCAATTAACTTACTTGTCTTAATATCCTGAAACACAACATCATTAGGACTAAAAACAACGTTGCAATTTAGGTCAGTGGCTATTCTTTTCACAGATACTAAGTTGGAAGTAAAGCTAGGCATATAGAAAGCTTTAGATTCTTTGTTAAACAATTTCAAATTTCATATGCCTTGTATTGGAATCTTATCACCATTTGCAATCACTACACTTCCTAAAGCTGGTTTAACATTGTCTATCAACCTAGAATCACTTATCATATGATGAGAGGCTCCTGGATCAATAATCAAGGGTCTGAGTTTATTTGAAGCAAAGAGTCAAGTACCAAGAACCATACCAGAGTTAACCTTGAGGGCTTTGATGAGAGCCTCAAGGTCTGACCTTCTTACCACATCACTCTGAGCAGTCATGGCTGGAGCTTGATGGACCACCATTGCTCTTCCTTCATCACATTGCTGCATTGAAGAAGAACCTGGTCCAGCTGCACCATAAGAGTAGTTTGCCCTTTGATCTTTGAACCGGTTGTTGTGAGATGAGGGTTTGAGGTTTGGGTGAAGGCGCCAGCATCTATCTTTCAAATGCCCACTCTTGTTGCAAAAATCACACATCAAGACTCCTTTCTTGTCACCTCCATAGTTCTGCCTCTCATCAGCCTTATACATCACTTTGTTGGCGCTTACCAGCTCACCTTTGCCCTTGTACAGCCCAAATGAGACTTGCTCTTTCTGAATTTGTCCACACACATCATCCAAGTCAGGTAAGGTGTCTGCCCTTAAAATGTGCTTAATCAACCCATTGTAAGATGAGTTCAAGGTGAGCAGAAGAGCAAAGACTTTATCCTGCTCTCTTCTTTCACTTAGCACCAGAGGATCACTGCTTGGTGGTCTCAACATTTCCAGCTCTGCCCACAGTGAGCTAAACTTACCAAAATGAGCTTTAAACTCCATATCTTCTTGCTGGAGGTTGTTGATGGCCAGCTTAACCTCAAAGACTCGGATCAGGTTTGATTTATTCCCATAAACCTTCTCAATAGTATCCCACAGCTCCTTGGAAGTCACACAATATGAGTAAGCTTCCAATAGGTGCTGGTCAAGTGAGCTTTGAAGTATGGAGAGGACATTCTGATCCCCTTGAATCCATGTTTCTTCATCAGCTTCAAATGCCTCTTCATGAGATTCAACATCTTCTTTAGTCTCAGCCTCGGTTCCAACCTTAGCTTTAGCCTTCAAAACCTTCTCTGTAGCTGTGCTCCTCATGATGTACATCCACAAGCCTCTGCCTCCAAGTGCAGACTTCACCATTCTGGCCCAAACAATGTAGTTGGCACCTTTAAGAATCACAGGAATGATTACCCTTGAGTTCTCCATTGCAAAGACTGATTTGTTGCAAGGAGGGAGTTTTCAAGGTAAGATTTTAAACATGAGGGTTCTCAACTCACAGAGAACACACACAAGAGAAAACAAGCCAAAGAAATGACTTAAGAGCTTAAAGATTTCAAGAACAGGAACAAGCTTTCAAGAACAAGTTTTAGAACAATAAAATCAGAGTTTTTAGAACAAGATTGCGGAAATGAATAGGTACAGGAGCTTAATGCTCTGATACCATGTTAGAATAAGTGATCTAGAGTGAGAGAATAGGTGGATTGAGTAGAGAAATGAAGAGAGAAGCCAAGAGACCCGATTAGGGTTCTTAGAGGCTAGGGAGAGAGAATGAGAGTTTCGGTTACTAAGAGAAGAATAATTCTCTGTGTATTGATCCAAAGGTGTTACAACAAATATAAGAGCTACAGGTAGGGTTAATGGACATTAAACAATTGGTACATAAGAGAAAAAGAAAAAGGATCTCGGTTGAGGTGAGATAGCAACGGTCACAAGATGGTGACCCATTCTTGTCTTGTTCTTGATGAAAGGGACAGGTCCTAAGACGTCCTGACCTTAGTCTTTAATGCTCTGATCCTTTCAGACTTTCCCAAAGTGGTAATAAGCCAAGATCAAGTTGTAGACCGGTCTTGGTGATAAGATAATCCCAACATTGCACTTTGACACCATCCGAGACTATCCTTCTCATTATCACAAACTGCACAGCCTTTCCTTTGCACATTGTTGAGTTGTGCAATTCATGATCTCCATTTCAATACCATGAAGGGATTGTGATTGATGGTGTTCTGGTGTTAAGAAGCCGGTGGTGTTTCCAACAAAACTAGATACAACAAGGAAGAAGTGAAGATGGACCAGAGGGTCTATACTCACGGTTGAAGACTCTCCAAAGAAGAAATGGTGTTTCTGAAGCAAACTTATGATGTCCAAGAGTTCACAAGCCATAAGTCTTTGAAGACCAGTTCTGAAGTTGTTCCAAGAGGGAATAATCATGGAGGATTGGGTTCAAGATGTGGTGTATTACTTTGAAGTCATCAAGGAGCTGTGAATTCTGTCCATTTAAGAGGGAAGGTCTTAAGTCTATCTCATGAAGGCTGCTGAGTCTCACACTGTGCTAAAGCCATAGAATGAGTCACAAGGAGCAACAAAACGTTTTGAAGTTAGAACCGGAGTCAACAAAACATTTTGAATTAGCTCAAAGCATAAGGATGGTGCTCCTAGCTTCAAGATGAGCTTAAAGCAAGTGTGGAGGAAGCTCAACAGTCCGGGGGAGGTTACAAACCTCAAGAAGGAGAAAGCCAAAGAGGAGCTCCATATTCTGATTCTCATAAGTCATCAACTATCAAGCAAAAGGATAACTTCTTAAACTCTCTCCCTATTTATCTTTAAGCTCTAACCAATCACTTATTCTCTCTAATGGCTTTTCTTTAAGCTATGACATTATACTTAAAATTATACATCAGTCACTTATTTTCTCATGGCATATGGCTTTAACATCTTTTTGAATCTTTATTGAAGGTTCAAAGAAGAATTAAAGAAAGAGTAAGACCGTGAGCATTGCTTGGGTTGTGGATAAGCCAAAAATCCTCTTGATGTTTAAGTAGCTGTGTGGTTTGAGGAGCTAAAGAAGTCTCCAACACAACCAGTGAGCTGTCTTATTGGTTGTGGGTTAGCCTAACTCCTCATGGATAGTTGTGGGTTAGCTGAAATTATCAAGTAGCATTCATCAAGATGGTGGATGTGCTTATTGTTGAAGGATCTTCCCAAGGGAGAATGGCGGTTTATACTCTGTCCATTCAAGAAGGGAGAGGCCTTGGTTGTTGTTGTTTAAGCTACTTCTAAAACTCTCTCTTGTCATTCTTTTCATGTTATTGATCATTACCTTAGATTGCCTAAAGACTTGATTGTGGTTGATTGTGTTTGAAGTGTTGAAAACGTTTTCAATCATCTCAAAACGTTTTGCAACCTATTGAAGTCAAACACTTGTAGTTCTCTTTATTATAATCATGTTTCATCCTTTCAAAGTCAAAAACGTTTTAAACCTTATTCTCAAAACGTTTTCAAACTTGAATCTTTCATTTGCATCTTGTTGTGATCATGTGTCTCAAAGATAAAACGTTTTACAATCTATTCTCTAAAACGTTTCAAACATAAAGGTTTTATTCATAGCTAATGTCTTAGATGCCATTGCATAATGCTTTAACATTTTCCTTTAAACCTTTGTGTTGAAGGTTTATAAGGAGAGGAGAAAGGCATATGGATGGTATAACGAAGTGAAGGAGCCATAAGGAGCATCCATAAGCCTTGAAGCCTATCCAAAAAAGAAGATGAGACCGACTTGAAGTTCTTTCAAGATGAGAAGGATGATGGAAGTTGGGGTTAAGGCTGGAGCCCTATGGATTCCAATTTTCAAAAGACACAACAAGAGCAAGAAGTTCATATCAAGAGAAGTCAAGTTAAGGAATGCTAAGGAATGAAATAGTTGTGGAAAGGAGTAGCCATGGTTCAAGATGTTCATACCAAGGTCAAGTTACATCTTGAGTATGTGGACTATACTCTTTTTGTCCTCCTTAAGGTTTTATCCCAAAGAGATTTTCCTTAAGGAGGTTTTTAATGAGGTAGTTCCACAACTCCAAGCTTGGCCTTTGGTCCTCTTCTCCCTTTGGTCTTTTGGAGTTCCGACGACCAAGCTTGCGGGGTAATATTAGAGAGGAAGCAATCAAGAGGAAGTGAAGCTAAAGATAAATGCATTATGAAGGCTGAAGTGAACTCCAGAAGTAAATAAGAGTTAACCAATGTCATGTGCAATAAAGAACAAGGCTTGGTGAATAATCAACAAGAAGAGGAAGTAACATTTAAGCAAATGCTTAAATGTTCCTAAAGATCCAAAGATGTTAATGGATGCGGTTAAGAGGAGCTGGATATATTTGGAAGTGTTCTTATCACGTCCAAGAAGCTGTGAGACAAAGGAAGAGATGTGATTCAGCTTATCACAAGTCTAAAGAGGTGATAAGCTATCAAGAGGGCAGAGAAGTGAGCTGTGGCTCATATGACCGTTTAGGTCAGGTCACTATCACCCTTGTGAAGCTTGTTCTCTCTCTCTTCTGTGGAACACAAAAGACAACCTGTCTCTCTCACTAGGACTACACGAAATTCAAACAATAGCACAAGTGGTCTTGCGGTTCAGACCAGTCACTATCACAAGTGTGAACATGTCTTAAACCTCTCTCCTCACATGTCTCATGAATCATACCGTTGCAGCTCTTCTCTCCTGTGTTTATTGTCAAGTCTGAGTGTATTCAGATTCATTTAAATGTCTATGTTCATAAGTGTGAGTGTCTATATAAAGACCTCATGTTGTAACACATTTGAGTAAGAGTAAAGAAAGAAATATACAAGTAATTTCTCCCATATATTCTCTCCATTGTCTTAAGATAATCAAGCACAATGTAGACATCATCTACTCACGGTTTAGGACTGGTAAGATTGAGGATTTACTCTTCCTTCAATCGCAAACCACTCTTTCTCTCTCTAGCCTCTTAAGAACCCTAATCGGGTATCCAAGCTTCTCTCTTCCATTCTCTTATCATTCTATCATCTTTCCATCATCTAAACTCAATATTCTAACAAGAGTCTGGTGGAAAGATTGATAATCTGGAGATTTCTGATATCCGGAACAAGTTGAACTTTGTTCATAGCTTGTTAACCAGTAAGAAGGCTGTCAACTTTGCTCAAGAAGTTGAAGTGTTTGAAGGTGAAGAAGACTGCCAAGAAGAGGATGTGAACTACATCAGTGGCTCTGGATTCCAAGGAAACAGGTTTGGAAATCAGCAAAGTAACAAGTTCCTTAATGGTGGACAGAAGAGTGCTTTCACAGGCAACCAAAACTCTTCTGGATATGGTCAGAATGCTGGTTATCAGAACCCTTTTCAGCAAGGTAATTCTTATCAGAGGACTTATGGATCACCCTCCTATCAGACACCTCCTGCTGCTAATGCTCAAGAGAGCAAGATGGAAGCTATATTAGAGCGGTTTCCGGAGGGTCAGACGAAGGTCACTGTGGACTTCAACAAGAAGTTGGATGATCTGTATGAAGATCTGAATGGTAAGTTTGAGTCTTTGAGTACTCACATGAAGCAGTTGGACACACAAGTGAACCAAATTTCAAGCTCAGTCAAGGGAAAGAGCGTCATGGACACCCACGTTAAGGCTTGGTCAGTTCAGATTGATGATGGGTCAAGTCAAGGAGAGAATTTTGAGATTAAGACTGCTGAACTTGTTGAAGATGCTGAAAAACGCGAGACTGAAATCCCAGTGTCGATCGATTTCAACTTTGATGTCGGTCGACATCCACTTTCAAACAGGATTTCGAGTTCTCATGACGAATGGAAATCGAGCATGGTCGATTTCGGAATCGACATCAGTAGTGATTTGACTAATGTCGACCGACATCAGTACAACGTCGGTCGACATCAAGAGCGTAAGGAGCAGGATTTGCCAACATCTTGTGTTATTATTGAAGAAACAGACCATGAGCCTCTTGTACCTTTCCCTAAGGTATCAATGAAGTCTCAACAATAGCTTGACGAAGCTAAACAGCTGGAAGTGATGGATAAGAAGTTGAAGGAGAATCCGCAGGTAGACACTTCACCCTATCATCCTTGTGTATAGAGGTACTTAGAGATGATGCTGCCTATGGATGAGGTACTGAAGGAATGGGTGGTAGTACTCCCTAAGCAAATCAGTGATGTGATGCTCAGTCAGGTCCCCAAGAAGAGATGAGGAACATGAACCAACAAGTTGGTACAATGCGGCAAGAGTTTGGTGAACGTATAGGACGCATAGAAGCTCCACCTAGGAGAGGACCAATCCGAGGAGCATTTATACCACCAAGGGAGCAAGCTGGTGATGAAGATGATGATATGCCGGAATTAGAGGAGGATAGGCAACCACCTGACCCTTTAGGCGTCCACAGCCAAGGCGTCAAGATCCTCTATGGAGAAACCTAGCCAGAGAAGGAGATGCTAGAGAAACAAACTGTGATATTAAAGTAACTCCTCCACTTTTTGCAGATAAGTCAAACCCAGAGGCCTACATGGATTGGGAAAGGAGGCTAGAGCATATCTTTGAGTGTATTGGCTATGGGGAACGCAAGAAGATTGCTGTTGCTGCTGCCCAACTCACTGAGAACGCACTAGCTTGGTGGGACAGAACTGTAGTTGAAAGGAGAAGGCAACACTTTGGACCAGTAACCACTTGGAGTGACATGAAATACCTTCTACGACTTAGGTATGTCCCTGAACATTATCATAGAGACTTACAAAAGCGATTTCGTAAGTTGTCACATGGAACAAGAAGTGTGGATGAATATTTTGAGGAGTTTGAGAAGCTCATGAACTCACTGGAGTTAGAGGAATTAGAAGAAGCTCTCATGGCACAGTTCATTGATGGTCTACAAGAACACATTGCTAGGAAGGTGGAGGGAGCTCAATATAGTGGTCTACATGAGTTGTTGCATCTTGCTGTCCAAGTAGAACAACAAATCAAACGCAAGATAGCCATGACTAGTCGCAGCAAACCAACACAACCATGGGCTGCAAGTAGCTCCAAACCATATGACAAAGGAAAGGCAGTGGAGATTGACTCAAGGTTCAAAGCCAAAACAGCTGAGGCTCCCAAGCACAACCGACCAGAACAAGGTAAGTTCCCTAACACTAATCATAGGACACGAGACATAACTTGTTTTAAGAGTCAAGGTAGGGGACACATGGCTAGAGAGTGCCCAAACTAGAGAGTGATGATCCTCCACAACAATGGAGAGTATGAATCACAAGATGAACTTGAGGATGATCCAAACGAACCAGAAGATGAACTTGAATATCCTGATGTTGGAGAGTTGCTTGTGACCAGAAGGATACTAAGTTTCATGGTCAACCCTGAGGAGAAAGCTCAAGGAGAAAACATCTTTCACACTAGATGCACAGTCAAGAACAAGGTATGTAATCTGATAATCGATGGAGGTTCTTGTACTAACGTGGCTAGAAAGCATATGGTGGACAGGTTAGGTCTTATTCAGACCAAACATCCAAGACCATACAGGCTGAGATGGCTCAATGATGAGACCGAGCTAAAGATTTCGGAACAAGTCATTGTTCCATTCAGTGTTGGGAAATACCAAGACCAAGTTACTTGTGATGTGGTGCCCATGCAAGCTGGACATCTCTTGCTTGGCCGACCATGGCAGTACGACCGAGCCACAAGTCACAATGGGCGTACTAACCAGTACACATTCATGCACAAGGATCGTAAGTTCACCCTTGCACCTCTTAGTCCATCTGAGGTACATGAATTACAAGTGCATATGAACAAGGAAAGTGAGTCTAGCAAAACCAGTCTCTATATATCCAGTGGAGCTGTTTGCAAAACTCTTAGTGCCAAACGCACTGTGCTACTAATGATGTTTAAAGAGTGTTTGAGTTCAGATTTGGGTGAGCTTGAGGTACCTACTGGAGTGCAAGACGTTTTAGACAGGATTCAAGACATCTTCCCTGAAGAAATTTCACCTGGTTTGCCTCCAATTCGTGGGATTGAACACCAAATTGATCTTGTGCCGGATTCAGCCTTACCTAAAAAACCAGCATACCGTATGAACCCTGAGGAGACCAAAGAGCTTGAGAAGCAAGTGAGAGACCTCTTGGACAAAGGGTACATCAGGGAGAGCCTCAGCCCCTGCGCTGTTCCAGTACTCTTAGTACCCAAGAAGGATGGATCATGGAGGATGTGTGTAGACTGCAGGGCAATCAACTGTTGGGAATGTCCTGAAATCTACTGTGCTATCTCTAGAAAGTATGATAAGTGTCGAGATCAGACATAAGTCATAAATACTGGGTGATCATGATGACTTGCTAGAGCCCGCTCTTGATCTATAAGTTTAGGACTTATTACCAGTATTGTATGATCCCAAAGGGTCACACACCATAGCTAACGAGAAAGTTAAAAGGAATTAATACAGTAAGATGCAAGGCATTTACTGTATTTGTACAGAGAATTGGGCCAGACAAAATACAGTCTTTGTCTGATTTGGGTCTTGGGCCCAAAAGCCTAATAGGCCATTAGTTTAATTACTTGGGCCCATATAAGGGAGGAAGGAGGCGCCAGTGAGCCAGTGCTCGTGCGATTTTAGGTCTGGCCGTCCTCCTTGTTTTCTCTGTTGTTCCAGCTTGGTCTAGCAGCCTGATCCAGTAGCTTGTAAGCGTGTGGATACCTAGGAGGAGCCGGTTTCTATCAGCTCTCAGTGATCTCTTCGTTACCATCAATCCGCTGCACTAATCATAAGGTAATGATTCTGATCTGTTTATGATTCAACTGAAAATCACCTAGATCCTAAAGATGAATATGTTAGTAGGTTTAACTGAAAGAATTAAACCAAGAGACTAAATATTCCTACATCAACAACATAACAATCAAATACATTCACCCTATACCTCATTTGGACGACATGTTGGATGAGTTAAGTGGTTCTATCATCTTCTCAAAGGTGGACTTGAAGAGTGGTTACCATCAAGTTAGAATGCGAGAGGGAGATGAGTGGAAAACCGCATTCAAGACAAAGCAAGGATTGTATGAGTGGTTTGTTATGCCTTTTGGTCTAACTAATGCACCAAGTACATTCATGCGACTTATGAACCAGGTTCTTGGTGCTTACATAAGTAAATTTGTAGTTGTCTATTTCGATGACATACTTATATATAGTAAGAACCTAGATGATCATATCTCACATCTTGAACTAGTGCTCAAATCACTTCGAAAGGAAGGCCTTTATGCTAACCTGAAGAAGTGCACCTTCTGTACTAACAAACTTGTTTTCTTAGGCATTGTAGTGAGTGAACAGGGACTACAAGTGATGAGGAAAAGGTTAAGGCCATTCGTGAGTGGCCTACACCAACAACCATAGGACATGTAAGGAGTTTCCATGGCTTTGCTAGCTTCTATAGGAGGTTTGTGAGGGACTTCAGCACGGTGGCCGCACCTCTTACAGCAGTGATAAAAAAGAATGTGCCATTCTCATGGGTACAAGCTCAAGAATCAGCCTTCAATCTGCTCAAAGAGAGGCTTACACAAGCACCGGTTCTAGCCCTTCCTGATTTTGAAGAAGTATTTGAGGTGGAGTGTGATGCATCTGGCATTGGAATTGGAGCTGTTCTACATCAGAGGAAGAGACCAGTGGCCTTTCTTCAGTGAAAACCTCAGTGGTGCTTCCTTGAATTACCCAACTTACGACAAATAATTGTATGCATTGGTGCGAGCATTAGAGACATGGAAGCATTACTTGTTATCTAAGGAGTTCATCATCCATACTGATCACGAAACACTTAAGCATCTGAGGGGTCAGACTTCACTCAAGAGGAGACATGCTAAGTGGTTGGAGTTTTTAGAGACTTTTCCCTATGTAATCAAGTACAAGAAGGGAAAGGAGAATGTGGTGGATATGCCTTGTCAAGGGGGCATGCCCTGATAGCTACCATGGAGGCTAAGGTTCTAGGATTTAAACACATCAAAGATCTATATAAAGAGGATCCAGAACTAGGAGAGGCTTACCAAGCATGTGGGAAAGGAGCATTCAGATCATACTACATTCAAGATGGGTTTCTATTCCGAGACAAGAGGTTGTGTATTCCCCAATGCTCCATGCGTGAGCTACTGCTTAAGGAGGCACATGGAGGTGGTCTTATGGGCCATTTTGGAGTGGACAAGACACTAGCTGTGGTGGTTGATCACTTCTTCTGGCCGCACCTCAAGAAAGATGTGGAAAGGCATTGTGCAAGATGTGTAACATGTCACAAAGCCAAATCCAGGTTACATCCTCATGGACTTTATCTACCTTTACCTATTCCTAACACATCATGGGTGGATATTTCTATGGATTTCGTGCTAGGTTTTCCTAAAATCAAACACAAAGACTCTGTCTTTGTTGTTGTGGATCGATTCTCGAAGATGGCCCACCTCATTCCATGTGATAAAACCAATGACGCCACACAAATTGCTGATCTATTCTTCAAGGAAGTGGTGGGCTTACATGGAATACCAAGGACCATAGTCTCTGACCGTGACAAAAATTTCTTGAGCCATTTTTGGAAAACCTTGTGGAGAAAGCTCGGGACAAAGCTTCTATTCTCCACAACTTGTCATCCGCAAATGGATGGCCAAACAGAAGTGGTAAACTGTACTTTATCTACTTTGCTTAGGGTTACTCTTGGTAGAAACTTGAAAACATGGTTAGAGTGTTTGCCATTTATTGAGTTTGCATATAACCATGCTACACATTCTGCTACTACGATGTCTCCATTTGAAATTGTGTATCGTTTTAATCCACTAACACCTCTTGATCTGTCGCCAATTCCCCAAGTTGAGAAAGTTAATCTAGATGGTCTCAGGAAAGGAGAGTTTGTGAAGAAGCTACATCATAAAGCAAGAGACAACATCCTCAAGAAGACTGAAGAATACAAGAGGCGAGCAGATAAGGGCCGCAAGGAGTTAATCTTTGAACCAGGAGAGTGGGTGTGGCTTCACATGAGGCCTGAGAGGTTTCCACAGAAAAGAAGCTCGATGCTGGCACCTAGGGGAGATGGCCCCTTCAAAGTTCTAGAACGGATCAACAACAGTGCCTACAAACTAGAACTTCCAGGTGAGTTTAATATTTCACATAGTTTCAATGTGGCTGATTTATCTCCATATGATGCAAATGATCCAGATTTAAGGCCAAAACCTTTTGAAGAGGGTGGGAATGATGAGGACATCAAACCAAGTACTGATCCACAAACCATACATGAGGTCAAGGAAGCGCCAATGACTCGTTCTAGGACAAGGAGACTCAGGGAAGGATTCAACACAGCAGTAGAGAACCTCATGAACTCAAAGGAACTTGGAGACTACTTCAAAAATGAGTCCAAGAAGCAGGAAGCATCAGAAGACACCAATCTAGGCGATTTGGACATCATAGAAGGCTTTGACCGTTTGAGCATCAAGGAAGCTGAACCACCATCCGACCAAGGTACAACTTGTTGGGAATGTCCTGAAATCTATTGTACTTACTCTAAGTGAAAGTTGTATTGTCGAGTTGAGACAGTCATATAATACTGGGCAATCATAATGCTTTGCTAGAAGCCACTTATGATCAATGAGTTTAGAACTCATTGCTAGTGTTATATGATCCTACAGGGTCACACACCTAAGCAAACTGGATATTTGAATGTGAGGATAATCATTAATGTAATGATCTAGTGAATGCATATTTGATATGCATTCAATAACAAGTTTCTGAGGTTGTGTCGATCGACACAAGAGGTGCATCGATCGACACAGATCGCGGATGACTTGATTAACTTCGGTTTAAACCTTGGTTAATCAGGTCATGATAAAAGTTGATATATATACAAGATATATGCACAACTTTTAGATCGAGTGAACCTAATCGACAGCCACCAGAAACAAACAGAGAACCTCCTAAGAGATCTGATCTCTAACGGCACTAGCATCCCGTCTGTTCCAGTTTGTGTGCGTGTGGATACCAGTAGAGGCGCAGCATTTGAGGCGCTTAAGGATCTCAATTACTTGCAAATCTTCCGCTGCCAATCACCAGGTAATCCTGAGATCTCTTGATTCAATCTACATGAACCCTAGATCCTAGGCTATGGAATTCAGACTTAGGTTTGCCTAATTGGATTAGGAACTGCTAGAAATTCCTTCAGTGGTATCAGAGCCTTAGGGTTCTAATGAATCAGTAGCATGTTGATTAGATTAATTGAATCTGAATCTTTGTATTGTTGATACAAGCATGCTAAAACTCGTTTTAATCAAAGTAATTTAGTTTAGGTTTTTTGCTTGAAAACGTTTTAGGGTTTATCGCACTGTGTCGATCGATGCCAATCCGGTGTCGATCGACACATATGGATAACCCGAATAAAATTAGGTTTAACCTAACTGTGACGATCGACACACGAGTTGTGTCGGTCGACACAGACCTTACAGTCAGGATAATCGGTTCAATTGGATTGGACCGGTTATCGAGCTTGGTTAAACCGCTAAATCGGTTTATTGCGATTGTTCTGATAAGGTTGGTATAGACCGACACTATTGTGGTGTCGATCGACACTGACCGGTTATCAAAACCGGATCAATTGGATTGATCGGTTATCGCAAATTGGTTTTGGTAAATCTGTATCAATCGACACTAAAGTAGTGTCGGTCGACACAAGATCCGCTGGTTTCGGTTATTGAACCTGAAATCACAGAACCAAACCAAGATAAACCATATTAATTAAAAGAATTAAAACATAGTAAAACTGAACGTTTTAAAGGTTCCGTTCCTCAACTAAATATCAAGTAATCCTTGATGTCTTCCCGATCTTGTCAACTGTCAAGACTTGTTTCATTGTGCGATAGACTTGCAGTGCAGGGTGTCCACAATTACATAAGTAAGACAAAAGGTAATCGTGTTGATGGACTTGCAGTGCAAGACATCGACAATTACAGGACTCAAAAGATTGGTTTACTTGAATGGGCCATCAAAATCGTTTTGGGCTCAGCGACATCAGGTGGATTGGACATGAGATGTCAATCCACAACCAAGAGTTATATTGGATATAACTAGCAAAGTTGTTGCTTACCAAGATAGCTGAAATTTGGGCGATGAGCCAAAGCTCACTCAAGTTTTAGTGAAGTATGGGTCTTGGATCATTATATTCATTTGAGGAAACATTGTTTTGAATATAATGCGAGTTTTCTTAATAGTTAAGATCTCTCATTTCTTGAACATCAAAACTAAAACTCTTTCCTTTCTTACTCCAGCTATGTCTAGCACAAACCATCACAACCATTTCTCCCTGAGATCTGTCCTTGAGAACGACAAGCTAAATGGATCTAACTTTCTGGAATGGTATCGGAACTTGAGAATTGTTCTCAAACAGGAGAAGAAGGACTATGTCATTGAGAAAGTTCTCCCCAAGAAGTACCGAGCCAATGCCTGGCAGTCAGAGAAGGATGCTTGGGATAAGCATTCTAATGATGTGGTCGATGTGTGTTGTCTCATGTTGGCTACCATGAACTCGGATTTGCAGAAGCAATTTGAGAACGTGGAGTCGCCAATAGATATGATCACTAGCCTGAAAAGTATGTTTCAGGAGCAGGCACAAACTCAGAGATACCAGACGGTTAAGTCTCTAATTGAGTGCAAGCTACCAAAGGACGGACCAGTTAGTCCTCATGTCATTAAGATGATGGGTTATATTGATAACCTGGGGAAACTGGATTGTCCCATTAGCCAAGAGTTGGCTACTGATATCATTCTGCAGTCACTGCCGTCAAGCTATGATCATTTTGTTATGAACTACAACATGAACAACTTGACGAAGACTTTGACTGAATTGCATGGGATGCTTAAAACTGCTGAACCTAACATCAAGAAGGACACCCCAAATGTCCTTATGATACAAAAGGGTAAAAAGTTTAAGAAACTTGGTAAGAACCAAGGTGATGGCAAGACGAGCTCGATTGTGAATCCAAGCGAGTCTAACCATGTTCCTAAGGTTAAAACCGGTCCTTCTAAAGATGATAAGTGCCATTATTGTAATGGTTATGGGCATTTGAAAAGAAACTGCAATAAATTCCTGGAAGAGTATGAGAAGCTGAAGAAGACGTACGAGACTTCTTCTTCAGGTATTTATGTTATAGAAGTAAATGTTACTACTTCTGGTCCTATTTCTTGGGTATTGGATACCGGCTGTGGTGCTCATATTTTGTGAAAATATGCAGGGCCTAAGCAATAGTAGGACTTTGGAGAAAGATATATCCTTCTATTCCTTGTTTGGATTTAGAAGGATATCAGTTTTCAATTATGAATAATTGTTGTTCACTTGATTACAATGATATATCTTATGGTAGCGGTCTATTATAGAATGGACTTTATGTTCTAAACCAAAGTGAACCAGCCTATAACATTAATATTAAGAGATTCAAGTCAAATGACACGAATCAAATTTTTCCTTGGCATTGTCATTTGGGCCACATAAATGAGAAACAGATTCAGAAGCTCTATAGTGATGGGCTTTTGGGCTCATTTGACTATGAATCATGTGAGAAATGCGAATCTTATTTATTGGGTAAAATGACGAAGGCCTCTTTCATGCATACGGATGTGTATGGCCCGATGAGCCAAAGTGCTAGAGGAAACTTTCAGTACTTCATTGCCTTTACTAACATTTTCAGTAGGTATGGTTATGTCTATTTAATGAGACATAAATCGGAATCTTTGAAGAGTTCAAAGAGTTCCAGAATGAAGTACAGAATCAACTTGGCGAAAGTATTAAAACTCTACGATAAGATCGTGGAGGTGGATACTTAAGCTAAGAATTCAGTGATCATCTGAGAGATTGTGGAATTGTTTCACAACTAACTCCTCCTAAATCAGACTTTATTAGATATGGTTCGATCAATGATGAGTCACTCAGATCATCCATCATCCTTCTGGGAATACAGTCTAGAAACGTCTGCGTTTAAACTAAATAGGGTCCCATCAAAATCAGTTACAAAGAGACTACATGAGATGTGGACTGGAGATGTTCCTGATTTATTTTTCCATGAAGATTTGGGGTTGTGAGGCTTATGTAAAACGTTTAATCTCTGATAAGCTCGCATCCAAGTCTGATGAATGCTACTTAATTGGTTATCCTAAGGAGACCAAGGCATGTTACTTTTACTCCCATCGATCAAATTAATGGGTATTTGATACACATTAATATACGTGTTTAGAGGGTGTGTCGATCGATGCAATGCGAAGAACGACACAATTGACTGTGTTTTTCCTGAGAAAGATTTTCTTTCCAGGAAGAACAGTGGGAGTAAAGTACAACTCGAAGAAATTCGAGAATCACAGGAGACTGCTCAACCTGATGAGGAAGAGCAGCAGTTGGATCTACAAAGAGTTGTAGAACCTGCACCTGTGGTGCCTAAAGATTGCAAAGGATCTAATGAATGAATATTCGATATACATTAAAACGGCGAGTTTCTAAGGAAGTGTCAATTGACACAAAGCTGTATCGATCGACACAGATCGCGAACCAAAATATTGATTTTGGTTTATGACTTAATTAACTACGTTTTAAATCTTGGTTAATTAGGTCGTAGTAAAAGTCTATATATGAGATATGTGCGCGACTCTTACACAAAACTGAAACTCGTAGATCTGAAAGGATCCGTCACGAACCCGAAAAATGTGGATTTCTCGTAACCAATTGCCATGATCTGTTGATCATTGAAAGTGACGAGCCTGCAAATTTTGAAGAAGCAATGATGGGCCCTGACTCCAAAAATGGCTAAAAGCCGCTGAATCCGAAATAGTTTCCATGTCACTGAACCAAGTATGACTTGGATCGATTTACCTGATGGTGTAAAAACCATTGAGAGTAAATGGATTTTCAAGAAGAAAAGTTGACGTGGATGGTAATATTCAGATACACAAAGCTAGGTTGGTTGCAAAAGGTTTCAAGTAAATTCACGGAATTTAATATGAAGAAACCTATTCTGCAGTCACTATGCTTGAGTCCATTCGGATTCCCCTAACAACCGTCGCTCATTATGATTATGAGATCTGGCAGATGGATGTGAAAACAATTTTCCTTAATGGAATTCTGGAAGAGGATGTGTACATGACACAACTCGAAGTTTTTCGTTGATCCTAATACTGCTGGGAAGGTATGCAAGCTTCATCGATCCATCTATGGATTGAAGCAAGCATCTCGGAGTTGGAATTTTTGTTTTGATGAAGCAGTCAAAAGGTTTGACTTCATCAGGAACGAAGAGGAACCGTGTGTTTACAAGATGACTAGTGGGAGCACAGTTGCATTTCTAGTATTGTATGTTGATAACATACTGCTTCTCGAAAATGAAGTTCCACTGTTACAGTCTGTAAAGACTTGACTCGAAAGTTGTTTTTTCGATGAAAAATGTGGGAGAAGCCGCATAAATTCTTGGAATAAGAATCTATAGAGATAGATTTGACAAGCTAATTGGATTGTGTCAAGATTCGTATATTGATAAGATCTTGCACAGGACCAGTATGCATGATTCCAAGAAGGGCTTCGTGCAAATGACCCCTGACATTACTCTTAGCGAGACGCAGTCTCCTTCGACACACGCTGAGCGAGAGCGAACGAGGGTCAGACTACTGCTGAAGGCGATAGATGTTTTAAGATATGATCTTAATTTTAGTGGGAGTTGTTGTTGATCTTAGTTATGATATGGTGTTCAAGTATTTAATTGGGCACTCGATATTATTTAATTGTGGTTATTAAATAATACTCGCATAGTAATTTATGACATTTTATAGGTCATCAAGTATGTGACTTGATCATGAAACCCTATATTAACAACCGCGTGAGACTAGTATGTGAGGTGACTGATGACTAAGTTTCATGGAGTCATTAATAAGAGTATTAAAGTCAATCACTTAGATATGTGTTGGAGAACACATGATCGGACATGACCCGCTAATGAAAACTCCACAGGATAGTTATATAAGTGTCATAAGAGTTTTCATTACGACTATATAGTATAGTCCTTAGACCTGAGTTCATCATGTTTTCTTACATATGAATTGGTCCGCTTTAACCTTGTCAAACGTCAGCTGTAACTGGTGACTATAAAGGCATTGATTGGGCGTATCATGAAGTGTGTGAAGGAACAGGGATGGAACAAGATGGGATTTGTCCCTCCTATATAACAGGAGATAAATATCTCAGGGCCCATCGATGATTTGATACTGAGAAATGTGTGGCCGCACTCAAACGAGGTGATTGTCAGTCGTTTGTCTTGTCAGTATAAATCGGAGTTCGATGAACATGATTTTGGCTTAATAAGGATGACACA
The DNA here is from genome assembly GCA_030180135.1 of Orychophragmus violaceus. Classification (NCBI taxonomy): domain Eukaryota; kingdom Viridiplantae; phylum Streptophyta; class Magnoliopsida; order Brassicales; family Brassicaceae; genus Orychophragmus; species Orychophragmus violaceus. The sequence goes on along the minus strand of CM058234.1, from coordinate 59,909,851 downwards.
GATCTTGCCTTATGTCAGATCGAGATGTAGAGATGAAGGGATTATAGGAATAGATGATTCCAGTACAAGTGGGAGATTGTTGGGAATGTCCTGAAATCTATTTTACTTACTCTAAGTGAAAGTTGTATTGTCGAGTTGAGACAGTCATATAATACTGGGCAATCATACTGCTTTGCTAGAAGCCACTTATGATCAATGAGTTTAGAACTCATTGCTAGTGTTATATGATCCTACAGGGTCACACACCTAAGCAAACTGGATGTAGAATGTGAGGATAATCATTAATGTAATGATCTAGTGAATGCATATTTGATATGCATTCAATAACAAGTTTATGAGGCTGTGTCAATCGACACAAGAGGTGCATCGATCGACACAGATCGCGGATGACTTGATTAACTTCGGTTTAAACCTTGGTTAATCAGTTCATGATAAAGTTTGATATATATACAAGATATATGCACGACTTTTAGATAGAGTGAACCTAATCGACAGCCACCAGAAACAAACAGAGAACCTCCTAAGAGATCTGATCTCTAACGGCACTAGCATCCCGTCTGTTCCAGTTTGTGTGCGTGTGGATACTAGTAGAGGCGTAGCATTTGAGGCGCTTAAGGATCTCGATTACTTGCAAATCTTCCGCTGCCAATCACCAGGTAATCCTGAGATCTCTTGATTCAATCTACATGAACCCTAGATCCTAGGCTATGGAATTCAGACTTAGGGTTGCCTAATTGGATTAGGAACTGCTAGAAATTCCTTCACAACTACTCACTTGACAGGTGATGGAGTTCAGAACATGAAGAATCAACCCAAGAACACACCTGAGCTGCAAGATATCCCAAAAGCAATCCACATGACCGAGAGAGCCCAAACGAAGCAAGAGGAAGACTTGGAGGGATTCCACAAGGCAGCTATTGAAGAACTCATCTATTTTGACTTCAAGGGATATCAGGAGGAAGGATTCATCAAGAGTTTCAAGCAGGCCGGACTTGGACAAGCATCAACCTCCTCAGCCTTCAAACCGCATCAACCGAGCCAAAACAAGGTATTTTATATTTATATGATCAATGCAGGTACTTCTGACCCTCCAACGGTCCCTGAAGCTTCAACAAACATAGAATAAGTCGAAATTAGCTTAGTCTTTCTTTTATTTTCTGTTTTAATGAACTTTTCTTATTTGGAGTCTGTTGCACGCTTTGTTGTTTCTTTTCACAATTTCTGTTGTTTTTGAGTCTTTTTGTTGTTTTTCTTTTGACCTAGGGGTCCTAGCTGACGAGCCCTATATGAGGTTCCCCTGCAGCCGTTGTATTCTTTCACCTTTGACATATCAATAAAATAACGCAGTTCAACCATTGGAGCAGCCGCAGACTGTTCAGAGTTTTGCTTGTGTTCCTTGTGTGTGATTCACAAAGAGGACAATTGTTTGTGCAGTATCAGAGACCAGTTCATCATCTCTGTGGTGCCTTCGATCCACCAGCCTTACCATCATTTGATTCAACAGGAGAGAGCGTCAAAGCCAGTCTGTTCAATCCCATCTCTTACACACGACCATACCTTGAGTAACAGGAGAGAGCGACATAGCCAGCCTGTTTCTTCCATCAACCATCCTGTGAGGCTACTGCTTTGAGTCTTACACCATTTAGTATCAGAGCCAAAGGTTCCTGCCTTTGGTTTTCTATCCCTTACCTCTTGTTGTTCTATTTTGTTATTGCTTTTGACTGAAATCAAAAATCCAAAAAAAATTAGGGTTGCTTTGTTCTTTGCTTTTGTTTTTGTTTAGATCATAAGAAAACCACATAAAAAATCCTGTTCTTAGTTCCCTGGTCGAATATTTCCTTGAGAAATTAGTAGTTTTCCTATTTTGATTCTGTCTTGCTAGTTGTGTGATTCCATAAAACCAGAAAAGTCAAAAAAAATTGTTAGTTTTCCATTTTTCTTTTTCCTGCTTTCACTAATTTCTGTCTTTACTTTTGTCTGACGTTACTGTCATTTGGAAATCATCCTTTTGTGTTTCGTAATTCCTTTTTACTTAAGTGTTAATTTGTTGCATTCTGTTATAAAAAAAAAGAAGAAGAAATTGATTGATTGTTTCACTTGTTTTCTTTCATTCTAGTTCAACTATCAATTTTGTGGTACCATTGATAGCTTGTTTTTTTTGTTGAGTGCAAGAAGAACAGGTTAAGATAAGAACAGACGCAATGGGAGATGAAGGAGGACAGCCCGTTGATCCTATCATGAAAATGATGACTGCTCTTAGAGAAGAGATGAGGAACATGAACCAACAAGTTGGTACAATGCGGCAAGAGTTTGGTGAACGTAATTAGAGGAGGACAGGCAACCACCTGACCCCTTTAGGCGTCCACAGCCAAGGCGTAAAGATCCTCTATGGAGAAACCCAGCCAGAGAAGGAGATGCTAGAGAAACAAACTGTGATATTAAAGTAACCCCTCCACTTTTTGCAGATAAGTCAAACCCAGAGGCCTACATGGATTAGGAAAGGAGGCTAGAGCATATCTTTGAGTGTTATGGCTATGGGGAACGCAAGAAGATTGTTGTTGCTGCTGCCCAACTCACTGAGAACGCACTAGCTTGGTGGGACAGAACTGTAGTTGAAAGGAGAAGGCAACACTTTGGACCAGCAACCACTTGGAGTGACATGAAATACCTTCTACGACTTAGGTATGTCCCTGAACATTATCATAGAGACTTACAAAAGCGGTTTCGTAAGTTGTCACATGGAACAAGAAGTGTGGATGAATATTTTGAGGAGTTTGAGAAGCTCATGAACTCACTGGAGTTAGAGGAATCAGAAGAAGCTCTCATGGCACAGTTCATTGATGGTCTACAAGAACGCATTGCTAGGAAGGTGGAGAGAGCTCAATATAGTGGTCTACATGAGTTGTTGCATCTTGCTGTCCAAGTAGAACAACAAACCAAACGCAAGAAAGCCATGACTAGTCGCAGCAAACCAACACAACCATGGGCTGCAAGTAGCTCCAAACCATATGACAAAGGAAAGGCAGTGGAGATTGACTCAAGGTTCAAAGCCAAAACAGCTGAGGCTCCCAAGAAAAACCGACCAGAACAAGGTAAGTTCCCTAACACTAATCAGGGCACACGAGACATAACTTGTTTTAAGTGTCAAGGCAGGGGACACATGGCTAGAGAGTGCGCAAACCAGAGAGTGATGATCCACCACAACAATGGAGAGTATGAATCACAAGATGAACTTGAGGATGATCCAAACGAACCAGAAGAAGAACTTGAATATCCTGATGTTGGAGAGTTGCTTGTGACGAGAAGGATACTAAGTGTCATGGTCAACCCTGAGGAGAAAGCTCAAAGAGAAAACATCTTTCACACTAGATGCACAGTCAAGAACAAGGTATGTAATCTGATCATCGATGGAGGTTCTTGTACTAACGTGGCTAGCAAGCATATGGTGGACAGGTTAGGTCTTATTCAGACCAAACATCCAAGACCATACAAGCTGAGTTGGCTCAATGATGAGACCGAGCTAAAGATTTCGGAACAAGTCATTGTTCCATTCAGTGTTGGGAAATACTAGGACCAAGTTACTTGTGATGTGGTGCCCATGCAAGCTGGACATCTCTTGCTTGGCCGACCATGGCAGTACGACCGAGCCACAAGTCACAATGGGCGTACTAACCAGTACACATTCATGCACAAGGATCGTAAGTTCACCCTTGCACCTCTTAGTCCATCTGAGGTACATGAATTACAAGTGCATATGAACAAGGAAAGTGAGTCTAGCAAAACCAGTCTCTATATATCCAGTGGAGCTGTTTGCCAAACTCTTAGTGCCAAACGCACTGTGCTACTAATGATGTTTAAAGAGTGTTTGAGTTCAGGTTTGGGTGAGCTTGAGTTACCTACTGGAATGCAAGACGTTTTAGACAGGTTTCAAGACATCTTCCCTGTCGAAATTCCACCTGGTTTGCCTCCAATTCGTGGGATTGAACACCAAATTGATCGTGTGCCGGGCTCAGCCTTACCTAACAAACCAGCATACCGTATGAACCCTGAGGAGACCAAAGAGCTACAGAAGCAAGTGAGATACCTCTTGGACAAAGGGTACATCAGGGAGAGCCTCAACCACTGCGCTATTCCAGTACTCTTAGTACCCATGAAGGATGGATCATGGAGGATGTGTCTAGACTGCCGGGCAATCAACAACATAACAATCAAATACAGGCACCCTATACCTCGTTTGGACGACATGTTGGATGAGCTAAGTGGTTCTATCATCTTCTCAAAGGTGGACTTGAAGAGTGGTTACCATCAAGTTAGAATGCGAGAAGGAGATGAGTGGAAAACCGCATTCAAGACAAAGCAAGGATTGTATGAGTGGTTGGTTATGCCTTTTGGTCTAACTAATGCACCAAGTACATTCATGCGACTTATGAACCAGGTTCTTCGTTCTTACATAAGTAAATTTGTAGTTGTCTATTTCGATGACATACTTATATATAGTAAGAACCTAGATGATCATATCTCACATCTTGAACTAGTGCTAAAATCACTTCGAAAGGAAGGCCTTTATGCTAACCTGAAGAAGTGCACCTTCTGTACTAAAAAACTTGTTTTCTTAGGCTTTCTAGTCAGTGATCAGGGACTACAAGTGGATGAGGAAAAGGTTAAGGCCATTCGTGAGTGGCCTACACCAACAACCATAGGACATGTAAGGAGTGTCCATGGCTTAGCTAGCTTCTATAGGAGGTTTGTGAGGGACTTCAGCACGGTGGCCGCACCTCTTACAGCAGTGATAAAAAAGAATGTGCCATTCTCATGGGGACCATCTCAAGAATCAGCCTTCAATCTGCTCAAAGAGAGGCTTACACAAGCACCGCTTCTAGCCCTTCCTGATTTTGAAGAAGTATTTGAGGTGGAGTGTGATGCATCTGGCATTTGAATTGGAGCTGTTCTACATCAGAGGAAGAGACCAGTGGCCTTTCTTCAGTGAAAAGCTCAGTGGTGCTTCCTTGAATTACCCAACTTACGACAAATTGTATGCATTGGTGCGAGCATTAGAGACATGGCAGCATTACTTGTTATCCAAGGAGTTCATCATCCATACTAATCACGAAACACTTAAGCATCTGAGGGGTCAGACTTCACTAAAGAGGAGACATGCTAAGTGGTTGGAGTTTGTAGAGACTTTTCCCTATGTAATCAAGTACAAGAAGGGAAAGGAGAATATGGTGGTTGATGCCTTGTCAAGGAGGCATGCCCTGATAGCAACCATGGAGTCTAAGGTTCTAGGATTTTAACACATCAAAGATCTTTATAAAGATGATCCAGAACTAGGAAAGGCTTACCAAGCATGTGGGAAAGGAGCATTCAGATCATACTACATTCAAGATGGGTTTCTATTCCGAGACAAGAGGTTGTGTATTCCCCAATGCTCAATGCGTGAGCTACTGCTTAAGGAGGCACATGGAGGTGGTCTTATGGGCCAGTTTGGAGTGGACAAGACACTAGCTGTGGTGGTTGATCACTTCTTCTAGCTGCACCTCAAGAAATATGTGGAAAGGCATTGTGCAAGATGTGTAACATGTCACAAAGCCAAATCCAGGTTACATCCTCATGGACTTTATCTACCTTTACCTATTGCTAACGCACCAGGGGTGGATATTTCTATGGATTTCGTGCTAGGTTTGCCTAAAATCAAACACAAAGACTCTGTCTTTGTTGTTGTGGATCGATTCTCGAAGATGGCCCACCTCAATCCATGTGACAAAACCAATGACGCCACACAAATTGTTGATCTATTCTTCAAGGAAGTGGTGCGCTTACATGGAATACCAAGGACCATAGTCTCTGACCGTGACACAAAGTTCTTGAGCCATTTTTGGAAAACCTTGTGGAGAAAGCTCGGGACAAAACTTCTATTCTCCACAACTTGTCATCCGAAAACGGATGGCCAAACAGAAGTGGTAAACCGTACTTTATCTACTTTGCTTAGGGTTACTCTTGGTAGAAACTTGAAAACATGGTTAGAGTATTTGCCATTCATTGAGTTTGCATATAACCATGCTACACATTCTGCTACTAAGATGTCTCCATTTGAAATTGTGTATGGTTTTAATCCACTAACACCTCTTGATCTGTCGCCAATTCCCCAAGCTGAGCAAGTTAATCTAGATGGTCTCAGGAAAGGAGAGTTTGTGAAGAAGCTACATCAGAAAGCAAGAGACAACATCCTCAAGAAGACTGAAGAATACAAGAGGCGAGCAGATAAGGGCCGCAAGGAGTTAGTCTTTGAACCAGGAGAGTGGGTGTGGCTTCACATGAGGCCTGAGAGGTTTCAACAGAAAAGAAGCTCGAAGCTGGCACCTAGGGGAGATGGCCCCTTCAAAGTTCTAGAACGGATCAACAACAATGCCTACAAACTAGAACTTCCAGGTGAGTTTAATATTTCACGTAGTTTCTATGTGGCTGATTTATCTCCATATGATGCAGATGATCCAGTTTTGAGGAAAAACCTTTTGAAGAGGGTGGGAATGATGAGGACATCAAACCAAATACTGATCCACAAACCATACCTGAGGTCAAGGAAGCTCCAATGACTCGTTCTAGGACAAGGAGACTCAGGGAAGGACTCAACACAGCAGTAGAGAACCTCATGAACTCAATGGAACTTGGATACTACTTCAAAAATGAGTCCAAGAAGCAGGAAGCATCAGAAGACACCAATCTAGGCGATTTGGACATCATAGAAGGCTTTGACCTTTTGAGCATCAAGGAAGCTGAACCACCATCCGACCAAGGTACAACTAATCACTTGACCGGTGATGGAGTTCAGAACATGAAGAATCAAGCCAAGAACACACCTGAGCTGCAAGATATCCCAAAAGCAATCCACAAGACCGAGAGAGCCCAAACGGAGCAAGAGGAAGACTTGGAGGGATTCCACAAGGGAGCTATTGAGGAACTCATCTATTTTGACTTCAAGGGATATCAGGAGGAAGGATTCATCAAGAGTTTCAAGCAGGCCGGACCTGGACAAGCATCAACCGCCTCAGCCTGCAAACTGCATCAACCGAGCCAAAACAAGGTATTTTCAATTTATATGATCAATGCAGGTACTTCTGACCCTTCCAACGGTCCCTGAAGTTTCAACAAACATAGAATAAGTCGAAATTAGCTTAGTCTTTCTTTTCTTTTCTGTTTTAATGAACTTTCCTTATTTGGAATCTGTTGCACGCTTTGTTGTTTCTTTTCACAAGTCCTGTTGTTTTTGAGTCTTTTTGCTGTTTTTCTTTTGACCTAAGAGTCCTAGTTGACGAGCCCTATATGAGGTTCCCCTGCAGCCGTTGTATTCTTTCACCTTTGACATATCAATAAAATAACGCAGTTCAACCATTGGAGCAGCCGCAGCCTGTTCTGAGTTTTGCTTGTGTTCCTTGTGTGTGATTCACAAAGAGGACAAGTGTTTGTGCAGTATTAGAGACCAGTTCATCATCTCTGTGGTGCCTTCGATCCACCAGCCTTACCATCATTTGATTCAACAGGAGAGAGCGTCAAAGCCACCCTGTTCAATCCCATCTCTTACACACGACCATACCTTGAGTAACAGGAGAGAGCGACATAGCCAGCCTGTTTCTTCCATCAACCATCCTGTGAGGCTCCTGCTTTGAGTCTTACACCATTTGGTATCAGAGTCAAAGGTTCCTGCCTTTGGTTTTCTATCCCTTACCTCTTTTTGTTCTGTTTTGTTATTGCTTTTGACTAAATCAAAAATCCAAAAAAAATTAGGGTTGCTTTGTTCTTTGCTTCTGTTTTTGTTTAGATCATAAGAAAACCACATAAAATCCTGTTCTTAGTTCCCTGTCAAAATTTTTCCATGAGAAATTAGTAGTTTTCCTATTTTGATTCTGTCTTGCTAGTTGTGTGATTCCATAAAACCAGAAAAGCCAAAAAAAAAATTGTTAGTTTTCCATTTTTTTTTTTCCTGCTTTCACTGATTTTTGTCTTTACTTTTGTCTCACGTTACTGTCATTTGGAAAACATCCTTTTGTGTTTCGTAATTCCTTTTTACTTAAGTGTTAGTTTGTTGCATTCTGTTATAAAAAAAAGAAGAAATTGATTGATTGTTTCACTTATTTTCTTTCATTCTAGTTCAACTATCAGTTCTGTGGTACCTTTGATAGCTTGTTGTTTTTGTTGAGTGCAAGAAGAACAGGTTAAGATAAGAACAGGCGCAATGGGAGATGAAGGAGGACAGCCCGTTGATCCTATCATGCAAATGATGACTGCTCTTAGAGAAGAGATGAGGAACATGAACCAACAAGTTGGTACAATGCGGCAAGAGTTTGGTGAACGTATAGGACGCATAGAAGCTCCACCTAGGAGAGGACCAATCCAAGGACCATTTATACCACCAAGGGAGCAAGCTGGTGATGAAGATGATGATATGCCGGAATTAGAGGAGGACATGCAACCACCTGACCCCTTTACGCGTCCACAGCCAAGGCGTCAAGATCCTCTATGGAGAAACCCAGCCAGAGAAGGAGATGCTTGAGAAATAAACTGTGATATTAAAGTAACCCCTCCACTTTTTGCAGATAAGTCAAACCCAGAGGCCTATATGGATTGGGAAAGGAGGCTAGAGCATATCTTTGAGTGTTATGGCTATCTGGAACGTAAGAAGATTGTTGTTGCTGCTGTCCAACTCACTGAGAACGCACTAGCTTGGTGGGACAAAACTGTAGGTGAAAGGAGAAGGCAACACTTTGGACCAGTAACCACTTGGAGTGACATGAAATACCTTCTACGACTTAGGTATGTCCCTGAACATTATCATAGAGACTTACAAAAGCGGTTTCGTAAGTTATCATATGGAACAAGAAGTGTGGATGAATATTTTGAGGAGTTTGAGAAGCTCATGAACTCACTGGAGTTAGAGGAATCAGAAGAAGCTCTCATGGCACATTTCATTGATGGTCTACAAGAACGCATTGCTAGGAAGGTGGAGAGAGCTCAATATAGTGGTCTACATGAGTTGTTGCATCTTGCTGTCCAAGTAGAACAACAAATCAAACGCAAGAAAACCATGACTAGTCGCAGCAAACCAACACAACCATGGGCTGCAAGTAGCTCCAAACCATATGACAAAGGAAAGGCAGTGGAGATTGACTCAAGGTTCAAAGCCAAAACAGCTGAGGCTCCCAAGCACAACCGACCAGAAGAAGGTAAGTTCCCTAACACTAATCAGAGGACACGAGACATAACTTGTTTTAAGTGTCAAGGCAGGTGACACATGGCTAGAGAGTGCCCAAACCAGAGAGTGATGATCCTCCACAACAATGGAGAGTATGAATCACAAGATGAACTTGAGGATGATCCAAACAAACCAGAAGAAGAACTTGAATATCCTGATGTTGGAGAGTTGCTTGTGACCAGAAGGATACTAAATGTCATGGTAAACCCTGAGGAGAAAGCTCAAAGAGAAAACATCTTTCACACTAGATGCACAGTCAAGAACAAGATATGTAATCTGATCATCGATGGAGGTTCTTGTACTAACGTGGCTAGCAAGCATATGGTGGACAGGTTAGGTCTTATTCAGACCAAACATCCAAGACCATACAGGCTGAGATGGCTCAATGATGAGACCGAGCTAAAGATTTCGGAACAAGTCATTGTTCCATTCAGTGTTGGGAAATACCAGGACCAAGTTACTTGTGATGTGGTGCCCATGCAAGCTGGACATCTCTTGCTTGGCCGACCATGGCAGTACGACCGAGCCACAAGTCACAATGGGCGTACTAACCAGTACACATTCATGCACAAGGATCGTAAGTATGCACCTCTTAGTCCATCTGGGGTACATGAATTACAAGTGCATATGAACAAGGAAAGTGAGTCTAGCAAAACCAGTCTCTATATATCCAGTGGAGCTTTTTGAAAAACACTTAGTGCCAAACGCAATGTGCTACTAATGATGTTTAAAGAGTGTTTGAGTTCAGGTTTGGGTGAGCTTGAGCTACCTACTGGAGTGCAAGACGTTTTAGACAGGTTTCAAGGCATCTTCCCTGAAGAAATTCCAACTGGTTTGCCTCTAATTCGTGGGATTGAACACCAAATTGATCTTGTGTCGGGCTCAGCCTTACCTAACAAACCAGCATACCGTATGAACTCTGAGGAGACCAAAGAGCTTGAGAAGCAAGTGAGAGACCTCTTGGACAAAGGGTACATCAGGGAGAGCCTCAGCCACCGCGCTGTTCCAGTACTCTTAGTACCCAATAAGGATAGATCATGGAGGATGTGTGTAGACTGCAGGGCAATCAACAACATAACAATCAAATACAGGCACCCTATACCTCGTTTGGACGACATGTTGGATGAGCTAAGTGGTTCTATCATCTTCTCAAAGGTGGACTTGAAGAGTGGTTACCATCAAGTTAGATTGCGAGAAGGAGATGAGTGGAAAACCGCATTCAAGACAAAGCAAGGTTTGTATGAGTGGTTGGTTATGCCTTTTAGTCTAACTAATGCACCAAGTACATTCATAAGACTTATGAACCAGGTTCTTTGTTCTTACATAAGTAAATTTGTAGTTGTCTATTTCGATGACATACTTATATATAGTAAGAACCTAGATGATCATATCTCACATCTTGAACTAGTGCTCAAATCACTTCGAAAGGAAGGCCTTTATGCTAACCTGAAGAAGTGCACCTTCTATACTAACAAACTTGTTTTCTTAGGCTTTGTAGTGAGTGAACAGGGACTACAAGTGGATGAGGAAAAGGTTAAGGCCATTTGTAAGTGGCCTACACCAACAACCATAGGACATGTAAGGAGTTTCCATGGCTTAGCTAGCTTCTACATGAGGTTTGTGAGGGACTTCAGCTCGGTGGCCGCACCTCTTACAGCAGTGATAAAAAAGAATGTGCCATTCTCATGGGGACCAGCTCAAGAATCAGCCTTCAATCTGCTCAAAGAGAGGCTTACACAAGCACCGCTTCTAGCCCTTCCTGATTTTGAAGAAGTATTTGAGGTGGAGTGTGATGCATCTGGCATTGGAATTGGAGCTGTTCTACATCAGAGGAAGAGACCAGTGGCCTTTCTTCAGTGAAAATCTCAGTGGTGCTTCCTTGAATTACCCAACTTAGGACAAAGAATTGTATGCATTGGTGCGAGCATTGAGACATGGCAGCATTACTTGTTATCCAAGGAGTTCATCATCCATACTGATCACGAAACCCTTAAGCATCTGAGGGGTCAGACTTCACTCAAGAGGAGACATGCTAAGTGGTTGGAGTTTGTAGAGACTTTTCCCTATGTAATCAAGTACAAGAAGGGAAAGGAGAATGTGGTGGCTGATGCCTTGTCAAGGAGGCATGCCCTGATAGCTACCATGGAGGCTAAGGTTCTAGGATTTGAACACATCAAAGATCTATATAAAGATGATCCAGAACTAGGAGAGGCTTACCAAGCATGTGGGAAAGGAGCATTCAGATCATACTACATTCAAGATGGGGTTCTATTCCGAGACAAGAGGTTGTGTATTCCCCAATGCTCAATGCGTGAGCTACTGCTTAAGGAGGCACATGGAGGTGTTCTTATGGTCCATTTTGGAGTGGACAAGACACTAGTTGTGGTGGTTGATCACTTCTTCTGGCCGCACCTCAAGAAAGATGTGGAAAGGCATTGTGCAAGATGTGTAACATGTCACAAAGCTAAATCCAGGTTACATCCTCATGGACTTTATCTACCTTTACCTATTCCTAACGCACCATGGGTGGATATTTCTATGGATTTCGTGCTAGGTTTGCCTAAAATCAAACACAAAAATTCTGTCTTTGTTGTTGTGGATCGATTCTCGAAGATGGCCCACCTCATTCCATGTGACAAAACCAATGACCCCACACAAATTGCTGATCTATTCTTCAAGGAAGTGGTGCGCTTACATGGAATACCAAGGACCATAGTCTCTGACCGTGACACAAAGTTCTTGAGCCATTTTTGGAAAACCTTGTGGAGAAAGCTCGGGACAAAGCTTCTATTCTCCACAACTTGTCATCCGCAAACGGATGGCCAAACAGAAGTGGTAAACCGTACTTTATCTACTTTGCTTAGGGTTACTCTTGGTAGAAACTTGAAAACATGGTTAGAGTGTTTGCCATTAATTGAGTTTGCATATAACCATGCTACACATTCTGCTACTAAGATGTCTCCATTTGAAATTGTGTATGGTTTTAATCCACTAACACCTCTTGATCTGTCGCCAATTCCCCAAGTTGAGCAAGTTAATCTAGATGGTCTCAGGAAAAGAGAGTTTGTGAAGAAGCTACATCAGAAAGCAAGAGACAACATCCTCAAGAAGACTGAGGAATACAGGAGGCGAGCAGATAAGGGCCGCAAGGAGTTAGTCTTTGAACCAGGAGAGTGGGTGTGGCTTCACATGAGGCCTGAGAGGTTACCACGGAAAAGAAGCTCGAAGCTGGCACCTAGGAGAGATGGCCCCTCCAAAGTTCTAGAACGGATCAACAACAATGCCTACAAACTAGAACTTCCAGGTGAGTTTAATATTTCACATAGTTTCAATGTGGCTGATTTATCTCCATATGATGCAGATGATCCAGTTTTGAGGACAAAACCTTTTGAAGAGGGTGGGAATGATGAGGACATCAAACCAAGTACTGATCCACAAACCATACCTGAGGTCAAGGAAGCTCCAATGACTCGTTCTAGGACAAGGAGACTCAGGTAAGGATTCAACACAGCAGTATAGAACCTCATGAACTCAATGGAACTTGGAGACTACTTTAAAAATGAGTCCAAGAGGCAGGAAGCATCAGAAGACACCAATCTAGGCGATTTGGACATCATAGAAGTCTTTGACCGTTTGAGCATCAAGGAAGCTGAACCACCATTTGACCAAGGTACAACTACTCACTTGACCGGTGATGGAGTTCAGAACATGAAGAATCAAGCCAAGAACACACCTGAGCTGCAAGATATCCCAAAAGCAATCCACATGACCGAGAGAGCCCAAACGGAGCAAGAGGAAGACTTGGAGGGATTCCACAAGGCAGCTATTGAAGAATTCATCTATTTTGACTACAAGGGATATCAGGAGGAAGGATTCATCAAGAGTTTCAAGCAGGCCGGACCTGGACAAGCATCAACCGCCTCAGCCTTCAAACCGCATCAACCGAGCCAAAACAAGGTATTTTCAATTTATATGATCAATGCAGGTACTTCTGACCCTCCCAACGGTCTCTGAAGCTTCAACAAACATAGAATAAGTCGAAATTAGCTTAGTCTTTCTTTTATTTTCTGTTTTAATGAACTTTCCTTATTTGGAGTCTGTTGCACGCTTTGTTGTTTCTTTTCACAAGTCCTGTTGTTTATGAGTCTTTTTGCTGTTTTTCTTTTGACCTAAGGTTCCTAGCTTACGAGCCCTATATGAGGTTCTCCTGCAGCCGTTGTATTCTTTCACCTTTGACATATCAATAAAATAACGCAGTTCAACCATTGGAGCAGCCGCAGCCTGTTCTGAGTTTTGCTTGTGTTCCTTGTGTGTGATTCACAAAGAGGACAAGTGTTTGGGCAGTATCAGAGACCAGTTCATCATCTTTGTGGTGCCTTCGATCCACCAGCCTTACCATCATTTGATTCAACAGGAGAGAGCGTCAAAGCCAGCCTGTTCAATCCCATCTCTTACACACGATCATACCTTGAGTAACAGGAGAGAGCGACATAGCCAGCCTGTTTCTTCCATCAACCATCCTGTGAGGCTCCTTCTTTGAGTCTTACACCACAGTGGGAGTAAGTTTCAAGGATGGAGGAGACAAGAGAGTTTTGAAGAAAGCCAAGGACTGATTGATCTTCCTGAAACCATATTGCCTCTTCTTTCTTGGTCTCCTCATCCTTCTTCTTTGTTGAATCTTCCTCGCTTGGAGTTTTGTCTTCAAGGATGTGCTCCCAAAGTCCTCTTCCACAAATGGCGGTCTTGGTAGTTCTCTGCCATGTTCTGTAGTTGAGACCCCTGAGAACAAAAGTAGGCTTCAAGCTGGATTTAACTTGGACAGTATCTTCCATGGATGAGGTTGAGGAAGCTTTAAGAACTGAGATGAAAAATGGGCAAAAACAAAGAGATAATGAAGAATCTGAACCGTGAGAATGGGTAAGAATGAAGAGAGAATAGAGAGAGAATAGAGAGAGAATGAAGAATCTGAACCGTGAGAATGGGTAGAATGAAGAAAGAATAGAGAGAATCAAAGAACAATAACTCTATTGCTCTGATACCAAGTTGGAATTTGAGATTAAAGACTTAGAGATTTTTAGGTTTCTTGAGAGTGTAGAGGAGAGAATTCCCCAAAGAGTGTTTTTCATTCACTTTAGAACATTACATATATAGGGAGAGACATTAGGGATTTCCAAACTAGGGTAATACAAGGGTAATTTCAGAGTAAAAGGAGTAAAGAATTTGTGTAAGAGATGATAGAGACAAGTCCTCAATGTTAGGAAGCCTTCCCAATGTTGACAGTGACAGCTCCTCTTTCTTAAACTCACATGTGACTTTCTTTTGTCCGTGCTATATAGACGGCTAATGTAGTTGACTACATCCTCATGATATATTTCCCTTCCATAGATCTCGTCCCTTGATATAGATCCCTGATATAGTTGGCTATACTCTCTTATTCTTCATCTTAATACATGATCAATAAAATGCTCCAAGGGTCGGTTGAATTCTTCTCTGAGCTGCCTTTGGCCTGATCGGGTACGTGGTGTGGTCCTCATGGTCGGAAATGATTTTAATAGTTATGTTCGGTCATGTTGATGTCCTCATCATTCCCACCCTCTTGAGAAGGTTCTAGCCTCAGAACATCATCATCTTCAGAAAATGGAGAAAAATCAATAACAATAAAGCATACGAATTGTCACCCCACCTGGGAGTTCAAGTTTTTAGGCGTTGTCGTTGAACTTTTCCAATACTTGAAATGGCCGTCTCCTCGTGTTGCAAGATTTTACATCCTTGGGTTTGGGACCCATAAGGCCACTTGTGTAACCACACCCAATTTCTTGGTTTGAAGGTGACATCCTTCCTTTTCTTGTCGGCCTAGTGTTTGTACTGGTTTGTCTTCTTCTCGAAGTTGTCCTTGACATTGTGGTGTAGCTTCTTGATAACCTCAACCTTGTTGGCTATGTCTTTGTTTGTGAAGTCGAATGGGGTAATGGCTTCAAATCTTCGGGTGACTCTGGTTTAAATCTATACACAATCTCAAACAGTGATAGCTTGGTAGCTTGGTAGTAGAGTGGTTAGGATTATTATAAGCAAATTCAATATATGGAATACAATCTAACCAGTTACTCAAGATTTACCAACTGTGTCCCTTAAAAGGCCGTCAGTCCGAGGATGAAAAGTAGTGGAAAATATCAGTTTGGTCCTGAGTTTCCTCAATAGTGTCCTACAGAAATGACCAATGAACTTCATGTCTTTATGTGAGAAAATGGTTCGTGGAAGCCCATTTAATCTCGCTACTTCTTAGAAGAACATGTCAGCCACTTGAGTAGCGTTGTTTGGCTTAGCACACGATATGAAATGGGTCATATTCAAGAAACGTTCAACCAACACGAAACTGGAGTCTTTACGCCTGATCTTAGGAAAGCCTAACACAAAATCCATATAAATATCCACCCAAAGCATGTTAAGAATAGTTAAAGGCATGTAAAGACCGTAGGAATGTGAAATGGTTTAGCAGAAATGGCTTGAGCCGGAGCTTGCAGCTCATTTTGGAGATGTTGAGTGCACTGTGGCCGAGGATTTCCCGACCTCGGCCGAGAATTGCCCGAGCCCAGCCTCGGATTCCCAGCGATTAACAATACTGAATGCATGACCGAAGATGGAGGAGCCATGGCCGAGAGACCGAGTGAAGCAGCCAAGAAATATAAAGATCAGGCCACTGAGGACTTGCATGTGCCACTTGGGAAAATTACGATATCAAGAGCCAAGAAATTGAAGAATTCACTAAGTGTGATGCTTTGGTCCATTTCTAATCATATGGCCCTGGGAAAGTAGAAATAGCCCAGCCCAGCCATGTTCTACTTCAGTCCATTGGCCAAGACTTGGCCTAAGGTGTGTGTCCCATCTAGCATTTCGGAAATCAAGCCTATTTTCCCAAGAAGTAACCTTGTTAAGCTCAAGGGGTCTTATGGAAGTTCGGTGGTCAAATTTTTCTTGGTCTTTGGTCTTAGTCAAACATTTATTCTATTTTGTAATTACTAGTTTATTTTTTAATTTCCTCTTGCAAACTCAATTCCAATATGTAACTTTCGAAAACCAGAAATAAAGTAAGTCTATTCATCTTTTAAACTTTTGATATTTTTATCATCTTTGAGACCAATCTCACCATTGTTCCTTGTGAACATTCCGAAGATATGGGGCGTAATATCCAAGTCTTCAACTCTCTAATAATGTGACTTGTGCGTCACATCATAATATTTAAGAGTGGGAACATCAATGGCCTTTTGTAACCATTGTGCGACCCTCTGATCCACTTTCCTTGTCCAAGTCGGTTGCTAGTAGTTTATGATGGACTAAGGTCCATCCAATCTACCCACTAAGAATGTGAATCCTTGGGAGGATCGTATTAAACATTGTTTAGTGAATCTTTATTTTGTAGGAAAATATAATTGTGTTACATAATGAGTTAACTGATAACTGAGTTACCTAATGAGTCAACTGATAAATGAGTTACCAAATGAATAGTGTTTTGGTGAATCCTGATTTTTCAAAATAAAATAATTGATTTACAGAATGAGTTAACTGATAACTGAATTACCAGATGAATTGTGTCAATCGAAAACTGATTTTGTAGGATAAAATAACTAAGTTACATGCTAAGTTAACTGAAAACTAGATTACCAGAGGACCAGGGCCAATCGAAGACTGATTTTGTAGGATAAGATAATTGAGTTACATGCTGAGTTACTGATAACTAAGTTTACTAGATGAAAAGTATTACTGTTCATGAACAGCTGCGCCGCCAACGGTTAATCCATAAATCATTTTGATTAATGGCATATTTGTAAATACATAAATAATGAAAGATATTTTTGGTTTAATTTTTTTTCTCTTTCCTACTTACCTAATTATCAGATTATCATTCTTCCAAACTTAATTTTTTAATTATATATAGCCATAAGTTAAAATCACTCAAAAAGAACAAAAGACAACAATTCCGGAAAAGCTCTTCCGCAGAGGTCATTGGTATGCCGTCTAGAGGACCACTGCTGGAAGATAAGAATCATGGTTATTTGTGGCTAAATAGCTATGACAAGAATCATGGCTATTCGTAGATAAAGCGACAAAACGATATCATAACCAATCATAGCTATTATAGCCACATATGTATGTTATAGCAATTGTGGCTATTAGCTACGATTATCGTCATAGGTATGTATTTTCAGATAACCATGAAAAGACAATAGCCACAAGATCATGGACGCAAATACAGGTCATATCTATCTATGGTTATCGTCAAAATAGCTACGAAAAATTGATCATAGCTACGGCCGAATATGTAGCTATCTGGCATTTTTTGTAGTGAATGGTCATATGCGAATTAAGTGATCGTCCATACCCTCCCAAGTAGCTTAATGATGGATGTTGTGTTCATCGCACCGTCCATGGGACGATTTTTATCTCTTAGGACACGAAAAATAGATTGACTCATATTTTTTTGTACCCCCTCAAACAAAAATACTCGGATTGACTCGAACCCCCGGTTAAACTCGGATCCACAATCTCACCTACTCATATATTCAATTAAAAATCAAAATTATCTAGACTCAATTAGAGAGACATATCACATTTAAGTACTAAACTAATTATACAAGGATATATATATATAGACTAAGTACAGGAGTTTTCGGAAAAACACTCACCTTAATCTAACATAATTTGGAAAACAACGATTGAAGAAATAATGGTCAAACCAATTATGATTAAGGAAATGCCACTTCATAAAACTGCGATTAGAAATAGAGTTTCCAACTTTCCATATATATATATATATATATATATATATATATATATATTTGCCATAAATGGACATGCCACAAGTATATCTTCTATAAATGGAAATTCTCGGAAAATGAAAATTTGCCACAAATAGTCTTCCTAAAAACAAAAAAAAATTGGAAAATGAAATTATCTTTCGACCATACCTCCAATGGAGATGGGAAAGGAGATCTAGAAAGATGGGTTCAAGAACTTCGCATCAATATCAAAATCACTCCCTGGTTTCTCTTTGTTCACCTTATAAATGTTGTATAAGTTGGTTACTCGCATATTTAATGTACATGTATATGCCTTGGAAAAACACACATAGCTTTAAAAGGAGAATTCCAAAAGATAAACCGCTTATGGCTATATCTAGAAATGAGTCACATAAAAAAAGGATGATTGGGTGTAAAACCCCAGATAGTTTATTTATAAAGCTTTTGGCCTCGATTGTTCAGATATTAGATCAAGACATATACGTACACGAAATCGTCCCATATCTACCCCTATGAAGAAAGAGAACGAAGACGGCGGCGGCGAGCATTAAATGATCTACCTCCCTACTCGATATGGAAATCTTTAGGGAAACGAGATTACTGTTTGTAGAACACTTACCAATGCTGATGTTGATTCTGGACCACACAATACACATATAATTAAATCCATTGTATATCCGCAAACAAACTTAGCTACATACGCGAGAACTCTCTTGCCTATATTAATGGAGGCTTGCGTTGAACAGAAGTGTGGATAGCCATTAAAGGTGTTAGCTGGAAGATCATTTACTAAGAAGCCGTACACAAATTTAAGACAGGTAAATATAAATATAAAACATCTTCTTGTTTTCTTGATGTTTTCCAGACACTTGTTGAAACACGGCTCAAACTAATCCAGAGTACATGTTTTGTTGAAGGGACTTTGTTGAAGATGGCGCTAGAAGTAGGGGTTGCAAAGGGAAAATGGATCAGGCGGGAAGATGGGGAATGGTTTCATGAACCTGATTGGGACTTGGTTAACTGCTCAGTGATGTTGAAGGAGAATGTGACATACCCGGAACTGGTTGCCTCTGTGTCAGCCAAGTTAAACCTGAAGGAAGGCGACACTATTACCATCAGTTATAAGTGGCCACAGTGGATGGTCGGACCAGAATGGAGTAAAACGGTGCCTATATTTATACGAGACAACGAAGACGCTGCGTTGTTTATGTCAGTACGAGCAGATCTCGCTGAAACCTTCCTACGTGTTGATGTCCAACATGGTTGTCAGTCAAAGGAGTTAGCCATTGTTACTGAGTTAGAAAACCGTCCGGTGCGGGACGTTCGTTTAATAGAACTCCTTACGGCAAGCCCACCACAAATAAGAACAGAGAGAGGCGAGGCATCGTCTACAAACCACCATCTTCCTAAGAATCTGGTCAATGCAACCACGTTTGAAGGTAACGTTTTTAAAACAGGGTATATTCGGTAATATATGAAGCTCTGATTTCTAAATAAATCATCTGTCTTCAGGGATCACATTTTATGAGAAGCTGACGGCTATTGAAAAGTATTTCAACGAGCACAGGTGGCAGTATAACCGGAGGACCAACACTGGATTAAATATTGATCTTAACGACTCGACCTATAATCCAAATAACAGTGTGCTTGTGCCTCTGGTAAGTGTCAGCTCGGCCCTATCCTCGTCACCTTCCTTGGACAGTAAAACCTCGGAGTACGCAACAACAGGTGATCTGTTTTTTGACTTTGGGGATCATAACCGACCCACTCCGACAGGTAAGCTTACATTTATAGAACTTTACCGTTAAGATGTGTACACGGAAATATGATTGAACGGAACCAATGTTATTTGCCGTCTGTTGCCGTTAAACTCTTGTACCACGTTAGAGTACATTGAACGAGTACTTATTGCGATCCTGATTTTGTACTGCAGAGAGTAGTAGCAGCGTTCCTAGTATATATCCACCGTTGGACCCCCCTGATGAGACACATGGTACGACCGAGGCACCTATGACTCCAAGTCCGAAATCTTTGGGGAAAACCCCAATGCCAGCTGATCCAATCAACTTAGAAGGTCAGTCTACTCGGGCCACGCCTGACGTTGTAGGGGACAAACACACTATTCTTATGGGACACCCTGTTGACCATCCATTTTGGATAAATGCTCAAATTGGGAATTTTTCAAGGAACCGTATCGATCTAGGTGGGCAGGATCATCCGTTGGCCGAGACACGAATTACACCCGCAATGCACGCACGAGATGCACCACCGTATTTCGATGACCCAATAGGTGAAGGTAAATTATATTATCGAATAAATACTTGATTAAAATGTTATCCGTACCCGTGTACTAAGTGTGAATGTTGAAACAGATGAGTTGGATAAAGCAATGCACGACGTTGACTATGAAGGTGATGAAATTTTCGTTGGTCGCATCTTCAGGAGTAAGGAAGATTGCAAGATGAAGTTAGTGATACACGCGATTAACAGGAAATTTCATTTCCGGTATGCCAAGTCCGGTCCTGAAAGGATTGTAGTAGTATGTGTTGGGGATAGATGTCCCTGGAGAGTGTATGTCCCGAAGTTTGACGACAGCCTCCGATATGAAGTGCGTAGTTGCACACTGCAGCACACATGTAGTGTTGATGCTAGGGGCAACTTCCACCGGCAAGCTTCCACAGCGGTGATAGGAGATCTGATCCGTTCTCGTTTCAAAGGTAGTGGTAAGGGACCACGGGCATGCGAGGTCAGGCATTTGCTACGTCACGAATACAGTCTCCATGTTAGTTACTGGAAGGCATGGAGAGCGCGCGAGATTGCTATGGATAATGCACTAGGATCCTCTATGGGAAGTTATGCATTGATCCCACCATATTATAAGCTTTTACAACAAAGTAATCCAGATTCTGTGCTCGGACTTCAAACGGAGGCGGGAGTAGGAGGCGTAGAGCGATTTAAGTATCTGTTCTTCTCACTTGCTGCATGCGCCCATGGTTATCAGTTCATGCGGAAAGTGGTGGTAATCGATGGCACACATCTGGAAGGGCGATATGGTGGATGCCTTCTCACTGCCAGTGCCCAAGATGGGAATTTTCAAATATTCCCATTGGGGTTCGGGATTGTGGACTCGGAAAATAGAGATGCTTGGGAGTGGTTCTTAAGGAAGCTGTCCGGAATCGTCCCTGATGACCCTGAGCTGGTGTTTGTTTCGGACAGACATGGCGCTATATACCCGGCAATAAGAAAGGTAATCCCCTTTTCTCATCCGGCCCAATCATTATTTGTTACCACATATAACTTTACTATGTTCCTTGACCCGGTTGGTTTAGGTGTTTCCAATGTCTTCGCACGTGGCATGCATGGTCCACCTTCAGAGGAACGTTATGAGTAAGTTCAAATCCGAGCATCTAAAAAAACTGGTATCTGAGGCTGGACGTGCATATCGCTTTACTGAGTTTGAGAGGTTGTTTGGGGAAATAAGAGCAACAAGCGTGAGGTGCGCAGAGTTCCTTGAAGGCGTAGGGTTTGAACACTGGACGCGTAGCCATTTCGTTGGGGAAAGGTACAACGTTATGACAAGCAATATTTCAGAATCACTGAATGCAGTGATTACCATGGTCAGAGACTATCCTGTCATCTCTCTCCTAGAGACACTCCGGACAACCCTGGTGTCGTGGTTTGCAATGCGTCGTGATTCTGCAAAAACCTGCGAAGATGTTTTTGAACCCAAAAGTTCAAGAAATGGTCATTCAGAATTACATAAAGTCAACAAGTTATGAGGTAATCAAGATTGCTGATGGAATATATGAGGTTAAGGACGAGAAAGGTGTATCGTTTGCTGTGCATCTTTACGAGGTAAGCTGCACCTGTCGTGAGTTCCAGATATTGCAGATACCATGCAAACATGCAGTCGCTGCGGCAAAAAAAGAAGGTGTGAAAGTTGAAAAACTTGTGGGGGTGTATTACAAAACACAATACCGTAGATACGCCTACTCCGGAATCATAATGCCGGTCCCTGACGTAGACAGACTGGAACCATGTAGCACGGATGTGGGTGGTGGTAGTCTAAAACCTCCAGCTGCAAAGCGACCAGCTGGACGTCCGAGAAAGCTGCGGATTCCCTCGATTGGAGAATTCAAGGTTATATAATTTAATGCCCTTTACTTTGTTGTATGTAAATAAGATTGCCTGTTTATCTAACTTGTGGTTAATACAGAGAGTAAACCACAGGAAGTGCTCACGATGCAAGGGTCGAGGGCATAACCGTTCAACTTGCAAGATGGCCGTTCCAGTAATACAATTTGTTTTGCAATTATCAAATGTATTAGTCGTTAAGTGTGTTACTCCTAATACTTATTGCCTGTAACTAAATCAGGGGCCTGTGTAAACTGGGAAAGTACCTATGAAGTTTTTTGGCGGCGCGGGATACATCGGATAATCTGGAACTACGAATGTGATGCTGAATGGGAGTGATATATAAATAATCTTGGAAGTTATGATACCACTTTTTCCTTGTATATATGGTATCAATTACCCAGCCCTCCCCCCAACGTTTCTAAGGAACCCTTTTGTATTATCTTTGTATTAAACCGTTTAGGCTGTAATGTTACGTTCCGATGAATGAAATTAATCCCGTTATTATTTGTCTTCTCTGATTCGAATGCTTACCTATAACTTTGTTCGTGAATGTTCATAACATTCACGACTACATAACATTACATGTTAACACCCATACACAGCAAAAGGTATTTTTCAAGTCAATGAACACACCAATTATATTTTTCAAGTCAATGAATGTATACCGTAAGCAACAGACACTAAACCCTAAACAGACAAACCCTAAACCCTAAGAAAAAACAAACCCTAAACACTAAACCTCTAAACCCAATCCCAAAAACTATACCCTAAACCCTAACCCTAAACCCTAAAAACATAACGCTATACCTTAAACCATGAACCCAAACCCAAAAAGCGAACCATAAACACTCCCCCATTAAACACCCATCATGTTTTCGGATAACATAGATGTTCCATAATCTGTTTTCCATTTCAAACAATAAGCCTACAAATAGTAGAAACAATAAGCCTACAAACACTAAACCCTAAACCCTAAACCCTAAACCCTAAACCCAAGCCCTAAACCCTAAACTCTAAACCCTAAAACCATACCCTAACCCCTAAACCCTAAAAACTATACCCTTAACCATAAACCACGAACCCAAACCAAATAACGTAAACATAACCCTACACCGTAAACCCTAAACCATAAACCCTAAACCATTAAACACCCAATATGTTAACAGATAACAGAGATGTTCCGTAATCTGTTTTCCAGTTTAAACACTAAGACTACAAACAGTACAACCCATCTAAAACGTAAACCCTAACCCTAAACCCAAAAAACTAAACCCTAAACCATAAACCACAAACCCTAACCCTAAAATGTAAACCCTAAACCCTAAACCATAAACAATACAACCATTAAACACCCATCATGTTAACAGATAACAGAGATGTTCCGTAATCTGTTTTCCAGTTTAAACACTAAGACTACAAACAGTACAACCCATCGAACCCTACACCCGAAGCACTAAACCCTAAAAACTAAACCCTAAACCATAAACCACGAACCCTAACCCTAAAACGTAAACCCTAAACCCTAAACCATAAACCATACAACCATTAAACACCCATCATGTTAACAGATAACAAAGATGTTCGGTAATCTGTTTTCCATATCATCAAACCCTAAACCGGAAGCCCTAAACCCTAAACCCTAATCCCTAAACCCTAAACATAACCCTAAACCCTAAACCCTAAACATAACCCTAAACCCTAAACATAACCCTAAACCCTAAACCCTAAACCATAAACCATACAACCATTAAACACCCATCATGTTAACACCTAACAAAGATGTTCCGTAATCTGTTTTCCATTTTAAACACTAAGACTACAAACACTACAACCCATCAACCCTAAACCCTAAACCCAAAAAACTATACCCTAAACCATAAACCACGAACCCAAACCAAATAACGTAAACATGACAACCCATCAACCCTAAACCCTAAACCCTAAAAACTATACCCTAAACCATCAACCACGAACCCAAACCAAATAACGTAACCACTACAACCCATCAACCCTAAACCCTATAACGTAAACCCTAAACCCTAAACCATAAACCATGCAACCATTAAACACCCATCATGTTAACAGATAACAAAGATGTTCAGTAATCTGTTTTCCATTTTAAACACTAAGACTACGAACAGTACAACCCAACCTAAACCCTAAACCCTAAAAACTATACCCTAAACCATATACCACGAACCCAAACCAAATAACGTAAACATAACCCTAAACCCTAAACCCTAAACCCTAAACCCTAAAAACCCCTAAACCATAAACCACGAACCCAAACCAAATAACTTAACAATGACAACCCATCAACCCTAAACCCTAAACCCTAAAAACTATACCCTAAACCATCAACCACGAACCCAAACCAAATAACGTAAACACTACAACCCATCAACCCTAAACCCTATAACGTAAACCCTAAACCCTAAACCATAAACCATAAACCATGCAACCATTAAACACCCATCATGTTAACAGATAACAAAGATGTTCAGTAATCTGTTTTCCATTTTAAACACTAAGACTACAAACAGTACAACCCAACCTAAACCCTAAACCCTAAACCCTAAAAACTATACCCTAAACCATATACCACGAACCCAAACCAAATAACGTAAACATAACCCTAAACCCTAAACCCTAAACCATAAACAATACAACCATTAAACACCCATCATGTTAACAGATAACAAAGATGTTCCGTAATCTGTTTTCCAGTTTAAACACTAAGACTACAAACAGTAGAACCCATCATGTTAACAGATAACAAAGATGTTCGGTAATCTGTTTTCCATTTCATCAAACCCTAAACCGGAAGCCCTAAACCCTAAACTCTAAACCATAAACCACGAACCCAAACCAAATAACGTAAACATAACCCTAAACCCTAAACCCTAAACCCTAAAAACTATACCCTAAACCATCAACCACGAACCCAAACCAAATAACGTAAACACTACAACCCACAAACCCTAACCCTAAAACGTAAACCCTAAACCCTAAACCATAATCAATACAACCATTAAACACCCATCATGTTAACAGATAACAGAGATGTTCCGTAATCTGTTTTCCAGTTTAAACACTAAGACTACAAACAGTACAACCCATCGAACCCTACACCCGAAGCACTAAACCCTAAAAACTAAACCCTAAACCATAAACCACGAACCCTAACCCTAAAACGTAAACCCTAAACCCTAAACCATAAACCATACAACCATTAAACACCCATCATGTTAACAGATAACAAAGATGTTCGGTAATCTGTTTTCCATATCATCAAACCATAAACCGGAAGCCCTAAACCCTAAACCCTAAAACTAAACCCTAAACCCTAATCCCTAAACCCTAAACCCTAAACCCTAAACATAACCCTAAACCCTAAACCCTTAAACATAACCCTAAACCCTAAACATAAAACCCTAAACCATAAACCATAAACCACGAACCCAAACCAAATAACCATGACAACCATTAAACACCCATCATGTTAACACCTAACAAAGATGTTCCGTAATCTGTTTTCCATTTTAAACACTAAGACTACAAACACTACAACCCATCAACCCTAAACCCTAAACCCAAAAAACTATACCCTAAACCATAAACCACGAACCCAAACCAAATAACGTAAACATGACAACCCATCAACCCTAAACCCTAAACCATAAAAACTATACCCTAAACCATCAACCACGACCCAAACCAAATAACGTAACCACTACAACCCATCAACCCTAACTCCTATAACGTAAACCCTAAACCCTAAACCATAAACCATGCAACCATTAAACACCCATCATGTTAACAGATAACAAAGATGTTCAGTAATCTGTTTTCCATTTTTTACACTAAGACTACAAACAGTACAACCCAACCTAAACCCTAAACCCTAAACCCTAAAAACTATACCCTAAACCATATACCACGAACCCAAACCAAATAACGTAAACATAACCCTAAACCCTAAACCCTAAAAAAACTATACCCTAAACCATAAACCACGAACCCAAACCAAATAACTTAACAATGACAACCCGGCAACCCTAAACCCTAAACCCTAAAAACTATACCCTAAACCATCAACCACGAACCCAAACCAAATAACGTAAACACTACAACCCATCAACCCTAAACCCTATAACGTAAACCCTAAACCCTAAACCATAAACCATAAACCATGCAACCATTAAACACCCATCATGTTAACAGATAACAAAGATGTTCAGTAATCTGTTTTCCATTTTAAACACTAAGACTATAAACAGTACAACCCAACCTAAACCCTAAACCCTAAAAACTAACCCTAAACTATACCCTAAACCATATACCACGAACCCAAACCAAATAACGTAAACATAACCCTAAACCCTAAACCCTAAACCCTAAACCATAAACAATACAACCATTAAACACCCATCATGTTAACAGATAACAAAGATGTTCCGTAATCTGTTTTCCAGTTTAAACACTAAGACTACAAACAGTAGAACCCATCATGTTAACAGATAACAAAGATGTTCGGTAATCTGTTTTCCATTTCATCAAACCCTAAACCGGAAGCCCTAAACCCTAAACCCTAAACCCTAAACTCTAAACCATAAACCCGAACCCAAACCAAATAAACCCTAAACCCTAAAAACTATACCCTAAACCATCAACCACGAACCCAAACCAAATAACGTAAACACTACAACCCATCAACCCTAAACCCTAAAACGTAAACCCTAAACCCTAAACCATAAACCATGCAACCATTAAACACCCATCATGTTAACAGATAACAAAGATGTTCAGTAATCTGTTTTCCATTTTGAACACTAAGACTAAACCTTAAACCCTAAACCCTAAACCCTAAACCCTAAACCCTAAAAACTAAAAACTAAACCCTATACCCTAAACCCTAAAAACTATACCCTAAACCATATACCACGAACCCAAACCAAATAACGTAAACATAACCCTAAACCCTAACCAAATAACGTAAACCGTAATCTGTTTTCCAGTTTAAACATAACCCTAAACAGTAGAACCCATCGAACCCTAAACCCGAAGCACTAAACCCTAAAAAATAAACCCTAAACCATAAACCACGAACCCTAACCCTAAAACGTAAACCCTAAACCCTAAACCATAAACCATACAACCATTAAACACCCATCATGTTAACAGATAACAAAGATGTTCGGTAATCTGTTTTCCATTTCATCAAACCCTAAACCGGAAGCCCTAAACCCTAAACCCTAAAACTAAACCCTAAACCATAAAATCTAAACTATATACCACGAACCCAAACCAAATAACGTAAACATAACCCTAAACCCTAAACCATAAACCATACAACCATTAAACACCCATCATGTAAACAGATAACGAAGATGTTCCGTAATCTGTTTTCCATTTTAAACACTAAGACTACAAACACTACAACCCATCAACCCTAAACCCTAAACCCTAAAAACTATACCCTAAACCATAAACCACGAACCCAAACCAAATAACGTAAACATAACCATAAACCCTAAACCCTAAACCTTAAACCATATAACCATTAAAAACTCCTGTTAACAATATAAATGGATGGGATAAACAATGTCAATTACTGAATATAACTGAGGGAAAAATATTTTAAAATTATGTTTAGTAAATTATCATACTAACCCAAACGGGCATAATGATAATGGGTACAGTGATGGGTGGTGGTAGTGTAGACACGTCGCACCGTAGAAAATATGCATGGTTTTTAAACTTAGCAGATGTCATAGCAGATGATTACATCAGCTAAGCTATGTTTTGGTAAACTAAGTTTTTGGTAAAGTAGGATAATGATTACAAATCTTAGGCCCTATTTACGATGTACACTAACAAAAAAAGAAAGGACAGCAGACAGAATTTTAAATATTTTAATTGTAACATGGGAATCGATTTATATTCCCCTCCAATAGCTTTAATGGGATATTTAATTGTT
This sequence comes from Orychophragmus violaceus, assembly GCA_030180135.1. NCBI lineage: Eukaryota > Viridiplantae > Streptophyta > Magnoliopsida > Brassicales > Brassicaceae > Orychophragmus > Orychophragmus violaceus. Next base: position 59,881,692 of record CM058234.1, on the reverse strand, counting down.
TTATTGGTTGTTAGTAAATCGAAAAGTCGCGTCTAAACCCGTACATATATATGTATAGACCCCACTCCTCCAATAAAACTTCTAACTGCAGAACAGTTATTCCTTCAAACAAAGAACTTCAACATCTCGCCATTTCCAGAAAAACCGCAAGACTTCAACATGCCGAATCATCATGTGTACTGGCCTTGGCGTCGTTACGACCAGCCGTACTATGAAACGCGGTCGGTGACGAAAAGGAGGAAGGCGATCGAACCATTCAATCTCCTCGCGTTGCCCGACGACATAGTAAGGAAGATTCTAGTACGGGCCTGCGAAGAAGACGTTCAGGATTTACGGCACGCCCGAATTACTTGCACGAAGTTGAACGAAATTACCAAAACGGATGAGTTCTTCGCCTCTATTGACCTGACGGAGATGCGAAACTATGTTTGGAGCCCTAAGTTTGACTGGACAGCCTTTCATGAGAAGTGCTACGACACTGGAAACAAATCCGCCATCCTTATGAAAGGTATATCTAATTTGTTATACGAGAACAGGCGGGCTGAGGGACTCGTTCAAATCAAGACTGCTGCGGGAAGAGGGTGCATCTACGGCGAGTACGTGTACGGTATGCTTAGCAAAATCTTCATTGACGATTGGGAGGAAGGAATTTTCGGTAACACAACCTTGACTCGAGAACGTGCAAAAGTGCTCCGAAGCAAATTGCCAAAGGTAAGGGGGAATGGTTGGGAAAGAATTATTCCAGATTGGCTAATAGCAAAACGAGATGAAAACGAGCCCCACATGATAACCCAGTGCAATTGTTCGAGGTACGATCAGTGGCAAGGTTGGTGGGAAAAACCAAAGGGAGATGACATGTGTGATAGGTGTTTTTGGATTATGGAGGTGGCCTATTTCTGTAAAATGGTTGCCGAAAAATTCTCTCTTTTCAGCTGTGATCGATAAACCTTGGAAGTGTTCTGAACTCATCCTTTTTATTATATTTAATTATGTTTTATGTTTTATTTGGACAATCGGTGTATTAAGACTGCGTATTTCCATTTCTGGTAATGGTTTGTGGCAAATTTTGTTGTTTACAATCGGGAATTGCTTATCTTCAAATCTCTTTTCACCTAGAAGAGTATATTACATATGATGAATTGTAGATTGATCAATCTTAGTGATGAATTGTTTATTCACAAATGTTATGCTTAGGTAATAGATTTATTGGTAACGTTGTTTTCTGCTTTAGTAAATATTGTAAACCAAAAAGGAAAAATTCAATCCAACATGTCGGGCAACACAAAACCCATAAGTACTAACACATGAACAAAAGGGAAAACAGTTCCAAGGCATTGACACTCGATCGGGCAACACAAAACCCATAAGTACTAGGGTCCCTAAGTACTAACACATGAACAAAATGGAAAACAGTTCCAAGGCATTGACACTCGATCCTAAGAGCACCCACAATGGTTAGATACCCATGAGAGTATCTAAACATTAAAAATATATTATTTATAAAATTAGTTTCTTTATTGATTAAATTTTAAATTTTTTTAAAAAAATGAACCAATAAATAAGTGACATTTGGCATATGGGTATCTAAACAAGAGCTCTAGGGTTCTTAAATAAGAACTCTAAGGTTCTTAACAAGAAACTCTCATCTCCCTCTCTCATACTTTTATATTATTTTGTTTATTTTAATGTTTAGATACCCATTAAGAACTCCCCATTGAAGATGCTCTAAGAGCATACACATTGGTGTACCTCATCTTGGGGTTCTTACAAAATTTGAATTAATATTTTATGTATATGTAATTAGGCATAAGAACCCCTCTCTCTTTTACTACTCCATTGGTGCAACTCAAATTAGGGTTGTTATAATTAAAATCCTTGTTATGGAAGCAATCACAATGCAATCACAATGTAATCATAAAGACATTTCAGTTTTATCTGAGTCTCAACAGAAGTCGATTACAAACATCTAAAATAGTTCAAAGGTAACAGACGAAAGAGTAGAAAGTAAAACACATTTAACACAGTTATCATGTTAACACAGTTATCCGATTCGATTGCACTTTTGACCTAAAACACACAAAAAGACAACACTTGACTGGATTCTTCTTCTTTTTCACATTGCATTGGTTTCTTCCTGAAACACAAAAGAAAAGCAACTTAGCAATATAACAGACACAAATATAACTATGCAGTAATTGTTTAAAACTGACATTGGCTTTAATCTTCTCAAGGTCAGCGGTTGCAAGTAGTTTTTTCTCCAACTCTTCCTGGAAAGTCAGAAATGCAAGTGTTAGCGTATATTAATAATCATAAATAGAACATAAACTTAGCTATCTAGTTACCTTCAGTGTCTGTACTTGAAGATTCAGTTTCATAATCTCCCAATTCATATCATACACCTGCCATTTAAGCCCCTCAGCCTCTGTTAGCCGCCTGTTAAGATTTGAAATCTCCTCTTGAACACCTAACACCCATGGTTGCCTAAAATGCAAACCACCTGCCTGTAACAGAACACAAACATAATTAATTTGGAATCCCTGAATCATATGGAAGAAGTTGAGATAGTGAGATATACCTTGTAGTCATTACAGGTGAAGAATCTCTTCCCAGGAAGAAAGTCCCTTTCTTCCTCCTTAGCTACCTCGTCCACTATTCTTCCCCCACAAGGGCAACTGGTAGGGATTCCATATTCACCATCCGCAACACATCCTAACCAGTCGTAGTGAGCTTTGAGACGCTTCATCTCTCTCCTCTCTTCTTTCAAGATAGGGTCCATGATCAAAGCTTTGAAGACAGTTCTTCTGCGAAAGAAAGAAAAAAAAGTATGAGAACAAAAGCATTTATACGACACAACAAAGAACTTAGAACACACATGATCAGTTGACAATAAACCGCAGAAACGAAGTCAGAGATATTCATCAGTTTATTGACACCGAATGAAAAGAAGAAACCTTATCTAAGAACACTACAACTAGTATCGTAAATAGAGTAGAAGCTACAAGTTTGAATATTTGAGAATACAAGTAGAAGATATGATGTAAACGACAGAACCAATCATAAACAAAGAAGAACACGACCTAGAACACAAAATATACAAGAGATATGAACTCTAATGATGCAAACATGAACTGAAAAGTGTTAAGAGAAGAGGAAAAGCAGAGACAACAAATAGACACTCTAATCTGACCAAAGTCGAAAACAATCTTCTCACCAACCAGTTAATAAAACCCGAATCGACACCGAAAAGGAAAAACTCAACTCGCTCTGAAAACCCATAAGAAAACCCTAATTCCTACCCCTAATGAAACCCTAACCGTTAGTCCTAAATCGCATCCGAAATCAGTCAAAAACCCTAAATCTAGTAATTAACAATGAACTAATACGTAAAAACAACTAAATCACGGATACAAAAGGGAGGAAGAACCGGTTAGACGATGAACCCAAAAATCAACCTCGCAAACGCCAAAATCAAAACCTAACCGTTACACCAAATCGCTGCCGGAATCGAACAAAAACCCTAAATCTAGTAATATACAAGCAAAGAATCCATAGAAAACCTAACTCAAGGACAAAAATCGGAGATAGAACAGATTGCAAGATGAACCCTAAAATCACCCTCTGAATCGCCTCTCGAGAAACAAGACAACTCTTTCGTGGGTGAAATGACGAAACACAAGGGTTGATGCCGTTTCAACGGAAAAAAAAATAAAATAAATGTCGAATGGTAAGACGCCACGGAATTTTTATCATTAGTATGAGAATGAGTATTGTAAGATAAGATATAAGATAACTGTGTTCACATGATATTTGAAGAAAAAATTAATTTAACATTTAACAAAGGGAACATCAAACCAAACCTTTACCCTGCCTTAACCGAACCTTAACCGGATCCCTTTTCATAGATCAAAGACTATATCCCCTTTGTATTTCTTCAACCCAGAATCGATTTAACTAATTAGGTTTGGTTAAACAGTATTTATTGTATTAATACTATGGCAATTATTAAAGTATCATAACTCTGGTTACATGATAATTGGAATAAAATCGATCTGGGATAAATTAAATATGTTATAGAGCATAATTGAAAAAAAAAATTATTATACCAAATCTAATTGATAACCAGCCCTAAACCCCCTAAACCCTAACCAAACCTTAACCGGATCCCTTTTAATAGATTATAGACTCGATCCCCTTTCTATTTCTTCTACCCAGAATCGTTTCCCTACCTTTATCGCAAGAACCCTACAATAGTGGCTCCCTCTGAAATTCTAGTTTCTGTGGTTCTTAATCAAAAGATAGCAAATATCTAAGATGAAGTCTGGTGGTTCGTCGTCGAACTCAACTGCAAATGTACGTGGGAGAGTGGCGGGATTCCCAACCCCCCAAATTTGCTGGTGTGGTCACTCAGTTGTTGAGCTTACGTCGAAGAGCAATAGAAATCCAGGTCGAATGTATTATCGCTGTTCATACGCTGCGGATAATAGGGTATATTGATTTATGGTTGTTATGGATGATTCATTTTTTATTTTTGTGCGAAGGATGATTCTCTTACTCGATGTATATATAAGGTAATTGATTGTGTTTGTGTGATTGTATCAGTTGCTTAATGATGGACATATCTTCAAGTGGGTTGATGAAGTATCTCCAACTGATTCGAAGGAAAAGACAATTGAAGAAGAATGGATGGAGATGAAGCGAGACATAAGCGAGACTATAGAGTTTGAGAGAAAGAAACTTGAACAGATGGAAATTGATGTGGAAGGTAGATTGACTGACAGGATTGAAGTAGCAATATCAGAAGCAAAGAGAGAAATTTGGAAAGCATTGTGTATGGTGGTAATCGTTGGTCTTATGGTCATGGTTGGCTTTGCCAAAATGCTTGATTAGATTCACTAGAAGTATGTTGCACTTAAATTTATGTGTTTGTATCTGTTGCATTATAAGTCTGTTAAGGGGTTCTAACATGGGTCTTCTCACGATTAGCAGTGAGTTTTCACAATTCACTGCATCAAAAAATACGAAAAGTTTCACTGCAAGATGCCGGCGAACCCAAGACTGATAAGTACTAAACATGGGAAAATTGAAAGTCCTTCACAATCCATCCCAATTAAAAACTGTAAAACATAACGCATTATCACCTTCGTTTCGTTTGGACAATCTTTCTGAGAGAAAGCTATTGCATGCTAATTCTGTTAACACCGAAAGATATTGCATGCAAATTCTGTTAATAAGATACTGAAGTCTTAAAACACAAAGCGAGTTTTTACATAAAAGTACAGTCAACAAAGAGAGTACCGATTACGAAAGGGAAAATGCGTGATAAGATGGAGAGGTATATGGACCTAGCATAGGAAGAGTTTAAATTCTTAGTAGAACATCACTAAGATAGAACATAGGTCTCGTACAGGCCTATCACAAGTTTTTTGCACTCAACTTCCAGTGAACGAGTACCCAATTCACTGCAATGCTCATTGCCTCCAGTAGCATGTGCCTCCATGAGGAAAATAGACATTAGACCGGAATCCCAAATGGATGTAACTTGCGGAATACTGGAAATTCTCACCAGCTGAAATTCGTTAGTTTCTGCCTGGGACATCTCTTTCAGATCACCGACCGCTGCAGAAAGCTGTCTAATCAGGTAAGGGAGCATAACAGCAATAGGGCGCAGGTCTCCCTTCAACGCAGCATCGGTCCTGTTAGCCATGTAAGGATCAAGAACGGAGATCTTAGAGGCCGTTAAATCGACACAAAGCACGACCCAATGGGTTTTGTCAAAGTTAAAAGGCATATATAGCCGATCACATTGGGCCAAGTCGATTCTTTCATCATCACCGGTCCCTTTAAAGGCATCAACAATTGACTTGCTGAATTGGAAGTCAGAAGGGTCCTGTGTCTTTGAGAATTTGGGGAAAAGCCTTGAAAAACTTGAGACAAACTTGGAGTCGAGGATATCCACTCTCTGGACACCAGTCTGTCCGTCACCAGACCGGAACATATGCCTAGTAAATTTGCACAAAGCATCCATGACCTGTGAAATATTCAAAATTAAAAATGAACTACTGTAAATTACCGTAAAAAAGTTATCCTTCATTTCAGTTATCAGGTAATGATATAAAAACCCTTATGAAGGAACTAAAGCCGTATAACTGCTCCCTTAACAGATAACCAAAGTGCCTATGGTCAGGAAAAACAAACCTTTGCCGTTGTGTTCTTTTTTCTTTCAAGTAGATCATGAACGTCTCTAAACGACAAAGTGACAGAGCCCCCAAGGTGATATGTGCTGGCAAAACATATAAAATAACAGTCGGACGCTATAAATACTATAGTGGCTAAAGGAAGAATGAAATTTGATTGCAAAAATACCTGGCAGTCGATGTCAAAGCTCTCCTTAACCTCCATTCACGTTCCCTTTCTATTTCAGCTTGTGCAGAGGTTTGTTGCCCTATCGCAACCTTCATCCGCTTATCGACCTGAAAGAGGTCACCATCAAGCCTTGACGACACAGTCCTCTGCCGTTTACTTTTCCTATGCATTTCCTCCCTTTCATCATTCGCCGGACCTCTGCCTGCTTCCATACAGTTAACGTTGTCCATCTCAACGTCGGTTGGAATGACCTGGAGTTCTTGTGTTAGCCCAAGTGAGTAAAGCGAATGGCCAGCGCCCTGGATATAATCATTGTGCTTGCTTAGTACCTGTTCCGGTATTTCTGATTCCAGAGAGTTCATGTCGGAGAGTTTGGGTTCAATCTGATTTGGAAAGATAAGCAATGAAACTGAGTTTATGAATTAACAGTAAACTAATGTATATGTTATTCCAGTTAACGGGATCTTACGATGGTTTCTCCTGCATCAACTTGGGGGGACAGATCCGCTGCAATGGGAAAGGGACATGTTGTGTGTTGAAGATCCTGATCAGCGGGCACCTTAAGTCCATCTCGACATATATCACCTTCCGTGGTCTGTACACAAGCAAGAAAAACACAAGGGTTAGAAGTCGATAACATGATCGAATATTGGAAAGAAGAACAATGATATTGTCTGATAATGTCATTTGCAGTTAACGTTACCTGCCCCTTCTCAGTTAGTTTGCTACTGATTTCTAAGACAGTCTCTACCTCTTCGGGGTATTGATAGATAACATTGTTGATCGTTTCGCTTGCTGTTGGACTGATGTGACTATCCTCGGCAGATGAAGAAACATCACTTTGGGAATCCTCCTCGTGGCCATTCACATCTTCATTTCCGTTTTTATCGGTAATGTCATCAAAAGCATCATCATTGGACGCGTTGTCATTATCGCCAGTAGAGTTCCCAGAAGCATGTCGTTCACCATCCACATTCCCACCATCACCACTGAACTGCGAAGCTGCCCGATTGGTGGGTGCTTCTGTCCGAACATCGTTGGAAGGGCCACTTAATTCAAAGTTGGTTTTAAACCAATCAGTAATTCCAGCAACAATAGCAGAATTGTTTTCGACATCTCCTTCGCAACAATTCCTGGTAAATGAGGCAAAAGGCCATTTACAATGTCTTCAACCGTGATGGTATTTAAGCTGGAAGATGCACCGATGGGAGTTCGATTGTCTCCTTTACCAGCTTGGGACCTCCGACGAATCCCTTTCCCTTTCCTTACATGGTTCTGTTGCCTAATAGTTCTGACTGGTGGGTTAACTGGAGCAGCAGACTGATCAGGTATCTCACCGCCGGTAAACATTGAATTATCAAATGGATAATCTTCTTCTATGAGTTTAAGCAAATTATCTACGAGCGGGTCTTCTTCATCATCTGTCCAGCTCAGATCTTCTTCGACATCCCCAATTTTGAGTTGTGGTCTAATGATAGATATAACATCAGCCTGTTAAATCAGGAAAAAAGTTTTGAATGTTATGCTTCATGTTGTTAATATAACCGCAAGGTACGTACTATTAGAAGTATAGTATGTTTCCGAGTATCAGAAATAACTGCAACATACTTTCCAACAAATTAATTACATGTCAATCAATTAACTTCTCCCATTTGTTCAAACAAACCGTACCTCGCAGAAACAGTCAAGATCTCTTAGTTGGTTAACCCTCAGCGTAATCCTCTGAGGTGCATGAGATACAAAATCGTCTTCAGGATCACTCGCTTGCCCACCATGTGAAATAAAATTTTCTGGAATGGCAGGGACAGCTTCTAACACGACCATTTGAACTGCGTAGAAAAACCCTTGTATGGCAACATTTGCGGTCGCAAACTGAGTAATGTCTCTTTCCTTAAGAGAAGATGTGATCATCTGAAATGATTTTCTCCCCCAGGGATAATTCAGAAACTCATCAAAGTCCCTTGTCATCTCAACGTGTTCCCTGTTGATCTTAAGCTTTTTAAAGTGCGTGGTGGGTGCAAGAATCGCATCTACAAATGCAAGACAAGCATATCGAAGACGCATTTTTGGGTCCTGAACTTCCTTCTTCTTAAGCATCCCTATCACTTTCGATACCAATATATCTCCATCGATACCAAAAACCTCCTTGTAAAATGCCTTTTTCCTCTTCCCACTAACTTTGTTCCTCTTCTTCAGATGAATCGGGAACTTTCCACAGTTAAGACCCATAACAATCTTAAATTCACGAAGTGAGAATCGAATCGGATAACCGCCGAAGAGAAACCATAACTCATTCTCGTTCACGATTACTAACTGTCGGAAAATTAAATGAAGAGCGAATGTACCAGACAAAGCGGGCATCGACTGCATCATAAGAATCTTGCCAAACTGGGATTCTGAAAGGGTTTGAAGTTCATCCTCCTCGAGAGTTGATTTTATCAACGCGATTACACTCATCTTCTGGTATGTGTTAACTCTTTCGCCGTTTGGTTCATGGCCATAAGCAATCAATCGTTTGGGAAGCGGAGGAGTCGACATCTTCGAACTTGCTACCATTTTGCAAGAGATTTTGCTATCTACGAACTCTGAAACTGGTTTTCCTTTTCAATTTTTGAGATCAATACATCGGTTACGATTTACACCACACATTAATTTGTTAATTTAAATCCCACGCTACCCTAGCTCTATTGGTTGCATGTAGCTAGGACCCCTATCCCAACTCTATAGATTATAGGGCATTGTAACCCATTGTCAGTCGATCCACTACCTAGGGGCAGACTCGTCAATTCGTTAGTGTGCAGTGATGGTTCAACAGTTCCATTTACACAAAACTTATATCACCCTTATCAGGGGTTATTCGTTCGTATTTCCCCATAAAAAATTAACAAAATTTCAGTTTGATCTCATTGTTCTCACTATATAACTTTTGACTCTTAACTCGTATCTAAATGAACTTATCCTTTCTTAATAGAGGAGACTTGTTTCTTCTAAGTGTCACAAACAATAAATTTGTAATAATATTCCAGTCATTTTCTTCAAAAAAAATTATTGTATTTTGTAATTAGACCGGGAAGAAGAACTTATGCTTGTATTTGTCCACCCTATATGATCAAAAATACCAGTTTATAAGGATATCAACTAAATCTATATAAATCATGAAAATAACATAAAAAAAATGAAAAAAATATTTAATAATAAGAATCTGTTCATTAATGGTAAAAAATGCAATGAATCACAACAAACCAAGCTATGTTTGAGCCATTTTTATATACCTTGACTAAGATACTCCTGCTGATTTTATGTTTATTCAAATATGGAACCATGTGGTATTTAGTCATGAACTAATTTCGATTTGTTTGAGATGGAATATACTGACTGAATCTAATCTCTCACTCGAAGAGAAATATTGAATGATGGTTTGTTGTAGGTCTGGGCATTTTTATTTGAATCCGAAGCCCCGACCCGGCCCGACCCGAAAAATAGGCCGGGTCTTGGTCCAAATATATTAATCTATTGGGTTTAGCAGTTGAAGATCGGTGTGTAGAGGTCGGATCCGGGTATAATCTGCGGATTTCTCGGATATCCATATAGACCTATATAAATATATATTAATAATATATGTATATATATTGTATATATTAATAACATGTTCTTAATCTGTTCATAACTTGTTCTAAACATGTTCCTAACTTGTTCAGAATTTGTTCCTAGCCTGTTCTGAACTTGTTCGTAACCTGTTCTAAACATGTTCTAAACATGTTCTGAACATGTTCTGAACCTATTCCAAACCTGTTCGAACCTGTATCCGAATCTGATCTGATTAATATCGAATAATAATGAGTTTTTGTATGTATGCTATCCTAAGATCCGACCCGACCCAACCTGGATCCGATAAGAACCAACCCAGATCTAATAGGTTTTTAAATGGATCCTCATTTTCCTCTATCTGTTGGACCCAAAATATGTGGAGAACTGACCTGAATTTGTTCTCAAAAACCGACCAAGACTAGTTTGTTGTATAGTGATGGTAAAAATATGTTTCCTTTTCGACTGTTAATATCCAAGTTTATATTGTTTTATAATAAAAGAATGTAAACAAATATGTTATACGAGTAACTTATTAAATCAATATTCCAATAATTTAATTTGTATATCAAAGGATTCCAATAAATACTTCTACACATTTGATAGTAAGGTCTATTTTCTCTATAAAACAGTTTGAACCATCCAATCAATGCATGCATTTTATGGAAGATGCAACTTTTCGTATTTCGTGTTTTCAAATCAACGTTGCAAAAAAAAAAGTCAAACACTAACAGAGGTAACACTATAAAACATTTAGCAATTAAAAATGAAACGTGCTTATTATTTTCAAAACTATTTTTGTTCATCCTACAACACAGGAAAATGAATTATATCTTTGTTGACGTAATGAAATATAAACTCAAAAATAATAATGGGTTATATATAAAAAATAATAATAATAAGATAAATAACGAACTGTATATATAATATCATATGAGTATACAAAAATAACATGTTTTTTGAAAATGCTAATAATAATAAATAAAATTAGATTAAATATCGATATCCGGACACATCATCTAACACGGAGCTTGTCAACATAACATAAAAAACAAAACATATATATTTGATATGTTTCAACTTCAGAATAAGTATTAAACCTAGTAAAGACGAACATTAAATTACTTTTCCAAAGAAGATCAACCTTGCGAATTGAATGACTCAACAAAACATTTGTTGGATACGTGGCTGAGATTGTTATTTTACTTAAAATGAAAATAATAAATATATATATATATATATATACATATAACATAAACGGAAAAACTTTATCATAACTGTGATAACCGAGTTCGTTACAAAGGTTGAGTGCTTGTTTTGTTTAGTATGAATTAATATGCTCGGTGGAAATCTACGGATCAAGGTTTATCTTTGTAAGAGAATAGACTAAGGTCGAGAAACAAACAGGAAAGTGTAAGGTCGTCGAGAAACAAGCGTGTGTTATAATTGATGAGTGGAAAAGAGGTCCGAGCTCGGGTTACAATTCGAGACGTATGAATTCTAGAGAGAGAAAATAATGAAGTGTACAAATACCAAAAAGTTACATTAATGTACAGTGCAGAGACCTATTTATAGTAAAATAGGATCGTACTTTTGTACGGGCCGTTGACTCCTTGTCGTGCTCGTGACGAATGGGCCGTACTTCAGGTGAAAAATAGGCTAAGCCGGCCTTGTTTTGTCTGTTAGTAAAGCCGAGCTGATTGGTGATTGTGAACTAAGCCGAGCTGGAATGATCTGTGTGAACCGAGCCAAGCCGAGCGTGGCGAGCATGAATCAGCCGAGCGTTCTCTGTGTTTGAGCTGTGTTCGAGATGTGTTCGACACTACAAGAAAACTGTCATTATAGGACTACCTTTTGCGACTGAACATATGGTCGAAAAAATAGCGACTGAATTGCGACTCTTGAACGACATAATAGAGACGACACGGAAACAGTCGTACATTAGTCGCAAAGTTGCGTCCAAATATTATAATCTTAACTCAGTCGCAAAGTTGCGACTAATACGCGACTGATACGCGTCCACTAAAGTTTAGTCGCTTCTTAGTCGCAAAAGAACGACCGTTTTACGAATGCAGGTATGTCGTACAATGTAGTCGTAAAACGGTCGCTTGTTTGCGACTAAGAAGCGACTACATATATATTAGTCGTGAAAAACAGTTATACGCACATTTTATATACTTTTCGATTTAGTTATAACAACTTCTTACAACTTTCGTAGTGGTCGCAAAACAGTCGCAAAAACAGTCGCAAAAAAGTCGCAATGACCTTTTATATATATGATCTCCTTCATCCTCATTTCTATAACACACAACTTTCTTACAAAACCACTACAAAGAAAACAAAAAACGTATTGAGGAAAAAAAAACATTTTTTTATAAAATGTCGGGTTATAATTCCCGAGAATGGATGTATCAGAGGATAGATCAAGATACGCGAAGTTTCTCGGCGGAGTTCGAAATAGGGGTCGAACAATTCATGGGTTTTGCAAGTAACCAGCCCTTTGCGCTAAATAATGGAGGTAGGTTTTTCTGTCCTTGTAAGTTCTGCAAAAATGAGAAAGTTATTTCGGGGAATAAAATTTGGAATCATCTGTTAAGTAGAGGATTTATGGAAGATTATTATATTTGGTATAAGCATGGAGAAGAAATTGATGTGGCTTTAGGACCAAGTCATGTTAATATGACGCATTTGGATAATGCGTCAGAAGATAGATATGTGGATATGGCGAATGATACGTTTCACGATAACGTGAGTTTTGACAACTATCCTGATGATAGTTGTCCGAATGTAGAAGAACCGGTACGCAACCATTCCCAAAAATTCTACGATTTGTTAGAAGGGGCGAAAAACCCATTATACGATGGTTGTCGTGAAGGTCACTCTCAATTATCCTTGGCTGCTCGGTGTTGGGAATGTCCTGAAATCTACCGTACTATCTCTAGAAAGTATGATAAGTGTCGAGATCAGACATAAGTCATAAATACTGGGTGATCATGATGACTTGCTAGAGCCCGCTCATGATCTATAAGTTTAGGACTTATTACCAGTATTGTATGATCCCTAAGGGTCACACACCATAGCTAACGGGAAAGTTAACAAGGAAATAATACGGTAAGATGCAAGGCATTTACTGTATTTGTACAGAGAATTGGGCCAGACAAAATACAGTTTTTGTCTGATTTGGGTCTTGGGCCCAAAAGCCTAATAGGCCATTAGTTTAATTACTTGGGCCCATATAAGGAAGAGGACAGGCGCCTAGGGCAAAAAAATACACAATCTCCTGCGATTTTGCCTTAGCCGTCCTCCTCTCTCTCTGTTGATTCCAACTTGGTCTAGCAGCCTGATCCAGTAGCTTGTAAGCGTGTGGATACCTAGGAGGAGCCGGTTATCATCAGCTCTTGCAGATCTCTTCATTCCTTTGATCAATCCGCTGCAATCATAAGGTAATGAATCTGATCTGTTTATGATTCAACTGCAAATCACCTAGATCCTAGTTGATTATGTGCTAGGTTGTAACCTGACAATTACACCAATGAACACACATAATCCTTCAGTGGTATCAGAGCCTAGGTCGTTAGGTTTTTGCTTTTTGGATCATACTAGGTTGTTTATTAGTTTGATGAATCGATTTTAATGAGTAAAATTGATTGAAACTTGGAAAACCTAGAAATGAGAAAACTTGTTAATTAAAGTCGATTTCGTTTCATCGTTTTGTTCGTTAACAAATCAATCGCTTTGACCTTGTTGTATAATTAGAAATCGCCTGTTTGACTTTGTTTGACAATCATTAGAAACGATTGTTTGAATTGAAAAGGTGATGATCGTTTTGTCTTTAGTGTATATAAAGAATCGATTTGATAGCGATCAATTATTGAATTAAGGTTTGTTAATGTGAACGTGAGCAATTATGAATTGGAAAAGGGACAAAATTGTTTTGTCTTCAATGTCACGATCGCTTTTTGACCTTGTTCTGTAATTAAGTTTCATACGATTTGGTTAAGGTCAAATTCGTTTTGTCTTTAAGTGTGATGATCGTGATCATATGATTAAGTCATTGTTCAATTTAAGAAAAATCAATGGGTTGGCGATCAAGTTTTTTGTCTTTAAGCTAAAGACAAAAACGTTTCAAACTTTGATAATTGTGGTTCAAGCGGTTAACCCAAATCGCGGTTAGCTGGAAATTATTTAATACAATTGGTATTATTTAATTTCTGGTTAAACCGGATTTAAATTCAAAATTGAATTTTAACCTAAACCGAAGGCTGGTCTAAGTTTGATTTGGTTGGACCAAATAATTTAGAGCTGGTCTGGTTTAGTAAATAACCAGTTGGATTTAGTAGTTAATTTGGTCTTGGACCAGAATTAATGAACCGACTCGGTTATGTCAAATTATTGGGCCAATTGGAATTATGTGGTCTTGGGCCAAGAATTGGGCCTATAATTTGTGACCCAACCGAAAAACTTTAATAAAATATTAAATTAGAAATTTCTATTTTTAGCATATTTCTAAATTTAGAAAGTTTCTAAAATAAGTAAGTTTCCCAAAATAGTAATCTTCTATTTTTGGAAAGAAAACCTAAAATCCTCAAAACCAATATCAAGCTTGGATGTCTTGCCCAATCTTGTCAGCTACTTAACGCTTATTCAATTACAGATATGGCTTACAGTGTGAGGTGTCTGTTTTTGCGTAAGTAAAGTAGTATATAGTCACTAATTTCATTGGGAGTCCCAGACTTTAGTGATTATTTGGCTGTAAGAGATTGGTTTCCTTGACTGGGCCATCGGGAGTCCCGGGCCTTGAGACATCTGGTGTATTGGGCCTTGGGACCAATTCACAACCGAGAGTTATTGGATATAACTAGCTGTGAGTATGCTTACCAAGTAAAGCTACTTCTGGGTGACGGCCAGTGGCCCACTTTGGATTTAGCTGAACATGGGTCTCGGAATCATTGCATTCTTATGAGGTTAAACAAAGAAATTTTGAATGCAATGCGAGTTTTCTTATAAGTTATTAAGATTACTCTTTTATGAACTAAATAACTAAAACTCTATTTATCTCTAAATTTCAGTTATGACTAGCACAAACAATCAAAACACTTTCTCGATCCGGTCTGTCCTTGAGATGGACAAACTGAACGGATCAAATTTCTTGACTTGGTCGCGGAACCTGAGGCTAGTCCTCAGGCAGGAGAGAAAGGACTATGTCCTTGAGAGAGCTCTCCCCGAGAGGATCGGGTCCAATGCCTCTCATGCAGTATATGATGCTTGGAATAAGCATTATAATGATGCGATAGATGTGCGTGGTCTGATATTGGCTACCATGGACTCAGATTTGCTGAAGCAATATGAGAACATGGAGTCGCCAATAGAGATGATCAGCAGCCTGAAATTGAAATTTCAGGAGCAGGTAAGAGTGGAGAGATACCAGTTGGTTAAGTCTCTCACTAGCTGCAAGCTACCAAATGATCATCCAGTGAGTCCTCATGTCAGTAAAATGATGGGTTACATTGATAACCTGAGGAATCTGGATTATCCAGTTAGCCAAGAATTGGCAACTGAGATCATTCTGCAGTCACTGCCGTCAAGCTATGATAAGTTCAGAAGGAACTATATCAAGAAAGGCTTAACGAAGACGCTGACTGAACTGCATGATATGCTCAAGACAGTTGAGCCAAACGTGAAGAGTTCCCTGTATAATCTCATAATGGAGAAGGGTAGGTTTACTAAACCTAGTACTGACAAGGGTGAAGACAAAGTTGTCCAGATTTTGAATCATGGCAAGCGTGTGTCTTCTGAGCCCGAGTCAGATACATCTTACGTTGGTAAGTGCTGCTACTGTAAAGAGACTGGGCATTGGAAGAGAGATTGCATTAAATTCATGGAAGATTATGAGGAGTTGAAGTTGATGTATGAGACTACTTCCTCAGGTATTCATGTTATTACTTCAAGTTCTACCTTATAGGTATTGGATACTGGTTGTGGCACTGATATTTGTTATAATATGCAGAGCCTAAGCAACAGTAGAACGTTGAAGGAAGGACAAGTGGAACTGCATGTCTGGAAGGAGCTATGGATGCTGCCTCAGCCGTAGGGTTTTCACTTGTAGATGCATTTGAGGCTTGGTTTTGTATTAAGTAATTGCTACAATGTACCTGCTTTAAGCAGAGTTGTCTTTCATTTTCTTGTAAGAATTTGAATGTTTTTCATTTTGATAAAAGGCAAGTTTTGTTCTTTTGATCTCAATGAAATATTGATTGTAGCACCCTATTCAAGGAATGGGTTTTATATCGAAAACCAAAGAGTGCCTAAATGTAACATAAATACCGAATTGGTTTAAATCTGATGAATTAAACCTGATTTTTCTTGGCGTAAATTTTTTGGTCACATAGAGTAAGTCGGATTCAGAAACCCCATAGTTATGGACTTTTGGGCTCATTTGATCGGATATCTTATGAGACTTGAATTCTGCTTACTGGACCAAAAGACAAAGGGCCCATCTTAGCCGAGCTAGAGAAAAGCCCAAAGGCTTATTGGACCTTGAACATACTCATGTATGTGGCCCGATGAGCAGCAATGCCAGAGAAAATTTCCTGTACTTCATTATCTTTACTGATTACTTCAGTGAGTATGACTGTGTTCATTTGATGAGACACGAGTCAGAATTCTTTGAAATGGTCGAAAGAGTTCCAGAATGAGGTATAGAATATGAGTGACAGAAGTATTGAATAGACTCTGGATTAGATCACGAGTGAGAATACTTAAGTCATTGATGGTGTGATCATCTGAATGAGTGTGAAGTCGTTTCACAGCTCATTTCTCCTGAAAACCTGGAGGTGTTTCTGTGAGAAAGAATCAGATCTTATTAGAAATGATTAAAGATGAGTCACACGAATCTTCCATGATATTCTTTAAGAATAACGCTCTAGAAACATCTAAGTTTACGCTGAAATAGTTCCACCAATATCAGTTGAAAGACACCACATAAATGTGGACTGGAAATGATCCAAATTCGTCTTTACTGAGTATTTGTAGTTGAGCTACTTCGCTGGTTGTCCTAGGGAAACCAAGGCTTGTTACTTTTTACGTCCATTCCGAAAACGAAGTTAGGTTGTTCGGAATTCTGTTTTCTAAAAGGAAAGTTGCTTTCCAAGAAGAACAGTGGGAGTAAAAGTATAACTCGAAGAAATTCGAGAAATACAGGAGGCTGCTCAACCTGTTGAGGAAGAGAAGCGGATGGATTTACAGATCTCTGTAGAATCTACACCTGTAGAGCCTGAAGTTCGCAGATCTGAATGAATCCGTCACTAATCCGAGAGTGATTTCTCGTGATTACTTGCCATGATCTGATGATCATTGAAAGTGACGAAGCTGCGAAATTCACAGAAGCGAGAGTGAGCCCGGACTCCGAAAAAAATTATACTGTATGTAAGTTAGCTTCATCGATCTATTCATGGATGGAAGCAAACATATCGGAGTTGGAATCTTCGTTCTGTTGAAGTAGTCAAGGTTTTGACTTGAACAGGAACGAAGTGGAACTGTGCGTTTACTAATAGATAAGTGGGAGCGATGTTGCATTTCTCATAGTGTATGTCGATGACATACTGATTCTCGTAAATAACGTTCCAATGCTGCAGTCGGTAAAGGACTGGCTTGGGAGTTGGTTTTATGATTGACATGGGTAAAGCCACGTATGTTCTTGGATTTTGGATCTAAAAGATAGAGATCCAAAAGAGCTGATAGGACAAAGTCAGGATTCTTATATTGACAAAGTCCTACACGTTTTCAGCATTCCAAGAAGGGTTTTATGCCAATGTCACATGGCATTACGTTAAGCAAGAAACAGTGTCCTACGATATCTGCTGAGCTTGAATGCATGGATGAGATTCCATATGCGTCGGCAATTGGATCTATCATGTATGCCATGACACGTACTTGTTTTGATGTTGCTTTAATGTTAAGCAAGACAAGTAAAGACCAGTCAAATCCAGCAAAGAATCACTGGATAGACGTAATGAATATCCTCAAGTATTTGGAAAATACTTAGGATAAGTTCTTGATTTACGGAGAAAGTGAGGTGCTACAAGTCAGTAGAGTCTGAAAAGCAAGTTTCCAACAGACAAAGATGATTTTCGGTCACAGTCCGGTTATATCTTGTGTCTGTCTGGCGGTGCAAGGCACTGTTGCTGACTCCATGACTTAAGCTGAACATTTCGCAGCTTGGGTAGCGGCGAAAGAGGTTGTTTGGATAGAAAAGTTCATCACTGAACTAGATGAGACTAGCTGCACATCAGAGGTCCAAACACCTTGAGGGTAGGTATAACCTATTCCGTGAGATAAATGACAGAGGTGTTAAGTAGATCAGCAAGTTTCAACGAATGAGAACGTTGCTAATCTATTAACGAAGCCACTCCTTAGGCCTAAGCACGAGTCGCGGACTGTAGCTGTAGGATAAGTGAAATTAAGATGTAGTCTTAATTTCAGTGGGAGTTTGTAAAGGGCTTTATTTAGTTGTTTTGAAAGGTTCATGTAAACATAACATTTTATGTTTATGAAATTTATGATTTCTGGATTATTTTAACTGTGATATAAATAATCGTTCCAAAATGATTCATGTCATTATATATGGGCCATCAAAGTACATGAGTAGACTTGATCCTGAAACCCCATATTTAACGAAATGACATAAATCATAGTGTCCATAGTCGAAGGTTGTTGAAATTGGAACACCAACAACCACTTGAGACTAGATTGTGTTGAGACTTATGACCAAGTTTCGAGGGGTCATAGATGCGCGGCATCAAAGTCGACACATAGGTATATGTAGGGGAGCATATGACCGGACATGGCCCGCTGATGAGAACTTTACAAGATATTAATATCTGTGTCATAAGAGGTTCTCATATACGACTATAGAGTATAGTCCTTAGACCTGAGTTCGCATGCATGTGGCTGCACATGGAGTGATGCGCTTTGATCATTGTCTAACGCTGTTTCGTAACTGGGAGCTATAAGGACCTTGGTTGGGTGTATTATAAAGTGTGTAGTTCATAGTGATGGAACAAGATGGGATTTGTCCCTGCCGTTTAACGGAGGTAATATCTCTAGGCCAATCGGAGACTTGATAGCTGGTAAGAGAGTGGCCACTCCCAAACGGACTTGCCCAAGTCGTTTGCATTGTCAGTATCAAATCTGGTCCGATGAACATGGTCTGGCTATATAAGGATGACACGCATCTTGCCTTATGCCAGATCGAGATATTGAGACAAAAGGATTAGGGAATGTAGGATTCCAGTACAAGTGGGAGATTGTTGGGAATGTCCTGAAATCTACCGTACTATCTCTAGAAAGTATGATAAGTGTCGAGATCAGACATAAGTCATAAATACTGGGTGATCATGATGACTTGCTAGAGCCCGCTCATGATCTATAAGTTTAGGACTTATTACCAGTATTGTATGATCCCTAAGGGTCACACACCATAGCTAACGGGAAAGTTAACAAGGAAATAATACAGTAAGATGCAAGGCATTTACTGTATTTTGTACAGAGAATTGGGCCAGACAAAATACAGTTTTTGTCTGATTTGGGTCTTGGGCCCAAAAGCCTAATAGGCCGTTAGTTTAATTACTTGGGCCCATATAAGGAAGAGGACAGGCGCCTAGGGCAAAAAAATACACAATCTCCTGCGATTTTGCCTTAGCCGTCCTCCTCTCTCTCTCTGTTGATTCCAACTTGGTCTAGCAGCCTGATCCAGTAGCTTGTAAGCGTGTGGATACCTAGGAGGAGCCGGTTATCATCAGCTCTTGCAGATCTCTTCATTCCTTTGATCAATCCGCTGCAATCATAAGGTAATGAATATGATCTGTTTATGATTCAACTGCAAATCACCTAGATCCTAGTTGATTATGTGCTAGGTTGTAACCTGACAATTACACCAATGAACACACATAATCCTTCACTCGGGTCCTGCAAAACAAGACGGACTACAATATGACGGAAAAGTGCGTGGATTCATGGTGCGAGGTGTTGTCAGAATATTTACCGGACGGAAACCAATCAACCGGCTCCCACTATGAGACCGAAAAGTTGATGCGCAACTTAGGTCTCCCGTATGAGATAATTGACGTTTGTTATTACAATTGTATGATCTTCTGGAAAGAGGATGAAAAGTGGGATAAGTGTCAATTTTGTGGAGCAGAAAGATGGAGACCCAACGACGGAAAACGTAGAACCAAAATACCATATAGTTGTTAGAACTCGTTTTTATGGAAATGGTTTACGACCATATTCCGGTAAGATTTCCGGTGAAGACGTTCATCGGAATGACTAGTTCTTGGGCACAATAGAATCGTCGCTGCGTCCACTACAAGGTGGTGTATAAGAACGATAAAAACGAAGTTCGGTTGAATGAGAAATTGAAGTCTGAATGGACAACTTGGAGTGTAAAGGAGATATGGGCTCGGGCTTTAAGCTTTATGGCCTTGAATAAGATTGTAGGTTCAAAGATTAATTTAATTTTGGCCTAAATCTATTCTGAAAATTTTGTTGATTTGGTCAACTAAAATATCTCCTATAATTAAAAGTTTCTAACATACAATCAACACACATAATGGTGTGAATCAATTCAAAAAATTCAGTTATGAGAATAATTCTCATTAATGTGGAGTATGTTACTTTTTTTTGAAATGTGGCTATTTAAAACAAGCCTTGACTCCTCTTCTTTATCAATCTCATTACCATACAATCTCCTCTCTTCTTCTTCTCCATGTTTCTTAGTGTCTGAGAGTACAACACAGATTTTTTGGTTCGTTAGCTTTGTTCTCGAGTGCATCGAAGCAGAGAATAGAGTAGTTTTATCCTGGGATTCTTGAGCGTATCAAACCGGAGCACTACGGGCGTTTAAAGAATTAAGGAGAGAGATCTTTGTCTCGACTCTACTCACCTTCCGGTTCTTCTTCAATCAGTTTACGGTAGTTGGGTTCATATTTTGATTATTTCCATCATGTTTTAATCATTATAATCTGTAATATTGTTGCTTCTAATATCAGTTCTGCCCATTGTTGAATTTAGTGCTCATAATAGTCGTATGTGGTATCTACCTATTACTGACAGATTGAAGAGGATGTATCAAAGCGAGAAGACTGCAGCGGCAATGAGATGGCATGCTGAGCACCGAGCAAAGGACGGAGAAATGTCTCATCCATATGATGCAGCAGAGTGGAAAATTTTTCAAGACCTGCATCCCCGCTTTGCCGAAGAACCCCGGAATGTTTATCTTGGATTATGTACAGATGGATTCAATCCATTTGGCATGACTCGCAATCATTCGTTGTGGCCTGTGATACTGACTCCATATAACTTGCCCCCTGGGATGTGCATGAACACAAAATACTTGTTTCTTACAATTCTAAATGAAGGACCAAATCATCCGCGAGCTAGTCTTGATATCTTCCTCCGACCTCTTATTGAGGAGTTAAAAGAGTTGTGGTCTACTGGAGTCCATGCATATGACGTGTCCTTGCATCAAAATTTCAATCTAAAAGCAGTGTTGATGTGGGCGATAAGCGACTTTCCGGCGTATGGTATGTTATCGGGATGGACGACTCATGGTAAATTATCTTGTCCAATTTGCATGGAGGATACAAAGTCTTTTTATCTACCGAATGGACGGAAGACGTGTTGGTTTGATTGTCACCGTAGATTTCTTCCGCGTAGGCATCCCCTAAGGAAGAATAAAAAAGACTCCTTGAATGGAAAACACGCTGTGAATGAGTATCCACCTCAATCTTACACCGGGAAGCAAGTTTATTATGAGCGGTTGTATAGTGTTTTACCACCTAAAACAAAGGATTGCGGTGGAAACGGTCATGAGAAGAAGGCTGGCTATGGCACCGGGCACAACTGGCACAAAGAAAGCATATTCTGGGAGTTACCGTATTGGACAGACCTCACTCTCCGACATAATCTTGATGTGATGCATATTGAGAATAATTTTTTCGACAACATCATGAATACTCTAATGAATGTTAAGGGTAAAACAAAAGACAACATCATGTCACGAAGGGATATAGAACGATTCTGTTATCGACCACACTTACATGTTGATAGTGATGGTAAAGCTCCTTTCCCCATCTACACATTGACAACAGAAGCCAGAGAAAAGTTATTGGAATGGGTGAAACAACATGTTAAATTTCCAGATGGTTATTCATCAGACTTAGCCACTTGTGTTGATATGGCTAATAAAAAGTTTTCGGGCATGAAGAGTCATGACTGCCATGTTTTTATGGAGCGGCTATTTCCATTTATCTTTGCTGAACTCCTAGACAGGAACGTCCACCTTGTGTTATCAGGTACTAATAATACTTTCATTTGTTATCTCAACAAATTTCTAAGATTATAGTATTTTATAATAATCGTTTTTCTTAATTGTATGTTACTGTAGGGCTTGGAGCATTTTTTCGTGACTTATGTTCAAGAAATTTGCAGAAAAGCCGCGTCCAAATCCTAAAGCAAAACATAGTTCTGATCATATGCAATTTGGAAAAGATATTTCCTCCTTCTTTTTTCGACGTTATGGAGCATTTGCCTATACATCTTCCTTACGAAGCTGAGTTAGGAGGCCCTGTGCAATATAGGTGGATGTATCCTTTTGAAAGGTTTTTCAAAAAGTTGAAAGGAAAGGCGAAGAACAAAAGATATGCAGCAGGATCGATTGTTCAATCGTATATCAATGACGAAATATCTTATTTCTCAGAGCAATACTTTGACGCAAATATACAAACAAAATCAAGGTAAACACTAAAGCTAATTCCATTTGTAGATTATGTACATATTTAATGTGAGTTACCTTTCACCGCGTAGGTTAACAAGATTTGACGAGGGTGAAGCCCCAGTGTATCATGTCAAAGGAGTACCTGATATATTTTATCGCGTAGGTCGTCCAAGTGGAGAAATGCACCAAATATGGCTATCAGAGAAGGACTATAAATGTGCACATGCATATGTTCTGCGCAATTGTGATTATTTTCAGCCGTTTGAGAGGTAAAACTTGGAATTTAATTTATTTAGATTCATAAGCATATGTTTTTATTTCTCACATATGTCTTCGTCTTATATATAGTATGTTCGAGGAGTATATTTCGGCAAAATATCCAGGACTCCCAGAAAAAGAAATTGCTGTGAAAAAAGCTGAGGAATATTCTACTTGGGTAAACGATTATGTATGTCTTAAAAAACCTTGCAAGTTTTGTGTGTATACATATTGTAGCCACATGGTAATGTATATTTGAATGCAGGTTACTTACTGGAAGGACACAATTTCTTTTCCTCCTTGGGTCAAAGAGATCGCAAATGGACCCGTGAATAAAGCCAAAACATGGCCTATCTATTTCACAAGAGGATATTTGTTTCATACTCAGAATCACGGCGAGGGACGGAAGACTTGTAATTATGGGGTATGTGTTAAAGGTCAGAATTATTCTAATGCATCAGATGAAGCAGATTTCTACGGGACCTTAACAGATATCATACAACTTGAGTACGAGGGGATAATTGATTTGAAAATCACACTTTTTAAGTGTAAATGGTATGATCCTGTTATTGGTAGAGGCACTCGGAGAAGCAATGGTGGTGTTGTTGACGTTCTTTCATCGAGGAAATACAATAAATACGAACCATTTATTCTAGGTATGTATATACTGAAGGATTGTTTAGTTGATCCTGATTCAATTCTTAGATTCATATCAACCTAAACATGCGGATCTAGGTTCTTCTCAGAATAGAAACAAATGATGATCTCACCTTATACCTGTTTGCAGCGGAAAGAGATGGTATGTCTGAGATCAGAGAAACACCGAGGGATGAATCCTCCAAAGGTTCACACACGCGATCACAGAAAACGGCTGCTAGACCACAAGGAGCTCGGCGCAGAGAGAGAGAGAGAGTTTTCGGCTGGGTGGCTAGGGTTAATTGTTCAGAAACTCGAGTTTTACCTTATAAAACTTGTCCGATTCCGTTTGGGCCATTTGGCCCAAACACCAATTAACTCGACGGCATTCGCGCACTGTGTCGACCGAAACACCTTGTGTATCGATCGACACACAGTAGCTAAACCGTTTTATTCTCTCTAAGTACAGTAAATGCCTAGCACTTTTACCGTACTTCTGCTAAACCGTTCCTACACATTTTCCTGTTAGCTTAGGCGTGTGACCCATATGGGATCATATAATAAAGGCAATAAGTCCAGGACTTATAGATCATGAGCGGACTCTAGCAAGCCATCATGACCCCCAGTATTATATGACTTATGTCTGATCATTGACATACTCTTACTTTCTAGAGACAGTACCGAGATTACTGGACACAATTCCAACAATCTCCCACTTGTACTGGAATCTCTGTATTCATAATCCTTTTGTCACAATATCTCGATTAGTCATAAGGCAAGATTGGTGTCATCCTTATAAAGACTAATCTTGTTCATCGGACTCTGATTCGATACTGACAATCCAAACGACTCGGGACAGTCCGTTTGAGCATGGCCATGCATTTTCCAGTATTCAAATCTCCGATTGGCCTAGAGATATTCACTCCATTTATATTGGAGGGACAAATCCCGTCTTGTTCCATCACTGTAAACTACTCATTTCACAATGTACCCAAACAAGGTCCTTATAACTATCGCAGAACGATAGCGTTAGACAATGATCAAAGTACATCAGTCCATGTGCAGTCACATGCATGCGAACTCAGGTCTAAGGACTATACTCTATAGTCGTAGTAAGAATCTCTTATGACACAGATATAAATATCCTGAAGAGTTCTTATAAGCGGGTCTTGTCCGGTCGTATGTTCCCAAACATACACCTATGTACTGACTTTGATGCCGCGCATCTATGACACACTGAGACTTTGTCATAAGTCACGTACCAATCCAGTCTCACACGGTTGTTGGTGTTCCAATTTCAACAACCTTCGACTAGGGACAGGATGATATAAAACATTTATCAAATATAGGGTCTCATGATCAAGCTAAATGACTTCGATGACTCAAGATCAAGTCATTTACTTCGATGACCTATAAAATGGTTTATATCACTTTGGAACGATTATTTCATCACAGTTAAAATAATCTTGAAATAATAATTTCATTAAACATCTTAAATGTTGTTTCAAGAACATATCCAATAACTAAATAAAGCCCTTTAATAACTCCCACTGAAATTAAGACTACATCTTAATTTCACTTATCCTACAGCAACAGTCCGCGACTCGTGCTTAGGCCTAAGGAGTGGCTTCGTTAATAGATTAGCAACGTTCTCATTCGTTGAAACTTGCTGATCTACTTAACATCTCTGTCATTTATCTTACGGAATAGGTTATACCTATCCTCAAGGTGTTTGGACCTCTGATGTGCAGCTAGTCTCATCTATGCTGGGAATCACATCAAGTTCAGTGACGAACTCTTCTTTCCAAACAACCTCTTTCGCCACTTCCCAAGCTGCGAAATGTTCAGCTTAAGTCATTGAGTCAGCAACAGTGCCTTGCACCGCCAGATAGACACAAGATATAACCGGACTGTGATCGGAAATCATCTTTGTCTATTGGAAACTTGCCTTTCAGACTCTATCGACTTATAGCACCTCACTTTCTCCGTAAATCAAGAACTTATCCTTAGTATTCCTCAAATACTTTAGGACATACTTTAGGAAACTTGATTCTTTGCTGGATTTGACTGGTCTTTATTTGTCTTGCTTAACATTAAAGCAACATCAAACAAGTATGTTTCATGGCATACATGATAGATCCAATTGCCGACGCATATGGAATCTCATCCATGCATTTAAGCTCAGCAGTTATCGTAGGATACTGTATCTTGCTTAACTTAATGCCATGTGACATTGGCATAAAACCCTTCTTGGATTGCTCAAAACGTGTAGGACTTTGTCAATTTAAGAATCTGACTTTGTCCTATCAGCTCTTTTGGATCTCTATCTTTAGATCCAAAATCCAAGAACTACGTGGCTTTACCCATGTCAATCATTAAACCAACTCCCAAGCTAGTCCTTTACCGACTACAGCGTTGGGACGTCATTTTCGAGAATCAGTATGTCATCGACATACAATATGAGAAATGCAATATCGCTCCCACTAATCTATTAGTAAACACACAGTTCCGCTTCGTTCCTGTTCAAGTCAAAACCTTGACTACTTCAACAGAACGAAGATTCCAACTCCGATATGTTTGCTTCCATCCATGAATGGATCGATGAGGCTAACTTACATAAAATGTAATTTTTCGGAGTCCGGGCTCACTTTCGCTTCTTTGAATTTCGCAGATTCGTCGCTTTCAATGATCATCAGATCATGCGAACTTTCAATGATTATCAGGTTCAACTAATGACGAGAAATCACTCTCGGATTAGTAACTGATTCATTCATATCTGCGAACTTCAGGCTCCACAGGTGTAGATTCTACAGAAATCTGTAAATCCTTCCGCTGCTCTCCCTTAATAGGTAAAGCAGCCTCCTGTATTTCTCGAATTTCTTCGAGTTATACTTTTACTCCCACTGTTCTTCTTGGAAAATAACTTCCTTTCTTAGAAAACAGAATGGACGTAAAAGTAACAAGCCTTGGTTTCCTTCGGACAAGGCTCCACAGGTGTAGATTCTACAGAAATCTGTAAATCCTTCCGCTGCTCTCCCTCAACAGGTTGAGCAGCCTCCTGTATTTCTCGAATTTCTTCGAGTTATACTTTTACTCCCACTGTTCTTCTTGGAAAATAACTTCCCTTCTTAGAAAACAGAATGGACGTAAAAGTAAGAAGCCTTGGTTTCCTTCGGACAACCAGCGAAGTAGTACAACTACAAATACTCAGTAAAGACGAATTTGGATCGATTCCAATCCACATTTACGTGGTGTCTTTCAACAGATATTTGTGGAACTATTTCAGCGTAAACTTAGATATTTTAGAGCGTTATTCTTAAATAATATCATGGAAGATTCGTGTGACTCATCTTTAATCATTTCTTATAAGATCTGATTCTTTCTCACAGAAAAACCTTCAGGTTTTCAGGAGAAATGAGCTGTGAAACGATTTCACACTCATTAAGATGATCACACAATCAATGACTTAAGTATTCTCACTCGTGATTTAATCCAGAGTCTTAATACTTTTGTCATTCAGATCCTATACTTCATTCTGGAACTCTTTCGACCATGTCAAAGAATTCCGACTTGTGTCTCATCAAATGAACACAGTCACACTCACTGAAGTAATCAGTAGAGACAATGAAGTACAGGAGATTTTTCTCTGGCATTACTGCTCATTGGGCCACATACATGAGTACGTTCCAGGTCCAATAAGCCTTTGGGCTTTTCTCTAGCTCGGCTAAGATAGGCCCTTTACCTTTTGGTCTAGTAAACAGAATTCAAGTCTCATAAGATATTTTATCAAATGAGCCCAACAGTCCATGACTATGGGATTTCTGAATCCGACTTACTCTATGTGACCAAGACTTTATGCCAAGAAAAATCAGGTTTAATTCATCAGATTTAAACCAATTCGGTATTTATGTTACATTTAGGCACTCTTTGGTTTAAGATATAAAACCCATTCCATGAATAGGGTGCTACAATTAATATTTCATTAAGATCAAAAGAACAAAACTTGTCTTTTATCAAAATGAAAAACATTCAAATTCTTACAAGAAAATGAAAGACAAATCTGCTTAAAGCAGGTACATTGTAGCAATTACTTAATACAAAACCAAGCCTAAAAGGGATCTATAAGTGAAAACCCTACAGCTGAGGCAGCATCCCAAGCTCCTTCCAGACATGTAGTTTCACTTGCCCTTCCTTCAAAGTTCTACTGTTGCCCAGGCTCTGCATATTATAATAAATATCAGTGCCACAACCAGTATCCAATACCTATAAGGTAGAACTTGAAGTAATAACATGAATATCTGAGGAAGTAGTCGCATACATCAACTTCAACTCCTCATCATCTTCCATGAATTTAATGCAATCTCTCTTCCAATGCCCTGTCTCCTTACAGTAGCAGCACTTACCAACGTAAGAGGTATCTGACTCGGGCTCAGAAGACACACGCTTGCCATGATTCAAAATCTGGACAACTTTGTCTTCACCCTTGTCAGCATTAGGTTTAGTAAACCTACCCTTCTCATTCATGAGATTGTACAGGGTACTCTTCACGTTTGGCTCAACTGTCTTGAGCATATTATGCAGTTCAGTCAGCGTCTTCGTTAAGCCTTTCTTGATATAGTTCTTTCTGAACTTATCATAGCTTGACGGCAGTGACTGCAGAATGATTTCAGTTGCCAACTCTTGGCTAACTGGATAATCCAGTTTCCTCAGGTTATCAATGTAACCCATCATTTTACTGACATGAGGACTCACTGGATTATCATTTGGTAGCTTGCAGCTAGTGAGAGACTTAACCAACCGGTATCTCTCCACTCTTATCTTCTCCTGAAATTTCAATTTCAGGCTGCTGATCATCTCTATTGGCGACTCCATGATCTCATATTGCTTCCGCAAGTCTGAGTCCATGGTAGCCAATATCAGACCACGCACATCTACCGCATCATTATAATGCTTATTCCAAGCATCATATACTGCATGAGAAGCATTGGACCCGATCCTCACGGGGAGAGCTCTCTCAAGAACATAGTCCTTTCTCTCCTGTCTGAGGACTAGCCTCAGGTTCCGCGACCAAGTCAAGAAATTTGATCCGTTCAGCTTGTCCATCTTAAGGACAGACCGGATCGAGAAAGTGTTTTGATTGTTTGTGCTAGTCATAACTGAAAATTAAGATAAAAGGATTTTAGTTAATATGTTCAATATGATTAATCTCGTATTAAATTTAATATGATTAATCACGCATTATATTCAATAACATAAGTTATCCTCAATAGAATATAATGATTCCAAGATCCACATATAACTAAGATCAAAGTGGGCCACTGGCCGTCACCCAACCTTAGCTTATATCGGTAAGCCCTATATCGGCTAATTATATCCGTGATATAACTCTTGGTTGTGAATCTGGGCCCGAGGCTCAATCCACTCTGATGTCTCAAGGCCCGGGACTCCCGATGGCCCAGTCAAGAAAACCAGACTATACAGTCATATAATCATTAATGTCTGGGACTCCCAATGACATTTATGAATCACAAACCGTCTTATCCACGCAAAAGCAGACACCCTCACACTGTAAGGCCATGAATACAATTGAATGGGCTTCGACAGCTGACATAGAATGGACAAGACATCCAACGCTTGATATTGTTTGAGGTTCGTAGGTTTATTTAAAAATTCATTCCCAAAATAGAAGATTACTATTTCGGGAAACTTTCCATTTTTGGAAACCTACTATTTTTGGAAACTTTCTAAAATTGGAAACTTTCTAAAACGGAAACTTTCTAACTTTAGAAATTTCTTTAAAATCCGAATCATGCAAATCTAGAAACTTCTATAAATTAAGAAACTTTCTAATTTCAAAATATCGGAAACTTTAATTTAAAATCGATTTATATTCTTTATAAAATAAATTTTAAATTAATCTGAAGAAAGACTCAAATAATTGGCCCAATTGTTTTAACTTCTTGGCCCGAGGCCCAAGAATTGGTCCATGTCCAAGACATGACCCAATTGTCCAATTAAATGACATAACCGGTCTGGTTCATTAAAATTGGTCTAACCAAATTTTAATT
Source organism: Orychophragmus violaceus (assembly GCA_030180135.1). Taxonomy (NCBI): domain Eukaryota; kingdom Viridiplantae; phylum Streptophyta; class Magnoliopsida; order Brassicales; family Brassicaceae; genus Orychophragmus; species Orychophragmus violaceus. The sequence goes on along the minus strand of CM058234.1, from coordinate 59,852,007 downwards.
ACTACGATGACCACAATTGTCAACCGGTTATTTACTAAACCGGATTTTCTCAATTTATTTGGTCCAACCAAATCAAATTAGAAAATCCTGGTTTAGGCACTAAATCCAATAATTCTTTCGACATTGGATTTCTTGTCCCGGTTTAACCAGACTTAATAAAATTATTAAATCTGTTTATTAAACCAGGACGAATTAATTTTAATCAAAATTAAACCGAGCCTTAAACCAACCATGTCGATCGATGAACCAACCGTGTCGATCGATCCATCAACCACATCGGTCGATGCTCTCAGCATCGATCCTGCATCGATCGTGCATCGATCCTGTATCGATCGATGCTCTCACGCATGCACTGAACCGAGTCAAAACCCTAACCGTGTCGATCGATGCACCAACCGCATCGGTCGATGCACCAACATCGAACCTGCATCGATCCTGCATCGATCGATGCTTTCACGCGTTAACAGGGTTAGCCGATAGACTGTATCGACCGATCCATGCGATCATATCGATCGATCCATGCGATCGCAGTCGATACAGACCTTTTGAAATCGCATTCTACCAAATCATATAGCTTGGTTTCTGCAATTTTATGTGTGTTTAGGTTTCAATTCCTTGTTGCTTAAGTGATTTCTCTTATCAGTAGTTGATTCAAAACACTTTTAAACAAGAAAACAATCCTAAACATGAATCTAAACAAGAAAAACCAGAACCTAAAGCTCTGATACCACTGAAGGATTGTTTAGTTGATCCTGATTCAATTCTTAGATTCATATCAACCTAAACATGCGGATCTAGGTTCTTCTCAGAATAGAAACAAATGATGATCTCACCTTATACCTGTTTGCAGCGGAAAGAGATGGTATGTCTGAGATCAGAGAAACACCGAGGGATGAATCCTCCAAAGGTTCACACACGCGATCACAGAAAACGGCTGCTAGACCACAAGGAGCTCGGCGCAGAGAGAGAGAGAGAGTTTTCGGCTGGGTGGCTAGGGTTAATTGTTCAGAAACTCGAGTTTTACCTTATAAAACTTGTCCGATTCCGTTTGGGCCATTTGGCCCAAACACCAATTAACTCGACGGCATTCGCGCACTGTGTCGACCGATACACCTTGTGTATCGATCGACACACAGTAGCTAAACCGTTTTATTCTCTCTAAGTACAGTAAATGCCTAGCACTTTTACTGTACTTCTGCTAAACCGTTCCTACACATTTTCCTGTTAGCTTAGGCGTGTGACCCATATGGGATCATATAATAAAGGCAATAAGTCCAGGACTTATAGATCATGAGCGGACTCTAGCAAGCCATCATGACCCCCAGTATTATATGACTTATGTCTGATCATTGACATACTCTTACTTTCTAGAGACAGTACCGAGATTACTGGACACAATTCCAACATATACATATATAAATATATCAATATCATATATTTATATATTTTTAATTATATTCAATGTATTGTTAATGCACAGCTTCACAAGCGGATCAGGTTTGTTATTTCCCATACCCGTACACAAAGAAGCCGAAGCAATTGTGGCTCAATGTTATAAAGGTAAATCCAAGGAGTTATATTTCAGGAGACTACGAAGTTATGGAACCAACTCTTCTGCAACAAGAAAACGATTATGATGTACTTTTAACTACAATTGACGAGATCGAAGTCGAAAATGTGGCACAAGATAATGAAACTCCATTAGATCTTAATTATGATGTTGGAGATGCAGAACAAGAAGATGAATTTCAATGTAACGTATCATCGTCGGACGATGAAGATGACGAAGAATTGTACTAAATTTTAATATATAATTCAAGTTCAACAATTTGCAAAATTTTATATTTATTTTAAATTTTATAATCATCTTTAAGATCTGAAAAAAAAATGATTACTATGGGCTTTAAAAAATTGGGCCTACTAAATTATTAAAATTTTCTATGGCCCATTAGGCCCAAACTTTTTTTTTTCCTAAAGCCTAAACTATTTTATTTCCTAAAGCCCAAACTAAAAATTTTCTTAAGCCCAAACTAATTATTTCCTAAACCCAACCCTTTCCCGACTAACCCTAAAAATTTGTCTAAGGCATTTTACCCTAATCCTACGCGATTTCAACATCACTCCGTGACTCAAATCCGGCGATCTCATGTGCTCCAACGATGGCAAACAAAGGCCGCGGCAAAGCTGTCGGAGGCGGTGGTCAGAGGCGAGCCGCGCCGAACATCACTCAGAGACCAGTAGGGTCAGCGCCGTTGAGAACTCAAACCCCTTTACCATCGCGATATGATTTCACGCCGTCATCCTCATCTCCGGTGCTCCAACGGAGAAAACCAAGCTCACCACCACATTTTCGTGACTTCCCACCACCGAGAGAGCTTTTTCAGGACTCCCAACCGCCACAAGCACCGCCACATCCACCGTCACAGCGAGAAATCGGACACTCTTCTGGCGCAAGTCGAAACCGGGAAACTCCATCACCTACACTCCAGAACTCCCAAGCGTCTACAATGGCAATCTCCCAAGGTCAGAGTAACCCTACTGTAGATGAGCCCGACTTTGATGGCGAAGATGATGGCGAAGATGATGAGATGTTATATGTTGAGCCGGTGCTCCAAGAAGATCTTCTACAACTCCTCAGTAGCCTGCTTCTGGTGCCAAACCGCCACCAATTTACCACGGTTCTTTCTCCCATACCAAAGCCAAATACAACGTGGTAAGTGAATGTTTTGATTTTTGAGATATTCGTGTGTGATTTGTTAGTGAATTTTGTTGATTTCTAAGCTATGCTTGTGCGACTTGTGACTGAACCAAACTTGGTGAGAAATTGTGTCTGAAATTTGATAATGTCTTGCCAATATATGATAATTTGTGAGCTAAGTTAGTGTTTTGTCTCTGAAATTTGTCAAAATGATAGATATAATGTCTGATTCTTCTCTAAGTGTTCTGTTTCTTGTTTAATACAATAGATCATAGCGTCTGAGTTTCCTTAGTGCACTTAGCCGAGTGTTAAAGGCTTAATAGTTTAATGTTCTTGAAACGTTTGAATGTTTTGATTTTTGAGATGTTAGTGTGTGATTTGTTAGTCAATTTTAGTGATTTATGAGCTATGCGTATGGGTGTGAGATTACTGAGCTATGCTTGTGTTTGGATGTTCTGATTTTTGAGTTAATTTGTTATTATGTCTGAGCTATGCTTGTGTTTTGTGTCTGAAATTTGTCTAAGTTATTGATTGTTTTGTTTTGTGTCTGAAATTTGATTGCTAAACTTTTGTTTTGTTTCTTGTCTAAACAAATAGATGATAATGTCTGAGTTTTCTTAGTCTTGTAGGTTTATTTTGGTTTCTGTCAGTATTAGCTTCAATGTACTAGTGATAAAACCATTAGGAAACTGATATAATCTTTTCTAGACTGTATTTGCATCTTGTCTGTTTTTTTAGTTTGATCTCGTCTGTTTTTTTTAAGTTTGATCTTGTTTGTTTTATTTTTCTCTCTGTCTTGCAACTATATCTCTGTTTGTGGTCATGTTCTTAAGTAGAGGATTACACAATGCTCTCTCTTGTGGTTCAGTCTTTGTCATAGCTTGAATTACACAGTCATTTGCGATCTGTATTTGCTCCCGTTAAATGCCATATAACATGCTTCTCTGCTGCCTATTTGCATTTTGTTATGCATCAGTTTATTGATGCATACTGATCCTTCAAGTTGCTATTACTCAATTGCTTGATTATGTTGTTGACAAATGGTTTATTTTTTTGCAGGTTTGGTCGCGACAAAGGAGCACTTGTCCGGAAGATTACAAGAGTGTTCCTTAACAAGTTAGATGGTCCTTTTTATAGCTGGACAGTTGTGCCCCGGGACCGACATGAGCGTTATTTCATTGAGTTCGCGGTAAAGGTTTCTTCATAATCTGTTAACATCTCTTTCTATTAGTTCTTCTTGTATTGTTCTTGACTAACACATTTTGTCTTTGAAATGCAGAAAACTCACACCTGGGATCCCTTAATCTGAGGGACAGTACAAATACATTTCGAGAGGATCTGTCAGAGAAGGATGAAAGGAATGATTAGCACCGTACGCACTACTCGAAAGCGGCCTCGTTGGATTGGCGGCACACTGTGGACAACGATGACGGCTCACTGGGACACAGAAGACGCTAAAGCTAAGAGCCTTTCCGCTTCCAATGCTCGCAAATCTGATGGTCAAGGTCTTGGTATGGCCATACACCTATCAGGCCAGAAGTCGTATGAGCAAATCCAACAGGAAATGGTTAGTGATTTCCACATTTTCTATATCTTTAACCTCTGCAACTTTATAGTGTTTTATTTTGAAATTTCAGGAAGAAGAGAGGGGCAGACCTGTTAGTATTGGCGAGGTGTTTGTTAAGACGCATACGAAACCCGATGGCACGTTTGTTGATCTTAAGGCGAAGAATATAGCTGACACATATGAAAAGAATTTGCAAGCTAAGAAGTCTGAGCTCGTGGCAGCCGCAGCAGAAACTTCAGACAGTGATCCGAGACCTCCGGAGCTCACGACAGATGACTACAATGAGATATTTCTTCAGGTAAAGTCCCTAACTGGTTTCATTTTTCATACCTTATGCGACTCATATAATCTGGGTTTTTTTTTGCAGTCTACTCTAACTGATGTTAGAGGACGTCCGTACGGAGTTGGAAGCCTCGAGAACACTCTTCAAAACGGCAAGCGTAAGCATCCGGGCAGTGCTTCTTCTTCTTTTGTGGCAATGCAACAGCAGCTTCAGAAAGCTCAGCGCCAAATAGAAGAACAGTATGCGCATAATGTGGAGTGTGAAAAAGAGCATAATCGAGTGGTGGCTGAACAACAAAAGAAGATCGATAAATTGTCATTGGTGGAGAAGTTCTTGCTTGAAACAAACCCGGAGTTTGTGGACTTCATAGAATCTCAGTCTTCTCCATCCTAATAAGCTAAATTTCTGATTCTCCATGTTAGATATCTAATGTAGATAGGTGTTTTTTGACAACTCCATTGCTTGGAGTTTTGTTAGCTAGACAAGCTTATCAAATGACTATGTAAAAGATAAATGTTTTGGATTGATTGATATATGAAGCAAGTAATTAGGTATGTCATTTATGATTTTTGAATGCTTTTAATTTGCCAGATTCGTAAGAATACAGCAACACCAAATCATGTTACCATATTTTAGAAAAGTTGAGATTTTGGTCGCACTTTGGTCGTATTAGGTGTCGCAATTAAGTCGTACAGTAGTCGTATATTAGTCGCACATGACAGTCGCATATTAGTCGCAGATAATAGTCGTACATGAGTCGCATATCAGTCGCACATTTGGCGACTACTTTGCGACTGATATATGACGTAGTCTATGACACACATGACAGTCGCATATTAGTCGCAAAACTGCGACTACACGTATTTGTGACGAGTACTAATACAACTACATACTTTAGTCGCATATTAGTCGCAAATTTAATATTAGCGACTAAAATGCGACTCATATTGTAGTCCTCATATGACAGTTTTCTTGTAGTGCGATCATGAGCCGAATTTGTTTTGTTGGGCCAACTAATTGTCCAGAGAATATGTATGGGCCGGGCTAAGTAGATGGGTGCTAAATCCATGTGTAACAATACCCCCCCAGTTCGTCGATATTTGAGTTTACTGAATCCGGAGGATTGCCCAAGTTTTAGCTGGGTCGATACATGATCGGTGGGTCTTTGGTCGGCTTCATTCTCGCATCTTCGTTTTTAGGTCGATGTTTCGATCTTTGAGAAGATGAAAAAGCTTCTTGGGAAGGGGCCATAAGTCGGAAGGCCGCCAATATGTAATGATGATGCTTTCCTCGAAGAACTCTCGCTCCTTTATAAATACATCTCTCGTCTCTCTTCACTTCTCATTTCTCTCCTTCCGCAGGTATATTCGCTCTTCCTTTTCTCTAGAATTTATGTTTCTCTCTCTAAATCTTTGTTTGTACTTTCGTAACGAGGATTGACTCGAACTCTGAATCATCATCCGAACATGATGACCGGTTCTCGGTAAGGCTATTAAAGGGAAATTCGGCTCAGTCCAGCACGTCTGTCAGACAGACCAATTCTTCGGCGAGGTCGGACCAACGAACATAAATTATTAGTGCTGGAGAAACTGTGCTCGTGGTGGAGCTTCCCAGCTCGAGCTTCGTCTTCCCGAGGAGGACGAGAGGCCTTGGCAATGCCTGGCGGGGTGGATATGCATGTACGACTTCTGGTTCAGGACACTCATCTGAGGTTTCCTTTGTTGAAGCTGCTCATCGTCAACTGTGAGAAAAGGAGAATTGCAATCTCCCAACTTTTTCCTGCGGTGATTCGCAACCAGGTTGGTTCGATGGTCATGTCTGCAGAATGTGATGTCGAAATGAGTCTACCATTTTCGAAGAGATTTCGACGATTTCGGTGAATAAGGAGACTACAGCAACTCGTTATGTCAACAAGAGGGTCTGAAACGGTCTCAAGATCATCATCAAGAAACCGTCTAAGACTGATGATTGGCAAGATCGATATTTCTATTTGCAGGATAATGGGCCTACTGTTCCTCACCCGGAGAGGACGTATAGGATGAAGTGGAGCCATTTTCATGGTAGTACTCATCTTGTGCTTTGTATGTTTCTTTTTGTTGACTAACTCATGCTTGTTTCTCTGGTTTTGTAAATCCTCATCCCTTTTGTGTTCCACCGCCAGAAGGATTTCGCGAGGATTTGAAGAAGCTTGTCGCGCTCGGAATCCAAAAGTGGTCGGAGATTGACACTGAGAGAGTGAGGAGGTCTCTTGATCGTGTTGATTCAGGTACTTTTATTATCCTTCCCTTTTCTTTTTTTTGTCTTTGATCGGTTTCGAGTGTTTGGTTTTGTAGGTGGTTCGCGTATGCATTCCATCAAATCCTTAATCGAGTTGAACAACGAGCCTGTTCGTATTTACCCGAAGAGGAGGAGAGCAAAGAAAGACATGATTCGTATGGACATTGAGATTTTCGAGTATGTCGAGGAGAACCTTGGGGAAGAGCAGATTAATGCTAGCAATCAAGACCGTTGTGGCGAAGACTCGCTTGGACCGCTTCCGGAGGGGCTGATTCTTTGGGACAAACATGATCGCCAGCTGTATCGCGAGGTGAGTGAGATAGTAGATAGAGTGGATGCAGAGAACAAACAAAAGAATAAGAAGAAGAAGAAGAAGAAGAAGAAGAATAAGAAGAAGAAGAAGAAGAAGAAGAAGAAGAAGAAGAAGAAGAAGAAGAAGAAGAAGAAGAAGAAGAAGAAGAAGAAGAAGAAGAAGAAGAAGAAGAAGAAGAAGAAGAAGAAGAAGAAGAAGAAGAAGAAGAAGAAGAAGAAGAAGAAGAAGAAGAAGAAGAAGAAGAAGAAGAAGAAGAAGAAGAAGAAGAAGAAGAAGAAGAAGAAGAAGAAGAAGAAGAAGAAGAAGAAGAAGAAGAAGAAGAAGAAGAAGAAGAAGAAGAAGAAGAAGAAGAAGAAGAAGAAGAAGAAGAAGAAGACACAGCCTAATGATGTCTCGACTGATGAGGTTGAGGTTCAGGCTAGGGCTCGGGATCAGGGGACCGAGAATGTTACTGAGGCGCCCCTCAAGAAAAGAAGGAAGAAAACAAAGGCGTCTAGTGCTGATACAAATGTTGAGGGTCGAGAGGTTGAGGTTACTGAGCATGCTAAGGAGCATGCTAAGGAGCATGCTAGGGAGCATGCTGAGGTGACCGAGCAGGCCAATGCTATGGAGGTTGGTGATCCTGCTGGTCGGGCTAAGGGCGGGGATGACTTGGCTGCTGATCTGAGCAAAACGGAACGGCTTATGCGATCTGTTTCACACTCTTTGAGCTAATCCAACAAGGGATCTTCCTCCAACTAACTCCTTCTTTATGCCTGAGTTCCATAAGCAGGTTAGTACTGCTTTCCTCGAGTATGTTCTCTGTTGGCTCAGTCTGTTGTGTTTGTCGCGTTACATACTATTATTAACCTTTGTTTGGTTCTCTAGGGCTTCTGCAATCTCAACCTTCTATTCGGTCTTTATGAACATGAGCTGCTTGCTTGTAAGAATTCGATCAGGCAACTGAAGTGGGATCGTGTCAAGGCTCAGAGGGCTCCTACCGAGCTCAAATGCTATCAGGAATTAGTGAAAGTTGTGGATGAGATCTGAGTGTCCCTTAAAGCTGAAGAGGACTTGGTGGCCGTGCAGGAGAAGAAGATAGAGGAGCTCAGTGCTGAGAATGTTCGGTTGGAAACCGAGAACAAAGAGTGCCTGTCAAGTTGTTCCAATGCTTAGGCGGAGGCCGATGACTCGGCCAAGCGTGTGGAAGAATTGGAAGCCGAGCTGAAATTCGAGCGTGACCGTATGAAGGCCTCTCGTTAGTATGAGGTTCTCAAGGAGAGGAAAAAAAATGTTTGATAAGGCCCAGACTCGTATGGAGAAGATCTAGAAGGCGAGGGATGAGGAAGCTCGTGGGAAGAAGAAGCTGATACAGCTGAACCAAGCTACTACTGTTGTCGCGATGCTGAAGATGCTAGTTTGCGAGGGCTTTGGGATTCCGTTAACTAAGATAGAGAAGGCGTAATCTGACATAGTTACTCTTAGGCGGAGCTTCTTCAGATCCAGGTCACAAACTTACTCGAGAAGGATCTTTCCATGACTCCACTGGAAGAGCATGGTCGTGAAGGTAGCTCGGCTATAATCGTTGCGAATCCCTACGGTTCCAATGTAGAGACCGTGACTCCCGTTGTAGTGAGTACTCTTTGCTTAGCAGGGCTTATTGAGGGTGATGATGGAGCTCGGGTCGTAGATCAGATTGGGAATCAGCTCGAGGACCTTGCTCCCGATCAGCCCTAGGATCCAACCTGTAGTCAAGCTGGAGGCCGTTCTGTCGATGTTTCTTTTTTTTTTTTTGTACTCTTGAAATATCCTTGTTTTAATGTATGCTTGGGCTTGTGCTTTATGTACATCCCCTTTCTCTCTTTTTTTATGGAATTGCCTTATCTTTTTCTGCGTACATAAGACAACTTTTTTGGCATATTCACATGTTCGGTTTGGTTATGAGTGGTATGCTCGTTTATTAAGTTCGATGCTAAAAGGGGCGAGTAGTATGATCGGCTTACCTTGTAAAGCGGATCGGGACAGTTATGCGAAATTGGGCTCGGCTTATTTTTTCTGTCAATCGTTCTTGTGCGGGAACTAGGCCCGGCTTACTCATTTTATGGGAACGAGGCTATGCTTGTTGTACCAAAGGTCAGGTGAGAGTAAGTGATCGGCTTTTCCTTAGGGGTCTGATCGGGCCATTTGTGCGAAAACTAGGTTCGGCTTGATTCCATGCCGATCAACCTTGTGCGGGACTAGGCCCGGCTTGCGTGTTTTTAAGGCATGCTGATCGAGCAATTGGCCTGAATGTCAACTTGTTCGGGTGTAGATAAGATAGTAAGTAGACACTAAAGTACTTGATAAAATTTATTTATAGATATAGCTGAGCCTCGTGAGAGGTTGCCTACGTACCCCAAAAACGGGAAGTAGTTCACATTACATATTGAAGTAGGCTGAGATCGTGTGTAGCAAGGTCGATTTTTTATTTTTTGAGAGCATACTCAGGTTTTTTTTTTGAGCTCTTGCTCAGGGTCTTCAGTCTTCAATTCTTCTTGCGTTGTCTGTTCGGCTCAGTAGTAGTACCCCCTGAGCTTGTTTGCGTTCTACGAGCGTGGAATAGATTCTACCTTCATAGTGACGAGCTCGTATACTCCTAGTTTGAACACCTTCATGATGATGTAAGGACCTCACCTGTTGGCTCTGAGCTTGCCTGCTTGATGTTCGCGCGTGTTCTCGAACACTTTGCGAAGGACGAGGTCTCCTTCGACAAAGCAACGGCCCTTGAATTTCTTGTTGTAGTGGCGAGTTATTTGATGCTGGTCATTCTGAAGTCGCAGCAGTGCTTGGTCTCGAAACTCATCCACTTGGTCGTGCCGATCAATGATCATATTGTTGTTTAGTTCTTCGTGCTCGGGTGAGACACTTAGTCGGATTGTTAGTATGCTTACTTCTGCTGGGGTCATTGCTTCCATTCCATGAGAAAGGGAAAAAGGTTTCTGGTCGGTTGAGTTTCTTGGCGTTGTTCGGTGGGACCTTAGGACACCGTCCAGCTTGTCGGCCCAAAGGCCTTTCTTGCTTTCCAGCCATTTTTTAAGTACGTCGATGATCGTCTTCTTCGTTGCTTCGGCCTGCCTATTTCTCTGTGGGTACCTCAGGGTTGATTTGCTTAGTCTGTTTTTCCATCTGGCGCAGAATCAATCGAATATGTTTGATATGAACTGAGATCCGTTGTCGGTGACATTCTCGTATTGGAGACTGTTGCGGCATGATGTACTTCTAGCCAAATTTTTGCACGTCAAGATCGTGGATTTCGGCATACAATTCTGCCTTTACCCAGATCGTGGACAAAGTAGTCGGTTATGATCAGGATTGGCGGGGTGGACAGATAGTTCTTCAGCTGCTGGAATGCGTCCTCGCATTTTGCGTCCAATTCGAACTTTTTATTTGCTTAGAACAGATTGTAGAAAGGGAGGCACTTGTCGGTCGATCGAGAAATTAATTTGTTTAGAGCCGCAACTCGTCCGGTTAATCGTTGAACCTCTCAAGTGTTCTTTGGTGAGGGAGCTCTGTGATTATCATTATCTTCTTTGGATTGGCTTCAATTCCCTTTCTCGTGACGATTTAGCCGAGGAATTCCCATGATGTGACTGTGAACCTGCATTTGGTCAGATTCAGCTTCATCCCATACTTGTCTTAACTTTCGAAGTATGTGGCTAAGTGTTGTACGTGATCATCACCCGAGGTGGACTTGACGAGCATGTCATCGATGTAGACTTCCAGGGTTTTGCCGAGCTGATCGGATAACATGTGATTGACCAGGTGTGGTATGTTGCTCATGCGTTCTTGAGCCGAACAGCATTACTTTGTAGCAGTAGGTGCGCGATTGGTAATGAACGAATTCATCTTGCGATCAACGGGGTGCATTATAATATGGTTGTACCCGGCGAAGGCGTCCATGAATGAGAGCAGGTCGTGTCTGGCAGTTGCGTCGACGAGTCGGTCAATGTAGGGCAAGGGGAAGCTGTCCTTGGGGCATTCTTTGTTGACGTTGGTGAAATAACTGCACACTCACCATTTACCGTTTTTCTTTTTAACGACCACGGGATTTGCTAGCCAGTCGGGATACTTGACATCGGTGATCGACCCTACTTTTGAGAGTCTTTCTACCTCGTCGTTGACGGGCTTTGCACGCTCGGGGCCGAGCTCTCTTCTCTTTTGCTTGATTGGTTTGAACACTAGATCGACGTCATAAGTAGGTCTTTAGTTGCACTCGCAGACAATTTTAGGTTCTAAATTGATTAGGTTTTCATCTGATTGCTTGAAGGCTTGTTGCATATTATTTTTGCATACTTCTCATCCGGTCATAAGTAGTCATGAATTTTTTACAAACTTTTATGTGACTAGTTGATATATAATGGTTTTAGGTGTTTTGAACCATGATATATGTACATAATCGAGCCTTTTATAGAGTCTTTCGAGTCCTTTTAGGTGTTTTATACGTTTTAGCACGTTTAGAGCATATTTGGATATTATGGCGCATTCTAGAGTTATTTGGAGCATTCATGCGATAGCAGAGAAGTCGGTATGATTATTTGAGGAAAGTGTCTAACGACACCCTATTTGTGTCGGTCGAGACATATTCTGATCAGGAGAAAATCGCCGATTAATGAAGACTGAAGAATTTGCAATTTAGCCCAGAAATTTCTCATAATAACAAAGAAGCCCAAACTGTGTTCTAACTTTATATTAGGGGTTTTAAGCCATTGTTTAGGCTATGCTTTATTTCATTATAGATTAGGAGATTTGGGGACTGGTCTTGTACTCGATAGAGAAGAGATATCGAATCTTTTGGATTTTATATGATATCTATTTTGATTATGTCTTTTGTTATGAATGCTATGTCTGAGTAGACCTCTTGTTAGGTTTCGGGATTCTCACTAAGGATTTTAAGGAATGTTATAATAATTGGTTAACTAGGATTCATCATCTAGTTCTTCATCTAAGTTGTTCTTAATGCTTAATCTGAACTGGCCATTTAGATTATTGATATCAGATTAATTAGCGCAGCGAGAGTTGGTTAATTAATTAGAAAAGAACCTAATTGAGCAAATTACCTATTCGCAAAGAGATTTGGCTTAGGGAATTTGTGAACGAAAGAACCTGAACTAAATGCATGTTTAGAACTCTAGGATTCGCAACGAGAGTTGGCTTACTAGGTTGTTAGACATAGATAATTATCGCAGCGAAAGCTGGTTAGTTATATTTCTATGATTCTAGTTCAAGAACGCTAATAGATTAAATCCTGATTGATTTGTTATCTAATTTCCTGATTTCCTGGGAACTTCCTGAAACCTGACGCCTTTGTTTATTGATCACACACCGTTTACTTTACTTGTTTTGTTTACTGCTTTCACTTGCTTCGCTTAGCTTCATTCGACTACTCATAATCTATCGTGTGAAACTTGAGTCTCTGTGGATTCGATACCCTAGATATTACATTGTTCGACACTGTGCACTTGCAGTTAGAAATATGGATAAAATTTAACCTATCACTTTTTGGGCGCCGTTGCCGGGGACTCTTTGAGTTCACCGATAGATTTCGTATTAGAATTTAGACTAAGCTATTTTCTTTTCTTTACTTACGTTTTTGTTTTGTTGGTGTTCCAGGAAACGCTTAGTGTCGATCGACACACTTCGGTTATCAATCAACACCAACCGCGACCAAAGACACCGAGGACTTGAGCACTTAGCAAGATTTCAATGGATCATGTAATTATGATTCGCGGTGAGGACGGCATTCTACAAGATCAGGAGGGTCACATACGAGACGCGAAGGGTCATATACTGGTTAGGGAAGGAGAACCCATTGTGCCAGATGTTGTCGTGGGCGCGGAATAGGCACAACAACAGAGAAACAAAACGAATGGTCGCGAGAAGACACTTGCTGACTATAACAGACCAGATCAGTTCTATGTCAATCGGTCTGCGATTCGACCATCTTTGTTTACTAGAGCTGAAGCCAGAGTACTACGCTTTGGTTGGGCAACATCAGTTCCAGGGGGCTCTCAAGCGAACATCATATGGACCATATAGAGACCTTTAAGGATCTGGCCAGTAGCATTAAGTCTGATGGAGTCTCTGCCGACTAACGTTTCTGCAAGCTCTTCCCATTCTCTCTTACTGGAGAAGCAGCTCTCTGGTTGAAGCAGCTAGCACAAGGATCTTTGACTACCTGGGATGACATTAAGAGGAAGTTCCTCTGAAACTTCTATGATGATGCTTGATCTGATCGGTTGAGAGAGGACATCCTACACTTCAAACAGGGTCCTACAGAGGCATTAAAAACCGCTTGGGTTCGCTTTAAGATGTACCAGAGAGATTTTCCACATCATGGTTTCTCTAAGGTTCAATTGCTGAGTATTTTTTCATTGGTGTGGATTTGTGGTATCAGATGGCCATAGACGCTGCAAGTAATGGGAACTTCAACACAAAATCTCTAGAGCAAGCTAAGGAGCTGATTGAGAGTTTGGCGTATAGCAACAGCACCAAGAATGCTGATCTGGAGAGAAAGAGATCACGTGGAATGCTGATGGAATTCAGATCGCATAGATGAAGAAGCAAATATATTATGTCCACAGTCTTCTGCTTGGGAAGAAGCATGTTAATTTTGCTGCAGATACAGAGACTTACAGACCAGCTGATGAGTCATAGAATGTCAATTTCATTGCTGGAACTGGTTATCAATCTCAGAGATATGGAAATCGGCAAAGACAAAGTTCTAGTTACACACTAAGATCAAGGGATTATGGTTATTCATCTCATCCAACTCCTCCTCCTAATGAGCATACAAATATTAAATCCATGCTAGAGTAGCTGCTTCTTGGTCAGAATAAGATGACAAGAGATCTGGATGGAAAGAGGGACTCCATGTACCAAGATCTCAGTGAAAGTTGGAGACTTTGACAAGCAGATTTGATAATCTGGATAATCGCATGACGCAAGATGAAGCGAACAATAAGGGAAAGATGGTCCAATCTCAAAAGGAATATGTCAAGGTGATTTTGGTAGAAGATGAAGCTGAGCAGAGAGTTGATTCAGAGACTTCAGAGCTGGAAAATTCAAGTGATCCTCGAGTTACAGAACCTGTGTCGATCGATACACATTTGTGTCGGTCGACACTGATATATCATGGTTTTTACCGGTTTTTAGACCATGATATAAGTGTGTTTTAGAGTCTTTTAGTGTTTCTTTAGAGTCTTTTACAGGTGTTGTTAGGTACAAGCACGTTTGGAGCGGAATTGGAGTTATTGGAGCTTTTTAGAGCATTTTGGTGCTTTGACCCGAGAGATAGAGTTCACTGTCCAAAACAGAGTAGTGCATCGATCGACACACTATGTGCATCGATCGACACACGAGCGAGATGGGCCAAACTCGGCGGTTTATGAAGAATGAAGAATTTGCAGTTGTGCCCAGAAGTTCATGATAATTACAAAGAAGCCCCAAGACGTGATTAGCTTATATAATTAGGTTTTTACATCAGTTTAGAGATACGCTTTCATACTTAGAGCATAGAGTTTCTAGAGATTGGGGCTGATCTAATCCTGTACTGCTTTCTGCTTTTTGGAGAAGATTTCGAACCCCTTTACTTTTATATTCTCTTTTATGCAATCTATTATTTCATTGATTATGTTTTCATATTCTATGTATGAGTAGATTCATAGTTAGGTTTAGGGATTCTCATTAAGGATTTTATGACTTGCTAGATATAATTAATTCAGTTAAGGATTCATATCATAATTGTTCTTCAATCTAAATTGTGCTTAACACTAGTTTATAACCTGATCACTTAGAATCTAGATTTTAGGTTGTTAAATTGACACGAAAGTGTGGTTTAGAATCTGAACTATTTAGGTTGAGCAATTGAATTACTCGCAAATAAATTTGGTTTAATTGAATTGTGAACATATCCAACTTAATCTTAAAGCTATTTTAAACTGTTAGGAATTACAAAGACATTTGGATTTCTGCAATTAGGCTTAGAGAATTCTCACAACGAAAGTTGGTTAATTCTATATCCGTGTTTGAGTTCTAGAACGGTACTTATTTTGATCCTCACTAAATGATTTATCTGCTTGTCTGATTTCCTGAGAACTCCCTAGACTTAGCGCTTTTAGTTAATTGCCTACAACAAAACTTGCTACTGATTTACTTTCCTGCTTTGTTTTTAGTTTCTCATTAAATTTGCTTTCTCCTAGTTTTCACTTGATCGTTCCAAATCTATCGTTACCCAGAGTCCTTGTGGATTCGATACCCTAAGTACTACATTGACATTACTGTGCACTTGCAGTTAGTATAGGGAATAAAACTAGACCTATCAAGTTTTTGGCGCCGTTGCCGGGGACTCTTTGGAGTCTTCGATAGATTCGAACTTAGGGTTTTTACTAGGATTTTTATTTTTTGTTTTAGTTACTAATTTTTCTCTATTTCTTATCTTTCGCAGGTTTAACAATCGCCTAGCATCGATCGTTGCACTACATTTACATCACTGTGCCGTTGTCGGGACTCTTTGGAGTCTTCGATAGATTTGAACTTAGGGTTTAGACTAGGATTTTTATTTTTTGTTTTTGGTTACTAATTTTCTCTATTTCTTCTCTGTCGCAGGTTTGATACTCGCCTAGCATCGATCGTTGCATCATTTTGTGTCGATCGTTACTAAGCGACTGAGTTGAGTCGATCGTTGCACCTTAGCATCGATTGTTTCACTGCGATTACAGACGGTTTATGCAGACGCGTGTAACCAGAATTAATCGGAATACTAATCTCGTTAATCTCCAACTTGAAGAGCTTGCTAGACTACAGAGGACTAACAGGAAAGTTCAAAGAGCAAGGATGGTTCAAGAACGTGTGATTATAATGCCCGATGCTCAAGGTACCCTGAGGGACCGACAAAACAATCCGTACAATGCTGCTGGGAAACGGATTGATGATGAAGAAAATGTGATCCCTGAGCCTGAACAAGAGCAAGGCCAAGAGGAGAGGCGAATAGTTAATCATCATGTTGCTAATGAGAGGACCTTAGCTGACTATAACCGTCCGGATGATTTGCATGCTAACCGGTCAGCTCTTGTACCTCCTGGTTTTAAGAGGAATGATTTTGAGATCAAGACCATCTACTACTCTCTTCTGAGGTAGAATGCCTTACATGGTTTCCCTAATGAGAAGCCAATGGATCATATAGATGAGTTTGAGGACATAGTCACTGGGATGAAGTATGATGGAGTGAACTATGACTATCTGTTTCTCAAACTCTTCCCCTACTCTCTCGCTGGAGATGCTGCTGCCTGGCTGAAACAACTTCCACCTGGGAAGTTTACTACTTGGGACGCTGTAAAGATTGAGTTTCTGAGACACTTCTATGATGATGCTCGCTCTGATCAGTCGAGACAGGACATTCTCACTTTCTCCCAAGGTCCTATAGAGCCTCTTAAGACTGCCTGGATGAGGTTTAAGAAGTACCAACGTGACTGCCCGCATCATGGATTCACTGAGGTAACATTGCTGGGTATTTTCTTTAGAGGTATAGATCTCCCATACCAGACTGCGTTGGATAATTCCAGCAATGCAAATTTCAACACTAGGACTCCTGAGCAAGCTAAGCAACTGATAGATAACTTAGTAAGCCATAATAGCTACAAGACTACTGATAGGAGAAGGAAAGATTCTGGTGGGAAGATAGAGAACCTGGAGATTGCTGATATTAGGAGTAAGTTGGACACTGTTTGCAATCTTCTAGCTGGGAAGAAAGCTGTCCATTTTGCTCAAGATGTAGAAGTGATCAATGCTGAAGAAGATGGTCAGGAAGAGGATGTGAACTACATTGGAGGATCTGGTTTCCAAGGAAACAGGTTTGGAGGACATCAAGGTAATAGATTCTTCAGTGGACAGAAGAGTGCTTTTACAAGCAATCAAAACTCTTCTGGCTTTGGACAAAATGCTGGTTTCCAAAAGCCTTTTCAGCAAGGTAATCAGAGGACTTATGGATCTTCCTCTTACCAAGTACCTCTTGTTTCTAATGCTCATGAGAGCAAGATGGAGAGTATGATGGAGCAGCTGCTGGAAGGACATACTAAGATTGATGTGGACTACAACAGGAAGTTAGATGATGTTTATGAGGATCTCAATGGGAAGTTTGAGTCTCTAAGTACTCATGTGAAGAAATTGGACACTCAGGTGAGCCAAATTTCAAGCTCTATTAAGGGAAAGAGTGTCGTAGACACCCACATTAAGGCCTGGTCAGTGTACATTGATAATGGATCACACCAAGGTGAAAGATTTGAGCTAAATACAGCTGAACTAGTGGAAGAGGCTTAAAATTCTGAATTTGAGGAAAATCTCTCGGGTGGAATCTGTGAAAACTTATCTGCATCGATGGATGCACCTCTAGCGTCGATTGTTGCATGTCGTTGATAGACAGATTCACATGACTTTTATGGCATTGATGCAGAGGCAGATCAAGAGCTTAATCGTTTATTCCCTGGAGTGTCTGAGATAACTCAACAAGAGATTGATGAGGTCAGACAGTTAGGAGAGATGGAAGAGAAGTTGGAAGAAGTTCCACCATCTGATGATCCACCTTATCACCCTTGTGTGCAAAGGTACTTGGAGAAGATGCTGCCAATGGACGAGATGTTGAAGGATTGGGTTATAGTGGTTCCTCAACAGATAAGTGATGTGCTTTTAACTTGGATTCCTAAGAAGCTACCTGATCCTGGGATATTTGTGCTAAGTTGTTCTATTTTTGAGGATGGTTTCAAGCGCTCTCTGTGTGACTTAGGAGCTGCTGGAAGTCTTAGGAGCTGCTGGAAGTCTCATGCCATACTCTGTGGCAGAGAAGCTGGGGATGATGGATTTTCACCCACTAGGACCTCTCTTGTCCTAGCTGATCAGTCAATAAGGATTCCGGAAGGAGTTCTCGAGGACGTCCCAGTAAGAGTTGGGAACTACTTGGTTCCGACAGACTTCTTGGTGCTTAAGTACGACAGTGAGCAGGATGATGCTTTGATACTAGGAAGACCATTCTTAGCCACAGCTGGAGCAGTGGTTGATGTGAGGCACAGTTTGATTGATCTCCATCTGGGAGATGAGCCTCTGCACTTTGAGATGGACATTCTGCGTAAACCGCTGATTAATGGGCAGACCTTCACTATTGAGGATGGATATGGAGCGCAAACGAGTAACACTTTGGTTTTGGATCCTGGGGAACATTTCACTCCTTCTTTTCTTGGGTGAGCTCACACTGATGAAGCTTACTCTCCACCTTGGATGAGGAGACTTGCACAGAGGTAATCACAGTCTCTGTTGGGATCTCCAGCAACATGATCTTGTTCGTCCGGTCAAGCTAATGACCTTAAAGAAGCGTTGAGTGGGAGGCAACCCACTGTTAGGTTTTAGTATTTTTCTTATTTGTTTTTTTGTGTTTTTCTTAGGATTTCATGTTATTATTTTGTTTTTGCTAAGTTTTTAATACAGAACACTGTCTGGAGATGTGTGACGATTGTTGCATATATGTGCAACGGTCGTTGCAGGGAGAAAAGACGAAGAGATGGGATCGCTTTGTGACGATCGTTGCGGTCCTGTGCAACGGTCGTTGCAAGTGGTTCAAATTACAAAATTAAGGTATGCGTGCTAAACCGGAATCAATTCGGTTCACCAAGAAACGATCGTTGCTTCAGTGCATCGGTCGTTGCACATACGATCCAGGTAAGTGCCTTAAGCCCTTTCTCTCTTCTCTTCTTCCCCATTTCGCCGTCCGTACAACCGCAACTCCCCTACCCTAAATCACTCATTTCCTCATCATTTTCTCTGATTCAAAGTTTTTTCCTCGTATTTTTACACTCTCTATTTGTTTCTATAACACATTTGAAGTGATTCCAAGGTAAGAACTCTCATTTTCATCATTTTCGGATTCGGTTCTAGGGTTTTGGAATTAGGAGATTTTGGCTTGAAATTGATGATTCCGTACTGTATTAGACTTGATTAGGGATGATTGGTGATGGTATTAGGCTGTTTGTGAGATTGTGGAACAAATTTAGAAACGTTTTTGAGTATTGTTTGGTGACTGTGAAATCGCCTTGCAACGATCGATGCACTCGTGCAACGTCGCCTTGCAACGATCGATGCACTTGTGCAACGGTCGTTGCATTGCGACTTCACAGAGAGACTGCCGAGACTAATATTCTTAATTCTCTTGCTTGCAGATGCCTCCTCGCGGACAACCTCGCAAACGCAGAGCTACTACAGCTGCGGATCAGACTCCTCCACCAGCAGAATGGTTTATCCGAGATTCGACACCGCCTGAGCCCTATCAGAGAGATCGGGAAGTTATAGATGCGCCTTGGCCTAGGCCAGATAAGTTGAAAATCCCAACAGATAAGGTATGGAGCACAACACCTAATAAGCTGATTAAGACTGCTGAGTTCACAGAGAGGCCAATCAATGAGCATTGGGACGAGTTCGACACACTGCTCTACAATGGCTGGTGTGATATGGATGTTCAGCCGACCAAGTTTGTTGACTATTGGAGCTGCAAGCACTTCGGCATTGATGAGCAGGTGCTTAGATTGATTAAGGGCATTGGTCTGGGGACAATGCCTATATAGTACTACGAGCTGTATCCTTACCTAGTGAGGCAGTTGTTGGCGACTTGCATAGTCTATTATCCCGATCCAGAGCGCAAGAGAGCCTCAGATGGCATCTTTACATTCATGAGCTTAGGATTCAGGTATCGGATCCCCTTTCTAGATATCTGCCGTATTTATGGTTTCAGCGTGGAGCGTACACGCACTGGTGTAGCTCTTGGGTGGGATAGACACTAGGCGCAGTATTTCTAGGATCAGATAGGCAGTGGGGCACATGACTCAAGGACCACAAAGCAGATTATGGTCAGACATCCGGTGCTCAGATATGTGATCCGCATCTTGGGCTACACACTGCTGTGTAAGGCCGAGGCAAACAAGATGCGCAAGAACGAGCTGGAGGTACTTTTTATTGGGCTGAAGGATTTGTTTGATGAGACTGATTTGAGAGATCCTGCTAGGGATCTCAACTTAGGAGCTGTGTTTTCTCATCACCTGTGCACAATGACGACGAAAGCAGTGGATGGGAAAGCATTGAGATAGTGGGTAGTCTGCTTACTCCCATCTTCAGGCATTGCAGGATCCCTCTGGACGGTACGGAGCGTGATGATAGCAAGGTATACATGGATTTGACTCATTTGCAGAGTGTTACTTGGCTGAAGGAGAGACGCATCTGGGTATATTAAGACATCCACGAGCAGAAGCGTGGTGTGGATCTTCCTGCTGCTGATCTGACTAAGATCGATACATTGGCTGACTTGGAATTCTAACCATCTGTGAGAGATCAGCGCAGAGTTCCTACTATGGCTCATCCACTGGGAGAGCCTTCTACACGCCCTTCTTCCTCGTCTGTGCCTTTACCTGCTGCTCCTGCTGATGATATTGGTCCTTATCCCAAGCCTTCGGTACCTCTTGGTGAGATGTCTGTGGGAGAGTGGAGAGAGCGTGAGGATGGTATTCTGCGGAGCATCTGGAACTACATGCGTGTTGGGAATGTCCTGAAATCTACCGTACTATCTCTAGAAAGTATGATAAGTGTCGAGATCAGACATAAGTCATAAATACTGGGTGATCATGATGACTTGCTAGAGCCCGCTCATGATCTATAAGTTTAGGACTTATTACCAGTATTGTATGATCCCAAAGGGTCACACACCATAGCTAACGGGAAAGTTAAATGGAAATAATACGGTAAGATGCAAAGGCATTTACTGTATTTGTACAGAGAATTGGGCCAAGACAAAAACGGGCTTTTTGTCTGATTTGTGTTTTGGGCCCAAAAGCCTAATAGGCCATTAGTTAATAACTTGGGCCTATATAAGGCAAGAGAGAGGCGCCAAAAACCCTAGCCTTCTGCGATTTTCTGAGCTGTGCCGTCCTCTCTCTCTCTGTGATTTCCACCTCGGTCTAGCAGCCTGATCCGTAGCTTGTAAGCGTGTGGATACCTAGGAGGAGCCGGTGATAATCTGCTCTAAGTGATCTCATCATTACCATCAATTATCCGCTGCAATCTGAAAGGTAATGATCCAGGTTTGGTTTGTTTTATGATTCAGTTACAAGAACCTAGATCTGTTTAAGATTATGTGTTAGGTTGCAATTTGGAATTGAACCTTGGAAAAACGCAATAATCTAACAGTGGTATCAGAGCCAGGTTATTAGTTTCTTGTAATTTGGATCTTGTTGTATGAATCGATTTGCTTTTTGAATTCATTTAAAATCGCTTGTTGAAATCGTTCAAATCATTTGTTAATGTTCAAATCGCTTATCGATTTTGTTAATGTTCAAATCGATGTTGACCTAGGTTTGTTAACCTTCGCTTAATTCGTTTTGTCTTAAGTGATCTTGGATGTTGACTTTGTTGTTTAATAAAGAAACGATTTGATTAGGTTTATTAATGTTTAGAATCGTTTTGTAAGTGAATGTCTTGATCGTTGTTGTTTTGTCCTTTTGTGAATTGAAAAGGTCAGAATCAGTTATTGAATTAAGTCATTCGATTAAGAAAAGGGTTAAAAGCTTTTTGTCTTTTGTGAAAGAACATGAGTCGTGATGTAACTTTGTTCAATCATAAGATTCGATTAGTTTGGATTGTTGATTTGAATTGTTTATGTTATCACGTGTTCAATTAATTAATTGTCATGAATCGAAAGTTGACTTGTTATATTAATTAATGAGATCGTGAGTTCATGGTGTTGAAATCGATCGAATGTTGATTAATTATTTAATTAATTATGGTTTAAGCGGTTAACCCAGATCGCGGTTTGCTGGAAATCATTTAATACAATTGGTATTATTTAATTTCTGGTTAAACCGGATTGAAATTCAAAATTGAATTTAACCTAAACCGAATGCTGGTCTAAGTTTGATTTGGTTGGACCAAATAATTTAGAGCTGGTCTGGTTTAGTAAATAACCGATGGTTTTGATAGTTAATTTGGTCTTGGACCAGAATTAATAAACCGAATCGGTTATGTCAAATTATTGGGCCAACTGGAATTCTATGGTCTTGGGCCAAGAATTGGGCCTATAATTTGTGACCCAACCCGAAAATATTTATAAAATATTAAATTAGAAATTTCTATTTTTAGTATGTTACTAAATTTAGAAAGTTTCTAAAACAAGTAAGTTTCCCAAAATAGTAATCTTCTATTTTTGGAAATAAAACTTAAAATCCTCAAAACCAATATCAAGCTTGGATGTCTTTCCAATCTTGTCAGCTACTTAACGCTTATTCGATTACAGATATGGCTTACAGTGTGAGGTGTCTGTTTTCGCGTAAGTAAAGTAGTATATAGTCACTAATTTCATTGGGAGTCCCAGACTTTAGTGATTATTTGGCTGTAAGAGATTGGTTTCCTTGACTAGGCCATCGGGAGTCCCGGGCCTTGAGACATCTGGTGTTTTGGGCCTTGGGCCCAATCCACAACCGAGAGTTATATGGATATAACTAGTTGTGTGTATGCTTACCAAGTAAAGCTAATTCCGGGTGACGGCCAGTGGCCCACTTTGGATTTAGCTGAACATGGGTCTCGGAATCATTGCATTCTTATGAGGTTAAACAAAGAAATTTTGAATGCAATGCGAGTTTTCTTATAAGTTATTAAGATTACTCTTTTATGAACTAAATAACTAAAACTCTATTTATCTCTAAATTTCAGCTATGACGAGCACAAACAATCAAAACACTTTCTCGATCCGGTCTGTCCTTGAGATGGACAAACTGAACGGATCAAATTTCTTGACTTGGTCGCGGAACCTGAGGCTAGTCCTCAGGCAGGAGAGAAAGGACTATGTCCTTGAGAAAGCTCTCCCCGTGAGGATCGGGTCCAATGCCTCTCATGCAGTATATGATGCTTGGAATAAGCATTATAATAATGCGGTAGATGTGCGTGGTCTGATATTGGCTACCATGGACTCAGATTTGCTGAAGCAATATGAGAACATGGAGTCGCCAATAGAGATGATCAGCAGCCTGAAATTGAAATTTCAGGAGCAGGTAAGAGTGGAGAGATACCAGTTGGTTAAATCTCTCACTAGCTGCAAGCTACCAAATGATCATCCAGTAAGTCCTCATGTCAGTAAAATGATGGGTTACATTGATAACCTGAGGAAACTGGATTATCCAGTTAGCCAGGAATTGGCAACTGAGATCATTCTGCAGTCACTGCCGTCAAGCTATGATAAGTCCGTAAGGAACTATATCAAGAAAGGCTTAACGAAGACGTTGACTGAACTGCATGATATGCTCAAGACAGTTGAGCCAAACGTGAAGAGTACCCTGTACAATCTCATGAATGAGAAGGGTAGGTTTACTAAACCTAATGCTGACAAGGGTGAAGACAAAGTTGTCCAGATTTTGAATCATGGCAAGCGTGTGTCTTCTGAGCCCGAGTCAGATACCTCTTACGTTGGTAAGTGCTGCTACTGTAATGAGACTGGGCATTGGAAGAGAAATTGCATTAAATTCATGGAAGATTATGAGGAGTTGAAGTTGATGTATGAGACTACTTCCTCAGGTATTCATGTTATTACTTCAAGTTATACCTTATAGGTATTGGATACTGGTTGTGGCACTGATATTTGTTATAATATGCAGAGCCTGAGCAACAGTAGAACGTTGAAGGAAGGGCAAGTGGAACTGCGTGTCTGGAAGGAGCTATGGATGCTGCCTCAGCCGTAGGGTTTTCACTTGTAGATGCCATTGAGGCTTGGTTTTGTATTAATAATTGCTACAATGTACCTGCTTTAAGCAGAGTTGTCTTTCATTTTCTTGTAAAGAATTTGAATGTTTTCATTTTGATAAAGACAAGTTTTGTTCTTTTGATCTTAATGAAATATTAATTGTAGCACCCTATTCAAGGAATGGGTTTTATATCTTAAACCAAAGAGTACCTAAATGTAACATAAATACCGAATTGGTTTAAACCTGATGAATTAAACCTGATTTTTCTTGGCATAAATGTTTTGGTCAAATAGAGTAAATCGGATTCAGAAACCCCATAGTTATGGACTTTGGGCTCATTTGAATGGATATCTTATGAGACTTGAATTATGCTTACTGGACCAAAAGACAAAGGGCCCATCTTAGCCGAGCTAGAGAAAGGCCCAAAGGCTTATTGGGGATTGAACATACTCATGTATGTGGTCCAATGAGCAGTAATGCCAGAGAAAATTTCCTGTACTTCATTGTCTCTACTGATTACTTCAGTGAGTGTGACTGTGTTCATTTGATGAGACACAAGTCGGAATTCTTTGACATGGTCGAAAGAGTTCCAGAATGAAGTATAGAACCTGAATGACAGAAGTATTAAGACTCTGGATTAGATCACGAGTGAGAATACTTAAGTCATTGATTGTGTGATCATCTGAATGAGTGTGAAATTGTTTCACAGCTCATTTCTCCTGAAAACCTGGAGGTGTTTCTGTGAGAAAGAATCAGATCTTATTAGAAATGATTAAAGATGAGTCACACGAATCTTCCATAATATTCTTTAAGAATAACGCTCTAGAAATATCTAAGTTTACGCTGAAATAGTTCCACCAATATCAGTTGAAAGACACCACGTAAATGTGGATTGGAATCGATCCAAATTCGTCTTTACTGAGTATTTGTGATGTGCTACTTCACTGGTTGTCCTAGGGAAACCAAGGCTTGTTACTTTTACGTCCATTCTGTTTTCTAAGAAGGGAAGTTACTTTCCAAGAAGAACAGTGGGAGTAAAAGTATAACTCGAAGAAATTCGAGAAATACAGGAGGCTGCTCAACCTGTTGAGGGAGAGCAACGGATGGATTTACAGATTTCTGTAGAATCTACACCTGTAGAGCCTGAAGTTTGCAGATATGAATGAATCAGTCACTAATCCGAGAGTGATTTCTCGTCATTAGTTGAACCTGATGATCATTGAAAGTTCGCATGATCTGATGATCATTGAAAGCGACGAATCTGCGAAATTCAAAGAAGCGAAAGTGAGCCCGGACTCCGAAAAATTACACTATGTGTAAGTTAGCTTCATTGATCCATTCATGGATGGAAGCAAACATATCGGAGTTGGAATCTTCGTTCTGTTGAAGTAGTCAAGGTTTTGACTTGAACAGGAACGAAGTGGAACTGTGCGTTTACTAATAGATTAGTGGGAGCGATATTGCATTTCTCATAATGTATGTCGATGACATACTGATTCTCGGAAATAACGTCCCAATACTGCAGTCGGTAAAGGACTGGCTTGGGAGTTGGTTTTGTGATTGACATGGGTAAAGCCACGTAGTTCTTGGATTCTGGATCTAAAGATAGAGATCCATAAGAGCTGGTAGGACAAAGTCAGGATTCTTACATTGACAAAGTCCTACACGTTTTGAGCAATCCAAGAAGGGTTTTATGCCAATGTCACATGGCATTAAGTTAAGCAAGATACAGTATCCTACGATAACTGCTGAGCTTGAATGCATGGATGAGATTCCATATGCGTAGGCAATTGGATCTATCATGTATGCCATGACACGCACTTGTTTTGATGTTGCTTTAATGTTAAACAAGACAAGTATAGACCAGTCAAATCCAGCAAAGAATCACTGGATTGCCGTAAAGAATATCCTAAAGTATTTGAGAAATACTAAGGATAAATTCTTGCTTTACGGAGAAAGTGAAGTGCTACAAGTCGATAGAGTCTGAAAGGCAATTTTCCAATTGACAAAGATAATTCCCGGTCACAGTCTGGCTATATCTTGTGTCTATATGGCGGTGCAAGGCACTGTTGCTGACTCCATGACTTAAGCTGAACATTTCGCAGCTTGAGAAGCGGCGAAAGAGGTTGTTTGGATAGAAGAGTTCATCACTGAACTTGATGTGATTCACAGCATAGATGAGACTAGCTGCACATCAGAAGTCCAAACACCTTGAGGGTAGGTATGACCTATTCCGTGAGATAAATGACAGAGGTGTTAAGTAGATAAGCAAGTTTCATCGAATGAGAACGTTGCTAATCTATTAACGAAGCCACTCCTTATGCCTAAGCACGAGTCGCGGACTGTAGCTGTAGGATGAGTGAAATTAAGATGTAGTCTTAATTTCAGTGGGAGTTTATAAAGGGCTTTATTTTAGTTATTTTGATTGGTTCATGTAAACATTTTAAATGTTGATGAAATTTTATTTCTGGATTATTTTAACTGTGATATAAAATAATTGTTCCAAAATGATTCATGTCATTATATATGGGCCATCGAAGTACATGAGTAGACTTGATCCTGAAACCCCATATTTAACGAAATGACATAAATCATAATGTCCATAGTCGAAGGTTGTTGAAATTGGAACACCAACAACCACTTGAGACTAGATTGTGTTGAGACTTATGACCAAGTTTCGAGGGGTCATAGATGCGCGGCATCAAAGTCGACACATAGGTATATGTAGGGGAGCATATGACCGGACATGGCCCGCTGATGATAACTCTACAAGATATTAATATCTGTGTCATAAGAGGTTCTCATATACGACTATAGAGTATAGTCCTTAGACCTGAGTTCGCATGCATGTGGCTGCACATGGAGTAATGCGCTTTGATCATTGTCTAACGCTGTTTCGTAACTGGGAGCTATAAGGACCTTGGTTGGGTGTATTATAAAGTGTGTAGTTCATAGTGATGGAACAAGATGGGATTTGTCCCTGCCGTTTAACGGAGGTAATATCTCTAGGCCAATCGGAGACTTGATAGCTGGTAAGAGAGTGGCCACTCCCAAACGGACTTGCCCAAGTCGTTTGCATTGTCAGTATCAAATCTGGTCCGATGAAACATGGTCTGGCAATATATGGATGACACGCATCTTGCCTTATGCCAGATCGAGATATTGAGACAAAAGGATTAGGGAATGTAGGATTCCAGTACAATCGGGAGATTGTTGGGAATGTCCTTTGTAGGATTCCAGTACAAGTGGGAGATTGTTGGGAATGTCCTGAAATCTACCGTACTATCTCTAGAAAGTATGATAAGTGTCGAGATCAGACATAAGTCATAAATACTGGGTGATCATGATGACTTGCTAGAGCCCGCTCATGATCTATAAGTTTAGGACTTATTACCAGTATTGTATGATCCCAAAGGGTCACACACCATAGCTAACGGGAAAGTTAAATGGAAATAATACGGTAAGATGCAAAGGCATTTACTGTATTTGTACAGAGAATTGGGCCAAGACAAAAACGGGCTTTTTGTCTGATTTGTGTTTTGGGCCCAAAAGCCTAATAGGCCATTAGTTAATAACTTGGGCCTATATAAGGCAAGAGAGAGGCGCCAGAAACCCTAGCCTTCTGCGATTTTCTGAGCTGTGCCGTCCTCTCTCTCTGTGATTTCCACCTCGGTCTAGCAGCCTGATCCGTAGCTTGTAAGCGTGTGGATACCTAGGAGGAGCCGGTGATAATCTGCTCTAAGTGATCTCGTCATTACCAATCAATCCGCTGCACTCTAAAAGAGGTAATGATCCTGATCTGATCATATGATTCAACTGCAATCACCTAGATCCTAGATGATTATGTGCTAGGTTGTAACCTGTGAATTACACCAATGAAATCACATAATCCTTCAATGCGTACCTGCACTTGCAGGAGACAGCCGCAGATTCATCACCCAGGACCCTCTCGTCGACGTAGACAGCGATCTCCGACTCCTGGTTCTTCGAGTGGTACTGATCGTTATGATGGCATAGATGACGAGTGAGAGTGGTGACTTCTCTAGACATCGGTTCTATATTTCTTTTTCACTTTTCTTTTGCATTTTTCTTTTGATTTCTTTAGGATTCTTATGTTTGGATGATGTTTTTATATTGAGACTATCTGTTGCTTTGATTCTACTTGTTTGCAGTGATTTTCAGCTTGCAGGTTTGAAATTTGACAATTTCTCACGAACTAACTGCTAACTTGCTGACTGTTCTTGGATATCGCAATGCAACGATCGTTGAGGTCCTGAGCAACGATCGACACATGATGCAATTGTCTTGAAACGGTCACTACATTTATGTATCGATCGATGCACGAGCGACAGAGGTAAAAATCAGACAGAACTTAACACATCCATTAACATTTTCTTTCTTTTTACCAAACCTTAGCTTGACACTACTGGGGACAGTGTGTTTCAAGTGTGGGGGAGGTGGTACTGACTACTATCTTTCTGTTTTCTTAAGAGTCAGTCCGTTTTTCAAAATTTTGTTTTATTGAGTCAAAACAAGTTTAAGTAAGAAACAGTGAATTTTTGAGAAGTTAAAAACATCTTGCAGGAACTTAAGTAACCATTGGGATGAAGTTGCAGGAACAACACCTACAATGATCAGGGGCAAAGGATTGATGCTGAGGGACGAGTGATCCCTGAACCTGAACAGCCTCAAGGTCAGAGGCAGATGGTCAATGCTGAGAGGACTCTTGCTGACTACAACCGTCCCGGTGAGTTTTATGCTAACCGGTCAGCAATTGTTCCTCCACCTTTTGAGAGGAATGACTTTGAGATCAAGACTATCTATTACGCTATGCTGAGGCAGCACCCCTCCATGGTCTCCCACATGAGCAACCCATGGACCACATTGAGAATTTTGAAGCCTTCATCACTGGAATGAAGTACAACGAGGTGGATTATGACTTCCTTTATCTGAAGCTTTTCCCATATTCTCTCGCTGGAGAGGCTGCTGCTTGGCTGAAGCAACTTCCACCTGGGAAGTTGACTACTTGGGATGGTGTGAAGAGAGAGTTCATGCGACACTTCTATGATGATGCTCGCTCAGATCAGCTCAGACAGGATCTTCTGACATTCACTCTGGGACCTACAGAGCCACTTAAGTCAGCTTGGGTAAGGTTTAAGATGTACCAACGAGATTGTCCTCATCATGGATTCTCTGAAGTTCAGCTGCTGGTTATTTTCTTCAGAGGTGTGGATCTCTGGTACCAGTCTGCGTTGGATGCTTCCAGCAATGGTAACTTCAATACAAAGACTCCCGAGCAGGCGAGGTGTTGATTGAGAACTTGGTGAGTAGCAGCGGTACTAAGACTGCAGATCAGATAAGGAAAGAATCTGGTGGAAAGATGGATCACATGCAAATTTCTGAGATTAAGATGCAGCTGGATAGTGTTCACAGCTTGTTGACTGGTAAGAAAGCTGTTCACTTTGCTCAGGAAGTTGAAGTGTTTGAGGTTCAAGAAGTTTGAACTGAAGAAGATGTGAACTACATCAATGGTTCTGGATTCCAAGGAAACAGGTTTGGGAATCAGCAAGGCAACAAGTTCTTTAATGGTGGACAGAAGAGTGCTTTCACAAGCAATCAAACTCTTCTGGATATGGTCAGAATGCTGGTTACCAGAAGCCTTTTCAGCAGAACAACTCCTATCAGAGGACCTATGGATCATCCTCATATCAGACACCTCCTGCTACCAATGCTCGTGAGAGTAAGCTGGAAGCTATGATGAAACAGTTGCTGGAAGGTCAGACAAAGACCACTGTGGACTTCAACAAGAAGCTTGATGCTATGTATGAAGATTTGAATGGGAAGTTTGAGTCTTTGAGTACTCACATGAAGCAGCTGGACACACAAGTGCACCAGATTTCAAGTTCAGTCAAGGGAAAGAATGTCATAGATACCCACATCAATGCTTGGTCGAGGATAGTGAAAAACCCGAGACTGAAATCCCAGTGTCGGTCAACATCGACTTTGATGTCGGTCGACATCCACTTTCAACAGGGACTTCGAGTGCTCATGACGAATGGAAATCGACCTTAACGGATTTTGGAGTCGACATCAAGGTTGAATCAGTCAATGTTGACCGACACCAGTTCAACGTCGGTCGACATCAGGAGAGTAAAGAGGAAGATTTGCCAACATCTTGTGCTATTGCTGAAGAAACGGACCATGAGCCTCCTATACCTTTCCATAAGGTATCTGTGAAGTCCCAACAAGAGCTTGATGAAGCTAGACACCTGGAAGTGATGGATAAGAAGTTGAAAGAAGATCCACAAGCTGACACTTCACCCTATCATCCATGTATATAGAGATACTTGGAGAAGATGCTACCTATGGACGAGGTATCGAAAGAATGGGTAGTAGTGCTTCCTAAACAAGTCAATGACGTATTGCTTAATCAGGTCCCCAAGAAGCTATCAGATCCTGGTGTGTTTGTGTTGAGTTGTTCTATCTTTGAGAATGGCTTCAAGGGTTCCTTGTGTGATTTAGGAGCTGCTGGAAATCTCATGCCATATTCTGTGGCAGAGAGACTGGGGATGACAGATTTTTCAAACACAAGGATCTCTCTGGTCCTAGTTGATTAGTCAAGAAGGGTTCTGGAAGGAGTTCTTGAGGATGTCCCAGTCAGAGTTGGAAACTATTTAGTTCCAACAGACTTTGTGGTGCTAAGGTACGATAATGAGCCGGATGATCCTCTGATATTGGGAAGACCTTTCTTAGCCACAGCTGGAGCAAAGATTGATGTGAGGAACGGTATGATCGATCTCCACCTGGGAGATGATCCTCTACACTTTGAGATGGATATGCTGCACAGGCCCAAGATTGATGGTCAAACTTTTAGCATTGAGTTGGAGCAAGAAGCTCAGATCAGTGAGACTTCAGTGTCTGATACTGGAGAAAGGAAGATGGTGGTTTCTCAAGATTCCACTCTAGCATATTCAGAGCTTGCAACTGCTCATAAGCAGAAAGCTCCACACATCAGAGCTCCACCCAAGCAAAGGTACGCATCTCCTAAACCCAAACCTACTAACTTCACTGCTATGACTGCAGGGAAACATTCTGATGCACCCAAGTTTAACTCTAATCCTAATCCCTCGTTCCATGGACGAGCTCATGCTGACACTGCTTACTCTCCACCATGGATGAGGAGACTTTCGTAGAGGCACTCACAGCCTCTGTCGAAACCACCGGGAGTCTAATCTCCCATCCAAGTAAAGCTAAAGACTTAAAACAAGCGCTGAGTGGGAGGCAACCCACTGGTAAGTTGTAAATATTAGGATTTTTGGTTTTGCATTTTGATTTCTTTTGTTTTTGGAGCTTTTGTGTCAAGTTATGCAGAATCCGTAGCATTGTTTAGTCAGTGTCGGTCGAGTTTGACTTGGACGTCGGTCGACATTGGACTCGAGAAAGTTTTCGAGCACGGACGATAATCGACCGAGGTCGATTTGGTTGAAACAGGTAAGTGTCGGCCGACATCCAGCTTGATGTCGGTCGACATCGAGGAAATCGAGGTAAAAAATTCTAAAAAACTCGAGACCTTCTTCTTCTTCACTTTCTCTCTCGCCGAAAATCTTCCTAAATCGCCATCTCTCTCAATTTTTCACCGTTTTCAATGATACAAAGCTCTATTCCACTTGTTTTCCGTTCTCTATCCATTTCTAGTATCCATTTAATCGATCTGCGAAGGTATGGCTCTGAATCTCTATTTTTCAGTTCGTGTTCATAGATAGAAAGCTTCGAATTTTGATTGATTTATTGATATCTAGGATGAGTTTGTGATGGAATATGATTGATATGAGTATTGTGGATGATTGTATATGCTCAATTGGATGAGGTTATGACTTTGAAATTTTGATGTGCTTGAACCTCATTCTTTTCGATTGCTTGTTGGTTCGTTCGTTTTGCAGATGGATCCTTCTCTGAACCAAGGAAAACGTCCACGAAGAGCCTCTGCAACCGATGTTTCTGGTTCCTCGTCGCAGCAACGCGATGCTCAGAACCAAGCGCCTTGGCTTAGAATGGAAGCAAAGAAGTTCAAGATCACTTGCTTCGATGACGAACCTGCAGTAGAGGTGAAGAAGCGAGAATGCATCTACAGGGATATCTCAGAGCAGTGTGACATCTATGACAGCTTGTTCTACAACGCCTGGTGTGACGTTAAGATCGAGCCCACACGGCTTCTTGACCACAATGGGCAAGCTGAAGATGCGATCAGATGTGTTGCGTGTCTTACAGACTATAGGCTTGGGTACAATCTGTACCAAGTACTACGACTTATATCCGGAGCTGGTGAGACAGTTTATGGCCACAGTCCGTGTGTACTACACCAACGATGTGGTGAGTAAAGCGCCTGAGGGTACACTGACATTCATGGCCAAGGGCAGGCGGTACAGGCTTAGTCTCCAGGAGCTATGCGACATCTATGAGTTTGACAGGACGAAGGAGAGATTCAGTTTGCCTGAGCACTGGTCCGATGTGGAGCTCTTTTGGAAACACTTTGGCACAGGAGTGTATGATTCTAAGATCACCAGGCAGACCGCTGTGCGACATCCGGTTGTGCGCTATTGATAGGGTCTAGTTTTAATCCTATTCTACTGCAAGTGCACAGTTAAGTGATTGTAGTATATAGGGTATCGAATCCACAGAGACTCTGGTCCCGATAGATAAAGAACCGTAGGAATTTAAACTAAGAAGAAAGCAGATGTGAAGTAAACTAAAAAGAAATGCGAGAAAGTAAATCAATAGCAGGATTGGTGGTGAAAGCAGTTAATTAGAGGCGCTAAGTCTAGGGCGTTCTCAGGAAATCAGACAAGCAGACAAATCAATCAGTCAGGATCTAATTAAGCACAGTTCTAGAACTCGAATCACGGATATAGAATTAACCAAATCTCTTTGCGAGAATTCTCTAAGTCTAAGTGCAGTAATCCAAATCTCTTTGCAATTACTAACAGATTAAACCAGCATTAATTTCAAGTTCGATATGTTCACAATTAAACTAAGCCAAATCTCTTTGCGAATAATTTAATTGCTCAACCTAAATAGTTCAGATTCTAAACCACACTCTCGTGTCGTATTTAGCAACCTAAGATCTAGATTCTAATTGATCAGGTTAGAACTAGCATTAAGCACAATTTAGATCGAATAACATTCTATTCATGTGAATCCTTAACTGAATTAAACAAGTCTAGCAAGTCATCAAATCCTTAATGAGAAACCCTAAACCTAACTATGAATCTACTCAGACATGATTAATGAAACAGAAATCATAGAATTAATAGATTGCATATAAGAAATTAAATAGATAAAGGGGTTCGAAATCTTCTCCAAAATAGATGAAGTACAGGAATAGATCAGCCCCAAAAGCTCTAAAAATCTCTTAGCTCTAAGTATGAAAGCGTATCTAAAATAAACACCAAAATCCTAATTATATAGACATAATCTCGGCTGGGGCTTCTTTGTAAATACTGGAAACTTTTGGGCCAAAGTGAAAAATCTTGAATCTTCATTAAACCGTCGTGATTGGCCCATCTCGCTATCACTACAAGAAAACACGAATTTAGCGACTGAATTTAGCGACTAAATATGCAGTCGCCGAATTTAGCGACTAAACTGCGACGGATATGCGACTCATTAGCGACCTATTAAAATTAGTCGCCAATCAGTCGCTGTTTTGCGACTGATTATTTTCGTCGCAGAACAGTCGCCATTTAGCGACTAATATGCGACTATAAGTAAGTCGCTAAGGTTTAGTCGCAAATCAGTCGCTATTTAGCGACTGAAGTGCGACTAAATGGTCAGTCGGTGAATAAACAAGCACGTTTTAAGCAATCCGAGTTAGGTGTACCTATTTTCCACCTAACTTTAGCGACCGAAATATTGAGTCGCTATTCAGTCGCTGATCAGTCGCCAATCAGTCGCCAATCAGTCGCTAATCTAACTATATATACGCAAATCCACATTTTCTTCCCCTCAACCAAACACATCGTATAACTCTCGAGAAAAATAATTGGAGAGGAAATCCGGATTTTTTTTTTTTCAAAAAAATGTCTGGAAATTATAATCTTAGGGAGTGGATGTATAAGCCAATCGATGAAGAGACGGGAAATTTCTCGGCAGAATTCGAAGCGGGAGTGGATCAATTCATACAGTTTGCAAATAATCAACCTTTTGCTCAGAGCAATGGCGGTATGTTTTTTTGCCCTTGTAATCGTTGCAAAAACAACAATTGTTTGCCCGGGAGAAAAGTTTCATTTCATTTGTTTAGTAAAGGATTTATGCCAGATTATTATGTTTGGTATAAACATGGAGAAGATATCGAAATGGATTTAGGAACGAGTTATGTTAATACGACCCATATAGGTGGGAATGAAGAAGAAATGGGAAATGTAGTAGAAGATAGTTTTGTGGATATGGTGAATGATGCATTCCAAGGTAACTATCATCATCAAGGTGATTATAACTATTATCAAGGTGATAGTTATCTGAATGATCAAGAGCCCGTACGTAACCATCCACAAAAGTTTTACGACTTGTTAGAAGCTGGGAAAGAACCATTATATGATGGTTGTCGTGAAGGTCACACGAAGTTATCCTTAGCTGCTCGGTTTATGCAGAATAAGGTAGATTATAACATGAGCGAAAAGTCGGTAGATTCGTGGGCCTCTTTGGTTAAAGAGGTTTTACCTGATGGAAATCAGGCAACCGGTTCACATTACGAGATAGAGAAATTGATGAGAAATTTAAGGCTCACATATGATAAGATTGATGTTTGTATAAACAATTGTATGATCTTCTGGAAAGAGGATGAGAAGTGGGAGGAATGTCAATTTTGTCGAGCACCAAGATACAAGCCTAACACAGGACGACGTTCACGGACCAGAATACCATATAGTCGTATGTGGTATCTACCTATTGCCGACAGATTGAAGAGAATGTACCAGAGCGAGAAGACTGCATCGGCAATGAGATGGCATGCTGAGCACCAAGCAAAGGAGGGTGAAATGTCTCATCCCTCTGATGCTGCGGAGTGGAGATATTTTCAAGATCAACATCCTCGGTTTGCAGAAGAACCTCGCAATGTCTATCTTGGATTATGCACAGATGGGTTCAATCCATTTGGAATGACTCGTAATCATTCGTTATGGCCGGTGATATTGACTCCTTATAATTTACCCCCTGGTATGTGCATGAAAGAAGAGTACATGTTCCTTACAATACTGAATTCTGGGCCAAATCATCCGAGAGCCAGTCTCGATATTTTTCTGCGACCTCTTATCGAGGACTTGAAAGAATTGTGGTCAAATGGAGTTGATGCATACGATGTCTCCTTGAATCAAAATTTCAAGTTAAAAGCTGTGTTGATGTGGACGATAAGCGACTTCCCAGCGTATGGCATGTTATCAGGATGGACGACCCATGGTAAACTTTCTTGTCCAGTTTGCATGGAAGACACACAAGCTTTTTATCTTCCGAGTGGAAGGAAGACGTGTTGGTTTGATTGTCACAGAAGGTTTCTTCCACGAGGTCATTCACTAAGAAAGAATAAAAAAGACTTCTTGAAGGGCAGATCCGCTATGAATGATGAACCACCAGAGTCTTTGAACAGTTATCAAGTTTACACCGAGAGGATAAAACAAGTCAATCCTCTGAAAACGTCTGAGTGCGGTGGAAATGGTCATGAGAAAAAGAAGCCTGGATATGGAAAGTGACATAACTGGCACAAAGAAAGCATCTTCTGGGAGTTGCCGTACTGGAAGGACCTCAGCCTCCGACATAATCTTGACGTGATGCATATAGAGAAGAATTTTTTTGACAACATCATGAATACTCTTATGAGTGTGGCGGGCAAATCGAAAGACAACGTCAAGTCGAGATTGGATATAGAGCGGTTCTGTGATCGGGCACACTTACATCTTGATGCGAATGGTGAAGCTCCTTTTCCAGTATACACATTTGAAGAAGTCGAGAGAAAAAGATTATTAGAATGTGTGAAAACGGTACAATTCCCAGACGGTTATACATCAGACTTGGCTAGTTGTGTAGATTTCGACAAGGGAAAGTTTTCGGGCATGAAGAGTCATGACTGCCATGTTTTTATGGAGCGGCTAATTCCATTTGTCTTTACAGAACTCCTAGAACGAAACGTCCACCTTGCATTGTCAGGTATATAAATATAGTTCTACAAATTGGTATACATAATACATATGATTATACGAAGTTGTTTGACGAATATATTATTTAATTGTAGGTGTTGGAGGATTCTTTCGGGACTTATGTTCTCGAACTCTGCAAAAAGATCGTGTCCAAATTCTAAAACAACACATAGTGTTGATCATATGTAATTTGGAAAAAATCTTTCCACCATCATTTTTCGACGTGATGGAGCACCTGCCTATACATCTCCCATACGAAGCTGAACTAGGAGGCCCTGTGCAGTTTAGGTGGATGTATCCTTTTGAAAGATTTTTCAAAAAGCTGAAAGGAAAAGCAAAAAACAAAAGATATGCGTCAGGATCAATTGTTGAATCATACATCAATGACGAGATAGCTTATTTCACAGAACACTATTTTCCTGTGCATATTCAAACGAAATCAAGGTATAAACCACTATACTTTTTACATTCATATTGTATATATTAATTATAATGTGATTTTCTTGTCACGATCTTATCTGGTCATAGGTTTACAAGATTCGATGAAGGCGAAGTCCCAGTATATCATGTCTCTGATATACCTGATATATTTACTCACATAGGTCGTCCAAGTGGGAAAATGAAAGAAATATGGCTTTCGGAGAAAGATAATCATTGCGCACATTCATATGTTTTGCGAAATTGTGCATATTTCCAGCCTTTAGAGAGGTATATATAAATCATTTGGCATGTCTCAGTTTATATGTTTTAACATAATCCACTATGATTACTTATATATCTATATATATATATAACAGTATGTTCGAAGATTGGATTTCCGCTACATATCCAGACCTCTCCGAGAAAGAACTCTCCGTGAAAAGAGCTGACAAATATTCCACATGGGTGAAGGATTATGTATGTTACTGGAACGACAGAAATCCTACAAGTCCTTTTCCTCTTTGGGTCCAGGATATAGTGCATGGACCGGTGAATAAGGTCAAAACCTGGCCCATCTATTTCACAAGAGGATATGTGTTTCACACGCAAAGTCACGGTATGGGACGAAAGACATGTAACTATGGGATATGTGTTAAAGGCGAAAATTATAGTAATGCATCTGATGAGGCTGATTTCTACGGGAACTTGATTGATATCATACAACTAGAGTATGAGGGGATTGTCAATTTGAGAATCACACTTTTCAAGTGTAACTGGTATGACCCTGTCATTGGTAGAGGCACTCGGATGAGCAATGGCGGTGTTGTTGATGTTCTTTCATCGAGGAGATATGCTAAATACGAACCATTTATTCTAGGTACGTATGTATATATACATACTTAAGTGTGAGGTCTTATATATATATATGTTAATCCATTGAGTTATGCTATACATTTTGATGTTCTACAGCTTCTCAAGGGGATCAAGTTTGCTATGTCCCATATCCATACAGAAAAAAAACCAAAACAGTTGTGGCTTAATGTTCTAAAAGTTTCTCCGAGGGGAAATATTTCAGGAGAATATGAAGACAACGAACCAACTCTTTTGCAAGAAATAAACGATGATGCTGTGATGTTGACTACCATTGAAGATCTTGTAGTTGACAATTTGGTACATCGGGAAGCAAGGCCAATTCAACTCGATCATGATGTCCAAGATGAAGAACCAGAAGATGAATTTATGTGTAATTTATCGTCTTCAGATGACGATGATGAAGTCGAAGAAGAACCTTATTAATTATATTTCATGTTTCAATGTAATTTTCAATTCGGTTTTAAATTAGTATTGTATTATATTATATATGTAATGTACCATATTTTTTTATTTTTATCTAAATAATCACTAAACCAAAAAGCAATTGTGATTGCCTCCTAAACAAAAAAAATTTCTGATTCCCTCCAAGCATATTTCTGATTCCCTCCAAGGAAAATTAATGATCCCTCCAAAAATTTCTGATTCCCTCCTTAACAAAAATTATTGGGCCCAAAATTTTGGTTTAGCCTGCTAAACCTAATTATTTCCAGTCTCTCCTCTCATTCTCGCTTTCTCTCTCGGAGCAATCCTCTCGAAGTCTCGTTTCTCTCCACGATCCCTAACCCCAAATTGCTTTTGATTCCCGAAACCCTAACCCCAAATCTCTTCCCGTAATCCTTAACACCAAATCTTTCCTGTAATCCCTAACCTCAAATTGATTCACGTCTTGTCTCCCTCTCCCTTTTGATTCCCGAAACCCTAACCCCAAATCTCTTCCTGTAATCCCTAACCCAAATCTTTCCCGTAATGTTTAACCCCAGAGCTTTTCTTCTCTCGTCTCTCTCCCTTTGATTCGTGAAACCCTAACACCAAATCCCTTCCTGTAATCCCTAGTCAACCTCTCAACTCAGTCGAATCGGTGAGTTTCTAACCAGAGACGTAACTGGCTTGTATTCTCTTCAATTTCTACTAGTCATTTTCTTTTTGGTTTTGTGAAAAATGACAACTTTTGTGTATCTAGTCTCGTAGGATTAACTGGTGATGTGTGGCTTTGTTGATTAAGATTTGTCTTTGTTCTTTGCTCATTAAGTATTGTCTTTGTCCTTGTCAGATATTCGCTTGGGATTTCTGTGTATTATGGGTGGCCGTGGCAGAGGAAAGGGAAGAGGCGGAAAAGGAGGACGAGGTGGTGCGAACAACGCCGTGAAACAAATTCCCACCGATCCTGGTTCTTCTAATCCGACGAATCCAAGACCCCTCAAGTCACCGCGTTTACCAAGCCGGTACGAAATCACGCCGCCGGTCCGTCAGGTCTCTGTCTCTACACCAAACCGTGTCCCAGACTTAGAGAGACCATCCGGTCCTGGTGTTAGAGACTACCCACCGCCGAATATCCTCTTCCAGACAAATACGACGGCGACCGAAGCATCTCCGAGGCCTCCACAGTTTTCTGCTGGTCATGGTTGTCTGTCTCCTGGTGGTCAGGCTCGAACATATCCTGGTGGTCAGACTCGGATTTCACCAACTGGTCAGCCTCAAACATCTCTTGGTGGTCAGCCTCAACCTTCTCCTAGGAGTTCTCAGGCCCAAAACTCCCACAACGACGAAGAAGATGACGACTTTGAACATCCGGGAGCACCCACTCTCTCTGAAAACAGGCTGGCTAGAATCACGGCGATGCATATGGAGCCAGGCAGGCCGGAACCACTTGGTTAGTGTTTGGTTTCTGAACTTCTTCTTTTTATTTTGTTTGTGGCTTTTGTGTATGTTTTGATTTAGTCTGAAATGTTATTGAAATTGAACACTGGTTTTACGGTAATGAATTTGAGAATTCTTCACTTGTTTTAAGTCTGAAAATGTCAAGTCTGAAATGTTGTGTCTGCATTAATGTCTTGTCTGTCTTGTCTTTGTTGTTATGCTAACCGAGTGTACTTGCAGGTTTGGCTTTGACAAGACAAAACTGACCAGGAACATTACCAAGATCTTGACAAATAAGTTTGACGGGGCTTACTACAGTTGGAGTTGGGTGTGTACTGATAGACGCGAACGATACTTCCTCGAATTCGCGGTATAGCTCTTTTACCTCCATCTGTTTATACATTTAAGTTGATGAA
This sequence comes from Orychophragmus violaceus, assembly GCA_030180135.1. Lineage (NCBI taxonomy): Eukaryota > Viridiplantae > Streptophyta > Magnoliopsida > Brassicales > Brassicaceae > Orychophragmus > Orychophragmus violaceus. The sequence continues at coordinate 59,812,343 of CM058234.1, read as the reverse complement.
CATGAACAGCAGTGGGTTCAACCATCATTCTTCTCCTTTTGATTTGTAGAAAACACATACATGGGCTCCATCAATTACCGCAGTGGTTCAAGGCAGATTTGAGAGTATATGTCAACTCCGATTGAAAGACATGGTATCAAAGGCTAAGACTTCAAAAGAGAAACCTAGTTGGATCGAGGGTACTCTTTGGACAGAAATGACCAAATACTGGGAGACTGAGGAAGCCAAAAGTAAGAGTGAAACCGCATCAGCATCTCGTTTGTCTGATCGCAATGGTCTCGGAGTTCACAAGCACTCAGCAGAACCGAAATCCTTTGCACAAGTCGAACAAGAAATGGTAAGTTCTGTGTTTATTGACAGTTTTAGTTTATTGAAAATTTTGGTTTTGGTTTGTAACATGTTTCTTTGCGTTTCAGATGGTAGAGTTGGGAAGACCAGTGTCGTATGGCGAAGTCTTCATCAGGACGCATACAAAAGCAGATGGGACGTACGTTGATAGGAAGTCGGAGAGCGTTGCTGTGAAGTTTAAGAAGACGAAGGAAGACAGATTGGCTGCTCTCGGGACAGAGGAGTATTCGGAATGTACTTCCAGTGTTCAGAAGCTCTCCATAGAAGAAGAAAACCAGATATTTCTTGAGGTATTAACCTTTGCTCTCTGTTAAATTATGTTTCTGATTTTTGTTATCTGTTTGTGTTTCTGTTTTTTGCAATCTGTATTTTGTGAATGTGTTTACGGCTGTGTTTTGCTGTGTTTTGTATTATGGCTGTTAATACAGTCTACTACGGTTCAATAACTTTGTTTTTGTTTTTGTTTATGCAGTCAACTTTCAAAAATGCAAGAGGAGAATTCTACGGGATAGGGAACCTAGCTAGTTACCTCAATGAGAAGCGAAAGTACCAAACCAGCTCGTCTTCTTTCACCAGCCTTGAACAACAGCTCTCAGAAGCTAACCGCAAGATAGACGAACAAGCAGCTCTCGCCGCATCGCGTGAGGCAGAGCATTTGCGGATTGTAGCTGAGCAACGAGAAGAGATCAAGAACTTGGATGTTGTGAAGAGGTACTTGAGCACCGACCCGAAGTTTGTAGCCTTTCTTGCTTCTCAATCAACAAATCCCGCCACTCCTGAAACCGGTACGGATGATGCCACTGATTAGATCTAATCCTTCTCTTTACAGATGATGTTGTGTTTCTAGATAAGCTTTTGGAACTAAGTTGGACATAAGTCCTTATGTTTGGTTGTCTCTTTTGGTATGTTTGGTTGGAGATTATCTATTTTGGATGCTTGTACATATAAGTATGTATGTTTGGTATGTTTTAGGAACATAAGTCTTTTGGTATGTGAATATTTTTTATCAAATCTTGCAAACCAAATTAAATCACAAAAAATCGTAATACCAATTATACCAAACCAAAACCAAACCCAATTATGCAAAAAATCGTAATACCAATTATACCAAACCAAAACCAAACCCAATTATGCAAAAATCAGTCGCCAAATAAGTCGCAAATAAGTCACAAAATTGGTCGCTAAATCAGTCGCAACTTCGGTCGCCAAATCAGTCGCAAAATCAGTCGCCAAATCAGTCGCAAAATCAGTCGCAAAATCAGTTGCTATTTAGTAGCTAATTAGTCGCTAAATTTAGCGACCAATTAGCTACTGAAACTAACCAGTCGCATATTAGTCGCATATTGGTCGTTATATTTAGCGACTGAACGGCGACTCAAATGCGACCTAAATGCTCTAGTCGCCAATTAGTCGCTATTTAGCGACTGTTTTGCGACTAATATATTTAGCGACGCACTGTTTAGCGACTGAAGTGATTAGTCCCTATTCGGTCGCAGAACAAGGTTCTGCGACTGATTAGCGACTAAAGTCGTAGTCGCTAAATTCGTGTTTTCTTGTAGTGCTAGTGTGTCGATCGACACCAAGGGTGTGTCGATCGATGCATGATCTCAAATCGGACAGTGAGCTCAATCTCTCGGCCAATCACTCCAAAAATCCCCAAAATGCTCCAATATCTCCAATTCTGCTCCAAACCTGATTATACCTGTAAAAGACTCTAAAAGAACACAAAAGGACACTAAAACACAATTATATCATGGCATAAAACCGGTAAAAACCATGATATATCAACTCCCCCACACTTAGCCTTTGCTTGCCCTCAAGCAAAACAGAGAACTAGAATGTAGTGAAGAGGTTTGAAAACTCTTCAGAAACTCTTTTCATCGTAAAAGCAGCAACACTCAGATTCCCCTTAGCAAACCACATGAAAGAATCAACCTGCAGACATCAAGACCAACATATACTTCCCCCACACTTAGCAACTGTCCTAAGTAAACTCCACAATCACATTCACGCATTCAAATTCACCCTACTGGCTTCTGCAAGTATTTAAGTGCGGTCTCACCTAAGGAGTATCGATCAGAGGCACATGGACTCTTACCTTATCAGCTCTAGACCACCATACTATCTTTCTCTAGTCCCTTTCTTCTCTTTTCCCTTCCTTAGCATTCTGATTTTTTCCCTTTGGGTATCATTTTTGTTTTTTTTATCAGTGCTCTTCCCGTTAAGGGGTGTACCTTGGACACATTCCATGGATGCACAGGATATGAGAGTTTTAGCTACCATTCCCATGACCACTTCGGAGTTACTAACTCATCCTCAGTTTATTTTATTTTATTTTTATTATTTTATGGAAGGGGAGAAGGGAACTAAATAGGACAGGTTTACAGGCTGTGTCAGAACTAACAAGGGAATCCGATACAAAGTATACCAAGCCCTTAGGTGAGAAAATTAAGTCAGTATTAAGGTGAAGTCAGTAAAAGGATCCTCTAATACCTGAAGTGATGTGGGTGTCCTCAGTAGGTTGATCCGTGTCTGGGTTTTCTAATAGTCATAGATAAATCCTGCAACTTCATCCCAATGGTTACTTAAGTTCCTGCAAGTGCTGCTAATTTTCTCAAAAATCATTGTTTCTTACTTAAACAAATTTTGACTCAATAAAACAAAAATTTTGAAAAATTTAACTGACTCTAAGAAAACAAAAAGAAAGAAGTTAGTAGAACCTCCCCCACACTTAAGACACACTGTCCCCAGTAGTGTCAAGCGAAGGATTGGCAAAAAGAAAAGAAAATTTTGTTTAAGGAATGGTTAAGTTCTGTCGGGTTTTACCTCTGTCGCTCAGGCATCGATCGTTGCACTAGGTGCATCGACCGTTGCTAGGCGATTTTGGCCGTCAACAACAATCTCTAAAATCGTTCTAAATACGTTCAAGCAACCACAAAATCAACAATAATCCATCACTAAACAACCTTGGATTCGTGATATATGGTCTAGAAGAATAGATGGAGAGTGTAAAAACAAGAGAGTAGCACTCGGTCGTGGGTGCAACGACAGTTGCTTAGTGGCAACGATCGATGCTGGTTGAATCAGATCGATTCCGGTTTAGCGCGCATACCTTAATTTTTGCAATTGAACCAATTGCAACGACCGTTGCACAGGACCGCAACGATCGTCACAATGTGATCACCTCTCCTCGTCGTAATCTCCTTGCAACGACCGGTGCACAAGTGCATCGGTCGTCACACATCTCCAGACTCGAGTTCTGTATCTGACACTTAGCAAAATCAAACAAAAACGTGAAATCCTAAGAAAAACACCAAAAATAAGAAAGAAAAACAACTAAACCTAACAGTGGGTTGCCTCCCACTCAGCACTTGTTTAAGGTCATTAGCTTGACCGGACTAACAAGATCAGTTTGCTGGAGATCCTGACAGAGACTTTGATTGTCTCTGTGCAAGCCTCCTCATCCATGGTGGCGAATAAGCTGTATCAGAATGATCATGTCCAAGAAAAGAAGGACTAAACTGCTCTCGAGGATCCAAAACCGTAGTGTGACTTGACTGCTCATCATCTCCATCCATAATGGTGAAGGTCTGCCCATCTATCAGTGGTTTGCGCAGCTTGTCCATCTCAAAATGCAGCGGCTCATCTCCCAGGTGGAGTTCTATCAGACTGTGTCTAACATCTATCACTGCTCCCGCTGTAGCCAAGAATGGTCTTCCAAGTAGCAATGCTTCATCAGGATCACTGTCATATTTCAGCACTAGGAAGTCTGTTGGAACCAAATAGTTTCCAACTCTCACTGGGACGTCCTCAAGGAGTCCTTCCGGAACTCGTATAGACTGATCAGCTAGGACAAGAGAGGTCCTAGTAGGAGTAAAATCCAGCATGCCCAGCTTCTCTGCCACAGAATATGGCATAAGACTTCCAGCAGCCCCCAGATCACAAAGAGAGCGCCTAAAACTATCCTCAAAGATAGAACAACTTAGCACAAAAATTCCAGGATCAGGCAGCTTCTTTGGAACTTTGGTTAACAGCACATCACTTATCTGTTGAGGGACTATAATCACCCAATCTTTCAGCTCTTCATCCAAAGGCAACATCTTGTTCAAATACCTCTGCACACATGGGTGATAAGGTGGATCCTCAGATGATGGAATTTCTTCTAACTCTTCACCAATCTCCTCTAGCTGCTTAAGCTCTTCAATCTTCTGCTTAATCACTTCAGATACTGATGGATATTGTCTAGTTAATTGTGTATAAATCTCCTCCTGAGTAATCTCAGAAACTTCAGGGAACAAGCGATCAAGCTCCATATCGGCATCAATGCTATCAACATCCGGCGAGTCTGTCTGTTCACGACCTGCATCGACCGACACTAGGGGTGTGTCGATCGATGCAACACTGTTTTCACAGTTTTCACAGTTTTCACCCGAGAGATTTTCACCAAAATCCGAAAATTCAACCTCTTCCACTAACTCAGCTGTGCTTAGCTCAAATCCTTCACCTAGGTGATATCCATCATCAATGTACACAGAGCAGGCCTTAATATGAGTGTCTGCTACTCCCTTTCCATTCATAGAACTGGAAATCCGATTCACCTGAGTATCCAACTGCTTCATATGAGTGTTCAGAGACTCAACCTTTCCATTGAGATCCTCATAGACAGCATCCAACTTCTTATTGCAGTCTACAGAAATCTTGGTCTGACTCTCCAGCAGCTGTTCCATCATTGCCTCCATCTTACTCTCATGAGCAGTGGCTGCAGGAGGAGTCTGATAAGACGAAGATCCATAGGTTCTCTGAGTACCTTGTCCAAAAGGCTTCTGAAAACCACTTGTCTGTCCAAAACCAGCTGAGTTCTGATTGCCTGTGAAGGCACTCTTCTGTCCTCCATTGAAAAATCTGTTTCCCTGCTGATTACCAAATATGTTACCTTGGAAACCAGACCCTCCAATATAATTCACATCTTCTTCCTGAGTGTCCTCCTCAGTCTGAATTACCTCTACATCTTGGGCAAAGTGGACAGCCTTCTTACCAGCCAGGAGATTGCAAATTGTGTCCAGCTTAGATCCAAATTCAGCCATCTCTGAATTCTCTACACTTCCACCAGATTTCTTCCTCCTCTCATCCATAGTCTTGCAACTGTTGATGCTCACTAAGTTCTCAATTAACTGCTTAGCTTGTGCAGGAGTCCTGGTGTTGAAGTTTGCATTACTGGAGTTATCCAGCGCAGACTGATATGGCAGATCTATGCCTCTGAAGAAGATACCTAGCAATGTGACCTCAGTGAATCCATGGTGTGGGCAGTCACGCTGGTACTTCCTAAATCTCAACCAAGCAGTCTTAAGAGGCTCAGTAGGACCTTGGGTAAATGTGAGAATGTCCTGTCTGGACTGATCGGAACGCGCATCATCATAGAAGTGACGCAGGAACTCACTCCTCAAGGCTGCCCAAGTATCAAACTGCCCAGATGGCAGTTGCTTCAGCCATGCAGCAGCTTCTCTAGCGAGACTGTATGGAAAGAGCTTAAGGAACAGATAATCCTGGCAGACTCCATCATACTTCATACCATTGATTAGGTCCTCAAACTGCTCAATGTGATCCATAGGCTGCTCCGTAGGATGACCATGGAAGGCATTCTGTCTCATCAGCGAGTAGTAGATGGTTTTGATCTCAAAATCATTCCTCTCAAAACCAGGCATCACAAGAGCTGACCGGTTTGCATGAAACTCATCCGGTCTGTTGTAGTCAGCTAAAGTTCTCTCATGGACAACCATCTCTCTACCTTGGGCCTGTCTTTGGCCTTGGTTCTGCTCCTGTTACGGTTGCTCAGGAGGATCAGGGATTACATTCCCTTCAGCATCAACCCGTTGCCCAGCAGTATTGTACGGATTGTTATTTCGGTCCCTCAGGGTACCTTGAGCATCAGGCATAATGATTAGCTTCTGTACCACCATCCTTGCTCTTCTTTCTCTTATGTTAGTCCTCTCTAGACGTCCAAGTTCTTCAAGTCCGAGATTAACAAGGTTCAGGTTCTGATTACTTCGAGTTTTACGCGTCTTCATAAACTGTCTGTAATCGTCAAGCAACGATCGATGCTATCAGTGCAACGATCGATACAATCTCAGAATCGCCTAGTGACGATCGACACACAAGTGCAACGATCGACGCAAAGCGAAATCGGTACCTGCGACAGAGAGAAAACAGAGAAAAAATTAGTAACTTAAAATAAAATAAAAACAAAACGAAACAAAAATAAAAACCCTAAGTCCGATCCTATCGACGGCTCTAAGAGTCCCCGGCAACGGCGCCAAAAACTTGATAGGGTCTAGTTTTAATCATATTCTACTGCAAGTGCACAGTTAAGTGATTGTAGTATATAGGGTATCGAATCCACAGAGACTCTGGTCCCGATAGATAAAGAACCGTAGGAATTTAAACTAAGAAGAAAGCAGATGTGAAGTAAACTAAAAAGCAATGCGAGAAAGTAAATCAATAGCAGGATTGGTGGTGAAAGCAGTTAATTAGAGGCGCTAAGTCTAGGGCGTTCTCAGGAAATCAGACAAGCAGACAAATCAATCAGTCAAGATCTAATTAAGCACAGTTCTAGAACTCGAATCACGGATATAGAATTAACCAAATCTCTTTGCGAGAATTCTCTAAGTCTAAGTGCAGTAATCCAAATCTCTTTGCAATTACTAACAGATTAAACCAGCATTAATTTCAAGTTCGATATGTTCACAATTAAACTAAGCCAAATCTCTTTGCGAATAATTTAATTGCTCAACCTAAATAGTTCAGATTCTAAACCACACTCTCGTGTCGTATTTAGTAACCTAAGATCTAGATTCTAATTGATCAGGTTAGAACTAGCATTAAGCACAATTTAGATCGAAGAACATTCTATTCATGTGAATCCTTAACTGAATTAAACAAGTCTAGCAAGTCATCAAATCCTTAATGAGAAACCCTAAACCTAACTATGAATCTACTCAGACATGATTAATGAAACAGAAATCATAGAATTAATATATTGCATATAAGAAATTAAATAGATAAAGGGGTTCGAAATCTTCTCCAAAATAGATGAAGTACAGGAATAGATCAGCCACAAAAGCTCTAAAAATCTCTTAGCTCTAAGTATGAAAGCGTATCTAAAATAAACACCAAAATCCTAATTATATAGGCATAATCTCGGCTGGGGCTTCTTTGTAAATACTGGAAACTTCTGGGCCAAAGTACAAAATCTTGAATCTTCATTAAACCGCCGTGATCGGCCCATCTCGCTAGTTTGTCGATCGACACCAAGGGTGTGTCGATCGATGCATGTGTTGGGAATGTCCTGAAATCTACCGTACTATCTCTAGAAAGTATGATAAGTGTCGAGATCAGACATAAGTCATAAATACTGGGTGATCATGATGACTTGCTAGAGCCCGCTCATGATCTATAAGTTTAGGACTTATTACCAGTATTGTATGATCCCTAAGGGTCACACACCATAGCTAACGGGAAAGTTAAAATGGAATTAATACGGTAAGATGCAAGGCATTTACTGTATTTGCACAGAGAATTGGGCCAGACAAAATACAGTCTTTTGTCTGTTTTGGGCCTTGGGCCCAAAATCCCAATAGGCCATTAGTTTAATTACTTGGGCCCATATAAGGATGAGGAAAGGCGCAGGAAGCCCTAATGCTTCACCCTCTGCGATTTTAGCCTCAGCCGTCGTCCTCTCTCTCTCTGTTGATTCCAACTTGGTCTAGCAGCCTGATCCAGTAGCTTGTAAGCGTGTGGATACCTAGGAGGAGCCGGTTATCATCAGCTCTTACAGATCTCGATATTCCTTTGATCAATCCGCTGCAATCACAAGGTAATGATCCTGATCTGTTTATGATTCAACTGCAAATCACCTAGATCCTAGATGATTATGTGCTAGGATGTAACCTGACAATTACACCATGAATACACATAATCCTTCAGTGGTATCAGAGCCTAGGTCGTTAGGTTTTTGCCTTTTGGATCTTACTAGGTTGTTTATTAGTTTGATGAATCGATTTTAATGAGTAAAATTGATTGAAACTTGGAAAACCTAGAAATAAGAAAAGCTTAATGTTTTAAGTTGTCTTTGTATCAATCGCTTGTTAATTTTTTCATGATCGTGATTTGAATGTCATAAGCGAATTGAACAAATCGATTGTTTAATTGTTGAATTTTGAAAACGATATTACGATCGCTTATTGAATAATTGTTGACCTTGTTGAATTGAGAATTCGCTTGCTAATGTCATCCATTATTGAATTGAAAGAGGACAAATAGTGTTTGTCTTTGTTAATGTCACGATCGTTTGTTAATTGGCACAAGGTTTGTTAAGTGAATGGCTTTAAACGATTGTTTTGTTGACTTTAGAGTATAATAATCAAACGATCGATTAAGTCAATATTAAGCAATCGATTATCAAATTGGCATGAAACGAATTGGTTTGTTAATGTGATCGTAAAAGATTGCTTTGTTTGTATTGATTAATTATTTAATTAATGTATGGTTTAAGCCGTTAACCCAAATCGCGGTTTGCTGAAAATTATTTAATACAATTGGTATTATTTAGTTTCTGGTTAAACCGGATTTAAATTCAAAAATTGAATTTTAACCTAAACCGAAGGCTGGTCTAAGTTTGATTTGGTTGGACCAAATAATTTAGAGCTGGTCTGGTTTAGTAAATAACCAGTTGGATTTAGTAGTTAATTTGGTCTTGGACCAGAATTAATGAACCAACTCGGTTATGTCAATTATTGGGCCAATTGGAATTTTGTGGTCTTGGGCCAAGAATTGGGCCTATAATTTGTGACCCATCCGAAAACTTTAATAAAACATTAAATTAGAAAGCTTCTAATATTAGAAGTTTCTAATTTTGGCATGTTAGGAAACTTCTAAAAATAGTATGTTTCCGATTTAGAAAGTTTCTAAAAATAGTAGGTTTCCCTAAATAGAAAGTTTCCACATTTAGTAAGTTACCTGAAATGGAAAGTTTCCCAAAATAGTAATCTTCTATTTTTGGGAGGAAATCTATTGAAACCTAAAATCCTCAAAAACAATATCAAGCTTGGATGTCTTGCCCAATCTTGTCAGCTATTTAACGCTTATTCAATTACAGATATGGCTTACAGTGTGAGGTGTCTGTTTTTGCGTAAGTAAAGTAGTATATAGTCACTAATTTCATTGGGAGTCCCAGACTTTAGTGATTATTTGGCTGTAAGAGATTGGTTTCCTTGACTGGGCCATCGGGAGTCCCGGGCCTTGAGACATCTGGTGTATTGGGCCTTGGGCCCAATTCACAACCGAGAGTTATTGGATATAACTAGCTGTGTGTATGCTTACCAAGTAAAGCTACTTATGGGTGACGGCCAGTGGCCCACTTTGGATGTAGCCGAACATGGGTCTCGGAATCATTGCATTCTTATGAGGTTAAACAAAGAATTTTTGAATGCAATGCGAGTTTTCTTATAAGTAATTAAGATTACTCTTTTATGAACTAAATAACTAAAACTCTATTTATCTCTAAATTTCAGTTATGACTAGCACAAACAATCAAAACACTTTCTCGATCCAGTCTGTCCTTGAGATGGACAAACTGAACGGATCAAATTTCTTGACTTGGTCGCGGAACCTGAGGCTAGTCTTCAGGCAGGAGAGAAAGGACTATGTCCTTGAGAGAGCTCTCCCCGTGAGGATCGGGTCCAATGCCTCTCATGCAGTATATAATGCTTGGAATAAGCATTATAATGATGCGGTAGATGTGCGTGGTCTGATATTGGCTACCATGGACTCAGATTTGCTGAAGCAATATGAGAACATGGAGTCGCCAATAGAGATGATTAGCAGCCTGAAATTGAAATTTCAGGAGCAGGTAAGAGTGGAGAGATACCAGTTGGTTAAGTCTCTCACTAGCTGCAAGCTACCAAATGATCATCCAGTAAGTCCTCATGTCAGTAAAATGATGGGTTACATTGATAACCTGAGGAAACTGGATTATCCAGTTAGCCAAGAATTGGCAACTGAGATCATTCTGCAGTCACTGCCGTCAAGCTATGATAAGTTCAAAAGGAACTATATCAAGAAAGGCTTAACGAAGACGCTGACTGAACTGCATGATATGCTCAAGACAGTTGAGCCAAACGTGAAGAGTACCCTGTATAATCTCGTAATGGAGAAGGGTAGGTTTACTAAACCTAGTGCTGACAAGGGTGAAGACAAAGTTGTCCAGATTTTGAATCATGGCAAGCCTGTGTCTTCTGAGCCCGAGTCAGATACATCTTACGTTGGTAAGTGCTGCTACTGTAAAGTGACTGGGCATTGGAAGAGAGATTGCATTAAATTCATGGAAGATTATGAGGAGTTGAAGTTGATGTATGAGACTACTTCCTCAGGTATTCATGTTATTACTTCAAGTTCTACCTTATAGGTATTGGATACTGGTTGTGGCACTGATATTTGTTATAATATTCAGAGCCTAAGCAACAGTAGAACGTTGAAGGAAGGACAAGTGGAACTGCGTGTCTGGAAGGAGCTATGGATGCTGCCTCAGCCGTAGGGTTTTCACTTGTAGATGCCTTTGAGGCTTGGTTTTGTATTAAATAATTGCTACAATGTACCTGCTTTAAGCAGAGTTGTCTTTCATTTTCTTGTAAGAATTTGAATGTTTTTCATTTTGATAAAAGACTAGTTTTGTTCTTTTGATCTTAATGAAATATTGATTGTAGCACCCTATTCAAGGAATGGGTTTTATATCTTAAACCAAAGAGTGCCTAAAAGTAACATAAATACCGAATTGGTTTAAATCTGATGAATTAAACCTGATTTTTCTTGGCGTAAATGTTTTGGTCACATAGAGTGAGTCGGATTCAGAAATCCCATAGTTATGGACTTTTTGGCTCATTTGATTGGATATCTTATGAGACTTGAATTCTGCTTACTGGACCAAAAGACAAAGGGCCCATCTTAGCCGAGCTAGAGAAAGGCGCAAAGGCTTATTGGACATTGAACATACTCATGTATGTGGCCCGATGAGCAGTAATGCCAGAGAAAATTTCATGTACTTCATTGTCTCTACTGATTACTTCAGTGAGTATGACTGTGTTCATTTGATGAGACACGAGTCAGAATTCTTTGAAATGGTCGAAAGAGTTCCAGAATGAGGTATAGAATCTGAGTGACTGAAGTATTGAGACTCTGGATTAGATCACGAGTGAGAATACTTAAGTCATTGATGGTATGATCATCTGAATGAGTGTGAAGTCGTTTCACAGCTCATTTCTCCTGAAAACCTGGAGGTGTTTCTGTGAGAAAGAATCAGATCTTATTAGAAATGATTAAAGATGAGTCACACGAATCTTCCATGATATTCTTTATGAATAACGCTTTAGAAATATCTAAGTTTACGCTGAAATAGTTCCACCAATATCAGTTGAAAGACACCACATTAATGTGGACTGGAAATGATCCAAATTCGTCTTTACTGAGTATTTGTAGTTGTGCTACTTCGCTGGTTGTCCTAGGGAAACCAAGGCTTGTTACTTTTACGTCCATTCCGAAAACGAAGTTAGTTTGTTCGGAATTCTGTTTTCTAAGAGGGAAGTTGCTTTCCAAGAAGAACAGTGGGAGTAAAAGTATAACTCGAAGAAATTCGAGAAATACAGGAGGCTGCTCAACCTGTTGAGGAAGAGCAGCGGATGGATTTACAGATTTCTGTAGAATCCACACCTGTAGAGCCTGAAGTTCGCAGATCTGAATGAATCCGTCGCTAATCCGAGAGTGATTTCTCGTGATTAATTGCCATGATCTGATGATCATTGAAAGTGACGAACCTGCGAAATTTACAGAAGCGAAAGTGAGCCCGGACTCCGAAAAATTATACTATGTGTAAGTTAGCTTCATCGATCCATTCATGGATGGAAGCAAGCATATCGGAGTTGGAATCTTCGTTCTGTTGAAGTAGTCAAGGTTTTGACTTGAACAGGAACGAAGTGGAACTGTGCGTTTACTAATAGATAAGTGGGAGCGATGTTGCATTTCTCATAGTGTATGTCGATGACATACTGATTCTCGGAAATAACGTTCCAATGCTGCAGTCGGTAAAGGACTGGCTTGGGAGTTGTTTTTATGATTGACATGAGTAAAGCCACGTATGTTCTTGGATTTTGGATCTAAAGATAGAGATCCAAAATAGCTGGTAGGACAAAGTCAGGATTCTTATATTGACAAAGTCCTACATGTTTTCAGCATTCCAAGAAGGGTTTTATGCCAATGTCACATGGCATTACGTTAAGCAAGAAACAGTATCCTACGATATCTGCTGAGCTTGAATGCATTGATGAGATTCCATATGCGTCGGCAATTGGATCTATCATGTATGCCATGACACGTACTTGTCTTGATGTTGCTTTAATGTTAAGCAAGACAAGTAAAGACCAGTCAAAACCAGCAAAGAATCACTGGATTGACGTAATGAATATCCTCAAGTATTTGGAAAATACTTAGGATAAGTTCTTGATTTACGGAGAAAGTGAGGTGCTACAAGTCAGTAGAGTCTGAAAGGCAAGTTTCCAACAGACAAAGATGATTTCCGGTCGCAGTCTGGTTATATCTTGTGTCTGTCTGGCGGTGCAAGGCACTGTTGCTGACTCCATGACTTAAGCTGAACATTTCGCAGCTTGGGAAGCGGCGAAAGAGGTTGTTTGGAAAGAAGAGTTCATCACTGAACTTGATGTGATTCCCAGCATAGATGAGACTAGCTGCACATCAAAGGTCCAAACACCTTGAGGGTAGGTATAACCTATTCCGTGAGATAAATGACAGAGGTGTTAAGTAGATCAGCAAGTTTCAACGAATGAGAACGATTCTAATCTATTAATGAAGCCACTCCTTAGGCCTAAGCACGAGTCGCGGACTGTAGCTGTAGGATAAGTGAAATTAAGATGTAGTCTTAATTTCAGTGGGAGTTTGTAAAGGGCTTTATTTAGTCATTTTGAAAGGTTCATGTAAACATAATATTTTATGTTTATGAAATCTATGATTTCTGGATTATTTTAACTGTGATATAAATAATCGTTCCAAAATGATTCATGTCATTATATATGGGCCATCGAAGTACATGAGGAGACTTGATCCTGAAACCCCATATTTAACAAAATGACATAAATCATAGTGTCCATAGTCGAAGGTTGTTGAAATTGGAACACCAACAACCACTTGAGACTAGATTGTGTTGAGACTTATGACCAAGTTTCGAGGGGTCATAGATGCGCGGCATCAAAGTCGACACATAGGTATATGTAGGGGAGCATATGACCGGACATGGCCCGCTGATGAGAACTCTACAAGATATTAATATCTGTGTCATAAGAGGTTCTCATATACGACTATAGAGTATAGTCCTTAGACCTGAGTTCGCATGCATGTGGCTGCACATGGAGTGATGCGCTTTGATCATTGTCTAACGCTGTTTCGTAACTGGGAGCTATAAGGACCTTGGTTGGGTGTATTATAAAGTGTGTAGTTCATAGTGATGGAACAAGATGGGATTTGTCCCTGCCGTTTAACGGAGGTAATATCTCTAGGCCAATCGGAGACTTGATAGCTGGTAAGAGAGTGGCCACTCCCAAACGGACTTGCCCAAGTCGTTTGCATTGTCATTATCAAATCTGGTCCGATGAACATGGTCTGGCTATATAAGGATGACACGCATCTTGCCTTATGCCAGATCGAGATATTGAGACAAAAGGATTAGGGAATGTAGGATTCCAGTACAAGTGGGAGATTGTTGGGAATGTCCTGAAATCTACCGTACAATCTCTAGAAAGTATGATAAGTGTCGAGATCAGACATAAGTCATAAATACTGGGTGATCATGATGACTTGCTAGAGCCCGCTCATGATCTATAAGTTTAGGACTTATTACCAGTATTGTATGATCCCTAAGGGTCACACACCATAGCTAACGGGAAAGTTAAAATGGAATTAATACGGTAAGATGCAAGACATTTACTATATTTGCACAGAGAATTGGGCCAGACAAAATACAGTCTTTTGTCTGTTTTGGGCCTTGGGCCCAAAATCCCAATAGGCCATTAGTTTAATTACTTGGGCCCATATAAGGATGAGGAAAGGCGCAGGAAGCCCTAATGCTTCACCCTCTGCGATTTTAGCCTCAGCCGTCGTCCTCTCTCTCTGTTGATTCCAACTTGGTCTAGCAGCCTGATCCAGTAGCTTGTAAGCGTGTGGATACCTAGGAGGAGCCGGTTATCATCAGCTCTTACAGATCTCGATATTCCTTTGATCAATCCGCTGCAATCACAAGGTAATGATCCTGATCTGTTTATGATTCAACTGCAAATCACCTAGATCCTAGATGATTATGTGCTAGGATGTAACCTGGCAATTACACCATGAATACACATAATCCTTCAGCATGATCTCAAATCGGACAGTGAGCTCAATCTCTCGGCCAATCACTCCAAAAATCCCCAAAATGCTCCAATATCTTCAATTCTGCTCCAAACCTGATTATACCTGTAAAAGACTCTAAAAGAACACAAAAGGACACTAAAACACAATTATATCATGGCATAAAACCGGTAAAAACCATGATATATCAGCTATCTCGTCCGCATATTCTTCAACACTATCTTGTGTAAGATGGAGCCTGGGATGATGAGGATTGCTGAGCTCTTCTTGCTCTATATTGGGATTGGCAAGAGCGTTGATGTCAGTGAGTTTGAGGATGCTCATTTGGAGTTGGATGCTAACATGGGAGCTCTCTTTGCTCACCATTTGGAGACATTGATGGCGACGAAGCCTTTCATTGGGAAGGCAACGAAGACGGAGTCGATCGGGAGTCTTTTAACTCCCATCTTTGATCACTTTGGGCTTGACAGGAGTCAGATGAGCATTTTTACTAAGAAGTTCACCATGAACTTCACGTATCTGAAGAGCAATCAGTGGATCAAGGGAGACACCAATGGGACATAGTTCTGGTGGAGATTCCATGACATATCTGGCGTAGAGCGCCTCTTTCCTCTCCCAGAGACTAAGCTCACAGGCATCACTGATCATCCTCTCTCACTCTCCTTCCAGCCAAACGTAGATCTCTACCGAGCTGTTCCGCGGCGTGCTACTGTGCTTCGAGGCGCATCTTCTGGAGCTGCTGCCTCTGCTGCTGAGCATGAGCTTGTCCTTGCTGATGACACATATGAGTTTCCCGAGCTTCTAGGACCAGCAGAAGACATGCCACCACCGCAATTCCAGAAGTGGGCAGCAGCTGTACTTAAAGGAATTTGGAAGAAGGTTCACAAGATGTCCTGCCAGCGCTCACAGCATGTACACCACCCGCAGCCTCGACGTCGCGCATCAGCTCAGGCACCTGTCCATCTGAGCTCAGAGGAGGAGGAGATGGAGGAGGCTGCTGACTCGGAGGAGATGGACGATGGAGACTCTCCAGTCTTCTAGACAATTTCTGATTCTGCGTTTGTTTTTCTTTTTCCTCTTCTTGAGTCATTTTTATGTTTCTTTTGAGTCAGTTTTTGAGTCTTGTTTGCTTGGAACCATGACTATTTGAGTTTATGCATCTTTATTATTATTTCGGATGAGATTTTGAGTGATCTAACGCAGCTAACAGGTGAGAAAATTGAGTGCACATATTGCACACACTGCGTATGATACTACGAGCTCGATGTCGAGCGACATTGAGCTTAGTGTCGGTCGACATCGGTCGTCATCAGGTCCGGATTTTCAGATCAAAAACTCTTTGGTTCCAATTTGATTTTTACCGATCTCATACTACAATTGCACTGGGGACAGTGCAGTATAAGTGTGGGGGAGGTGGCTACTGACATTGTGTTTTGTTTTCTTAGAGTCAGTCCTTTGTTTTCAAATTGTTTTATTGAGTCAAAATCAATATGAAACTATGATTTTTCGAGGAAATTTTTTGCTGGAACAGGAACTAAATGACCATTGGACAGACTTGCAGGACCACACAGATCAACTTACCAAGGATACCATATCTAACCAGGTATTCAGAAGATCCACCACTAGTCTCACTTCTAATCTTGACTTTAATTTCTCACTTAGGGGCTTGGTAATCTTTGGGTCGGATTCTTCTAATGTGTTTGGAACAGCCTGTGATCCTGTCTAAAGTATGGTTCTGATTTTCCCCTCCCTTGAAAGTAAAAAAAAAAAGAGATAAAATCCGAGGATAATCTAGTAGCTTCGAAGTGGTCACGGGAGTGGTAGAGACCCCTATTACCTCCTGTCTATCCGTGGAAAGATCCAAAGTTAAACCTCAATAAAAAGGGAAGAGCACTGATAGAAAATATAAAATGATACCCAGTGGGGAAAAATCAGTGCTAAGGGAGAAAGGGAAAAGAAAGAACCAGAAACCGACAGTTTGGTGGTCAGACATTGAATGGGTTGTGTCCATGTGTCCTTTGATTCGATACTCCTTCTGTGAGACCGCATTTAATTGTATACAGAGGCTATTGTGGTGAACTTGAATGCCCTAATCTGATTGTAGAGTTTACTTGGGACAGTTGCTAAGTGTGGGGGAAGTACATTGTGGTTTTGAGCTCTACATGAAAGTTTTCAGTGGTTTACTAAGTGAATGTGAATGCGAAAGTTCCTAGTACGAAATGAGTTTCTGTGTTTTCAAACCTCTTTTCTTGTGTTTTGGTTCTTTACTTGCTTGAGGGCAAGCAAGAGCTAAGTGTGGGGGAGTTGATATATAATGGTTTTTATAGGTTTTCAACCATGATATAGTTGTATATATTGAGTCTTTAACCTGGTTTTTCGAGTCTATTGAGTCTTCTACAGGTAGGCTTGCGTTTGGAGCAAAAGATGGAATTATAGGACGTTTCTGGTGATTTGTCAACGAGCTGAAGTTGGTGTCTCGGCCACGACTGGATGTCGACCGACACTAAACTTGATGACGGTCGACACCGAGAGCGACTGAGAGTTGAAGACATGTTTTGAAGAATTGCAGAATTGCCCAGAAGTTTCACTAAATTCTAATTTAGCCCCAAAATGTGTTTAGTGGTTTTTTATTAGGTTTTTGAGAGCAGACTCATTATGCTATCTTTTCATCTTGTTCTTACTTGTTCTTGCTTTGGAGATTGAGAGATTTTGGCTAGGGGCTGATTCTTGCTACTTGTAACCTTGAGAGAAGGATTTCGAACCCCTTTACTTTTATCTATTCAATCTTTGGTTTTCTATCAATGATATGTTGTTTAACTGATAATATGTTTGAGTAGTAACCTAGTTAGATTTAGGAATTCTCATAAAGGTTTTATGCTTGTTTGACAACTGATTTATTAGGATTCACCATCTGTTTGTTCATCGCCTAAGTTGTGCTTAATACTGAATTCTGGACTGATCACCTAGGGTTTAGATCTGAGATAATTGACAATAGCACAAGAGTGTGAGTTATAATCTGAATAAACTTAGTGTGAGCAATTTGATTAGATACAAAGAGATTTGGTTTAGGAGAATTGTGAACCGATAGAACATGTTCTTAATGCTTGTTTAGAACTTTAGGATCACAAAGAGATTTGGATCGCTAGGTTGCTAGATATAGAAATAATCTCAGCGAAAGTTGGATTGTTTAGCATTGTGTTTCTAGTTCTTGAACCTGTGTTTAATCCGACTCTGGTTAGTTAAGTGTCTAGCATTGCATAATTCCCGATAACTTCCTAAGTCTGACGCCTTTCTCTTATTGAAAACACCTTCCTGTTTACTTGCTTTTGTTTACTGCTTTCTTGAATTGATATCGTGTGACCGTGAGTCCTTGTGGATACGATACCCTAAGTACTACATTCGCATATCTGTGCACTTGCAGTAGAATAGGGATATTTCTTGACCTATCACAAGAGAAGAAGATGACGCTTCGAGCCTTCATAAATCGCTTCAAGACAACCATCACGCACGTTGAGGCCCCAGATAAATTCACTATCGCGGCTCTAACGAACGTTGTATGGCATTAAACCCCCTTTTACCAAGATCTGGTTATCAACCCACCGCTGACTATCGAAGATGCCCTACATCGAGAAAACAAATTCATCGAACTAGATGAGCAAAAAGTGGCCTTAGCCAAGAAGTTAGGCTCCACTAAGCAATTTGACAAAAAGGAGGACCGAGAACCAAGATAACATTATGAAAAAGGAACAAAGACGACAATGGTGGTCGGCAACTCTGGAAGCCAACGACCGTCCAAACCTTGGAACAAATGGAGCAAGGAGGACAAGGATACGACGCCGCAAGTCGCTTCCGAGCCTGAAAAAAAGTATTGCGAGTATCACAAAACCACGTCGCATAACACTTCAGCTTGTCGGACCTTAAAAGATGCATTATACGCCTGATACAAGAGTGGCAAAATAAAGGAATCTTTAGATGAATTGAGGAACGAATCGCAGTGGAACCAAGACGAACAGGCCGATGATCAGTCGCCTAAACAAGGTAAAAAGAAACGTTGACTTAAAAGCGTCGCTTTGAAACCAGACCGCGATGATCACGAAGAATAAGAAGGTGAAGCCCCCAAGGTCGTACAAAGAATCAACATGATTATGGGTGGCTTAAACTCGGTAAATGATTCGGTTCGATCAATAGGAGGATACGAACGCAAGGCATTAGCCGCACAAAATGCACCACAGCCGATCCTCTCTGATCAGCCGCCTGTTATTTTCACTGACCATGATCTTTGGGGGACTCATTACCCTCATAACGATCCATTGGTAGTAAAACTCCTCATCGGAAGCTGTCAGGTATCTCAAATCTTAGTTGACACCGGCAGTTCTATCGATTTGATCGTCCTAGATACGTTGAAAAAGATGGAAATCAAAGAGGAAGACATAAAGAAAAAGGCTAAGCCGCTCACTTCACGAGCGAGAGGACATATACAATCGGAACGATCAAGCTGCCTATTTATACTAGCGGGGTCAATAGACTGGTAAAGTTCCATGTTATCGACAAACCGACTATTTACAATGCCATTCTCGACACCCTATGGCTATACAACATGAAAGCGGTATCTTCGACCTACCATCAATGTCTGAAATTCCCTTCGCCTAAAGGAATTCAAACAGTGAAAGGGTCTCAGAGAGCGAGTCGGTCATGTTTCGTGAGAGAACACAAGATGAGAGTGCCGTCATGCATGATCAATACGGAGCAAGGCAAGAAGGGCCTAGAAAGGGAACTCATTCAGAAAATCATCATTGACGAATCCGATGCAAGCAAGTGTGTGGGAATTGGAGCGGAACTACCAGATAATATTAGGAACGAGTCCTACATCAAAATGTTTCGACCTTCGCTTGGTCGGTCAAGGACATGAAAGATATCAGTCCTTCCATCACAACTCACGAGCTCAATGATAGGTGTGTAGTTTTCCCTATTCTACTGCAAGTGCACAGTTAATGCAATCGTAGTATATAAGGTATCGAATCCCACAAGGACTCTCAGTCACACAATAGATTAATAGCAGTTCAGATTAAATTAAGCGAAGCAGATGTGAAAACAGTAAGCGAAATAAAAGGCGAATCAAGTGAGTTTGTAAGCAAGAGGGCAAAGCGTTAGGTTTCAGAAGTTCTCAGGAAATCAGGAACGCAAGCAATCAATCTATCTAGATCCAATCAATAACTATTCTAGAACTCAAACACTGATATAGAATTAACCAAATTCCTTTGCGATAATTCTCTAAGTTTAAGTGCAGCAAACCAAACTTCCGTTTGCGAGAACTAACAGATTAAACTAGCATTAATTCCAAGTTTGATATGTTCACAATTAACCTGAACCAAACTTCTGTTTGCGAACAGTTTAATTGCTTATCTAAGTTCTTTCTAGTTAAATTAACCAACTTCCGCTGAATTAATCAACCTAATATCATAATTCTGATTAGCTACTTCAGATTAAGCATTAAGAACAACTTAGATAAAGAACTAGCAGATATGAATCTCTACAGATTGATTTAAACTATAATTCTCTGAAATCCCTAATGAGAATCCTTCAACCTAACAGGTGATCTACTCAGACATGTTCATCGAAACAGAAAACATCTTAAGTAGAAAACCAAATATCATAAAATCAAATAAGAACTGGGGTTCAAAATCAAGTCTCTTGCGAGATCAGGATCAGCCCCTCAACTCTCTCTGAGCAAAACTTAACGTAAGAAAAGCTTAGCCTAACAAGTGGCTGTAAAACCTAATTATAATCCTAAAACACGTTTTGGGGCTTCTTTGTAAATATTGGGAACTTCTGGGCAGGACTGCAGTTTCATCATTCTTTATTAGACCGTCTTTTGGCCCATTTCGCTGGTGCATCGATCGATGCTAGGAATGCAACGATCGACACCTTTCTCTGTTTCGGACAGTGAACTCTATCTCTCGGCCAAATACTCCAATTAGCTCCAGAAAGTGTCTAAATCACCAAATATGCTCCAAATGTGTTTGTACCTAATAAACACCTGAAAAGACTCTAAAACATAGTAAAAGACTCGATAAATAACATATATACCATGGTTAAAAGCCATAAAATTCATGGTATATCAACTCTCCCACACTTAGCTCTTGCTTGTCCTCAAGCAAGACAAAGAACCAAATGTAGTCAAGAGGTTTGAAAACTCTTCAGAAACTCATTTCATCCTAGAAGCTACAATACTCAGATTCCCTTTAGTAAACCACTGCAAGAATCAATCACAGGATATCAAGACCACAATGTACTTCCCCCACACTTATAGCAACTGTCCTAGGTAAACTCCACAATCACATTCAAGCATTCAAATTCTCCCTACTGACTTCTCCAAGTATTTAAGTGCGGTCTCACCTAAGGAGTATCGATCTAAAGGCACATGGATTCTTACCTTATCAGCTCTAGACCACCATACTATCTTTCTCTAGTCCCTTTCTTCTCTTTCCCTTCTTTAACAACTGATTTTTCCCCACTGGGTATCATTTTGTTTTTTTTATCAGTGTTCTTCCCGTTATGGGGTGTACTTTGGACACATTCCATGGATCACATGAGAGATAATAGTGTTTGCTACTATTCCCATGACCACTTCGGAGTTACTAACTCATCCTCAGTTTATTATATTTTTTTTTTTTTACTTTATAGAAGGGGAGAAGGGGACTAAATAGGACAGGTTTACAGGCTGTGTCAGAACTAACAGGGAATCCGACATAAAGCATACCAAGCCCTTAGGTGAGAAATCTAAGTCAGTATTAAGGTTGAAGTCAGTAAAGGATCCTCTGATACCTGAAGTGATGTGGGTGTTCCCAGTAGGTTGATCTGTGATGGAGTTTTCTAATAGTCATAGATAGATCCTGCAACTTCATCCCAATGGTTACTTAAGTTCCTGCAAGTCTTGTAAATCTTCTCAGAAAATCATAGTTTCTTACTTAAACAATTTTGACTCAATAAAACAAAAATTTTGAAAAACGGACTGACTCTTAAGAAAACAGAAAACAAAAGTCAGTAGCACCTCCCCCACACTTAAGACACACTGTCCCCAGTAGTGTCCAGCGAAGGATTGGTAAAAAGAAAAATAAAGATTGTTAATGGATGTTTCAGTTCTGTCGGGTTTTACCTCTGTCGCACAAGCATCGATCGTTGCACTAAGTGCACCGACCGTTACTTGGCGATTTTTCGTTGAGTGTCGATCGTTGCTCAAAGCAGCAACGATCGTTGCAATGCGCATATCGGATCAGACAGCTAGTTAGCAGGTTAGTCCGTCGGTTTATGTCAATTTTCAAAAACCTGCAAGCTGAGAACACTAGAAACACAGTAAAATCAAAGCAAAAGAAGTAGGTGTGTAGTACAAATCATCCAAACATAGCAAATCCTAAATAAATGAAAAACAAAAGTGCAAGAAAAGATAAAAAGTCAGAATACAGAACCGAAAGTATGGAGACTACTCTCACTCGCTCACATCGTCTATCCCACCATACAATGCATCGTCATCGGCTGCCTCGGGTGCGTGATCGGTATCAGTCGGAGATCGCTGTCGACGACGGTCAGGTACGGGCTGATGGATCTGTGGTGGCCTCCTGCAGCTGCAAGTACGCACGAAGTTCCAAAGAACTCGAAACATACCTTCGGATCTCTCTCTCCACTCTGCCTCAGAATAAGCACCGTAAGCCATCGCAGGCTCAGGAAAGGGACCCACAATGTCGACAGGGGCAGGCGCGGGCGCAGGAGCAGAAGATGTCGAAGCTCGTGAGGAAGGCTCTCCCAGTGGATGAGCCATGGTCGGAATCCCACGCTGCGCAGACTCAGGAGGCTGAAATCTCAGTGCCTCTAATGTGTCAATCTGTGTCCATCTGGCAGCGGGAAGCTCGATACCAGTCCTCCCAGTGGTCGGATCAGTGTAAACCCAAATGCGCCCCTCCTTGAGCCAGGTAGCGCTCTGCAGATGACTGAGATCCAGGAACTCGCGAGCCGTATCACGCTCTGTGCCATGCAGAGGAATCCCACAATACTCAAAAATGGGAGTAAGTAAACTCCCTACCGTCTCTGTGCCAGCTCCATCAAACGGCTTCAGCTGCAAATCAACCAAATGCTGTGCGAAAATAGCTCCCAAGTTGAGACCCGCAGTCGGATCTCTCACGCCACTCTGCCTAAACTGATCTCTCAGTCCCATAAACAGCAACTCCATCTCAAGTTTGCGCATCTTGTTGGCCTCAAACTTGCAAAGCAAGCTCCAGCACAAGATACGCGAGACATATCGCAGCACCGGATGTCTCATCTGCACTACTGGCGTGGTCCTGGAGTTGTATCGACCCCTGCCAATACTCTCCCAGAATGTGCGAGCCTCCAGCGGATCCCACTCGAGTGGCATGGCTATGCGCCTCGGCGCAGTACTAAACCCGTAGATCCTGCAGAGATCAAGTAGAGGAATCCGATACCTGACCCCCCAACTCATGAAGGTGAAAGCACCCCCTGTAGCGCTCCTGTGGTCGGGATCCGAGTAAACCACTCTGCAAGTGGCCAATAGCTGCCTGACCAGCTCAGGATAGAGGTCATAGTGTTGCATCGGCATTGTCCCTAGACCAATGCCTCTGCACACAGCCATCACCTGCTCATCGATCCCCAGAATCCTGCAGGTGGAGTAGTCCGCGAACTTGGTTGGCTTGATGATCATCTCACACCAACCACTGTAGAGTAGCGAGTCATACTCGTCCCATGAAGAGAGCAATGGCCGCTCTGTGAACTCAGCGGACCTTAAGAAACGTGTGAGGTCCTCCGGCCACTGGCGGGTCGTCGGAAATGGTGTCGCGTCCTCTCTGGGCCACGGTAAAGCAATTGGTGGCCCATATCTGTTGTACGGTGCGGGTGACTCTGATTCCCTGTTAAACCATTCAGGCGGTGGGGTGTAGTGTCTTGTTGCTGTGGACGCTGTGGCTCGCTTCTTGCGGGGTTGCCTTTGAGACGCCATCTGCAAAAACAAAGTTCAAATCTTTATAAGTCTCGGCAAAATTTCACTGTGAAATCGCAAAGCATCGACCGTTGCATCTAAGGCATCGATCGTTGCAAGGCGATTTCGCGTTATCGAACATTTCCCAAAATCGCAATGCAACGACCGCTGCTCGAGAGCAACGACCGTTGCAGGGCGATTTTTCCGCAAACAATTCATCAAAAATCAGTTTAAAATGGTGTTATCAACCACAAAATCAACAACAATCCATCACTAAACAACCTAAAGCATAATCATGTCAACATGCATTCATCAATTCCATCTAAAATCTCCAATTTCTAAAACCCTAAAAGTGAAATCCGAAAAATCAAAAATAGAAGTACATTACCTTGATTTCGTGAGAATTGGGTATGAGAAACAGATTGGGGATGTAAAAATAAGTGAAATAGTGCTTAGAATCAAAGAAATCGATGAAGAAATGGTGATTTTCGGTTTGGGTTCTCGGTGTGTCGATCGAAGGAAATGGGGAAGAAGAAGAGAAAATAGGGTTTAAGGTAACTTACCTGGTCGTGGGTGCAACGATCGTTGCTTTAGGGGCAACGATCGATGCTTGTTGAACCAGATTGATTCCGGTTTAGCTCAATGTACCTTAATTTCGATTTAAACCAAGTGCAACGACCGTTGCACATATATGCAACGATCGTCACTCCTCTCCAGACTTGGTTCTGTATCTAAGAACTTACAAAAACAACTAAAAACGTTAAATCCTAAGAAAAACACCAAAAATGAAAAAGAAAAATAATTAAACCTAACAGTGGGTTGCCTCCCACTCAGCGCTTGTTTTAAGTCATTAGCTTGACTTTTGGAAAAGAGGTCAAACTTATGGTGGTTTCAACAGAGACTTTGAGTGTCTCCGTGAATGCCTTATCATCCATGGTGGTGTGTAAGCAGTAGCAGCATGACGTCGTCCTAGGAATTTGGGGAGGAATGTAGGGTGGGATTGACACTTGGGTGTTTTAACGCTCTTTCCTGCATTTAAAACAGTGGAGTCAGGAGGTTTAGACTTAGAGGATGTATGTTTTACCTTTGGTAGAGATTTGATGTTCAGAGCCTTCTGTTTATGAGTAGTTTTAGGCTTTGAAGATGTTAGAATAGGCTTTTGTGGAACCATCATCTTCTTGTCAACCACCAATGTACACTGAATCTCATTTGTAGATTTAACGGGAGCTTTCGGGAATGGTATCGGAGGTTTGTAGGCTTTTTCCTTAGCAGGTTCTCGAGATATGGGTGAAACTGGTTCCTTTCGGGGTGCAACGATCGGTGCGCGTGATGCAACGATCGATGCTGTCGTCTCAACTCGTGTTTCAACTACAGTCTCGGGTCTATCTGCTTCTCGGTCCATTCCAGCTATCTCAGATTCAAATTTCTCTTCTTGGCTTGGTCCCTCTTCAATCTGGACTATCCAAGTCAAAAGATCCATGTCAATCTCTGTTGAGTCAGGTGCATCGAAGCTTTCGAGCTCAGGTAATCCAACATCAAATCTCCCTCTGTCTTCCACAAATTCCACAGCCTTAACTGCTAGACATGATCCATGATCCTTATGTGTGTTATCCTGAGTGAGAATGTTGCTGTCATGAGCTTCTTGAGAATCCTTTGTTGGGGTAGAACTTGGAACTTGATCCATCTGTGTGTCCAGCTGCTTCATGCGAGTGCTCAAGGATTCAAATTTCTCATTCAAATTAGTGTACAGGTTCTCTAGCTTCGAGCTGAAAGAAGCTGTGTTCTGCTGTTGTCTTTCAATTGATTGCTCCAACATCATCTCTAGTTTGCTCCTTTGTGTAGGAGATACCAGATGGGGAGTATAATTATGGTCTCTCGATCCTTGAGTGTGCCTAGAACCCTGTCTCTGCTGATGTTCCAAGGTATGTCCATAAGAGTCGGCTCCAGCCATGTAATGTACCTCTGCAATTTTACCAGTTTTTGCCTCTGCTCGGAACTGTCTCTCCTTAAGTAAGATGTCGTGGATGTCATCTATCTTACTCTGCATTTCAGTTACTTGCCCAACCAATACATGGTAATCTGGTAAGATGGGGTTTCCTTTCCCATCTATTTTCTGACCTTTTGCGTTGCATATGTGACCCTCTTGGTCTCGTAAAACGCCGTTTTCACCGCGAATCAAAATAACAGGTTCCATGGCGCGGAACCTATTGAACGTCTCAGATCTCAGCATCGCTGTTCTCGCCTTGTGTCGATCGTTGCAATGTGAGCAACGATCGATGCAGTGCGAATCCCTGCGAATCCAAAATTCAAAAACGTGAGTAAACAAGAAAATTAAAAAGAATGCTCAGTCTAGATCCTAGTACTAAATCTATAGGTGAACTTAAAGAGTCCCCGGCAACGGCGCCAAAAACTTGATAGGTGTGTAGTTTTATTTTATTCTACTGCAAGTGCACAGTTAATGCAATCGTAGTATATAAGGTATCGAATCCCACAAGGACTCTCAGTCACACAATAGATTAATAGCAGTTCAGATTAAATTAAGCGAAGCAGATGTGAAAACAGTAAGCGAAATAAAAGGCGAATCAAGTGAGTTTGTAAGCAAGAGGGCAAAGCGTTAGGTTTCAGAAGTTCTCAGGAAATCAGGAACGCAAGCAATCAATCTATCTAGATCCAATCAATAACTATTCTAGAACTCAAACACTGATATAGAATTAACCAAATTCCTTTGCGATAATTCTCTAAGTCTAAGTGCAGCAAACCAAACTTCCGTTTGCGAGAACTAACAGATTAAACTAGCATTAATTCCAAGTTTGATATGTTCACAATTAACCTGAACCAAACTTTCGTTTGCCAACAGTTTAATTGCTTATCTAAGTTCTTTCTAGTTAAATTAACCAACTTCCGCTGAATTAATCAACCTAATATCATAATTTTGATTAGCTACTTCAGATTAAGCATTAAGAACAATTTAGATAAAGAACTAGCAGATATGAATCTCTACAGATTGATTTAAACTATAATTCTCTGAAATCCCTAATGAGAATCCTTCAACCTAACAGGTGATCTACTCAGACATGTTCATCGAAACAGAAAACATCTTAAGTAGAAAACCAAATATCATAAAATCAAATAAGAAATGGGGTTCAAAATCAAGTCTCTTGCGAGATCAGGATCAGCCCCTCAACTCTCTCTGAGCAAAACTTAACGTAAGAAAAGCTTAGCCTAACAAGTGGCTGTAAAACCTAATTATAATCCTAAAACACGTTTTGGGGCTTCTTTGTAAATATTGGGAACTTCTGGGCAGGACTGCAGTTTCATCATTCTTTATTAGACCGTCTTTTGGCCCATTTCGCTGGTGCATCGATCGATGCTAGGAATGCAACGATCGACACCTTTCTCTGTTTCGGACAGTGAACTCTATCTCTCGGCCAAATACTCCAATTAGCTCCAGAAAGTGTCTAAATCACCAAATATGCTCCAAATGTGTTTGTACCTAATAAACACCTGAAAAGACTCTAAAACATAGTAAAAGACTCGATAAATAACATATATACCATGGTTAAAAGCCATAAAATCCATGGTATATCACTCAACGTGGATCCAACTTACAAGCCGATTAAGCAGAAGAGGCGCAATCTCGGCCCCGAGAGAGCCATGGCCGTCAATGACGAGGTTGATTAACTTCTCGACTCAAGTTCAATTCAGGAAGTCAAATACCCTGATTGGCTAGCCAACCCCGTTGTTGTTAAAAAGAAAAACGGAAAATGGAGAGTCTGTGTCGATTTCATGGACCTCAACAAAGCATGTCCAAAAGACAGTTTTCCTCTGCCAAACATCGATCGGCTGGTCGAAATTACGGCGGGAAATGAGCTTCTTTCGTTCATGGACGCATTTTCGGGATACAATCAGATACTTATGAATCCAGACGATCAAGAGAAGACGGCTTTCATAACAGAACGCGGCACTTACTGCTACATGGTTATGACATTCGGCCTTAAGAACGCAGGTGCTACGTATCAGCGATTGGTCAACCAAATGTTCGCCAGTCAGCTCGGCACGACGATGGAAGTATATATCGATGATATGCTGGTTACGTCCTTGATCGGATCTTAACACGTTGGGCATCTGAAGGAATGCTTTAGCATCCACAACCGGTACTTAATGAAGCTTAACCCGGCTAAATGTATGTTCGGCATGACATCAGGAGAGTTTTTCGGCTATGTCGTCACTCAAAGAGGGATAGAAGCCAACCCGAAACATATCTCGGCTATCATTGACCTACCATCACCCATGAATACTCATGAAGTACAGCATCTTACTGGCCGCATAGCCGCCCTGAACAGATTCATATCTCGTTTGACGGACAAATGCTTGCCCTTTTAACCGCTGCTGGCGAGGGTTTGCCATCCACGAAGATACCGAAATAAGTCTTATACTTAACCGGGTTTTATTTTCTTTGGTTTTTGGGGTTCTTCAATTGTCGGTTGGGTTTAATTTTACTTATGTGTTGTTTGTAATCTCCGGTTAACTTTAATTTTCGATCGGTTAAATTTTAATAATATATTAATAAAAAAATTGGGAGATCTCTCATGCGTCTTGACGGCTTCGTCGGCGCGGTGAGGGATCTTCCTCCGGTCTCAAAACGCATCAAGGAAGCCGGGGACGACGACATGAGACAGAAGATGCTTCCGTCATTTCTAACTGACAACAGGTGGGTAAGGTTTCCTCGGCGAAGCGGTTTGTGCTTGGACCAAGTCTAATCCCTAGATCTCGGTAAGTCGGCCGATCTGAATCGGTAGAGGACAGCGGCGTATCGGGAAAACTGTAGAGCATGAGAGGCGGCGCAGATCTGGAAGCTTCTCCGCAACGGAAGTCGACGGGGAGACTAGGTTGGTTCAAGTTGCATGTCGGAGAGGGTTTCACGGCGGCACTAGGTGAGGTCGTCGCGACTTTGGTGGAAGCTTGACGGTGGTGACAGGTGAGGTAGCCCTCTCGCTGGTTATCCTCTCCAAGGTATCCTCTTTGACCGGATCTGTGAGTTGCGTTGAGGCGGCGATTGAAGACAAATCCCGAGCAAGGAGTTTCCGGGAAGGAAAAGGGAAAAGGCGACGGGGTTCACGATTGCGGATCTTACCGAGTGAGGCCGTGGGAGTTCAGGGTGGTAGATCGGAGCTGTCAGAAGTCGGAGGGAGGAGATCATGTACCTCCAGCCGCTGGAACGAGGGCGGATGTCTTTCTTCATGCGGTCGATGAGCCGCAAATTTCTTCGGTCTTGTAACTGTTGCTGGCGAGGGTTTGCCATCCACGAAGATACCGAAATATGTCTTATACTTAACCGGGTTTTATTTTCTTTGGTTTTTTGGGTTCTTCAATTGTCGGTTGGGTTTAATATTACTTATGTGTGTCGTTTGTAATCTCCGGTTAACTCCAATTTTCGATCAGTTAAATTTTAATAATATATTAATAAAAATATATATTTTTGGTTATTGTAACATACATTTTTCAATATTTTATAAAGTCAAAATGACTTGTAAACTTAATTATTAATTATGTTATATTTTCATTTTCACAATTATTAATTAATAGTTTATCATCACATTTTTTAAAGATTTAAACTAGGTTTAAAAATATATTTCTTAGATTGTAACACAATCTACGATTAATTTATATTTCATTTTATATATATAGTTTTTTATTTAAAGATATTAAAATATAATTAATTGAAATCTATTAAAGATATTATTTAATTTATAATGAAAGGCATTAGTAGTTTAATTTTTTTATTCATTAAAGGCACTAGAGTATTTAGTTACCTCAATTTGTATTCTCATATGTTTTTACATTGCGAATAATAATATAGATAAGTATAATTCTGACACAAAAATTTCGAATATAATATATTTAAACTTTTTATCCAATTTTTTTTTTTAAAAGTTATTTATGTAATAGATTTTTTTAATTTAATAGTAAAGAAAATAATAGAACTAATTATACAAAATTGCATTGACTATAACAAATATATCTATTAATATCTGAATATCATATAAAAATAAAATTAATACCAAGACTATATATCTACAAAATAAAATAAAAATTATTATTTAAAATTTGTTAGAAATCAAAAAGTTCAATATAAAATAAAACTAAAATAATAAACAAATTTAATTTCGTTTCAATATCCTAATTGTTTGAATGGAACGAATCGGAGTGGGATCGACGATATCTTTACCCCTAACATTCTCCAATTGAGATAACCTTATCTATCCAATCAGCCAATTGAAAGCTCAGAATCTGCCACGTAAGACTCACATCCTCCTATCCCCTATATAAGTTTCCTCGCATCTCCCTTCTCAAATTCCATCTCGCAAAGCAATTTCACACATTTCTAAAGAATCAGAAACCTAAGGAGAGAGAGAGAGACCAAAGACTCGAAGGATCATGGCTTGTACCTCCACAACGTCATTGGTCACACCATTTAACCTGATCCGCTCGTCGACCTTCTTTAACCCGTTACCTCTGAAACCATCCAAGGCTATGGCTGGAGGCAGGACACAGGCGCTACATGTTAAAGCTTCTAAGATCAAGTTCGACAAGGCTTTAACCGGACTCTCTGCAGCCGCTCTCACCGCTTCAATGGTCATACCGGAGATGGCTGAAGCTGCTGGTCCTGGAATCTCTCCTTCTCTCAAGAATTTCTTGCTCAGCATTGCATCCGGCGGCGTTGTTCTCACCGTCATCATTGGTGCCGTCGTTGGTGTCTCCAACTTTGACCCTGTCAAGAGAACCTAAGAAGCTAGCTATATTTTATCTTTCTTACACCATTGTGAATGTGTCTCCGTATTCGTTTACTGTTCCAGTAATGAAACTTTGGTGTGTACTATGCTCAAAAGTAAAAACTCCTTTCCTGAATTTTGTCTTAGTCTCGATGAATCCAAAAACAAATGGGGTTCGGAAAAGCATAAAGCTCGACTACATCATATTCTAAGATCGAAAACCAGCATAATCTTGGTTAATTTGAGAGTTTGTGAGATCTCTCTGGTTACCTAACGAGCAAATTGAGCAAGTATTTACTCTCGGATGTGTAGTTCACCTTATCAATCTTCACCACAGTCATCTTCAGTCTGTGTTCCTCCGCATACGATTCCTCTTTGATCTTCAGCTTTAACATGTACTGATGAAACAGTCTGTTTCTAACAATCTCTGCGAATTCTTCATCATTCTGCAATTCCCGCTTCAACGTGTAAAGCTGCTTAGCTGGACATCCCATGATTTCTTCACCGGATTCTTGAAACGCCGTTACCCAAGCCATCCCAGTGTGGTCTTGAATCTGCACTTGAAGAAGGTATTTGTAGTCGCATTCCTCAAACTCTTGGTTGCACCGGTCACAGAGCCACATGTTTGATCCAGTCTGTGTCACCTTCTTGTTGCATTGCTTACCTCCAATCATCAAAGGACAAGCTGTGTAGCAGAAGCTATCAGTTTTGATGAATGCTATGGTTGCTTTCACTGTGACCCAGTCAGGCTTGTCTGATCTTCCAAGACCTTCCTCAAACCTCCTTCAAGCATATTGTCTCTGGAAATGGAGGAGGATGCAGTATCTTTTCCACCGTTATCGTACCAATTCCTCAGTTTCTGAGCTTCAGGAAAATCTGGATTTATAAAGAGCTGTGTTGACGATATTGTCCCAACTGTTTTACCACTAAAGTCGCTTACTTTTCCAGCTTTTATTGCTAAAATGGGGTAAAAGGCTGAACCAACAATCTCTTCGAGTTCCCGACCATCTCGGTTACAGAACTCTCCCCATAGCGTAACCTCAACGGCCTTACCTGATTCATCCTTCAAATTGAGGGTTCTCCGATGGGTTTCCATCCCGTTCTTTCTCAAGATCGGCACAGAAGGGTTCACGGAAGTCACAACCCCAACGATATCCAGTATGGTATTGGTTTCAGCGTTCTCAATGTCACTTATAGGACAGAAGGAAAACTGCTGCCTTGGTATGGAGCCATCTTCATCGGGACAAAGCTCCACAGTCGATGCTGACTCCAAGAAAATTTCCCATTCATTCTTCAAGTGGTTGAAGTTTTTCTGTGCAGGCTTTAAACTTCCCTTTGAAATCAAATAGACCTTTCCAACCTCAATAACATCATAGAATCCGTCGACAACAACATTAAAGCAAGTGATACGAATCTCTCCTCCATCAGAGTCAAGCAGATCAAAAGAGAAAACTTTCCCGTCTCCTTTTGCATTGTTATAGCGTCTGATATCTCCTTTTGCAGTTACTCTAGCCTTAATAGCCCACCGACCTTGGTATGGATTAAGAGCAGCAATAGGGATGGTTCGTGCTGGAGCCTCGTTCTTCATTATGGGTCCATGATTTCTGTAGCTTGGAGGTGGTTGATATGAAGGCTGAACAGATGGCCTGAAACTTGGAGTACTGTTGGCTGTATTTTGGCTGTAATGTTGGTTTGTGTTGGCTTTATTAACCGAATTCTGAACCGATTGATCATTAAAACCAACCCTACTCGGAGGAGGTATGTTGCCTGGACCTGGAAGAGGCTATTGGAATTCTGCATCCAATTCAGCAGACATTGTTGGGTTCCCAATGGTTTCGGAATGTGGTACTATGGTCTCCATGTTCAGCACAATAGTAAGCCTGTACACAATGTGTGTAGAGGCATAAGACAATCACTATCAAAGAGAGAGAAAAATCCTTCATAATGCTCACTGAAAAAAAGATGTAACTATATTATCTCCAAAACATCCTCCAAAATACCATTAAACACCATGAACTACAAAGACAAGAATCCTCAAACAAGGCTAACATTGCTTTTTGAACCTCATCGTGACAAATGTCTTACACATACAACTAAGAATGCACAAAACATCACCTGGCAAAAGGTCTTTGTTTGAAATTTAAGTATATCACGCAGAAAAAGAAAGTTGTATTGGAAGGCAAAATTGGTGACAAATTTTGTTCTCATACTAAAGATGGAATTTCCAAAACACAAACTACCAATAAAAATAACAAAGAAACCTGCCAAAGTCGTACTTCCTAAACCAAAAGTTCAAATATCAGTGGAAAATTCCAACACAACGATGGAAAACAATTAGCAAAAATGGAAAAACTACCTGCGGCCTTTAACGTCGCTGCAAATGTAATCGATGAGCTGAACAATGGATCCCTTCTCAACATGTCCTGACTTGACTTGATCATTGAGCTGAACCGCGAGCATAGCATATTGAGCTGAGACACCATCTGAGATTAGTAAGCGGTACCTCTCCTGGCCTCTCTCCTGACTTTTCCCTATCAATCTGATATCCAAAACCTGTAATACCGGCTTCAAATTGACGTCGCCTGCGTTTATCGCGGTGATGGCGTTCAGAGTCAAATCCACCGGCATGATTACGATATTCGAGATCCGGCGAGATAAAACCAAAACCCTATAAATGGGGAAATCGGAGAAGGAATCAGTAAAACGGAAAAATAGAACGAGAGGAAGAGAAGATCTGCGACCTTAAGACGGTGGTGACTGGTGAGAGATTTCCTCTCAAAGAGAAATCGTCTCCTATGCCCCTCCATACACAACCAAAAATCTCGCGTTCCCTTGTTATAAGATAAATTTCTTTTTCATTTAGATTAAATCTGAAAAATGGTAAATTACGTATAAATTGAGTGAAGGGCATGGAATTACCACTCATATCTGGATCAAATCCGGTTTATTTCAACTCAGCCCCATGTACTCGGATTCTATCCGGGTAAAAAAAAAAAATCCAAAATCAGGTTAAATCGGGTTAAAATCCCTAATTCTCTATTTTACCTCTCCTTTCTACTTCTCTCTCCTCTCTCTCTCCTTCTGGGTCTCCTCCTTCTCCTCTCAGATCAACGACGATGGTGGAGACTAGAAACGCAAGGAAGAAGACGAAGCCGAAGAGCCCTGCGGCGGAGAGGGTTTCGAAGAAGCCTCGTGGAGGGGCGGCGGTTGAAGAAACTCCCGGAGAAGCGGCTCCGACAACTGCTCCGACTACTGCTCCTACTACTGCTCCGACAACTGCTCCGGCTCCAGCGACGACGGAAACGGCGGAGGGAGACGACCACGTTGCGACGGAGACGGTGGACGGAGACGACGAGGAGACGGAAACAGATGAAGAAGACGAAGAAGAAGAAGACGAAGAAGAAGACGAAGACAGAAGAGAAGACAATGCGGCGGATGAATCGCAGGAGGAAGAATCCGAGGAGGAGGAGACCGACGGGAGACCGACCGAACCCCCGGTAAGTACCCGTAAATAGCTTAGTATATTTTTAATGCATTACTTAGGATTAATATGTTATATTAGGTAAAACTAGGTGAACATTGTACAATTAGGAAAACTCTTGGTAATATGGCCCGGTAATATGACTAGGATGATTATGTAGAACTAGGATAACTAGGTTTACTGTGTGTTGTTTGTTTGAGATACCTTTTTTTGTTTGCAGAGAGCATCGGAGGAAACGATAGCCCTGCGACCTCTTAAAATGTACTTCTCGCCAGATCAGTATAGCGAGAGCGTGAAGCTACCAACGCGGTGCTTCATCGAGGAAACTTTGAACACTTTTGAGGGACTGAATCTCACTCCGGACGAAACGTCATGGTTTGAGAACCACCCGCAGTTCTCACACATTTTTCACATGCCAAGGGGCAATCACAAGCTTCAAACCATGTGGATGCTTCTCCTGCGTACCGCTGTAATTAAAAGGAAAAAGGAAGCTTGGTTTCTGGTTAACGGCATTTCCATCCGATACGGGTTACGAGAGCATGCCTTGATTTCAGGACTCGAATGCCGCAACTATCCAATCAACTGGAAGAGGAAAGGATCCTTGAACTTCAAGAAGAAGTATTTCGAGGGGAAGGTGTTACGTGAAGACGTGAAAAAAAAGCTTGAGGAAATGGAACCGGATGAGACTGGAGATAGGCTGAAGATGGCCGTGATGTATTTCTTGAGCAGCATTATTTACTGCCCCAGCAAATCTGGAAAGAAAGGCAAACCCGTGTTGGACGTATTTCTAAGATACGTGGATGATCTGGAGTTATGTCAAACGTTTCCTTGGGGAAGATTGTCGTTTGATTACATGTTGAAGTCCATTCACAAGACGATGGATCATTTTAAAGGGAAGGTGTCGGGGCCGTGGACGATTCCTGGTTTTTGTGTTCCATTGGAGGTATAACCTTATGACTTTGCATTTTAACTAATATTTTTGTAATTACTAATTTTGGATTTGTTTTTGTAGCTTTTGGCGATTGAGGCCATTCCGAGACTGAGAGACAGCTTCCGAGAAGCTGTACCATATCCTTACGACGATTGCCCGAGAATGTGCAAGTACAAGTGGAAAAAAAGCGAGTTGAAAGGGTGGCCTCTTGAGACAGTCTACGAGAAACTCGGTGATACCACGGTTAGTAGTACTTGGTAATACTAAAAGCATCTGGTAATACTAGCAGCAAATGGAATAATCAATACGTTAAAATTTACAGGACATTGAGAACGTTTTGGTAGCCACGTCTGATGAGAATGAGCTGTTGGAAGAGATCATTGAGAAAGAGGACGATGTCGATGAGCACGATATTGTTGTGGAAAGTTTGTGCAAGCGTCTAGACCAAGGATTAACTGTTTGGTTTGAAGATATGATGCATGAAGATTTGAAAGGGCGACAACCTAAGGAGGCAGTAAGAGTCGAGAAAGAACGCCGAAGTCGCAAGGCTTGTTTCGAAGAGTTGTCCGCTGCGTTTACCACCATGGGAGAACAGATGAGTTTGCTCGTGAAGAAGGTCACCAAGTTGGAGGAAAGGATCAAGCCTCTTGAGGAGTTTGTGAAGTCTCGGATGTCTCGGAAGTCTCGGAAGTTTCGAAGGAGTTTGTAGAGACAGCTTTGAGGAGTTTGTAGAGACAGCTTTGATATGTTGTAACTGTTTTTTGTTTTGTCAAAACTGGTGTTTGTTTTGTGAAAACTATGTTGCTATACTTTTTTGTTGGTTTGCATTGATCAAGATAGAAATTAACCAACCAAAGTAGATAGATAGCAAAATATAATGTTTTAGATAGATAAACAGAGACAACACATAGATAGATGGATAACAAAATACAATGTCTTAGATAGATAAACAGAAACATCACTCCTTCTCCTCCTTCAGCTTGGCAATCTCCTTTCGCAATTCTTCAATTGCGACCTCCTGCACTTCAACCTTTCGTTTTAGCATCCTAAGCTCTTCTTGGACACCAAAAACCCATGGCTGACGAAAGTGGAGTCCATCATCCTACAAAAAATAAGTCAGATAAACATTCATATTGTGATACCTAGTGTAACCTAGTTTTACTAGTTATACCCAGTTTTACTAGTTAAACCTAGGCGAAGAAAATTCATATAGGTATACCTAGTTTTACTAGTTATACCCAGTTTTACTAGTTAAACCTAGGCGAAGAAAATTCATATAGGTATACCTAGTTTTACTAGTTATACCCAGTTTTACTAGTTAAACCTAGGCGAAGAAAATTCATATAGGTATACCTAGTTTTACTAGTTATACCCAGTTTTACTAGTTAAACATAGGCGAAGAAAATTCATATAGTTATACCTAGTTTTACTAGTTTTACCCAGTTTTACTAGTTTTACCCAGTTTTACTAGTTAAACCTAGGCGAAGAAAATTCATATAGGTATACCTAGTTTTACTAGTTATACCCAGTTTTACTAGTTAAACCTAGGCGAAGAAAATTCATATAGGTATACCTAGTTTTACTAGTTATACCCAGTTTTACTAGTTAAACCTAGGCGAAGAAAATTCATATAGGTATACCTAGTTTTACTAGTTATACCCAGTTTTACTAGTTAAACCTAGGCGAAGAAAATTCATATAGTTATACCTAGTTTTACTAGTTTTACCTAGTTTTACTAGTTTTACCCAGTTTTACTAGTTATACCTAATTATGCTAATTATACTAGTTATGCTAGTTTTACCTCGTATCGGATGCAGGTGAAGTACCTATTGCCCGGTAAAGTGTCGAAATCATGCTTGAACTTTGGATTTGGAGACGCATCCTGCTTGATGTCTTCCCCGCATGGGCATCTGGTTGGAATTCCAAATTGGGCATCCGCAACGTGGCAAGTCCTCTCGTAATGTTTCAACCGAGCAATCGTATCCTCCCTAATCCTCTTTTGTTCCTTCCTACTCCTCATCTCATCCTCGTATGGATTCTCATCCTCGTATGGATCAAGGTCAAAATTCTCCACACAAATTGTGTGTTAAAGGGGGAGAGATAGAGAGAGTTTGTACGAATGTAAGAGAGAGAGAGAGGAGAGAGAGAGAAGTCTCAGTGGAATAAGAGAAGAGAGAGATTGTAAAATTAAATAGAGTGAAATTATAAAAATTTCGTTTTGGCGCCGAGAGAAAAAGGAAGAGAGAGAGAGAGCGAGAGAATGATTTAAAAATTCCTTTTTTTTATGATCATAAAATGAGAACACACATAGTGTTACCAAGTTATTAGTTATTCATAATCTTCAAATCTTTTGTGTATGTTTAGATTAATATTACACCAACTAAATGTCATTTTTACTAGTATTACCTGCTTTTCTATTAATCTTCCATATGAATCTCATTGCCCACCTCATTTATTTGATTAAATATTATTTTTAACAACACTCACCTCCCAAGTGAGTTATTCATTAAGAAGTCTTTCTTAAACTATAATGAAAGATTTGGTGAATATGTATCATGAAGTCCCATTTCAAATAGGATTTGTTTTAAAAGACAACAACAAATGCAGTGTTTATAAATGAGAAAAGCAAAACAAAACTAAACATAGTCTTCTCCATACAACAACCAATATTAATCATAGTCTTCTCCATACAACAACCAATATTAATCATAGTCTTCTCCATACAACAACCATGGAAGTGTTCTTCCATGGTGCCTTTTGTTATTCACCCTTATCCTTTTACGTCTTTCACCAGCCGATGGATGTCTTTTTATCTTCTTCCTTCCCCTCTTTACGATGATATCCGGAGGTATTATCTGCTTCTCCTTGATGTCATCTGGGATAACCCACGTAGACATATCATGCACAACATAGATGGACCTGACATAAGCCAATGTCCACAACTCGTTCAAATAATATTTCGAACACAGATCATGAAGTTCCATCTGGATATCACTACGACGCCTTCCATGTTCCTTGAAATAGATAAACGCGGCAAGAGCATGGAGACAAGGATACTTATGAATATCGATGAACTTGCAAGTGCAACTTTTGCTTACCAAGTTCACCAAATAAAGCTTTCCTTCATCATCATCAACCTCATATTCAAGTGCATAACTGTTTACCTCTCGCACAGGGTATTTTTCAGCCACAGGCCATTTTTTATGCAAGAAGTTCTCAACAATAGACTCTTTCCTATGAGCGTTAAACCACTCAGAAAACTTTCGAAGTATGGAATCCAGCAAAAGCAATAAGGAGTATTTCCTGGCTTCTCTAAAAACTTTGTTTAGAGATTCGACAGAGTTGCTAGTGTCCAGGTTGTATCTATCAGCCGGAGATACACATCTCGCCCATTTTTCTAGCGCGCAAGTATCCTCCGCATACTTCGCCGCTGATGGATATCTATTCTTAAACTCGTCGAAAAGATTGTTGAACTCAGCAACAGTGTTAGCCCAACCGCACGCTTGGAATTCTTTGGCGACAGTGTCCTTATTTGCGTGATGCGGAGCATGACCCTTCACGTTTTGTGCCAAGTGATATAAACAATAACCATGATGAGCTTGTGGATACATGTTAGCTACCGCGTTGATGAGGCTTAAATTTCTGTCACTCACAAACACCAGCTCAGGAGAGTCGGCTACAACGGTTCTCAACATCTCGAAAAACCAGGCCCAACTATCATGATTCTCACCGTCGAGTACCCCAAATGCTATAGGATAGATGTGCCGATTGGGATCTTGAGCTATGGCGAAAACTAGTACACCGCGATATGCGGTCTTCAGAAAAGTAGCATCCACCATAATCACTTTCCTCATGCATTTAAACCCTTCAATGGAAGCTCCCAAAGCTATGAAAAGGTACTTGAATTTTCCCAACTCATCTAGTTTCACTTGTGTTACCGTGCCTTCATTCAGATGTTCTAGGACAAACAAATAACGATACAACATTTGGTAGCTATCTTCTGGACTACCACGCAAATCGCAAACTGCTTGGTTTTTCCCTCTCAGAGCCGTGGAGTATGATATCCCTACACCAACTTTTCTCTTCACAATCTCCATGATAGTTTTTGGTGCTGGAGTCTCGTATTTCCCTGGATATTCTTCACTCAATAGAGATGCAACTAGTTTTGATGATCCTTTCCTCTTCTCCCTGCCTTCTTCACTCTGACTAGTACGGCTGCATGTGTGCATCTTCGTGTACGTTCTAATCGAGAAAGTTTCGGAGTTTGTGATCCTTGCTGCTCGTACTCTCCAATTACAGCCTCGTTGAGCACATCTAGCTACCCACCGCTGAGAATCGGATTTTTGTATAAAATAGCCGAAAGATTCAACAAATGCGCCTCTATGAACCAACTTTGCTAAAACCTCCTTGTTTGGAAATTCTACACCAAGACTCAAATTCAAACCGTCTTCCCATGGCGGTAAAGTCGGACTACACACAGCAACAACAGGTGGTTCCACCACATACTCATCACGCAAATCTGATGAATCGTTACCGTTGCCCTCATGTTCAACACGCTCTGTATCTCCATCATTTTCGGGAGCATCTCCATCATTTTTGAGAGCATCTCCATCATTTTCGGGAGCATCTCCATCATTCTCGGGAGCATCTCCATCATTTTTGAGAGCATCTCCATCATTTTCGAGTTCTTCATCCTCTTTTTCTTTGTTCTCTTGTTGCTCGGCAACATACACCATGATGGCATCAGGCCCTATTTCTCCTTCATAGTTCTCACCGTAAGAGCTTTTTCCCGCTCTCGACTGTTGCTCGAGAAGTTCCGGTGTACTCAACACCTCCACATACAAAACACATCGACGATTCTCATTATCAACATGCGTTAGATACACAAAAACTCCTCATCATCACAAATATACGACTGTTCCTCACACCCAGCCAGCCTAGGGATGTAACTCAGTTGGAATTTAACCTTGGTTTCATCCAAACCAAGCTTTTTGTATAACCTAGATTCTACCATCGACATTGTTATCTCCTCAACTGATGCCTTAAACACTAGACCATAAATGCGACCTTCAAATTTATAATGTATGCTGACGTTGTTGATCATTTTAACCTGCCAAACAATACCCAGAAACTCAATCAAAACAGTGATTTGTGCACAATTATACAACATTTCCCAGTGTTACTGGTGAGCTAGTTATACTATTACGAACTGAGCATGAACCCGAAAGACAATTCAATTATGAAAAAGCAACCCAATTCAATGATTCAACCACAGCAATGCATCTCTAACCAATTTGGACTCATAATAAACCCACAAACATTCTTTAATCATCAGTGTGCATCAAATCCCAATTACAATCCCCGTTTGAAATCGATTCTTAAAGAGGAGACTAATCCACTAATCTACAAATAAACAGTTAAACCTCGATTTTGATGAGAATGCGGCTACGGCGCGGCGAAGGAGACGTCGACGGCGGTGTAGGAGGCGAAGAAAATCGAGGT
Organism: Orychophragmus violaceus; assembly: GCA_030180135.1. NCBI lineage: Eukaryota > Viridiplantae > Streptophyta > Magnoliopsida > Brassicales > Brassicaceae > Orychophragmus > Orychophragmus violaceus. The sequence continues at coordinate 59,771,865 of CM058234.1, read as the reverse complement.
GAATCTCCGACGACCGAATCCGACAGAGCTGAGCACGACCTTTTTCTCGAGCTGGTGGAGAGCGAGGAGAGAGGAGAGAGAGAGATGCCAATATTCAATTTTTTAATATTCAATTTTTAATAATCCCCCCGACCCAACATGCCGAATGAGACCCAACCCGAATCCGATTTTTAATATTCAATTCCATTTTTTTGTTTTTATTTTAAATTCAATCTGTAAGGGTGGAAGAGTAATTGCCCACTCTCATTTTAATGAGGAGGGTATTGTGGATTAAGGAGGGGTAGTGTAGATTTTATTTTGCCAATTAGGGTCATAAGAGACGAAACCCCCCTCTGAAAGCTTTTGTAGGATAAAAATCTTAACTGCCATTTTTCCAAAAATATTGATCATGCCACAAAGTAATCTCTATGCCATAAATGTTTTTGTTCTCCTATTTTACCCTTCATTGAAAGCTTCTTTAGTTAGTAGAGGGTTTGAAAAAAGGTAAGAAAAATGGTTAATTTGCTGAATAAAGAAAAGAAAAAAAGTAAAAAGAAAAACAAAATATTCTTCTTCTTCTTCCCCACGAGCTCGACGACGACGGAATGGTGGTCGGGAAATGAGAAATTCGACGACAAGAACGACGACGGAATTCGACTCTCCTCAGATCGGCGGTAGCTCTCTTTTTGGTAAGCTTGATAATGTGATGATTATGTGATGAATATCAAATAATTTGAATTGGTATTCAAGTTGAAGTTCAATTAGGGATTTGAGATAAGTTAGGTGTTGGTATTCATGTTTCTAGTGATTATTAGGTATGTGCATTGGTACATTATTTCATAGTTGTCTTGAATCGTGTTGAATCATAGTAAAACGAGGAATCCCAAAATCAAATCGATTTGAATCCAAATCTGCAGATTTAGTCCAACAAGTACAACTGCTTTGGAGGATAATAATTGGTACAACTTATGAACAGTTGGACCAGTTGGACATAAATATCGGAACAACTTGTACATTTAGGTCCAACTGTAAAAACTTGTGTAATCCCTAATTATGATTTTTTGTGTATTTACATTAGGCGTCGTTGAACATGTACACAAACGTGCAATTTGACTATGGAGGGTGCTATTCAGAAGATCATGAATGGATTTCAAGAAATTCTCTATACGCTATCTTGTTTAAGACTTCATATTTGGAGGAGATAACTTATGAGGTGTTAGTAGATAAGATATGCAAGAAGATTGGGGTAGATCAAACCGCCCGGAAGCTGAAATTGAGTTACAGTCTATCTAAAGCTAGGAGAGAGTCATACATTGTAGATGACGAAGAAGTTTTGATTTATCTTATGTCGTTGGATAAAGAGGGGCTGAAACCTGTTTTGAAAGTGGAATTATTGAATGGTGTGGAAAACAATGAGAGGTTGGACCAAGTTTCAAGAGCAGAGCTAATAAGTTCATGTGGTGTGAATTATGCGGAGCCAGTTTTAAATGGTAGAGCTGATGAGATGGAAAATGTAGGAAATGTTGGCATTCTTGCTATTGAAGAACAACGGAACGAGGAGATTAATGATGAGTTTCGGGAGATTGCTGTTCACGTAAATGTTGGTAATGATGGTTGTGACGAATTTGCGACTGTAGATAGTCCGATGAATAACCATTTGGTTGCTAGTGTTCATGATGTGGTGGACCTTCCAGTTGTAGAAGTTGCGGTAGTTGAAGAATGGGAAGATGGTATTGGTCTTGAATTAAAGCAAGAATTTACTTCTAGGCAATCGGTGCAAGATTTGGTTTCGAAAGCTGAAAATAAGAACTGTTTTGGGTATATAACAGTTAAGTCGGATAAGCATCGACTTATGCTACGATGCCGACAAGCTTCAAATGGTTGCAAATGGTATGTAAGAGTTGCGAGAGATAAGGATTCAATATTTTCGAGCATAAGAAAACACAGAAAGATGCATTCTTGCTCCCGGATTGTTGACAGCACAAGCAGTTCTAGAGTGAGAGGCACACAACGATTAATAGCCAACTTATTGCATGAAGATTATCCTGGTCAAATGGACACCCCAGCTCCTAAAAGCATCGTTAATCTTGTACATAATAGGCTTTCTGTAGACTGCTCCTACTCTACCGCATTGAGAGGGAAAAGACGGCATGTTAGCGAGATCCGCGGGAGTCCTGAGACAAGCTACACATCATTGTTTTCTTATCTTTACGAGTTAAGGAAGGCCAATCCCGAGACAGTAACAACTGTGGAATTAGATTCAGAGAAGAGGTTCAAGTACCTATTCATCGCGTTGGGTGTTAGCATTGAAGGGTTTAGGGCAATGAGAAAAGTGTTAGTTGTTGATGCAACCTTTCTTATGACCAAATATGGTGGTATGTTGGTCTTTGCAACAGCTCAGGATCCTAATCATCACCATTACCCCATTGCGTTTGGTGTGCTTGATGGTGAGAATCATGCTAGTTGGGACTGGTTTTTCACAAATCTGAAAACCATTGTACCGGATAATCTTGAGTTGGTTTTTATAAGCGACAAACATCAGAGCATCATCAAAGCAGTATGTACGGTGTACCCGAGCTCTAAGCATGTGCATTGCATCTGGAATTTGTCTCAAAATGTGAGAGGAAAGGTGACGAATGACAAGGACGGGGCTGCAGAAAAATTCAGGGATTGCGCTCATGCTTATACTGAGAGTGGGTTTAAAAGACAGTATACCGATTTTGAAGCTAGGTGGCCTGCGGCAGCTAAATATCTGAATGATGGTATAACCCTTGAAAAATGGACAAGGTGCTATTCTGAAGGAGACAAGTACAACATAGACACTAGCAATTCTGCGGAATCGATAAACAATGTGTTTAGAAAAGCAAGGGCGTACCCCCTATTACCTATGATTGATGCGATTGTTGAAAAGATGTCTGAGTGGTTTAACAGACATAGGAAAACAGCTGCTACTGCACCACACTTCAAGAAAATGGTGCCAGTTGTGGAGAACATATTGCACTTGCGATGTGAAGCCGCAACACGTTTATCCGTGAGGGAGTTAAACGGCTTCCGGCTTGAACACGCCGTCAAATGAGTCAATGGGAAGACGTATCTTGTGAACTTGAGAATGAGAAGATGTTCGTGCAGATGTTTTGATATAGACAAGTATCCGTGTGTCCATGCGATAGCCGCTTGTAGCCACTTTATGAGGAAGGAAGGGAGAGAAGAGAGTATCCATCTCTATGATCTATGCTCGAAATATTATTTGACTCAGACTTGGGCGCTGGCATACGTGAAAACGATATATTTAGTGCCGCATGAGTCTGAGTGGAGTATTCCCACAGAAATTCAAAAATTTGCGTCTTACCGCCGAAAATTGAACCAAGACAAGGAAGACTTCAAGAAACGCGCTTTCCATCCACCGGAGAAGCTCGCCGCAAGACGAAGAACAAACCCAAGACGAAGAACAAATACCGCCGTGGAATAAACTTAGAGACGTGGTTGCAGCCCGAAAATGCTTAGTTTGTGTGATTGTATGTGCATTTGTATTCGTATGAATTAATTTGTATTATGTGTTTAGTACAAGTGGTACATTAAGGTCCAACTGTAAACTCTAATTTGTGATTTTTTCAATTTATATGTGGACTTCTCTAAGTAAGCATTGTAAGGATGACAAAACACATAATACAAATTTAAAAAGAAGATTTTTAAAATTTTGTAAACCATTTTTTGAGAGTTCCCACAAAACACTCCTATTAGTTATAAAAGTCCTATGTTAGTTGTCACCCGTTTAGTAAGGGAAAGATGAGAATCCTTTTAATTCGAACATATTGTTATGTGGAAATCACAAAATTGATGATTAATAGGAGAAAATCGGAAGTCCAACTCCAAAAGTCTTATCCTTCATAAGGTCCAACAAGAAAAAAACAAAACTGTCAAAATACAATTATGTAGATGACTGTACAACTGGACAACTAGGTACATCTATGCCCAATTTTTTAGAGGGAATTTTTGGAAATTTTGGAGGGAATTTTAAAACCACCAAAAACAAAAACTAAAATTTTAGAAAATCCCTATTAAAAAATTCCCTAAAAATACTTTATTTTCCCTTTATATATTGGGATTATATATTGTTCTCTCTCCTCTCACCTCATCCTCTCTTACCTTTTTCGGCAAAGACTAGGGTACTTTTCTCCATAGAAGGAGCTTCTTCATACGATTTCCCAGCTGCTACAGTCAAGGTTACAGTCAAGGTAAACCCTAATCCCCCCTACATTTGCTAATTTCGTATTATTATATACATGGATTTCGAATTCTTGGTGTAGATCTACAATCATCCACGAGTAGATCTAAGAGGGATTTCGTTTTTTGCCTTTTCAGTTGAGTTAGTGGTTTTTCCTTTTTATTATGCAGTCACGATGCCAATAAGTTGGTCCGAACCTTCTTCCTCCGAAGCAAGTTTCGACAGTGGCTGCGCAAGAGCTGATGCGGATTTCGGTGTTCCTGTATTTTGTTGGTGTGGCAAATACATGCAATTGGTCACCGATACCACACCGGAGAATCGAGGAAAAAGATACTACAAATGCCCAGCGACTGAGGTAATGTTGTCGAGGTTGTCCCAATTGTCTCCGTTTTAACACTTACATGCTTTTAATTGTTAGAATTGTCTTGTTTTAGGCTGGTGGTGGTGACGGATTGGACCACATCCGTAAGTGGTGGGATCACGCAGTTGAAGAAGAGTTGAGAAAACTTTTCCGGCTAATTGAAAAGCAAGAGCTAGCGTTGAACGCATTCCGTTATGGAGGTGCTGCTATTCCTGCTGTGGAGTCTTTACGCGAGGCAATTCGCGAAATGCGTGAGGAAATCTCCAACCTAAAAGCGAGTCTAGCTCAGAAAGAAGCCGAGATTGCAACACTCACCGAGATAGTTGCAAACAAGTAGATTTCGATTTAGTATGCGGTTAATGATCCTGTAGTGTATTTGGATTTAAATTATGTATTTGGATTTAACTTAGTAGATTTCTAAGAATGATTATGCCTTATCTTCAAACAACTAGATTTCTAAGAATAATTACTTAACTCAATTGTCCCAGTTGGACCAAAACCTATAATATGAAATGGTCCAACTGTGTTACCAGTTGTCCCAGTTGGACCAAAACCTATAATAGGAAATGGTCCAATTGTGTTACCAGTTGTCCTAGTTGGACCAAAACCTGTAATATGAATTGGTCCAACTGTGTTACCAGTTGTCCCAGTTGGACCAAAACCTATAATATGAATTGGTCCAACTGTGTTACCAGTTGTCCCAGTTGGACCAAAACCTATAATATGAAATGGTCCAACTGTGTTACCAGTTGTCCCAGTTGGACCAAAACCTATAATATGAAATGGTCCAACTGTGTTACCAGTTGTCCCAGTTGGACCAAAACCTATAATATGTATTGGTCCAACTGTGTTACCAGTTGTCCCAGTTGGACCAAACCTATAATATGAATTGGTCCAACTGTGTTACCAGTTGTCCCAGTTGGACCAAAACCTATAATATGAATTGGTCCAACTGTGTTACCAGTTGTCTCAGTTGGACCAAAACCTATAATATGAAATGGGACAACTATGTTACCAGTTGTCCCAGTTGGACCAAAACCTATAATATGAAACTAACAGACCAAGTTTGAAAATAACATCACAAATCCGAAAATAACAGACCAAGTTCAACATGGTGGAAACCTAACTGGTCCTTTTTTGGGACGCTTAACATCACTTGGTATGATGTCTTCTTTGTTCACTTGCACCGTCTTCTTCTTCTTCTTGCAATATGTCTTCCTCTTCTTCTGCTTCTCTTCACTTGTCTCTTCTCTGTTCTTCCTCTTCCTTCTTGTCTCTTCATCTTGATTCTCCTCTGCTTTATCCTTCTCACCACCATCGTCTTCTTATACAGTCCTCTCTTCTTTATCCATCTCACCCCATTGTCTTCTTCTATAGTCCTCGCTTCTTTCTCTTTCTCACCACCATTGTCTTCTTTTGGAGACTCTGCTTTCTCCTCAGGATTAAATGTTTCGAGAGGAGGGGTAGAGATCAGTACGTAACCACTACCTTCAACACCACCCGAACCTATCACAACCAATCTCCGACCCATGACATAACTCTCTAACCCACTAAACTTCTTCTCCAACGCACTAACCCTCTCAACCATTTTCTCATTCATTTCACCCACCGCCCGCATCACTTTCTCAAAGCCAATCTCCATCTGTTTCATGACATAACTCTCTAACGCCTTTAAAGTTTCAGGCATTTCAACGACTTTCTCCTTCTGAGCCACACCCTCACCACGGTTTTCAGGAGCCACATCCTCCAACATCATGGTACCTCGAGCATCGACGTCCTTTTTGTGCCAATCTTTCCAGAATATCGGCTTCCTCTGGACCAGCATACGCTCTCTCCAGCTATCAACAACCGGATCAACCTGACTGAGTCCATCGTCAACATCATCATCAAGAATTCGTCTCATCATGGGTCGTTCTTCTTCAGTAGGCTCCAAGATGCTAATAATTTCCTGAAATAGTCACAAAAGCTTAATTTAAACTCAAAGACAAGAATTTATAAAACAATAAAAAACTGTACATCTGTCCTCAGATGTACTAATTGTACCAAAACCAAGTTTGTTCACTAACCTTAGTGTCTCCAAGCGTTACGTATATATCCTCTAACGAAACACCTTTGCAGTCTACTTTAGCGAACTTCCTTTTGCACATCCGTGGACAACCCGGATCCGCAGGAACATCTTCACGATATTTCCGTCCAAGGTTTGGAATACACTCGAAAGGCAAAATCTGCACAACCAGTCAAAGCCATTGTCAAAAAACTCAACACTTGTATCGGTTGGACCAATAATAGTAAAAGCATTACCTGTGGAGGGATAATGAATCCGGAAAATGAAGGTTGCGGTTTCACGACTCCTTTCATGCCACCAACCAATCGTTTAATCGCATCAGCGCACTCGTTGAAAGTATAAGTGCCCCATGGGAACCTCTCACAAATACTCAAATCATCGACAATACGCAGTAAGAATTCGTCGATGCTCGCATCATGCTTATTCTTAGCTACCATCACCTTGGCGAGGAAATAAAGAACAGCCAATTTCATCCTGTCCCCACTGCTCTTCTTCTTCTTCATGCTCTCCAGCATCAGCTCTACAGTGCTTATCTTGATTCCCTTGGTTTTTTTAAACACCCTTCTCGCAAACTCCAAACTTCCGGACTTCTCCCAGTTCACGGGTAACTGTTTGCAATTGAAACCGGTTAAAAGGGCATGCTCTCTAATGGTATACCTTATCAGCCTTCCATTAATCAGAAACCAGCACTCTCTTTTCAGCTCCGTTCAAGTTGTGTGTACCAATATCATCCACATGCCTTGGACTTGGTTATTTGGCTCCACCGGCATGTGTAATACGTGCTTAAATTGCTCGTTCTTTTTTAACCACTTCATTTCTCGCCGAAATGGCTTTAGAAACTCCAACGTCTCTCCCAAATTAAACCTTGTTCCTACCCTAACCTTTTTGGTGTATTCACTTGGCTGAAAATACATCTTCTCGGGCTGCAGTGCGCGGGAATCATCCTTACCATCATTATCAGAGGATTCCTGCAAATACAGAACAAAATACAAATTAATTCATTTAAAGATGTATTCAGTTGGACCACTTGTACCAAAACCAATTCATTTGTTCTCAGTTGGACCAATTGTCCCATAACCAATTCATTTGTTCACGGTTGGACAACTTGTCCCATAACTAAAACACAAAATTCTAAGTTCTTTCTTAGTTTACCTGGACATTTTGAAGACCTTTTCCTTTCAACCGCTTCTTCTTACTGCTTCTTCATTCGCATCACTGCTCTTTCCTCCCTCTTTTTCTTTCCCTTCTTCTACCAATCTTCCTTCTTCTATCACTTTCGGTCCATTGGCTTTTTTACTCTTCTTCTTAGCTTTTTTACTCCGACCAGTAGGAGCCATTATTCCTATTCGTCGAACAAACACAGGAACAAAACCCATATCCAAATAAGAATCAAAATAAATCAAATAGTCCAACTGGTACAACTCGATAGCTCGAGAATTGGGGTTTTCAATTAAACTCGAACAACTCAATCAAATTCAAGCCAAGACAAAGAGGAACAGATGGAGACAATTTGAAATTGATTATCTTCGAATCCGACACAAACATAATTCAAACGGACTTCAATCTTCAATTTGATTCAAAACCTAAAATTCTTACCCTGAAAATGGAGGACGTCGACGGAGGAGTTCGTCCACGAAAGAGGAGAGCGGAGATCGATGGTTATCGTGGTGGAGGAGCGGAGATTCTCGCCGGAGATAGGGAAGTCGGAGAAGGAGAAACGGGAGAGAACGGGAGAACGACTCTTAGGGTTGAAAGATAAAAAAATTAATTGGGGTAAAATCCAAAGAAGGCGGGTGGGTCGGACAAGGGTGCGGGTCGGTCGGTTGGGTTAGGTAAATACTCATTTTGGGTTTGGTTTTTTAGTCATTTTGTATTTATTTCATTTAAAAAAAATAATACATAAAATAGGAGAAAAAGAAAGTGGCACTTGTGACTTGTTTTTCTCCAAAAATGGCAGACGAGCCATTGTTCCGCTTTTGCAGGAGCAAATGCTAAAACGACGTCGCGACTAGGCCTGTTCATCTGTGAATACGGTCGGTAATAGCGGATATGCCGATAAAGATATTTCAGGTATCAAAATTTATTATCCCTTCAAATAATAACGCGTAAAAGTTGGATAAAGATATGATAAAAGACGGTAAAATTTTGGTAAGGGTTGGATAAAGATCGATTCCCATAGTTAAAATCTGTCCAAATTCTAAATATTACAAATAATGTTTGGATAATTAGAATATCTGAATAATTTTAATTTTTTATTAAATTTTATAATCAATTAAACTAATAAAGAAATAATAATAACCATAAAACCGTATATATTTAACAATATAATAATCACATATTTTTATTAAATAATTTTAATTATTTAAATGAATATTTTGAGTATTTTAATAATACCTAACTTGTATCATTATCTGTTAAAATTTTGTTTGTATTCAAACGGATAATTTTTACATTAGATAAAGATAAAGATCGAGATATCCAACCCAAACTATTCATGCTTAATCGTGATTCGTAACATGCTCCCGATTCTATAGTGTATTTGGATTTCCTTTATTTTTTTGTTATGTATTAGAGGAGGATCCAGTTTTAATTAACAATATAACCATTTAATTTTATGCTAGTAAATTTTAAAGTGTATTTTTTTTTTTTTGTGGAAGTTCCGACAGCTTTTAAAATTTTTAATTTAAAGAATATCTTTTGGTAATAAAGGTGGTTTGAATATGAATCACAAAAAATCAATTTTTTTATATTATCATTAGGCTACCAATACTTTTGTATATCTAGATATCATTGGTTTATAAATTATATATGGAATTTATGTAAAATATATATGTATTTATATATTTTATATATATTAAGAGAGAGTATGAATCTTAACAAAGAATTGATTTTTATTGAGAATGTGTATAATCACATATTTATATTAAAAGTTTATGGTAAAAATTATAATAGTAAAAATACAGTTAGAAAATTCGGTAAAAATATAAGGGAGAGAGATGCTGAGTAAATGGATAATAATTTATTATTTAATATTTTGACATCTTAACATTTCTTTATTAGTTATCAAGTATTGATTCGTTAACAATTATATCATGGAAATTTTTATTAAGATAAAAAATTATGAAAAAGAAAAAAGTGCAATAACATAATCTTTTTATCTTTATAAATCATCTAGATTGTAGATTAGGCATTCTTATATTCTAATTATGTTTTTTAAATATAGTAGTGGGAAGCATATGAATAGAGATGATGTTAACCTTGTAACATTTTGCGATACTTGTTTTATTTCGTCCATTAACGTTATAAATTCATCTTTATTAAAATGACATTCAACAAATCGTGTTGTAAATATATCACTGGTTTACGGTTCAAAATACCTTTTTATAGTTCATTATTTATATCCCACATATATCCATAATCTCTTTTGTGACCCCATTTTTTGTGGTGATATTGCGTGATAGACGATATTTTAAAAATAAAGATAAAATTAGTCTTCCCTATTGAATATGCTCTTTTTAAAGATTTGACTCGATGTTATAAGAAAATAAACTACACACCTAAAAGCTCGAAGATTAGATATATTAAGTTTTCGACAGGCCTGGTCCGGAGAATAGTTAGGCTTGAAGCTAAAAGAAAAATTGAGCCAAATAACTAATGTAATTAAAAAAAAAAATGAATCTAATAACAAGATGGTATAACTTTTTACCTCTTTATAAAAGAACCTCTTACCTGTCACAGTTAAACCAACTGACCTAGTAAGTTTTTTGACAAAAAGTGGCTGAAATTATAGTTATTACTTTTGAGCCTGGAAACATAAGCTTCTACAGATTCTACCCAAGGTCGGGCCTGGATTTCGGCCATATATCTGTTGGGAATGTCCTGAAATCTATTTGTACTTACTCTGAGAGAAAGTCGTGTTGTCGAGATGAGACAATCATATGACACTGGGTAGTCATAATGCTTTGCTAGAAGCCACTTATGATCAATGAGTTGAGAACTGCTAGTGTTATATGATCCTACAGGGTCACACACCTAAGCAAACTGGACATTGCATAAGAGGATGATCATTAATGTAATGATCGGATGAATGCATATTTGATATGCATTCAATATCGACTTTTCTGGGCGATGTCGATCGATGCATTAATAGTATCGGTCGACATAGATTGGCCGTGTCGATCGACACATAGAGTGTGTCGGTCGACACAACTCGCGGATTAGCAGATTAATTCGTTTTAATCATTAGTTAATCCCGGGGCGGTTTAAGTCGACATATATAAGATATATGGTCGACCTAAACTCGTTTCGAACCTAATTCACAGCCACCAGAAACTAGAGAGAAACCTCTTGAGAGATCTGATCTCTATAGGCACTAGCATCCCTTCTGTTCAGCTTGTGTGCGTGTGGATACCAGTAGAGGCGCAGCATTTGAGGCGCTCTAGATCTCGATTATCTGCAAATAACTTCCGCTGCTAATCACCAGGTAATCTCCAGATCTGATATATTCAATTACATGAACCTGTAGATCCTAGGCTCGGAATTCAGACTAGGATTGCCTAATTGGATTAGGAATCTGCTAGAAATTCCTTCAGTGGTATCAGAGCTTTAGGGTTCCATTGAATATGTGGCATGTTGATTAGATTAGTTGAATCTGGATCTCTGTATAGTTGATACAAGCATGCTGTAATTCGTTTTTGATTAAAATCTAGTTTTAGGGTTTTAACTTGAAAACGATTAGGGATTATCACCCTGTGTCGATCGACACCAAGCGGGTATCGGTCGACACAGAAGGATAACCCGAATAAAACTTTTCGCCTAGTGTCGATCGACACAAGAGTTGTATCGGTCGACACAAACCTCGCGAGATTGATGAACCGGTTCAATTGGATTGGACCGGTTATCGAGTTTGGTTAAATGGTTAAAATTGCGATTGGTTTGAGTAGGTTGGTATCGACCGATGCTAGTGTAGCATCGATCGACACCGACTGGTATTCGAAACCGGATCAATTGGATTGATCGGTTATCGCGGATTGCTTTTGGTTATTCTGTATCGATCGACACTATAGTAGTGTCGGTCGACATAAGATTCGATGATTGGGTTTTGGAACCTGCAATCACAGAACCAAAGCATGATAAATCAATTTATTATAAGAACTAAAACATAATAAAACTGAACGTTTTAATGATTCCGTTCCTCAACCAAATATCAAGTGTACTTGATGTCTTTCCAATCTTGTCAACTGTCAAGACCCATTTAGTTGTGTGATAGACTTGCAGTGCAAGATGTCCACAATTTCATGAGTAAGGCAGAGGTAATCGTGTTGATGGACTTGCAGTGCAAGACATCGACAATTACGTGACTGAAGAGATTGGTTTACTTGACTGGGCCATCAAAATTGTTTTGGGCTCAGAGACATCAGGTGGATTGGACATAAGATGTCGATCCACAACCAAGAGTTATATTGGATATAACTAGAAAAGTTGTTGCTTACCTAAATAGCTAAAGTTGAGTGATAGCCAGTGGCTCACTTAAATTTAGTAAAATATGGGTCTTGGATCATTATATTCATCTGAGGAAGCATTGATTGAATATAATGCGAGTTTTCTTAAAAGTTAAGATTTCTCATTTCTTGAACATCATAACTAAACCTTTTTCTTTTCTATGTTCTCAGCTATGACTACTACTCATAATAATTCTTTCTCCCTGCGATCCGTCCTTGAGAAGGACAAGTTAAATGGATCGAATTTTCTCGAATGGTATCGGAACTTGAGAATTGTTCTCAAGCAGGAGAAGTGGGACTATGTCCTTGAAAATGTTCTCCCTGAAAAACCGAGAGCCAATGCTCCACATGCAGAAAGTAATGCTTGGGATAAGCATTCTAATGATGTGGTCAATGTGAATTGTCTCATGTTGGCTACCATGAACTCGGATTTGCAGAAGCAATACGAGAACGTGGAGTCGCCCGTGGAGATGATCACTAGCCTGAAAATTATGTTTCAGGAGCAAGCACGAACTGAGTGATACCAGACGGTTAAATCTCTCATTGAATGCAAGCTACCAAAGGACGGTCCAGTCAGTCCTCATGTCATTAAGATGATGGGTTATATTGATAACCTGGGGAAGCTGGATTGTCCCATTAGCCAAGAGTTGGCTACTGACATCATTCTGCAGTCATTGCCGTCAAGTTATGATCAGTTTGTTATGAACTATAACATGAATAACTTGACAAAGACATTGACTGAGCTGCATGGGATGCTCAAGACAGCTGAGCCAAATATCAAGAAGGGCACTCCTAATGTACTTATGGTACAAGGGGGTAAGAAGTTTAAGAAACTTGGCAAAGGCAAGGGAAAGGGCAAGGCAGTCCCGGTTGAGAACCAGGACACGCCGGCGCCAGCACCAAAGCCCAAGCCGGGCCCATCTGAGACTGATAAGTGCCATTACTGTAAAGAGCCTGGGCATTGGAAGAGAAATTGCAATAAATTCTTGGAAGAGAAGAAGAAGAAGAAGAAGAAGACTTTCGAGACTTCATCTTCAGGTATTTATGTTATAGAAGTAAATGTTACTACTTCTGGTTCTACTTCTTGGGTATTGGATACCGGCTGTGGTGCTCATATTTGTACAAATATGCAGGGCCTAAGCAACAGTAGGAAGTTGGAAAGGGGACAAGTGGACCTGCGCGTGGGGAATGGAGCAAGAGTTGCTGCATTAGCCGTAGGAACATATAACTTGTCTTTACCTTCTGGTTTGGTTTTAAAGCTTAATAATTGCTACTATGTACCTGCTATAAGCAGAAATATTATTTCCATTCCTATTTTGGATGTGGAAGGATATCAGTTTTCAATTAAGAATAAATGTTGTTCTTTTGATTACAATGATATATTTTATGGTAGCAGCCCATTAGAGAATGGGCTTTATGTTTTAAACCAAACTGCACCAATCTATAACATTAACACCAAGAGATTCAAATCAAATGACACGAATCAGACTTTCCTATGGCATTGTCGTTTGGGCCACATAAACGAGAAACGGATTCAAAAGCTCCATAGTGATGGGCTTTTGGGCTCATTTGATTATGAATCATGTGAGAAATGTGAATCTTGTTTACTTGGCAAAATGACTAAGGCCCCTTTCAACAAACCAAATGAAAGGGCCAGTGACCTATTGGGCCTTATACATACAGATGTATGCGGCCCAATGAGCACAAGTGCCAGAGGAAATTTTCGATACTTCATTACCTTCACTGATGATTTCAGCAGGTATGGCTATGTCTATTTAATGAGACACAAGTCGGAATCTTTTGAAAAGTTCAAAGAGTTCCAAAATGAAGTACAAAATCAACTTGGTAAAAGTATTAAGGCTCTTCGATCAGATCGTGGAGGAGAATACTTAAGTCAAGAATTCAGTGATCATTTGAGAGATTGTGGAATTGTTTCACAACTCACTCTTCCTGGAACACCACAATGGAATGGGGTGTCCGAGAGGAGAAATCGAACTCTATTAGATATGGTTCGATCAATGATGAGTCTCTCAACTCTTCCATTATCCTTTTGGGGATACGCTCTAGAAACGTCTGCGTTTACACTTAATAGGGTTCCGTCAAAATCAGTTGCAAAGACACCACATGAGATGTGGACTGGAAATGTTCCAAGTGTGTCTTTCCTGAAGATTTGGGGTTGTGAAGCTTATGTCAAGCGATTAATTACAGATAAGCTCGAACCCAAATCTGATAAATGCTACTTCGTTGGTTATCCTAAGGAAACCAAGGCATACTACTTTTACAACCAATCCGAGAACAAAGTGTTTGTTGCTCGGAACTGCGTTTTTCTTGAGAGAGAATTTCTTTCCAAGAGAAACAGTGGGAGTAAAGTACAACTCGAAGAAGTTCGAGAACCGCAGGAAAATGTTCAACCCGTAGAGGAAGAGCAACAGTTGGATCTACAAAGAGTTGTAGACCCAACGCCTGTGGAGCCTGAAATTCGCCGATCCGAAAGGATCCGTCACGAACCCGAGAGATATGGATTTCTCGTAACCAATTGTCATGATTTATTGATCATTGACAGTGACGAGCCCGCGAATTACGAAGAAGCGATGATGAGCCCTGACTCCGAAAAGTGGCTGAAAGCCGCTGAATCCGAAATGGGATCCATGTCACAGAACCAAGTATGGACTTTGGTTGATTTACCCGATGGTGCAAGACCCATTGAGTGTAAATGGATTTTCAAGAAGAAAATTGATGTGGATGGAAATATTCAGATATATAAAGCAAGGCTAGTGGCAAAAGGTTTCAAACAAATTCATGGTATTGACTATGAAGAAACCTATTCACCTGTCGCCATGCTTAAATCCATTCGGATTCTCCTAGCAACAGCTGCTCATTATGATTATGAGATCTGGCAAATGGACGTGAAAACAGCTTTCCTTAATGGGATTCTGGAAGAGGATGTGTACATGACACAACCCGAAGGTTTCATCGATCCAAATGCAGCTAGGAAAGTATGCAAACTTCATCGATCCATTTATGGATTGAAGCAAGCATCTCGGAGTTGGAATCTTCGTTTTGATGAAGCAGTCAAAAAGTTTGATTTCATCAGAAGCGAAGAAGAACCATGTGTTTACAAGAAGACTAGTGGGAGCGCAGTTGCATTTCTCGTGTTGTATGTAGATGACATACTTCTTCTCGGAAATGACGTTCCGTTGTTACAGTCTGTTAAGACTTGGCTCGGAAGTTGTTTTTCAATGAAAGACATGGGAGAAGCCGCGTATATTCTTGGAATAAGAATCTATAGAGATAGATCAAACAAGTTGATTGGACTGTGTCAAGACACTTATATCGATAAGGTCTTACACAGGTTCAGAATGCAAGATTCCTAGAAGAGCTTCATACCAATGTCTTATGGCATAAGTCTCAGCAAGAAGCAGTGTCCTGAGACACCTGCTGAGCGAGATCGCATGAGTCGGATTCCCTATGCCTCGCCGTTGGGATCCATCATGTATGCCATGCTCTGTACTCGTCCAGATGTTGCTTGCGCTTTAAGCATGACGAGTAGATACCAATCGGATCCAGGTGAAAGTCACTGGACAGCAGTCAAGAATATTCTGAAGTATTTGAGAAATACTAAAGATAAATTCTTGGTGTATGGAGGAAGTGATGAGCTGGTAGTAAGTGGTTACACAGACGCAAGTTTTCAGACAGACCAAGATGATTTCCGATCGCAATCTGGTTACATCTTCTGCCTGAATGGCGGTGCAGTAAGCTGGAAGAGTTCCAAGTAGGACACTGTAGCAGATTCCACAACTGAAGCTGAGTACCTCGCTGCTTCTGAAGCGGCAAAGGAGGCTGTTTGGATCAAGAAGTTCATCACTGAACTTGGTGTGATTCCTAGCATTTCTGAGCCAGTGGCTTTGTATTGTGACAACAATGGAGCCATTGCGCAAGCAAAGGAACCTAGATCACACCAGAAATCCAAACACATAGAAAGGCGATATCACCTTATCCGTGATATTGTGAATAGAGGAGATGTGAAGATCAGCAGAGTCCCTACGGATGAGAATGTTGCTGATCCGCTGACCAAGCCCCTCCCAAGGCCTAAGCATGAGTTTCATACAACTGCTGTAGGCATTAGATTTCTTAAGATATGATCTTGATTTCAGTGGGAGTTGTATTTGTTTTAGTTATGACATGATGTTCACAAAGACATAATAGTTATGTTATTTAATGAAATTGTTTCAGCATTATTTAATTGTGTTAATTAAATATATATATATATATATATATATTGTCCCAAAGTAATTTATGACATTTTATAGGTCATCAAGTATGTGACTTGATCATGAAACCCTATAAGCAATAAATGACATAAATTATAATGGTCCCTGGTCGAGGTTGTTAACGTGGGACATTAACAACCACGTGAGACTAGTATGTGAGGTGACTGATGACCATGTTTCATGGAGTCATTAATAAGTGTATTAAAGTCAATCACATAGATATGTGTTAGAGAACACATGATCGGACTTGACCCGTTAATGAGAACTCTACAAGATGTTATATGAGTGTCATAAGAGTTTCTCATTACGACTCAAGAGTATAGTCCTTAGACCTGAGTTCATCATGTCCTCTCTTATATGGATTGGTTCGTCTTGACTTTGTCAAACGTCAGCCGTAACTGGTGATCATAAAGACACTGATTAGGCGTATCATGAAGTATAAAAGAGACATGGATGGAACAAGATGGGATTTGTACCTCCTATATAACAGGAGTTAAATATCTCTGGGCCTATCGAAGATTTGATACTGGAAATGCGTGGCCGCGCTCAAACGAACTGATTGTCAGTTGTTTGTTTTTCATCAATATAAATCGGGATTCGATAAACGTGATATAGCTTAATAAGGATGACACAGTTCTTGCCTTATGCTAGATTGAGATATGGATACAAAGGGATTTAAAAGGAATAGACGATTCCAGTACAAGTGGGAGATTGTTGGGAATGTCCTGAAATCTATTTGTACTTACTCTGAGAGAAAGTCGTGTTGTCGAGATGAGACAATCATATGACACTGGGTAGTCATAATGCTTTGCTAGAAGCCACTTATGATCAATGAGTTGAGAACTCATTGCTAGTGTTATATGATCCTACAGGGTCACACACCTAAGCAAACTGGACATTGCATAAGAGGATGATCATTAATGTAATGATCGGATGAATGCATATTTGATATGCATTCAATATCGACTTTTCTGGGCGATGTCGATCGATGCACTAATAGTATCGGTCGACATAGATTGGCCGTGTCGATCGACACATAGAGTGTGTCGGTCGACACAACTCGCGGATTAGCAGATTAATTCGGTTTAATCATTAGTTAATCCCGGGGCGGTTTAAGTCGACATATATAAGATATATGGTCGACCTAAACTCGTTTCGAACATAATTCACAGCCACCAGAAACTAGAGAGAAACCTCTTGAGAGATCTGATCTCTATAGGCACTAGCATCCCTTCTGTTCAGCTTGTGTGCGTGTGGATACCAGTAGAGGCGCAGCATTTGAGGCGCTCTAGTGTTGGAATTGTGTCCAGTAATCTCGGTACTGTCTCTAGAAAGTAAGAGTATGTCAATGATCAGACATAAGTCATATAATACTGGGGGTCATGATGGCTTGCTAGAGTCCGCTCATGATCTATAAGTCTTGGACTTATTGCCTTTATTATATGATCCCATATGGGTCACACGCCTAAGCTAACAGGAAAATGTGTAGGAACGGTTTAGCAGAAGTACGGTAAAAGTGCTAGGCATTTACTGTACTTAGAGAGAATAAAACGGTTTAGGTACTGTGTATCGATCGATGCATAAGGTGCATCGATCGATGCAGTGCCTACACACCGTCGAGTTAATTGGTGTTTGGGCCAAATGGCCCAAACGGAACAGGACGAGTTTTGTGTCATAAAACTCGAGTTTCAGACTAATTAACCCTAACACTTGAGCCGTAAACTCTCTCTCTCTGCGCCGAGTTCCCCTTGTGGTCTAGCAGCTGTTTCCTGTGAAAGCGTGTGTGAACCTTTGGAGGATTCATCCCTCGGTGCATCTATCTGATCTCTGACCTGTTCTATTCCTTCCGCTGCAACAAACAGGTATAAGGTGAGATCATCATTAGTTTCTATTCTGAGAAGAACCTAGATCGCATGTTTAGGTTGATATGAATCTGGAATTGAATCAGGATCAACTAAACGTTCCTTCAGTGGTATCAGAGCTATTGGTTCTGGTTTTTCTTGTTTAGAAGCTTGTTTAGGATTGTTTAAAAGTGTGTTTTTGAATCAATTTACTGATAAGATTAAAACACTTAAGAAACAAGAATTGAATTCTAAACAAACAGTTAAAAAAAAATCGCATGACCAAGCTATACTGTTTTGGTATGCGACCTAAACTGATTTTGCATCGACTGAGATCGCATTGCATCGATCGATGCAATGCATGGATCGATCGTTGCAACCGCGAGAGATTGACCATGATCGCATGGATCGTTCAAACGATCGCATGGATCTCGCGAGAATCTCTCGGGCAAACCTGATAACCCTTCGTGCACGCGTGAGAGCATCGATCGATGCAGGATCGATGAACGATCGTTGCAGGATCGATGCTGAGAGCATCGATCGATGCGGTTAGGGTTTTGGTTCGGTTTAATTTAATTAAAATTGATTCGTTCTGGTTTAATAAACAGATTTTAATAATTTTATTAAATCTGGTTAAACCGGGATAAGAAATCCAATGTCGAAAGAAATATTGGATTTAGTGCCTAAACCAGGAATTTCTAATTTGATTTGGTTGGACCAAATAAATTGAGAAATTCCGGTTTAGTAAATAACCGGTTGACAATTGTGGTCATCGTAGTAATTAAAACTTGGTTAGACCAGTTTTAATGAACCAGACCGGTTATGTCATCTAATTGGACGATCGGGTTATGTCTCGGACATAGACCAATTCTTCGGCCTCGGGCCAAGAAGTTAAAACGATTGGGCCAATTATTTGAGTCTTTCTTCAGATTTAATTTAAAATTTATTTTATAAAGTTATTAAAATCGATTTTAAATTAAAAGTTTCCGAAATTTTGAAATTAGAAAGTTTCTTGATTTAGAAGTTTCTAGATTTGCATGATTCGGATTTTAAGAAGTTTCTAAAGTTAGAAAGTTTCCGTTTTTAGAAAGTTTCCAATTTTAGAAAGTTTCCTAAAATAGTAGGTTTCCAAAATGGAAAGTTTCCCGAAATAGTAATCTTCTATTTTGGGAATGATTTTAAATAAACCTACGAACCTCAAATAATATCAAGCGTTGGATGTCTTGTCCATTCTATGTCAGCTGTCGAGGCCCATTCAATTGTATTCACGGCCTTACAGTGTGAGGGTGTCTGCTTTTGCGTGGATAAGACGGTTTGTGATTCATAAATGTCATTGGGAGTCCCAGACATTAATGATTACATGACTGTATAGTCTGGTTTTCTTGACTGGGCCATCGGGAGTCCCGGGCCTTGAGACATCAGAGTGGATTGGGCCTCGGGCCCAGATTCACAACCAAGAGTTATATCACGGATATAATTAGCCGATATAGGGCTTACCGATATAAGCTAAGTTTTGGTGACGGCCAGTGGCCCACTTTAATCTTAGTTATATGTGGATCTTGGAATCATTATATTCTATTGAGGGTAACTTATGTTATTGAATATAATGCGTGATTAATCATATTAAATTTAATACGAGATTAATCATATTGAACATTTTAACTAATAACCTTTTTATCTATATATTTCAGCTATGACTACTGCAAGCACACAAAACTCATTCTCGATCCGGTCTGTTCTCGAAAAGGAGAAGCTGACTGGAACGAACTTCCTGACGTGGTCAAGGAACTTGAGGCTAGTCCTCAAGCAGGAGAAGAAGGATTATGTCCTTCATGATCCTCTCCCCGAGAGGCCTCCTGCCAATGCCGCCAGGACTCTGCATAATGCTTGGGAAAAGCATTAGTCAGATGAAAATGATGCTTATTGCCTGATGTTGGTGACAATGACTCCGGAGCTGCAAAAACAGTTCGAGAGTGTATTGTCACCTATCGAGATAATGGCAAGCCTGAAATCGCTTTTTCAGGAGCAGGCTAGGACTGAGAGGTTTCAAACAGTTAAGAACCTCTTGGACTGCAAGTTGGCTGCGAATGCGGCAGTGAGTCCTCATGTCTTGAAGATGATGGGTTATCTCGATCATCTTCAGAAACTCGACTGCCCAATCAGCCAGGAACTTGCCTGCGACATCATTCTGCAGTCATTACCTGCAAGCTATGATCAGTTCATTCTGAACTTTAACATGCATGGCTTGAGTAAGACATTGCCTGAGCTTCACGGAATGCTCAAGACTGCGGAGCCCAATTTGAGGAAAACCGCCAAGGACCCCAATGTGCTTATGGTGCAGAAGGGCAAGGGGTTTAAGAAATCCTCTGCTAAGGATAAGGGAAAGGCCAAGGCTGTCCAAGTCGCGGACAAGGACACGCCAAAGCCCAAGCCCAAGTCCAAGGCTGGGCCAACTGACATATGCAGGTTCTGTAAAGAACCAGGGCATTGGAGGAGAGAATGTAAGAAATTCCAGGAAGGTCTAAAGGAATTGAAGAAGAAGACTTTTGAGACTTCTTCAACAGGTATTTTTGTTATAGAAGTTAATACGACTACTTCTGATAATACCTCATGGGTTATGGATACTGGTTGTGGGGCTCATATTTGTACTAATATGCAGGCACTCAGCAACAGTAGAAGGCTGAAGCAAGGACAAGTGGAGCTACGAGTTGGGAATGGAGCGAAAGTTCCAGCGCTAGCTGTAGGCACTTACTTGTTGTCTTTACCTTCGGGATTGATTTTAGAACTCAATAATTGTTATTTTGTACCTGCTATAAGCAGAAATATTATTTCAATTTCTTTGTTGGATTTGGAAGGTTATGATTTTTCAGTTAAGAATAAATTATGTTCCTTCAATCGCAACAATTTGTTCTATGGTTCTGCCCCTCTTATGAATGGGCTTTACATACTCGATCAATCCGCGCCAATTTATAACATTAATACCAAACGGTTTAAACCTAATGAGGAGAACCGAACGTTTCTATGGCATTGTCGTTTAGGGCACATCAGTGAGAAACGCATCAAGAGGCTCCATTCGAATGGACTTCTTGGCTCATTTGACTTTGAGTCATGTGAGAAATGCGAATCCTGCATGATGGGCAAAATGACACGGGCCCCCTTTAATAAACCTAACGAGAGGGCCAGTGACTTATTGGGCCTGATACACACTGATGTGTGTGGCCCAATGTCCACAAATGCAAGAGGAAACTATCAGTACTTCATTACCTTCACTGATGATTTCAGTAGGTATGGATATGTTTATTTGATGAAACATAAGTCTGAATCTTTTGAGAAGTTCAGAGAATTCCAAAATGAAGTACAGAACCAACTTGGCAAAAGCATTAAGGCTCTTGGGTTCGACCGAGGAGGAGAATACTTAAGCCAAGAATTCAGTGATCATCTGAGAGAGTGTGGGATCGTATCCCAACTTACTCCTCCTGGAACACCTCAATGGAATGGTGTGTCTGAAAGGAGAAATCGGACCTTATTGGATATGGTTCGATCTATGATGAGTCACACAGACCTTCCAATATCCCTTTGGGGATATGCTCTGCTAACAGCAGTGTTCACTCTAAATAGAGCGCCATCGAAAGCAGTAGCAAAGACACCATATGAATTATGGACTGGAGAAGCTCCAGTGCTGTCTTATCTCAGAATTTGGGGTTGTGAAGCCTATGTCAAGAGATTGATCTCAGACAAGCTTACACCAAAATCTGACAAATGCTACTTCATTGGTTATCCACGGGAAACCAAGGCTTATTACTTCTATCTACGTTCCGAGAACAAGATCTTTGTTGCCCGGGATTGTAACTTTCTTGAGAGGGAATTTCTCTCTAAGAAAGACAGTGGGAGTAAGGTACTGCTTGAAGAAATTCAAGATGAACAGGATACTGCTCAACCTAATGAGGAGGAGCAGCAGGAGGACCTACAAGAAATTGTAGAGCCTGAACCTGTAGTACCTGAAGTTCGAAGATCCGGGAGGATCCGTCACGAACCCGAGAGATATCAAGGATTCCTCGTGACTGACTGTCATGATCTTCTGATCATTGATGGTGATGAACCATCGAACTTCAATCAAGCCATGATGGGCCCAGATTCCTCTAAGTGGCGCAAGGCCACTGATTCCGAAATGGACTCCATGTCGGTCAACCAAGTGTTTTCGTTGGTTGACTTACCCGCTGGTGTAAAAGCCATCGAGTGCAAATGGATCTTCAAGAAGAAGATTGACGTGGATGGAAATGTCCAGATTTATAAAGCCAGGTTGGTGGCAAAAGGTTTCAGACAAGTTCACGGTGTGGATTACGATGAAACCTATTCACCAGTGGCTATGATGAAATCTATTCGGATTCTACTAGCAACTGCAGCTTTTCATGATTATGAAATTTGGCAGATGGACGTGAAAACCGCCTTCCTGAATGGTATTCTGGAAGAGGATGTGTATATGACGCAACCTGACGGTTACATAGATCCAAAGAATGCTGGGAAAGTATGCAAGCTTCATAAATCCATTTATGGATTGAAGCAAGCATCGAGGAGCTGGAATCTTCGTTTTGATGAAGCGATCAAGCAATTTGACTTCATCAGAAACGAAGAAGAACAATGCGTGTATAAGAAATCTAGTGGGAGCAAGAATGTATTTCTTATTCTGTATGTCGATGACATACTGCTTCTCGGAAACGACGTTCCAATGCTGAAGTCCGTGAAGGACTGGCTTGGAAGTTGTTTTTCCATGAAAGACATGAGTGAAGCCGCATACGTTCTTGGAATCAGGATCTACCGAGATAGATCTAGAAGGCTGATAGGCTTGTGTCAAGATTCATACATTGACAAAGTCCTACAAAGATTCAGCATGAAGGATTCCAAGAAGGGCTTCACGCCAATGGTACATGGCACAACGCTAAGCAAGAAGCAGAGCCCTACGACGGCTGCTGAGCTTGAGCGCATGAAGAATATTCCTTATGCATCTGCAATAGGATCTGTCATGTATGCCATGATCTGTACTCGTCCTGATGTTGCTTATGCATTGAGCATGACGAGTAGATACCAGTCAAATCCAGGTGAAAACCATTGGATTGCCGTAAAGAATATCTTGAAGTATCTAAGACATACTAAGGATAAGTTCTTAGTGTACGGTGGAAGTGATGTGCTTAAAGTCAGTGGATTCACGGACGCAAGTTTCCAGACAGACCAAGATGATTTCCGGTCACAGTCCGGTTATATCTTTTGTCTGAATGGCGGTGCAATCAGTTGGAGAAGCTCCAAGCAAGACACCGTTGCAGATTCCACCACAGAAGCTGAATATATCGCCGCCTCAGAAGCTGCGAAGGAAGCTGTTTGGATACGGAAGTTCATTATTGAACTAGGTGTGATACCAGATGCGGCTGAGCCTCTGGCACTATTTTGTGACAACAATGGTGCTATAGCTCAGGCAAAGGAACCAAGATCACACCAGAAATCCAAGCATGTTCTAAGAAGATATCACTTGATACGTGACATCATTAATAGAAAGGAAGTCAAGATCAGCCGAGTTCAGACAGATGATAACGTCGCTGATCCGTTGACGAAGCCACTCCCAAGGCCTAAGCTCGAGTTTCTGACTGAAGCTGTAGGCATTAGAGACATAGAAATGTAATCTAAATTTGAGTGGGAGTTTGAGGGCTTTTATTTAGTTATTTGATATGTTCTTGTAAAACATTCTTATGTTTAATGAAATTATTATTTCAAGATTATTTTAACTGTGATGAAATAATCGTTCCAAAGTGATATGAACCATTTTATAGGTCATCGAAGTAAATGACTTGATCTTGAGTCATCGAAGTCATTTAGCTTGATCATGAGACCCTATATTTGATAGATGTTTTATATCATCCCGTCCCTAGTCGAAGGTTGTTGAAATTGGAACACCAACAACCGTGTGAGACTGGATTGGTACGTAACTTATGACAAAGTCTCAGTGTGTCATAGATGCGCGGCATCAAAGTCAGTACATAGGTGTATGTTTGGGAACATACGACCGGACAAGACCCGCTTATAAGAACTCTTCAGGATATTTATATCTGTGTCATAAGAGATTCTTACTACGACTATAGAGTATAGTCCTTAGACCTGAGTTCGCATGCATGTGACTGCACATGGACTGATGCACTTTGATCATTGTCTAACGCTATCGTTCTGCGATAGTTATAAGGACCTTGTTTGGGCACATTATGAAATGAATAGTTTACAGTGATGGAACAAGACGGAATTTGTCCCTCCAATATAAATGGAGTGAATATCTCTAGGCCAATCGGAGATTTGAATACTGGAAAATGCATGGCCATGCTCAAACGGACTTTCCCGAGTCGTTTGGATTGTCAGTATCAAATCAGAGTCCGATGAACAAGATTAGGCTTTATAAGGATGACACCAATCTTGCCTTATGACTAATCGAGATATTGTGACGAAAGGATTATGAATACAGAGATTCCAGTACAAGTGGGAGATTGTTGGAATTGTGTCCAGTAATCTCGGTACTGTCTCTAGAAAGTAAGAGTATGTCAATGATCAGACATAAGTCATATAATACTGGGGGTCATGATGGCTTGCTAGAGTCCGCTCATGATCTATAAGTCTTGGACTTATTGCCTTTATTATATGATCCCATATGGGTCACACGCCTAAGCTAACAGGAAAATGTGTAGGAACGGTTTAGCAGAAGTACGGTAAAAGTGCTAGGCATTTACTGTACTTAGAGAGAATAAAACGGTTTAGGTACTGTGTATCGATCGATGCATAAGGTGCATCGATCGATGCAGTGCCTACACACCGTCGAGTTAATTGGTGTTTGGGCCAAATGGCCCAAACGGAACAGGACGAGTTTTGTGTCATAAAACTCGAGTTTCAGACTAATTAACCCTAACACTTGAGCCGTAAACTCTCTCTCTCTGCGCCGAGTTCCCCTTGTGGTCTAGCAGCTGTTTCCTGTGAAAGCGTGTGTGAACCTTTGGAGGATTCATCCCTCGGTGCATCTATCTGATCTCTGACCTGTTCTATTCCTTCCGCTGCAACAAACAGGTATAAGGTGAGATCATCATTAGTTTCTATTCTGAGAAGAACCTAGATCGCATGTTTAGGTTGATATGAATCTGGAATTGAATCAGGATCAACTAAACGTTCCTTCATCTAGATCTCGATTATCTGCAAATAACTTCCGCTGCTAATCACCAGGTAATCTCCAGATCTGATAGATTCAATTACATGAACCTGTAGATCCTAGGCTCGGAATTCAGACTAGGATTGCCTAATTGGATTAGGAATCTGCTAGAAATTCCTTCAATATCAACTATAATGGAGAATATTTATTATATGCATTTGGTCTAACATGGACCAATGCGGCCGCATGAAATATAGTATGTCATTACAGAAATTCGGAGCTTTGTTCACAATAGTAGTGGCCTTGCAATTAATTACAACCATTTTATTAAACTTGTAGACATGTTATTTTGTGTATGTATATGTGGAATTGGGTTCGCATCATTAATTCTCATTGACATACAATAATCATTGAAGGCTTGTGAAGTAAATTTACCATCGTTATCAAATCTCATGTTCTTAGTGGAACAGTAAGAGAATTGTGATATTTGCGCAATGAATTTTTCAAAAAGTTGTATTTTTGTGATCAACATACACATATGTGACCATCTACTAGATGCATCACCTAATACCATAAAAATATCAAAATGGCTTCCATGCTGGATGAATATGTTCATATATATCATCATACATTTTTTCTAAGAATAATAGAGATTTATTCCAAACTTTGACTGCTGTTGGTCGAGTAATGAGTTTCTCTTCATAACAAGCTTTACATGGAAATTCCCCCATTGAAAAATCTTAACCATTTTTCAATGGATGATCACTAGAATTTTGTAAAATTCATCTCATCCAAACTGATCCCGGTTGTCCAATTCTTTCATGTCAGACTTTGAAAGTGCTAGTAACCTAGGTTTAGTATACCATATGATTCAGCCATGTTAATTTTTTGAGCAATATAATATAGTGGCTACATTGGTAACTCTTCCAATACATGTTTCCTCTCAGACATAATGCAAAGATTTTTAATGTCTTTCTTATTCATAGTTTCTATGTGATATCCATTTACGCGGATATCTTTCAAACTTACAAAGTTTGTGTGAGATTTGAGAGTATAATGCATTAGTTATCTCAAAGTTAGTTCCCTTTTTCATTGAAAATGGCTTTTCTGTAATCTATTATTTATTTTTGCATTTCCAGATCTGGTACTCACGCTTTCAGCAGAGTCTTTTATTTTGAGATGAGAGGAGTATCTTCTATCTCTAAGTATAGTGTCTTCTAACACTACTTGCTAAACATATATCTTCATCATGAATTCCATTTGTGACATATTCCTTTTTCACAACATTTATATAGATGCATTTTGTAAGATAAATATATAAAATTTCATTTTATGTTACAATGAAAAGCCCGATTTTACACATTAATTTAAAAAACAAGAAGCATATTATACAAATTAGAAAACAATATTTCTAGAATTCTTGGCAATTTATTAGATCTCAACCATAGCCGCTTTATTTTTCAGGATCAACAAGAAAATCCATGATATCAAGATGTGCATCATCATTTTGACCAAATCCATGGAATCGAGTAGTATGATTGAAGTTTTTAAAAAGTTGAAATTGATTGATAAAATTTTAAAACCCATATAACTAATGATAATGATGACTAATTAAAATAGTTTCTTAATCAATTTGAGCTCTTTAAAAACTTCAGTTATTCTACTTAATTACATGTATTTGATTGAATTTGTGGAACTAATAAAAAAAAGTAAAGAGGGTTTCATGATGTCATGATTAACATTGGAGAGTTTTATATGAAGTTAGGAAGTTGGGGGGGGGGGGGGGGGGGGGGTGGAAAGATTGAGTGTTAGTTAGAATAGTCCGGAGAGTTTAGTGAAGCCGACCCTACAATCAATCTATACATTTTTTTGTCAACAATCAATATACATTTATATATGACTTTGTGGCTTTTTAAGAATGACCAACTTCTATATTTTTGTCCAAAAATAAAGTAAGAAATACTAAGAGAGGCGAGCTTTTGAGACAGAAAAACAAATGCCGATTCAGCTGAAAGAAAATTCATATTAAAACATTACAAAATACAAAAATCCTGAAAAGAAAATTTACTTCGAGTTAAATTTTAAAACTAAAGTATTAATAACAAGAGTATAGCTGAATAAAACATTAAGATCATCATTCAATTTAGGTTTATATCACTATAGAAATTCAAAAATAGTAATTGTGTGAATAAGAAAGAGAGAGAGAGATGATGATGTTGTAGATGAGATTAGCACATTTTTATAGCCCGCTCCAATAGTATATCGGTTTAGAAAAATTAGACCCAACAACAATAAAAATTTTAGTCCAAGAGCATAAAATCTCACCCTATTCCATCTCCTAAACCATCTTCTAATCAATCTCCTATAGTGACTCAAGATATAGAAAATAAAGAATGGGGAGGGCTTGTATTGTCACAAAATTTTGAGGTCTATTACAAAGACAGCTGGTGTGAAGGACGCGTTAAGATGCTGATGGCTAAAAGGACAGTAACTGTGGGCCTAAGTGATTCTACTGAAGTCATTCAGTTCCATGCAAATGAATTGCGAGCAGTTAAACAAGTATGATAGAAAATAAAGACTTTGATTACATTTTTTTTTAACATGAATGAAAATGACTAAATTTTGTGGACTTTGCAGAAGGATAATGACTATGTAAATGTTTCATTGTCTAATAATCAACAAAGTCAAGAAGAGCCATCATAATCGGTAAGTAATAAGTTAAAATTATGGCACTTGAAATTTTAGGAATGATTTCTTGTATAACCATAATAGCTTCATAATGTTTTTTACATTTATTAATTCAAGAAGATCTTGATTCAGATGAACAAATCTCTCCTGAAAAGGAAAAGACTGATAAAATGAACAAGAAAAGGAAAGAGAAAAGGAAAGCTCCTGTTGATAATCAACAGTTTCTGAGAAAGAGTAAACGAGAACTCAAAAGATAAAAAAGGACTAAGACTCCTTACAAGGCAAAAAATTCTTCATTAACGGTAACGCCAAAGATGAATTTAGTTGTGGATCCAGCCCTGACTCATGCACTCCCTCGTTTTACAAAGTATCAAGATTGGATGCAATTACGAGGCATACATGCAAAGTTAGAGTGTAAATAACTAAATATTTAACTATGTGATGAAATATTTTTGTGATTCGTATGTACTTTTGTTCTTGTTATTGTGACTAACTTAATTTTATATTATCCACAGAGGTAATTGATGGATGTCATGTGACTAACAATTTTTTTTAGAAGCATCAAAAATCCAGAATGTTCAATCGATTCAGAGGTAAATATACATCATATTTTTTTATGAAATATATGATTGGTAACATCAGTGTTAATATTCATCTTTTTCTCAGCACATAAGTGCATCTTTGCAAGTGCTGCAATCCCGAAGAAACGAAAATGCTGCTTAGCTCCATAATAATCGGCTTACACGATCTTGCTTCTGCTCAATCATATTCTTCAGTATTTTGGATGATGTTTATGACAAGCTCAAGAAACAACTTCAAGCCAAAAAGAAGTTCGGTTTTCTATAAAGAGATTACTGAAGTTGTAGAAGGTAAATTTATGTGCTTATATTACATTTGATGACTATTGTACTATTTGATTAACATGAGAATGGTATTTCCTCTTATCACTTGATTAATTGGAGAATAATTCATTCTTTGTGTATGTGTCTCAGTTTCCGAAACTATTTCATGAACGATTTTATTCTCTGTGTGCCAAAGATTATTGAATTATTATCCTGAACTATTTCATTATATGTATGTGTAACAGGTAAAAGGTATCCTAAATGATATGAGATAAAGATTTGGAGGTTGTGTATGGTGTTACACGTGCCAAAAAGTTAGACATTGAAAAGGGATGGTGATAAACCTCAATAAAAGAACGATAACATTCTTCAATTGTGGACTTTCTTCTGAGGATATAAAATCTTGTTTTGCTCAAGTGCAAAAATATACAAGTATAATTATATGTTTGTAGTTATGTTTTATTGATTATTTTTGTTAGTTTGTACTTATGTTTGATTGATTATATGTGGCTATTTGATGCAGAGATGATTCCTGCCTTGCTTGAGGAAGTTTCTAAAGAAGATTTCAGTGATATCGCACCAATTACTATAGAGAAGTCAAAAGGTTTTCCTGAGACTAGTTTACATTTCAACTGTAGTATGTTTGTGGTGAAGATGTTAGAATTCCACTCTCTGGGGATGAATGATATGTCAAAGATTGCCGATGAGAATGCACATAACATAAGGTCAAAGTTAGTTTGCGAGATCTTTGAGGAGTTTACTTAAAGTAGTTTAACTATCTTGTTGTTGTTTTTTTGTTTTTCAAGTTGTAAACATTTGATCTTGTGTTGACTTGATTGGAACTTACATGTTCACAGTTCTGTTTTTAATAACTAATTGGTATCAAAAAGTGTTAAAATGTTTAAATCTATTTGTGGACAAAAAGAGTACTATTTTCATAATTAGGGAATCATTTACATTTGTGGAAGAGTTACCATATTTCTGGAATTGCTTCCAAAATGTCATTATAAGTTTTCTAAAAAGTAAAAATTTGGTTTTACGGGAACCGAACATGGTTCTTTAGGTTGAAGTGTAGTGTATATTGGATTCTAGTAGCCATTGGAACAATGTAGTTTTTTGAAAGATAATTTTAGAAAATATTTTTTATTCTTAAGTTATTTAATTAATTCAGGAAGTAGTTACAAGAGGTACCAAGCCCGACAAAATAGGAAAAGCACACTG
Source organism: Orychophragmus violaceus (assembly GCA_030180135.1). NCBI lineage: Eukaryota > Viridiplantae > Streptophyta > Magnoliopsida > Brassicales > Brassicaceae > Orychophragmus > Orychophragmus violaceus. The sequence continues at coordinate 59,741,700 of CM058234.1, read as the reverse complement.
AAATTAGTCCAACAAAATAGAAAATATGTAATTGGTAAAAAGCCAACAAAATAAGAAAATCCCAACAAGTTACATCATTTCTAGTTAATCGCAGATATTAACCGTCATTTCTACTCATTACACTACGAAATCTCTGCAAACTTTTTTTCATTTTAGTTCTCTAGGAATTTCAAGAGATGCCATCTTTACTTTTATTTTTGTCTATAAGAGATATAACGTGTTTTTTTTGTCTAATTAAAAGTCATCTTCATCAAAAAGAGAAAATAAAAAAATTAGTTTCAAGTTTAATCTTCTTCTTACTACAAAATCTACAAGAAAATCAGTATTTCGCAAAAGAGTGAAGCATGTTCAATGCAATATACCGTATCTTCCACCAGAAATCATCAACAACATCCTGCTCAAGAAAAGACGATGTACATATATTGAGTGCGTCAGTTCAAAAGATGTCTGTCGATCTTGGAAAACCATCCTGGAGAAGCCTTTGTTTCTCCTTGAGGTGGATTTGGTGGACAAGAAAACCCCTATCAAACGTCATCCAGTTTCTCTAATTTTAAGGAACGATGTCTTCGAAACGGTAATATCTTTGCTTTGTACTTGTTGGGTCTTAGTCAAATGTTTAGAGAAGAAAATAGAGATGTAGGTTTCAGTTGATTCGACAAGCATCAGATGGAGGTTATGATCTTGTCATATACGCAAGGGCTTGTCTTGACAGAATCATGAACCCATCGGATCAGTATGATGGAGAGATTTCAAGAAAATTTGTCCTGAAATGCAGAAGGAAGCTTTTTCACGATAGTACTCGACAGTGGTTTGAGGAAGCAAAAGCCCAAATCGATATCTACAGTGTTAACGACTGTAACTGCACTCCATATATCTGGGAAATTCCTAGAAAGGGTAGAGGGTCGTGTCTTAAGTGTTTATGGACGGAATAGAAATAGTATTTTGCAGACAAGTGGACCAAAAAGTTCTTGTTTGGCCAAATTAAGGAAAATCTCTAGATGTTATTTGTTTCTTATCTTTTTTGGATTACAATGTCATGTTTGGGTTATTAAACTTCTTATTTTTTATAATTTGATGTTGTTCTTTCTTTTGATAACATGACATGAAACTTTTTTCTAATTAAAACAAGTCTTTCTAAAACTAGAAAGCTTTACAAAATCAAAAAAATCATTTACATGATATTGTATGATAGCCCATTTACAAAGCTCATTTACAAGTATTTCTAAGTCGGAATAAAAAAATGCTTAATACTATAATCGAACTTGTGTTTTATGTTTAAAGAATAGCAAACAATGGTTGAGTTGCCATTATGCCAAGGTAGTATGTTGACAAATTGTCCAAACTAGTTGATTTAAAACGTAAAAATAACAAGTCCTAAATCTGGAAAGCCTTACAAAATCAAAAATCATGTATATACCCGATAATGTATGATGGCCCATTTACAAAGCCTATTTACATGTGTTTCTAAGTCGTGATTAAAAAAAGTTTTCTACTAGAATCGAACCAAGGGTTTAATGATTAAAGAGTATCATACAATGGTTGAGTAGCCATTGGGCCATGGTAGTATGTTAATATATTGTTAAACATTAGTTTATGTAAACTTAAAAACAACAAGTCCTAAATATGAAAAGCCTTACAAAATACAATTTTTTCTAATAAATATGAATGTATGATAGCTCATTACAAAGTCCATTTAGAAGTATTTCTAAGTCGGAATAAATAAAAAATGCTTTAAACTAGAATAGAACATGGGTTTTATGTTTTAAGAGTACCATACAATGATTGACTAGCCATTTAGTCAAGGTAGTACAATGATAGTTGGTTCAAAAATAAAACAATTTGACAATTTTCTTAATAGCCTTCCATCCATCGAAATATCCAAATTTTCTAAAACAAATGTATTTTGGAAAGCCCATTTACCAAGCCCATTTCAAAGGGACAATTTCTTTAGTTTAATTTCCAAACTTAAAATTTGCGAATAGATGCGAACATAGAGAATGAGTAAACTTGACGAAGGAGTGTGAAGAATTAAGATATTCATGTCCCTTGGTTTTCTAAAATCCGCCTTTTTACTCTATATAACGAATTTTGTTCCATAATTATCATAACCGTGCTCATTTTATAAAGGGAAACATGAATAAAAAAAATACCCATATTTACCACCATACACAAAATATCGTTATGAGAAACGATCAATTACAAGGGCAAGAAAGGCCATCAAGCCTATCAATCTTCTTGCGTTGCCAGATGATCTAATCATGAAGATACTCATTCACTCTTGCGAGCACAACCTTATGGACTTCAAGTATTCGAAGATAACATGTCAAACAGTAGAAGATATGGCGGAACGACAGGAATTCTACCTCTCTGTTGATCTAGTTCGTTTGCGCAGCAACAATACATATATATAAAACTGAGGCATTCAATCATAAGTGTTACCAAGCGAATAACACATCAACTTTGTTTTTGAAAGGAATCTATGACTTCATGTACAAAGAAAGTCAAAATGATGGAATTGAAGCATTGAAGGCTGCACCAAATCGTGGTTACGAGATAGTGATATACTCATGCGGTATGATAAGAAAGACATTTAAAAAGATGGTGACGATGAGTTTTTTGGAAAGTTCGAATTCACGAGAGAATCTGCTAAAAACTAGGACAGATTGTTAGAAAAGTAGACATTCGATTGTGGACTTCGGATCCACATGAATTCATCAGAGCAAGGCGTGAAAAAATCAATATGGAAGGAGTTGCTCTTGTGAATTCATTAGAGCAACTGCCTGTCCAAATGACTATTACCTTACATTAATTTACAGTATTAAAGAAATGGTACTACATATTCAGGAAGATTTTCCTAACCTATTTTTAGAATTTAAACTCAAACACATTAATTTACAGTATGGAATAACCAAACTTATTTTTAATGGTTAAATATAAACCCTAAACCACTACTAAACCCTAAACCCAAGCACATTAATTTACAATATAAAATAACCAAACTCCTTCTTAATGGTTAAATCTAAATCATACACAACTTCCAAACTCTAAACCCAAGCACATTAATTTATAGCATGAAATAACAAAATCACCTTCTTAGTGGTTAAATTATAAACTCTAAACCACTAATTTATAAACCCAATCACATTAATATACAATATGGAATAACAAAACCACCTTCTTAGTGATTAAAATCTAAACCCTAAACAACTAATTTATAAACTCAAGCACATTGGTTTATAGTATGGAATAACAATACTACCTTCTTAGGGTTAAAATCTAAACTCTAAACCACTAATTTATAAACCCAAGCACATTAATTTACAGTATGGAATATCAAAACCCTATTCTTAGTGGTTAAAATCTAAACTCTAAACCACTAATTTATAAACCTAAGCACATTAATTTACACTGTGGAATAACGAAACCACCTTCTTAGTGGTTAAAATCTAAACCCTAAACCACTAGTTTATAAACCCAAACCATTAATTTATAGTATTCGTGATACGATATTACCTATTCAGGAAGGTCCTCCTAAAACATTTTTAAAATCAAAACCCTAAACCCCTTCTAAACCATAAACCCAAGCACATTAATTTACAGTATGGAATAACAAAGCCACCTTCTTAGTGGTTAAAATCTAAACCCCTACACCACTAATTTATAAACCTAAGCACATTAATTTAAAGTATGGAATATCAAAACCCCCTTCTTAATGGATTTTCTGGAAACCAGGAATATTTTCCAAACATATTTTTAATAGTTGTTCACTTGAATTTAAAAATGGTGCTTACAATTGATCATTCATTTGGTTTGTGTAGACACTAGATCACTGTAAATTTTTAAATTAAAATAAATATAAATGGTCTCTTAATATGATTGATTATAAAGGCTGAATACAAGTATTTTGAATAAAAAAGAAGTGAACATGACCAAAACGTAAAATAGCATGACCATGAGATACATGAGTGTGGTCTTAAATAAGAAACGATCATAAAACATAATTTATTCAATATTAGTAGAGTTTCTGGAAACCATAATATATATTCAGGAGGACGTACTAAAGTATTTTTTTAAAAGTTGTTCATCTGAATTCGAAACATCTGATCATTTATTTGGTTTGTGTAGACACTACATCACCGTAACTTTTAAATTGAAATCAATATATAAGTTATCTCAGAACCATGATTGGCTAAAAAGGCTGAATACAAGTATTTTTTAATAAATAAGAAGAGAACGTGCCCAAAATATAAAATAGCATTACCACACTAAAAAGAGAGATGAGATACATAGATTTAATCTTAAATAAGAAACGATTACAAAACATAAATTATTCATTATAAATTCTAAATTCAGAAAGAAGCATGTTCCCTAGTCCACGCCTCCGCAATTAATGGAACACAACATCGTCAGATATGTAGAGGTTGGCAATTTCATCAACAACAACATCATCTTCTCCAACTTTTTGTTTTTTTAGGAAATGAAAAATTGAGTCCAGAAGATGGGGAATGGTTTTTCCAAAATAGTACATTTGTTCATCAACAGAGGAAGAAAAATATACCTATTTGCATCTATGTTTGGATGATATATCTCTGTCTTGAAATTGAAAGGATTGATTGGAAATTCTACAGGAAAACGAATGGTAAACTTAGATAGGCCTCCTTCGTATAGAGACTTTTGAGGTCCCATCATTATGCCTTCACAATTGTCGATGTTGCCTTCAACCGGACCCATACTAACAAAAGGAAGGGGATTCTTCTCCAAACTCTTCAATGCCTTCTTAACAGCTTTTTCATAGGACGTCGTCATGCCTTTCTATTTTTATTTTTAATAAAAAAATGAAAGTCTATTAGACACTGTTCAAATGATAATCATTTAAACAAAAATGAACAAAAATTTTGCTTAATTTTAAATGAGAAGAGTTACCTGACTTTCCAGAATTAGAAAGGAAGAAAGAAGTAAAACTGATCGATATATATATATATATATATATATATATGCCTAGGTGTATGTATATATACACATAAAGAATTTGACCACTCAAGTTTCGAAATAGAGAATTGATGCAACTTTTCAAATCATCCTTGACCACCTACGATTTTTTACTTCATCTTTGACCAGTCACATCTTTTCCAACTTATGACTTTTAAACAAAAAAGCATGGGTAACGGTAATTTTCATGGTAGTTATCATCTGACAACACTTTGAAACTCATGAAGCTGTGCTTTCGTTAAGGGTATAATGATTTTGTTTTAGTTTAAATTTATCTCGATTCGAAACCTATAGTTTTCAAAATATCTCATATATTACACATCTTAACTGATTATTCAGGAATCAATTAGAAATATTCAGGAAGCTCTTCAATTTTTTTTTCCTAATTCGTTCAACTGACTTCGAACCTGGGATTGAATGATATATAATTATGTTATTTAGCCACTACGCTATGGTAGTACTTCGATAATTGTAGGGAAACAATAAAGTTATATATTATACATCTCAATGAATATATATGAACTATTACATGTATTCAGGAAGGTCTTCAAAAATTTTTTTTTTTTTAAATCGTCTTCTTGAATTCGAACATGGGACTTGAATGATATATATTTATGTTGTTTAGCCACTAGGCTACGGTAGTACTTCGAGTATTGTAGTGGGTTAAAAGTATATATATTATCAATAATTTATAAAATTCTTGCAATCATTACATTTTTTCAGGAAGGTTTTCCAATTTTTTCCCATTTTTTATTATTCGTAACTAGAACTTGATCCAAGGAGTGAGTATGTGATAGGTTAGCTACTTGAATATTGTTGAAGTTCGAGAAGTTTAGGAAATTAAAAGTTTATAAATCTAATATGCGTTTGAAACTTTTCAGGAAACAATAAATCAGTTTTAGGAAGTCATTACTTAAAAACATGTAATCGTTTTCAGACAACATTTCAAAGAAATGGTACATTTTTGTTCCCAGAAAGAAAAAAAACATGAAATGTTCCATAAAACAATGTTGCAAAATACTTCCTAAATGATAAATAAAGAGAAAATATCATATTGGGAAAAAAAAACTCAAAATGTAATATATGATATGTCATCCTTAAACACATACACGTGTTGATAACATCTATGTGTAAATAGAAGCTCATCATATAGCTTTTCTGTTTGTACTCTTGTTATGTCTTGCAACACCACATCTGTTGCATTTGTGTGATTTACATTTTGAACCTGGAACACCAAACTCACCCACTGATTTGATCCTCATAGCTGGAGGTCTACCACTGTTTTTTTAGTAGTTGGTGGTGGACATGAATAGTAAGATGCAGTCTCTGGATAATCACAAGTTGTCAAATCTCCACAAGGGTGTATGCTTTCATCATAAGCTTTAGAAAATGTTTATATGGAGTGGAAAGCATCAACATAATCAACATATTTGTTTTAATCTAACCTGGAATGCGTAGCAGCAACAACAACATGAATGCAAGAAATCTTGTCTATATCAAAAACATTGCATGCGCAATGCTTCTCTTTCAGATTAACAACAAACTTCCTAGCTTCATCTTTAACCTCAAACTCATGTACATCTACTTGGTAGACATTAAGTTTCATTGCAGCATCATACTTCGATACCAGCTTCTTCAATACACGAGGTGTCACAATATTTTAATGTTTCTTGGCAGCTTCCTAGCGCTCGTGAAACCATGTTGTGAGAGTCAATCTAATAGTCTCCAGATGTGAGACTATTGGAAACTCATGAGGCATCTTCAACATAGAACTCTGAGACTTTGCAATGTTGTTACTCATGATATTGTAATGTTTCCAGGAGCAAAAAAACGAGCCCAGTTGCTGAAATCTGCATCTACCAAGTACTTAGCCAAGTTTGGACTTCCAGCTCTTATGTCACTAAACAACGCATTAAAATCATAAACAATATAATCATAAGCTGAAGATTCTACCAAAGGAATCAATCCAGGTTTTACATACTTTGTTTTGATGTTATTAATCAACTGGATCCTACAGATACCATGATGTGCAAGAGGATAAACAGATGAAAGAGTTGATGCAATGCTTATAGCTCTGGCAGATACAAAAACGAGATCATATGCATTTGGGATCATATATTTCAGCCATCTAAAAACCAACACCATGAGTCTTCATTCTCAGAATCAACAATCACAAATTCTAGAGGGTATAAGTGGAAGTTTCCATCTTGTGAACTAGCTCCTAGTAAATTCCCTTAAACTTTCCCTTTAGGAATGTACCATCTACAACAATAACTCCTCATCAAAGAAAAACCACTTATTGATGCTCCAAATGTAACAAATGTGTATTTGAACTTCCCATCTGAAGGATTGTTTAGTATATCCTGATTCAATTTCTCATTGATTGATCCTACTAAACATGCTTGGATCTAGGTTCTCTTGCTGAATCATGAAAGATCTCACCTAATACCTTGTTATGCAGCGGAATGGAGAGGTATGAGTCAGAGATCAGCAGAACCGCCAAGAGACAGCTCCTCCAAATGTTCACACACGCACACTTCAGGAAGTTGGCTGCTAGACCACAGGGAGGGAGGCGCAGAGAAGAGAGAGGGAGGCGCAGACTTGTGAGAAAATTAGAGAGCTAGGTCAAGTTTTATTCATTAAAACCCCTTCTAGTTCTCATGGGCTTTTGGGCCCAAGTCTCAGTCTGATTAAATCCCTTAGATTTAATCAGGCCCTTTAATCTCTCTAAGTACAGTAAATGCCTAGCACTTTTACCGTACTTCTGCTGAACCGTTCCTTCATAGTTTCCTGTTAGCTTAGGCGTGTGACCCATATGGGATCATATAATAAAGGCAATAAGTCCAAGACTTATAGATCATGAGCGGACTCTAGCAAGCCATCATGACCCCCAGTATTATATGACTTATGTCTGATCATTGACATACTCTTACTTTCTAGAGACAGTACAGAGATTACTGGACATAATTCCAACAATCTCCCACTTGTACTGGAATCTCTGTATTCATATTCCTTTTGTCTCAATATCTCGATTAGTCATAAGGCAAGATGAGTGTCATCCTTATAAAGCCTAATCTTGTTCATCGGACTCTGATTTGATACTGACAATCCAAACGACTCGGGACAGTCCGTTTGAGCATGGCCATGCATTTTCCAGTATTCAAATCTCCGATTGGCCTAGAGATATTCACTCCATTTATATTGGAGGGACAAATCCCGTCTTGTTCCATCACTGTAAACTACTCATTTCATAATACACCCAAACAGGGTCCTTATAACTATCGCTTAACGACAGTGTTAGACAATGATCAAAGTGCATCAGTTCATGTGCAGTCACATGCATGCGAACTCAGGTCTAAGGACTATACTCTATAGTCGTAGTAAGAATCTCTTATGACACAGATATAAATATCCTGAAGAGTTCTTATAAGCGGGTCTTGTCCGGTCGTATGTTCCCCAACATACACCTATGTACTGACTTTGATGCCGTGCATCTATGACATCCTGAGACTTTGTCATAAGTCACATACCAATCTAGTCTCACGCGGTTGTTGGTGTTCCAATTTCAACAACCTTCGACTAGGGACAGGATGATATAAGCCATCTATCAAATATAGGGTCTCATGATCAAACTAAATGACTTTGATGACTCAAGATCAAGTCACTTACTTCGATGACCTATAAAATGGTTCATATCATTTTGGAACGATTATTTCATCACAGTTAAAATAATCTTGAAATAATAATTTTATTATTAAACATCTCAAATGTTTTACAAGAACATATCAATAACTAAATAAAGCCCTCAAACTCCCACTCAAATTTAGATTACATTTCAATGTCTCTAATGCCTACAGCTTCAGTCAGGAACTCGAGCTTAGGTCTTGGGAGTGGCTTTGTCAATGGATCAGCGACGTTATCATCTGTCTGAACTCGGCTGATCTTGACTTCCTTTCTATTAATGATGTCACGTATCAAGTGAAATCTTCTTAGTACATGCTTGGATTTCTGGTGTGATCTTGGTTCCTTTGCCTGAGCAATAGCACCATTGTTATCACAAAACAGTGCCAGAGGCTCAGCCGCATTTGGTATCACACCTAGTTCAATAATGAACTTTCGTATCCAAACAGCTTCCTTCGCTGCTTCCGAAGCGGCGATATATTCAGCTTCTGTAGTGGAATCAGCAACGGTGTCTTGCTTGGAGCTTCTCCAACTGATTGCACCGCCATTCAGACAAAAGATATAACCGGACTGTGACCGGAAATCATCTTGGTCTGTCTGGAAACTTGCGTCCGTGAATCCACTGACTTCAAGCACATTTCTTCCGCCGTACACCAAGAACTTATCCTTAGTATGTCTTAGATACTTCAGGATATTCTTGACGGCAATCCAGTGGCTTTCACCTGGATTTGACTGGTACCTACTCGTCATGCTCAATGCATAAGCAACATCAGGACGAGTACAGATCATGGCATACATGACAGATCCTATTACAGATGCATAAGGAATATTTTTCATGCGCTCAAGCTCAGCAGCCGTCGTAGGGCTCTGCTTCTTGCTTAGCGTTGTGCCATGTACCATTGGCGTGAAGCCCTTCTTGGAATCTGCCATGCTGAATCTATGTAGGACTTTGTCAATGTATGAATCTTGACACAAGCCTATCAGCCTTTTAGATCTATCCCGGTAGATCCGGATTCCAAGAACGTATGCGGCTTCACCCATGTCTTTCATGGAAAAACAACTTCCAAGCCAGTCCTTTACGGACCTCAGCATTGGTACGTCGTTTCCGAGAAGTAGTATGTCATCGACATACAGAATAAGAAATACTATCTTGCTCCCACTAGTTTTCTTATACACGCATTGTTCTTCTTCGTTTCTGATGAAGTCAAATTGCTTGATCGCTTCATCAAAACGAAGATTCCAGCTCCTCGATGCTTGCTTCAATCCATAAATGGATTTATGAAGCTTGCATACTTTCCCAGCATTCTTTGGATCTATGTAACCGTCAGGTTGTGTCATATACACATCCTCTTCCAGAATACCATTCAGGAAGGCGGTTTTCACGTCCATCTGCCAAATTTCATAATCATGAAAAGCTGCAGTTGCTAGTAGAATCCGAATAGATTTCATCATAGCCACTGGGGAATAGGTTTCATCATAATCCACACCGTGAACTTGTCTGAAACCTTTTGCCACCAACCTGGCTTTATAAATCTGGACATTTCCATCCACGTCAATCTTCTTCTTGAAGATCCATTTGCACTCGATGGCTTTTACACCAGCGGGTAAGTCAACCAACGAAAACACTTGGTTGACCGACATGGAGTCCATTTCGGAATCAGTGGCCTTACGCCACTTAGAGGAGTCTGGGCCCATCATGGCTTGATTGAAGTTCGATGGTTCATCACCATCAATGATCAGAAGATCATGACAGTTAGTCACGAGGAATCCTTGATATCTCTCGGGTTCGTGACGGATCCTCCCGGATCTTCGAACTTCAGGTACCACAGGTTTAGGCTCTACAATTTCTTGTAGGTCCTCCTGCTGCTCTTCCTCATTAGGTTGAGCAGTATCCTGTTCATCTTGAATTTCTTCAAGCAGTACCTTACTCCCACTGTTTTTCTTAGAGAGAAACTCCCTCTCAAGAAAATTACAATCCCGGGCAACAAAGATCTTGTTCTCGGATCGTAGGTAGAAGTAATAAGCCTTGGTCTCCTTCGGATAACCAATGAAGTAGCATTTATCAGACTTTGGTGTAAGCTTGTCAGAGATCAATCTCTTGACATAGGCTTCACAACCCCAAATTCTAAGATAAGACAGCACTGGAGCTTCCCCAGTCCATAATTCATATGGTGTCTTAGCTACTGCTTTTGATGGCGCTCTATTTAGAGTGAACACTGCTGTTAGCAGAGCATATCCCCAAAGGGATATTGGAAGGTCTGTGTGACTCATCATAGACCGAACCATATCCAATAAGGTCCGATTCCTCCTCTCAGACACACCATTCCATTGAGGTGTTCCAGGAGGAGTGAGTTGGGAAACTATCCCACACTCTCTTAGATGATCATTGAACTCTTGGCTCAAGTATTCTCCTCCTCGGTCGGACCGAAGAGCTTTAATGCTTTTGCCAAGTTGGTTATGTACTTCATTTTGGAATTCTCTGAATCTCTCAAACGATTCAGACTTATGTTTCATTAAATAAACATATCCATACCTACTGAAATCATCAGTGAAGGTAATGAAGTACTGATAGTTTCCTCTTGCATTTGTGGACATTGGGCCACACACATCTGTGTGTATCAGGCCCAATAAGTCACTGGCCCTCTCGTTAGGTTTATTAAAGGGGGCCCGCGTCATTTTGCCCATCAGACAGGATTCGCATTTCTCACATGACTCAAAGTCAAACGAGCCAAGAAGTCCATTCGTATGGAGCCTCTTAATGCGTTTCTCGCTGATTTGCCCTAAACGACAATGCCATAGAAACGTTCGGTTCTCCTCATTAGGTTTGAACCGTTTGGTATTAATGTTATAAATTGGCGCGGATTGATCAAGTATATAAAGCCCATTCGTAAGAGGGGCACAACCATAAAACAAATTGTTGCGATTGAAGGAACATAATTTATTCTTAACTGAAAAAATCATAACCTTCCAAATCCAACAATGAAATTGAAATAATATTTCTGCTTATCGCAGGTACAAAATAACAATTATTGAGTTCTAAAACCAATCCCGAAGGTAAAGACTGTTGGGAATGTCCTGAAATCTACCGTACTATCTCTAGAAAGTATGATAAATGTCGAGATCAGACATAAGTCATAAATACTGGGTGATCATGATGACTTGCTAGAGTCCGCTCTTGATCTATAAGTTTAGGACTTATTACCAGTATTGTATGATCCCAAAGGGTCACACACCATAGCTAACGGGAAAGTTAACATGGAATGAATACGGTAAGATGCAAGGCATTTACTGTATTTGTGCAGAGAGTTGGGCCGTTAGTTTAATCACTTGGGCCCATATCGAGACAAATGACTTGTGTCGATCGACACAAGTGTATGTGTCGGTCGACACAGTTGCGAAACCGAGACATCGGTTTAGGTTTATGATAGAGTCGATATTTATATGAGTCGTCTTATAATTTCGACTCTAACAGTCTGCGACCTAAAACCTGAGCCGTCTCTCTTCTCTCTCTGATCAATCCATTGCTTTGGTCTAGCAACCATCCCGGCTTGTAAGAGTGTGGATACTGAAGGAGGAACAGGTATCTGATCTGTTCTAGCTGATCTCATCATTACCATCCATCAATCCGCTGCAATCTGAAAGGTAATGATCAGGTTTGGTTTTGTGATTCGTTCTGCAAGAACCTAGATCTGAGTTATATGTGCTAGGTTGCAATCTGTTAATTGAACCATGAACACACATATAATTCTTCAGTGGTATCAGAGCCAGGTTATTGGTTTTTGCTTTATGAATCTGATTTAGGTTGTTCTTACTGTTTAAAATCGAATTTGGTTAAGAAATTTGATCAGAAAACATGAAAACCTAAGAATTAGATCGCATCAATCCGATTGAAAGCCATTGGTGTGCGATCTGGTCGCCCGTGTCGATCGACGAGGGAGTGAGGTATCGGTCGATATCGATCGATCCGATTGACATCTCGCGGTCCTGATGACCCGATTGACCCGAGCTGATACTCGCTAGTATCGATCGACATGAAAGACTCATATCGATCGATACGAAGGCGATGCAGATGATCCGCGAGTAGCCAATCGGTTCAGCCGAGCTTCGTGGTTCATCTTTCCCTAAACCGAGACAATGAACCGATCAATCCGATTGTGGTTCATTGTCTACTTTAGCCAGAACCGCAAGTTAGGTCAAAATTGGCTAAAACACAAGGTGTTTCTTCCCGGTTTTGGACTTAACTGAACCGATCCAATTTAATTGGTGGTTCAAGCGGTTAACCCAAATCGCGGTTTGCTGGAAATAATTTTATTTCTGGTTAAACCGGATTGAAATTCATAAAATTGAATTTTAACCTAAACCGAAGGCTGGTCTAAGTTTGATTTGGTTGGACCAAATAATTTAGAGCTGGTCTGGTTTAGTAAATAACTGATGGTTTTGATAGTTAATTTGGTCTTGGACCAGAATTAATAAACCGGATCGGTTATGGCAAATTATTGGGCCAACTAGAATTCTATGGTCTTGGGCCAAGAATTGGGCCTATAATTTGTGACCCAACCCAAAATATTTAATGAAATATTTAAATTAGAAATTTCTATTTTTAGTAAGTTACTAAATTTAGAAAGTTTCTAAAATAAGAAAGTTTCCCAAAATAGTAATCTTCTATTTTTGGAAATAAAACTTAAAAATCCTCAAAAGCAATATCAAGCTTGGATGTCTTTCCAATCTTGTCAGCTACTTAACGCTTATTTGATTACAGATATGGCTTACAGTGTGAGGTGTCTGTTTTCGCGTAAGTAAAGTAGTATATAGTCACTGATTTCATTGGGAGTCCCAGATTTCAGTGATTATTTGGCTGTAAGAGATTGGTTTCCTTGACTGGGCCATCGGGAGTCCCGGGCCTTGAGACATCTGGTGAATTTGGTACTCGGGTCCAATTCACAACCGAGAGTTATTGGTTATAACTAGCTGTGTGTATGCTTACCAAGTAAAGCTAATTCCGGGTGACGGCCAGTGGCCCACTTTGGATTTAGCTGAACATGGGTCTCGGAATCATTGCATTCTTATGAGGTTAAACAAAGAAATTTTGAATGCAATGCGAGTTTTCTTATAAGTTGTTAAGATTACTCTTTTATGAACTTAATAACTAAAACTCTATTTATCTCTAAATTTCAGCTATGACAAGCACAAACAATCAAAACACTTTCTCGATCCGGTCTGTCCTTGAGATGGACAAACTGAACGGATCAAATTTCTTGACTTGGTCACGGAACCTGAGGCTAGTCCTCAGGCATGAGAGAAAGGACTATGTCCTTGAGAAAGCTCTCCCCGAGAGGATCGGATCCAAAGCCAGTCATGCAGTATATAATGCTTGGAATAAGCATTATAATGATGCGGTAGATGTGCGTGGTCTGATATTGGCTACCATGGAATCAGATTTGCGGAAGCAATATGAGAACATGGAGTCGCCAATAGAGATGATCAGCAGCCTGAAATTGAAATTTCAGGAGCAGGTAAGAGTGGAGAGATACCAGTTGGTTAAATCTCTCACTAGCTGCAAGCTACCGATGGATCATCCAATAAGTCCTCATATCAGTAAAATGATGGGTTACATTGATAACCTGAGGAAACTGGATTATCCAGTTAGCCAAGAATTGGCAACTGATATCATTCTGCAGTCACTGCCGTCAAGCTATGATAAGTTCGTAAGGGACTATATCAAGAAAGACTTAACGAAGACGTTGACTGAACTGCATGATATGCTCAAGACAGTTGAGCCAAACGTGAAGAGTACCCTGTACAATCTCATGAATGAGAAGGGTAGGTTTACTAAACCTGATGCTGACAAGGGTGAAGACAAAGTTGTCCAGATTTTGAATCATGGCAAGCGTGTGTCTTCTGAGCCCGAGTCAGATACCTCTTACGTTGGTAAGTGTTGCTACTGTAATGAGACTGGGCATTGGAAAAGAGATTGCATTAAATTCATGGAAGATTATGAGGAGTTGAAGTCGATGTATGAGACTACTTCCTCAGGTATTCATGTTATTACTTCAAGTTATACCTTAAAGGTATTGGATACTGGTTGTGGCACTGATATTTGTTATAATATGCAGAGCCTGAGCAACAGTAGAACGTTGAAGGAAGGGCAAGTGAAACTGCGTGTCTGGAAGGAGCTTGGGATGCTGCCTCAGCCGTAGGGTTTTCACTTGTAGATGCCTTTGAGGCTTGGTTTTATTAAGTAATTGCTACAATGTACCTGCTTTAAGCAGAGTTGTCTTTCATTTTCTTGTAAGAATTTGAATGTTTTTCGTTTTGATAAAAGACAAGTTTTGTCCTTTTGATCTTAATGAAATGATAATTGTAGCACCCTATTCAAGGAATGGGTTTTATATATTAAACCAAAGAGTGCCTAAATGTAACATAAATACCGAATTGGTTTAAATCTGATGAATTAAACCTGATTTTTCTTGGCATAAATGTTTTGGTCAAAGAGTAAGTCGGATTCAGAAACCCCATAGTTATGGACTTTTGGGCTCATTTGAATGGATATCTTATGAGACTTGAATTCTGCTTACTGAACCAAAAGACAAAGGGCCCATCTTAGCCGAGCTAGAGAAAGGCCCAAAGGCTTATTGGAGATTGAACATACTCATGTATGTGGTCCGATGAGCAGTAATGCCAGAGAAAATTTCCTGTACTTCATTGTCTCTACTGATTACTTCAGTGAGTGTGACTGTGTTCATTTGATGAGACACAAGTCGGAATTCTTTGACATGGTCGAAAGAGTTCCAGAATGAAGTATAGAATCTGAATGACAGAAGTATTAAGACTCTGGATTAGATCACGAGTGAGAATACTTAAGTCATTGATTGTGTGATCATCTGAATGAGTGTGAAGTCGTTTCACAGCTCATTTCTCCTGAAAACCTAGAGGTGTTTCTGTGAGAATGAATCAGATCTTATAAGAAATGATTAAAGATGAGTCACACGAATCTTCCATGATATTCTCTAAAATAGCGCTCAAGAAATATCTAAGTTTACGCTGAAATAGTTCCACCAATATCAGTTGAAAGACACCACGTAAATGTGGATTGGAATCGATCCAAATTCGTCTTTACTGAGTATTTGTAGTTGTGCTACTTTGCTGGTTGTCCTAGGGAAACCAAGGCTTGTTACTTTTACGTCCATTCTGTTTTCTAAGAAGGGAAGTTACTTTCCAAGAAGAACAGTGGGAGTAAAAGTATAACTCGAAGAAATTCGAGAAATACAGGAGACTGCTCAACCTGTTGAGGGAAAGCAACGGATGGATTTACAGATTTCTGTAGAATCTACACCTGTAGAGCCCGAAGTTCGCAGATAAAAATGAATCAGTCACTAATCCGAGAGTGATTTCTCGTCATTAGTTGAACCTGATGATCATTGAAAGTTCGCATGATCTGATGATCATTGAAAGCGACGAACCTGCGAAATTCAAAGAAGCGAAAGTAAGCCCGGACTCCGAAAAATTACACTGTGTGTAAGTTAGCTTCATCGATCCATTCATGGATGGAAGCAAACATATCGGAGTTGGAATCTTCGTTCTGTTAAAGTAGTCAAGGTTTTGACTTGAACAGGAACGAAGTGGAACTATGCGTTTACTAAAAGATAAATGGGAGCAATATTGCATTTCTCATAGTGTATGTCGATGACATACTGATTCTCGAATATAACGTCCCAATGCTGCAGTCGGTAAAGGACTGGTTTGGGAGTTGGTTTTATGGTTGACATGGGTAAAGCCACGTAGTTCTTGGATTTTGGATCTAAAGATAGAGATCCAAAAGAGCTGGTAGGACAAAGTCAGGATTCTTAAATTGACAAAGTCCTACACGTAATCAGCAATCCAAGAAGGGTTTTATGCCAATGTCACATGGCAATTCATTAAGCAAGATACAGTGTCCTGCGATACCTGCTGAGCTTGAATGCATGGATAGGATTTCATATGCGACGGCAATTGGATCTATCATGTATGCCATGATACATACTTGTTTTGATGTTGCTTTAATGCTAAGCAAGACAAGTAAAGACCAGTCAAATCCAGCAAAAAAATCACTGGATTGCCGTAAAGAATATTCTGAAGTATTTGAGGAATACTTAGGATAAGTTCTTGATTTACGGAGAAAGTGAGGTGCTACAAGTCGATAGAGTCTGAAAGGCAAGTTTCCAATAGACAAAGATAATTCCTGGTCACAATCCGGCTATATCTTGTGTCTAACTGGCGGTGCAAGGCACTGTTGCTGACTCCATGACTTAAGCTGAACATTTCGCAGCTTGAGAAGCGGCGAAAGAGGTTGTTTGGATAGAAGAGTTCATCACTGAACTTGATGTGATTCACAGCATAGATGAGGCTAGCTGCACATCAGAGGTCCAAACACCTTGAGGATAGGTATAACCTATTCCTTGAGATAAATGACAGAGGTGTTAAGTAGATAAGCAAGTTTCATCGAATGAGAACGTTGCTAATCTATTAACGAAGCCACTCCTTATGCCTAAGCACGAGTCGCGGACTGTAGCTGTAGGATGAGTGAAATTAAGATGTAGTCTTAATTTCAGTGGGAGTTTGTAAAGGGCTTTACTTAGTTGTTTTGAAAGGTTCATGTAAACATAATATTTTGTGTTTATGAAATCTAATGATTTCTGGATTATTTTAACTGTGATATAAATAATCGTTCCAAAATGATTCATGTCATTATATATGGGCCATCGAAGTACATGAGTAGACTTGATCCTGAAACCCCATATTTAACGAAATGACATAAATCATAGTGTCCATAGTCGAAGGTTGTTGAAATTGGAACACCAACAACCACTTGAGACTAGATTGTGTTGAGACTTATGACCAAGTTTCGAGGGGTCATAGATGCGCGGCATCAAAGTCGACACATAGGTATATGTAGGGGAGCATATGACCGGACATGGCCCGCTAATGAGAACTCTACAAGATATTAATATCTGTGTCATGAGAGGTTCTCATATACGACTATAGAGTATAGTCCTTAGACCTGAGTTCGCATGCATGTGGCTGCACATGGAGTAATGCGCTTTGATCATTGTCTAACGCTGTTTCGTAACTGGGAGCTATAAGGACCTTGGTTGGGTGTATTATGAAGTATGTAGTTCATAGTGATGGAACAAGATGGGATTTGTCCCTGCCGTTTAACGGAGGTAATATCTCTAGGCCAATCGGAGATTTGATAGCTGGTAAGAGAATGGCCATTCCCAAACGGACTTGCCCAAGTCGTTTGCATTGTCAGTATCAAATCTGGTCCGATAAACATGGTCTGGCTATATAAGGATGACACGCATCTTGCCTTATGCCAGATCGAGATATTAAGACAAAAGGACTAGGGAATGTAGGATTCCAGTACAATCGGAAGATTGTTGGGAATGTCCTTTGTAGGATTCAAGTACAATCGGAAGATTGTTGGGAATGTCCTTTGTAGGATTCCAGTACAAGTGGGAGATTGTTGGGAATGTCCTGAAATCTACCGTACTATCTCTAGAAAGTATGATAAATGTCGAGATCAGACATAAGTCATAAATACTGGGTGATCATGATGACTTGCTAGAGTCCGCTCTTGATCTATAAGTTTAGGACTTATTACCAGTATTGTATGATCCCAAAGGGTCACACACCATAGCTAACGGGAAAGTTAACATGGAATGAATACGGTAAGATGCAAGGCATTTACTGTATTTGTGCAGAGAGTTGGGCCGTTAGTTTAATCACTTGGGCCCATATCGAGACAAATGACTTGTGTCGATCGACACAAGTGTATGTGTCGGTCGACACAGTTGCGAAACCGAGACATCGGTTTAGGTTTATGATAGAGTCGATATTTATATGAGTCGTCTTATAATTTCGACTCTAACAGTCTGCGACCTAAAACCTGAGCCGTCTCTCTTCTCTCTCTGATCAATCCATTGCTTTGGTCTAGCAACCATCCCGGCTTGTAAGAGTGTGGATACTGAAGGAGGAACAGGTATCTGATCTGTTCTAGCTGATCTCATCATTACCATCCATCAATCCGCTGCAATCTGAAAGGTAATGATCAGGTTTGGTTTTGTGATTCGTTCTGCAAGAACCTAGATCTGAGTTATATGTGCTAGGTTGCAATCTGTTAATTGAACCATGAACACACATATAATTCTTCAAAGACAACAAGTATGTGCCTACTGTTGGAAATGTGTCCAGTAATCTCGGTACTGTCTCTAGAAAGTAAGAGTATGTCAAAGATCAGACATAAGTCATATAATACTGGGGGTCATGATGGCTTGCTAGAGTCCGCTCATGATCTATAAGTCTTGGACTTATTGCCTTTATTGTATGATCCCATATGGGTCACACGCCTAAGCTAACAGGAAATCGTGTAGGAACGGTTTAGCAGGAGTATGGTAAAAGTGCTAGGCATTTACTATACTTAGAGAGAATAAAAAGGTTTAGCCAATGTGCATCGATCGATGCACAAGGTGCAACGATCGATGCAGTGCGCAAACACCGACGAGTTAATTGGTATTTGGGCCAAATGGCCCAAACGGAACCGAACGAGTTTTATGAATAAAACTCGAGTTCAGAACCAAATTAACCCGAACGTGAGCCGTCATCTCTTTCTCTCCCCTGCGCCGGTTTCTCCCAGTGGCCTAGCAGCCTGCTTCCTGATTGGTGTGCGTGTGTGAACCTCTGGAGGAGTTATCACTCGGTGGCTCTCTGATCTCTGACCTGTTCTTCCTTTCCGCTGCACAAAACAGGTAAAAGGTGAGATCTACTTATGTTTCTATTCAAGAGAACCTAGATCTGGCATGTTTAGGATCAAGTAATCTGATGAATTGAATCAGGATTAACAAGAAAGATCCTTCAGTGGTATCAGAGCCATTGGTTCTGGTTCTCCTTGTTTAGATTCAAGTTTAGGATTGTTTTCTTGTTTAAGAAGTGTTTTGAATCAATTACTGATAAGAGAAATCACTTAAGCAACAAGGAATTGAAACCTAAACACATTTGAAATCGCAAAAATCCAAGCTATATTGATTTGGAAGAATGCGATTTTCATAAAGAAGTATCGGCTGTGATCGCGATGCATCGATCGATGCGATCGCATGATCGGTCGATGCAACCACGAGAGATCGCATTGCATCGATCGATGCAATGCAAGGATCGATCGTTGCAGTCGCGAGAGATTGACCGCGATCGCATGGATCGTTCAAACGATCGCATGGATCTCGCGAGAATCTCTCGGCCAAACCTGATAACCGTTCGTGCATGCGTGAGAGCATCGATCGATGCAGGATCGATGAACGATCGTTGCAGGATCGATGCTGAGAGCATCGATCGATGCGGTTACGGTTTAGACTCGGTTTAATTTAATTAAAATTGATTCGTTCTGGTTTAATAAACAGATTTTAATAATTTTATTAAATCTGGTTAAACCGGGATAAGAAATCCAATGTCGAAAGAAATATTGGATTTAGTGCCTAAACCATGAATTTCTAATTTGATTTGGTTGGACCAAATAAATTGAGAAATTCCGGTTTAGTAAATAACCGGTTGACAATTGTGGTCGTCGTAGTAATTAATTTTGGTTAGACCAATTTTAATGAACCAGACCGGTTATGTCATTTAATTGGACAATTGGGTCATGTCTTGGACATGGACCAGTTCTTGGGCCTCGGGCCAAGAAGTTAAAACAATTGGGCCAGTTATTTGAGTCTTTCTTCAGATCAAATTTAAAATTTATTTTATAAAATTATAAAGTCAATTTTAAATTAAAGTTTCCGAAATTTTGAAATTAGAAAGTTTCTTAAAATAGAAGTTTCTGAATTTGCGGGTTTTGGATTTTAAAGAAATTTCTAAAGTTAGAAAGTTTCCGGTTTTAGAAAGTTTCCAATTTTAGAAAGTTTCTAAAATAGTAGGTTTCCATAAATAGAAAGTTTCCGGAAATAGTAATCTTCTATTTTGGGAATGAAATTTTAATAAACCTACGAACCTCATATAATATCAAGCGTTGGATGTCTTGTCCATTCTATGTCAGCTGTCAAAGCCCACTCAATTGTATTCATGGCCTTACAGTGTGAGGATGTCTGCTTTTGCGTGGGTAAGACAGTTTGTGATTCATAAATGTCATTGGGAGTCCCAGACATTAATGATTACATGACTGTATAGTCTGGTTTTCTTGACTAGGCCATCGGGAGTCCCGGGCCTTGAGACATCAGAGTGGATTGGGCCTCGGGCCCAGATTCACAACCAAGAGTTATATCACGGATATAATTAGCCGATATAGGGCTTACCGATATAAGCTAAGATTGGGTGACGGCCAGTGGCCCACTTTAATCTTAGTTATATGTGGATCTTGGAATCATTATATTCTATTGAGGGTAACTTATGTTATTGAATATAATGCGTGATTAATCATATTAATTTTAATACGAGATTAATCATATTGAACATATTAACTAAAATCCTTTTATCTTAATTTTCAGTTATGAATAGCACAAACAATCAAAACGCTTTCTCGATCCGGTCTGTCCTTAAGATGGACAAGCTGAACGGATCAAATTTCTTGACTTGGTCGCGGAACCTGAGGCTAGTCCTCAGACAGGAGAGAAAGGACTATGTCCTTGAGAGAGCTCTCCCCGTGAGGATCGGGTCCAATGCTTCTCATGCAGTATATGATGCTTGGAATAAGCATTATAATGATGCGGTAGATGTGCGTGGTCTGATATTGGCTACCATGGACTCAGACTTGCGGAAGCAATATGAGAACATGGAGTCGCCAATAGAGATGATCAGCAGCCTGAAATTGAAATTTCAGGAGCAGATAAGGGTGGAGAGATACCAGTTGGTTAAGTCTCTCACTAGCTGCAAGCTACCAAATGATAATCCAGTGAGTCCTCATGTCAGTAAAATGATGGGTTACATCGATAACCTGAGGAAACTGGATTATCCAGTTAGCCAAGAGATGGCAACTGAAATCATTCTGCAGTCACTGCCGTCAAGCTATGATAAGTTCAGAAAGAACTATATCAAGAAAGGCTTAACGAAGACGCTGACTGAACTGCATGATATGCTCAAGACAGTTGAGCCAAACGTGAAGAGTACCCTGTACAATCTCATGAATGAGAAGGGTAGGTTTACTAAACCTAATGCTGACAAGGGTGAAGACAAAGTTGTCCAGATTTTGAATCATGGCAAGCATGTGTCTTCTGAGCCCGAGTCAGATACCTCTTACGTTGGTAAGTGCTACTACTGTAAGGAGACAGGGCATTGGAAGAGAGATTGCTTTAAATTCATGGAAGATGATGAGGAGTTAAAGTCGATGTATGTGACTACTTCCTCAGGTATTCATGTTATTACTTCAAGTTCTACCTTAAAGGTATTGGATACTGGTTGTGGCACTGATATTTGTTATAATATGCAGAGCCTGGGCAACAGTAGAACTTTGAAGGAAGGGCAAGTGAAACTAGATGTCTGGAAGGAGCTTGGGATGCTGCCTCAGCCGTAGGATTTTTCACTTATAGATCCCTTTGAGGCTTGGTTTTGTATTAAGTAATTGCTACAAAGTACCTGCTTTAAGCAGAGTTGTCTTTCATTTTCTTGTAAGAATTTGAATGTTTTTCATTTTGATAAAAGACAAGTTTTGTTCTTTTGATCTTAATGAAATATTAATTGTAGCACCCTATTCATGGAATGGGTTTTATATCTTAAACCAAAGAGTGCCTAAATGTAACATAAATACCGAATTGGTTTAAATCTGATGAATTAAACCTGATTTTTCTTGGCATAAAGTCTTGGTCACATAGAGTAAGTCGGATTCAGAAATCCCATAGTCATGGACGTTTGGGCTCATTTGATAAAATATCTTATGAGACTTGAATTCTGTTTACTAGACCAAAAGGTAAAGGGCCTACCTTAGCCGAGCTAGAGAAAAGCCCAAAGGCTTATTGGACCTGGAACACACTCATGTATGTGGCCCAATGAGCAGTAATGCCAGAGAAAATCTCCTGTACTTCATTGTCTCTACTGATTACTTCAGTGAGTGTGACTGTGTTTCATTTGATGAGACACAAGTCGGAATTCTTTGACATGGTCGAAAGAGTTCCAGAATGAAGTATAGGATCTGAATGACAAAAGTATTAAGACTCTGGATTAAATCACGAGTGAGAATACTTAAGTCATTGATTGTGTGATCATCTTAATGAGTGTGAAATCGTTTCACAGCTCATTTCTCCTGAAAACCTGAAGGTGTTTCTGTGAGAAAGAATCAGATCTTATAAGAAATGATTAAAGATGAGTCACACGAATCTTCCATGATATTATTTAAGAATAACGCTCTAAAATATCTAAGTTTACACTGAAATAGTTCCACAAATATCGGTTGAAAGACACCACGTTAATGTGTTTTGGAATCGATCCAAATTTGTCTTTACTGAGTATTTGTAGTTGTGCTAATTCGCTGGTTGTCCTAGAGAAACTAAGGCTTGTTACTTTTACGTCCAATCTGTTTTCTAAGAAGGGAAGTTATTTTCCAAGAAGAACAGTGGGAGTAAAAGCATAACTCGAAGCTTTCTTAAGGAAACCAAGGCTCAGTATTTTACGACCATTCTGTTTTCTAAGAAGGGAAGTTACTTTCCAAGAAGAACAGTGGGAGTAAAAGTACAACTCGAAGAAATTCGAGAAATACAGGAGGCTGCTTTACCTATTGAGGGAGAGCAGCGGAAGGATTTACAGATTTCTGTAGAATCTACACCTGTGGAGCCTGAAGTTCGCAGATATGAATGAATCAGTTACTAATCCGAGAGTGTTTTCTCGTCATTAGTTGAACCTGATAATCATTGAAAGTTCGCATGATCTGATGATCATTGAAAGCGACGAATCTGCAAAATTCAAAGAAGCGAAAGTAAGCCCGGACTCCGAAAAAAATTACATTTTAATGTAAGTTAGCTTCATCGATCCATTCATGGATGGAAGCAAACATATCGGAGTTGGAATCTTCGTTCTGTTGAAGTAGTCAAGGTTTTGACTTGAACAGGAACGAAGTGGAACTGTATGTTCACTAATAGATAAGTGGGAGCGATATTGCATTTCTCATAGTGTATGTCGATGACATACTGATTCTCGGATATAACGTCCCAATGCTGCAGTCGGTAAAGGACTGGCTTGGGAGTTGGTTTTGTGAAAGACATGGGTATAGCCACGAAAGTCTTGGATTTTGGATTTAAAGATAGAGATCCAAAAGAGCTGGTAGGACAATGTCAGGATTCTTAAAATTGACAAAGTCCTACACGTTTTTTCAGCAATCCAAGAAGGGTTTTATGCCAATGTCACATGGCATTACGTTAAGCAAGATACAGTATCCTACGATAACTGCTGAGCTTAAATGCATGGATAGGATTCCATATGCTTCGGTAATTGGATCTATCATGTATGCCATGAAACGTACTTGTTTGATGTTGCTTTAATTTTAAGCAAGACAAGTAAAGACCAGTCAAATCCAGCAAAGAATCAAGTTTCCTAAAGTATGTCCTAAAGTATTTGAGGAATACTAAGGATAAGTTCTTGATTTACGGAGAAAGTGATGTGCTACAAGTCAGCAGAGTCTGAAAAGCAAGTTTCCAACAGACAAAGATGATTTCCGGTCACAGTCCGGTTATATCTTGTGTCTGTCTGGCGGTGCAAGGCACTGTTGCTGACTCCATGACTTAAACTGAACATTTCGCAGTTTGAAAGCGGCGAAAGAGGTTGTTTGGAAAGAAGAGTTCGTCAATGAACTTGATGTGATTCCCAGCATAGATGAGACTAGCTGCACATCAGAGGTCCAAACACCTTAAGATAAATGACAGAGATGTTAAGTAGATCAGCAAGTTTCAACAAATGAGAACGTTGCTAATCTATTAACGAAGCCACTCCTTAGCCCTAAGCACGAGTCACGGACTGTAGCTGTAGGATAAGTGAAGTTAAGATGTAGTCTTAATTTCAGTGGGAGTTAGTAAAGGGCTTTATTTAGTTATTGATATGTTCTTGTAAAACATTTGAGATGTTTGATAATGAAATTATTATTTCAAGATTATTTTAACTGTGATGAAATAATCGTTCCAAAATGATATGATCCATTTTATAGGTCATCGAAGTAAATGACTTGATCTTGAGTCATCGAAGTCATTTAGCTTGATCATGAGACCCTATATTTGATAGATGTTTTATATCATCCTGTCCCTAGTCAAAGGTTGTTGAAATTGGAACACCAACAACCGTGTGAGACTGGATTGGTACGTGACTTATGACAAAGTCTCAGTGTGTCATAGATGCTCGGCATCAAAGTCAGTACATAGGTGTATGTTGGGGAACATACGACCGGACAAGACCCGCTTATAAGAACTCTTCAGGATATTTATATCTGTGTCATAAGAGATTCTTACTACGACTATAGAGTATAGTCCTTAGACCTGAGTTCGCATGCATGTGACTGCACATGGACTGATGCACTTTGATCATTGTCTAACGCTATCGTTCTGCGATAGTTATAAGGACCTTGTTTGGGTACATTGTGAAGTGAGTAGTTTACAGTGATGGAACAAGACGGGATTTGTCCCTCCAATATAAATGGAGTGAATATCTCTAGGCCAATCGGAGATTTGAATACTGGAAAATGCATGGCCATGCTCAAACGGACTTTCCCGAGTCGTTTGGATTGTCAGTATCAAATCAGAGTCCGATGAACAAGATTAGGCTTTATAAGGATGACACCAATCTTGCCTTATGACTAATCGAGATATTGAGACAAAAGGATTATGAATACAGAGATTCCAGTACAAGTGGGAGATTGTTGGAAATGTGTCCAGTAATCTCGGTACTGTCTCTAGAAAGTAAGAGTATGTCAAAGATCAGACATAAGTCATATAATACTGGGGGTCATGATGGCTTGCTAGAGTCCGCTCATGATCTATAAGTCTTGGACTTATTGCCTTTATTGTATGATCCCATATGGGTCACACGCCTAAGCTAACAGGAAATCGTGTAGGAACGGTTTAGCAGGAGTATGGTAAAAGTGCTAGGCATTTACTATACTTAGAGAGAATAAAAAGGTTTAGCCAATGTGCATCGATCGATGCACAAGGTGCAACGATCGATGCAGTGCGCAAACACCGACGAGTTAATTGGTATTTGGGCCAAATGGCCCAAACGGAACCGAACGAGTTTTATGAATAAAACTCGAGTTCAGAACCAAATTAACCCGAACGTGAGCCGTCATCTCTTTCTCTCCCCTGCGCCGGTTTCTCCCAGTGGCCTAGCAGCCTGCTTCCTGATTGGTGTGCGTGTGTGAACCTCTGGAGGAGTTATCACTCGGTGGCTCTCTGATCTCTGACCTGTTCTTCCTTTCCGCTGCACAAAACAGGTAAAAGGTGAGATCTACTTATGTTTCTATTCAAGAGAACCTAGATCTGGCATGTTTAGGATCAAGTAATCTGATGAATTGAATCAGGATTAACAAGAAAGATCCTTCACCTACAGCTAGTGCATGAACTTTCGCTCCATTCCCAACTCGTAGCTCCACTTGTCCTTGCTTCAGCCTCCTACTGTTGCTGAGTGCCTGCATATTAGTACAAATATGAGCCCCACAACCAGTATCCATAACCCATGAGGTATTATCAGAAGTAGTTGTATTAACTTCTATAACAAAAATACCTGATGAAGAAGTCTCCAGAGTCTTCTTCTTCAATTCCTTTAGACCTTCCAGGAATTTCTTACATTCTCTCCTCCAATGCCCTGGTTCTTTACAGAACCTGCAGATGTCAGTAGGCCCATCCTTGGACTTGGGCTTGGGCTTTGGCGTGTCCTTGTCCGAGACTTGAACAGCCTTAGCCTTTCCCTTGTCCTTGGCAGAGGATTTCTTAAAGCCCTTGCCCTTTTGCACCATAAGCACATTGGGGTCCTTGGCTTTCCTCAAGTTGGGCTCTGCAGTCTTGAGCATTCCGTGAAGCTCAGGCAATGTCTTACTCAAGCCATGCATATTGAAGTTCAGGATGAACTGATCATAGCTTGCAGGTAAAGACTGCAGAACGATGTCGCAGGCAAGTTCCTGGCTGATAGGGCAGTCGAGTTTCTGAAGATGATCGAGATAACCCATCATCTTCAAGACATGAGGACTCACTGCCGCATTTGCAGCCATCTTACAGTCCAAGAGGTTCTTAACTGTCTGGAACCTCTCAGTCCTTGCCTGCTCCTGAAAAAGCGATTTCAAGCTTGCCATTATCTCGATGGGCGACAGCACACTCTCGAACTGCATTTGCAGCTCAGGAGTCATGGTCGCCAACATCAGGCAATAGACATCATTTTCATCTGACGAATGCTTTTCCCAAGCATTATGCAGATTCCTGGCGGCATTGTTAGGAGGCCTCTCGGGGAGGGGATCACGAAGGACATATTCCTTCTTCTCCTGCTTGAGGACCAGCCTCAAGTTCCTTGACCACGTCAGGAAGTTTGTTCCAGTCAGCTTCTCCTTGTCGAGAACAGACCGGATTGAGAATGTGTTTTGAGTGCTTGTTGTAGTCATAGCTGAAATATAAGATAAAAGGATTTTATTTAATATGTTCAATATGATTAATCTCGCATTATATTTAATATGATTAATCTCGCATTATATTCAATAACATCAGTTACCCTCAATAGAATATAATGATTCCAAGATCCACATATAACTAAGATCAAAGTGGGCCACTGGCCGTCACCCAACCTTAGCTTATATCAGTAAGCCCTATTTCGGCTAATTATATCCGCGATATAACTCTTGGTTGTGAATCTGGGCCCGAGGCCCAATCCACTCTGATGTCTCAAGGCCCGGGACTCCCGATGGCCTAGTCAAGAAAAACCAGACTATACAGTCATGTAATCACTAATGTCTGGGACTCCCAATGACATCAATGAATCACAAACTGTCTTACCCACGCAAAAGATAGACACCCTCACACTGTAAGGCCGTGTGTACGATTGAATGGGCTTCAACAGCTGACATAATCTGGACAAGACATCCAACGCTTGATATTATTTGAGGTTTATAGGTTTTCTTAAAATTTCATTCCCAAAATAAAAGATTACTATTTTTGGAAACTTTCCATTTTTGGAAACCTACTATTTTGGAAATTTTCTAAAATTGGAAACTTTCTAAAATTGGAAACTTTCTAACTATAGAAATTTCCTATAATCCAAAACATGCAAATCTAGAAACTTCTATTCTAAGAAACTTTCTAATTTCAGATTTTGGAAACTGATTAATTTAAAATCAAATTTTAATTATTAAATAA
This sequence comes from Orychophragmus violaceus, assembly GCA_030180135.1. Taxonomy (NCBI): domain Eukaryota; kingdom Viridiplantae; phylum Streptophyta; class Magnoliopsida; order Brassicales; family Brassicaceae; genus Orychophragmus; species Orychophragmus violaceus. Next base: position 59,713,702 of record CM058234.1, on the reverse strand, counting down.
AATTTTAAATTCAATCTGAAGAAAAGACTCAAATAATTGGCCCAATTGTTTTAACTTCTTGGCCCATGGCCCAAGAATTGGTCTATGTCCAAGACATAACCCAATTGTCCAATTAAATGACATAATCGGTCTGGTTCATTAAAATTGGTCTAACCAAAATTAATTACTACGATGACCACAATTGTCAACCGGTTATTTACTAAACCGGATTTTCTCAATTTATTTGGTCCAACCAAATCAAATTAGAAAACCACTGGTTTAGGCACTAAATCCAATTTTACGACTTTGGATTTCTTATCACGGTTTAACCAGATCTAATAAATTTTATTAAATCTGTAATTATTAAACCGTGACGATTAAGTTTTAATTATCTTAAACCGAGCCACAAACCAAACCGCAACGATCGATGCTCTTACCATCGATCCGGAATCGATCGATGCTCTCACGCGATCGATCGGAACAGCTTGGGTCGTGCGATCGGGACGAGAGGCGACGGGACGAGAGCATGATGCGATCGTGTCCATGCGATCCGCCTTGCGGATCAGCCCATCGAATCGATCGATGCTCTCGCGCCTCACGTCTGACCGGTATGACCACGCAACACGATCCACGATCGGTTCGTGCGTCATTCCGATGCATCGGTCGATGCAATTTTAGTTTAGGGTTTCAAACTTTATGTTTCTTAAGTGTTTTCTTATCAATTTCAAGCACAGATTGATTCAAACACTTCTAAACAACCTAAACATGATTCTAAACAAGAAATCCTAATAGAACCAAGAGCTCTGATACCACTGAAGGATTGTTTAGTATATCCTGATTCAATTTCTCATTGATTGATCCTACTAAACATGCTTGGATCTAGGTTCTCTTGCTGAATCATGAAAGATCTCACCTAATACCTTGTTATGCAGCGGAATGGAGAGGTATGAGTCAGAGATCAGCAGAACCGCCAAGAGACAGCTCCTCCAAGGTTCACACACGTACACTTCAGGAAGTTGGCTGCTAGACCACAGGGAGGGAGGCGCAGAGAAGAGAGAGGGAGGCGCAGACTTTTGAGAAAATTAGAGAGCTAGGTCAAGTTTTATTCATTAAAACCCCTTCTAGTTCTCATGGGCTTTTGGGCCCAAGTCTCAGTCTGATTAAATCCCTTAGATTTAATCAGGCCCTTTAATCTCTCTAAGTACAGTAAATGCCTAGCACTTTTACCGTACTTCTGCTGAACCGTTCCTTCATAGTTTCCTGTTAGCTTAGGCGTGTGACCCATATGGGATCATATAATAAAGGCAATAAGTCCAAGACTTATAGATCATGAGCGGACTCTAGCAAGCCATCATGACCCCCAGTATTATATGACTTATGTCTGATCATTGACATACTCTTACTTTCTAGAGACAATACAGAGATTACTGGACATAATTCCAACACCATCAGCATCCATCTCAAGATAAGTTTTTGATCCAGGGTTTGTCTCTTGAAGTCTGAACAACAATTTTGACAACTTGTAATAACTGTCTTCAGGACTACCTCTCATTAAAATCTGATCTTCTTCTTTCACTCACCATGTTTGTTTGTAGTTGATTTGAACCACATGATGTATTCTAACTTGCTCAATAATCTGCTTTGGTGTAAGACCATCCTTCTTTTCGTCATAATTGCTGCAAATTAAAGAACCAAGCATTTTCTCATTTGTTTGTCTATGATTGGCTTTTATGTGGGTTGTATCACAAGTATGCCCATGAACATACTTCTTCACCACAAAAAAAAAAAAATCAGAATCAAGAAGCCTATTTGGACGCATCTTCCAAGTGCATTTATCATCAACACAACCTAATATAACTCTGACCTTGTTTGACCAAAGAGTCTTGAATTCAAACTTCCACTCTAATGCCCATTTTTTAATCCTTGTCATCATCTCTGGCTTGTTCCTGAAATATTTGTTTACACATATGGCATCACTTGACGTTGAAGGAGAAAATCATGTATGACGAGAAGGAAGATCTGGAAGGAGATGCAAAACAACTGAAGGTTCTTCTTTATCATAAGTGGATGACGGGTTGTTGTTTGCTACAGTTGCAGACATGCCACTTCTATTCGATTTGGGAATTGCCTACAACAAAAGAATGACCAACTAAGATATTCATATTTAGGAAAAGTATCATGAATAGTCAATAACACATGAACTATACATATAATGTATTGAATAAAGTAATACATCTACTTTATATATCTATTACACTTTCAGTTAATTAGGAATATTATCTTGAATTATAAACAACAAGAACAATACACATATTTCTGAAGGATCTTATGGTTTTAATCCTGATTCAATTCATCAGATTAATAGATCCTAAACATGCCAGATCTAGGTTCTCTTGCTAGAAACATAATAGATCTCACCTTATACCTGTTTATGCAGCGGAAAGAGAAAGGTATGGTCAGAGATCAGCAGAACCACCAAGGGATGGATCCTCCAAAGGCTCACACACGCACGCTCGGGAATTGGCTGTAGACCAGACAGAGAGGAGGCGCAGAGAGAGGCTGTGGGTGGCGCAGAAGTCTAAGAAAATTAGAGAGCTTTAGGTCAAGTTTTATTCATTAAAACTCCCTTTAGTTCTCATGGGCTTTTGGGCCCAATTCTCAGTTCTGATTAAATCCCATGGATTTAATCAGGCCCTTTATACTCTCTAAGTACAGTAAATGCCTAGCACTTTTACCGTACATCTGCTAAACCGTTCCTTCGTATTTTCCCGTTAGCTTAGGCGTGTGACCCATATGGGATCATATAACAAAGGCAATAAGTCCAAGACTTATAGATCATGAGCGGACTCTAGCAAGCCATCATGACCCCCAGTATTATATGACTTATGTCTGATCATTGACATACTCTTACTTTCTAGAGACAGTACCGAGATTACTGGACACAATTCCAACAATCTCCCACTTGTACTGGAATCTCTGTATTCATAATCCTTTTGTCACAATATCTCGATTAGTCATAAGGCAAGATTAGTGTCATCCTTATAAAGCCTAATCTTGTTCATCGGACTCTGATTTGATACTGACAATCCAAACGACTCGGGACAGTCCGTTTGAGCATGGCCATGCATTTTCCAGTATTCAAATCTCCGATTGGCCTAGAGATATTCACTCCATTTATATTGGAGGGACAAATCCCGTCTTGTTCCATCACTGTAAACTACTCATTTCATAATACACCCAAACAGGGTCCTTATAACTATCGCTTAACGACAGTGTTAGACAATGATCAAAGTGCATCAGTTCATGTGCAGTCACATGCATGCGAACTCAGGTCTAAGGACTATACTCTATAGTCGTAGTAAGAATCTCTTATGACACAGATATAAATATCCTGAAGAGTTCTTATAAGCGGGTCTTGTCCGGTCGTATGTTCCCCAACATACACCTATGTACTGACTTTGATGCCGTGCATCTATGACATCCTGAGACTTTGTCATAAGTCACATACCAATCTAGTCTCACGCGGTTGTTGGTGTTCCAATTTCAACAACCTTCGACTAGGGACAGGATGATATAAGCCATCTATCAAATATAGGGTCTCATGATCAAACTAAATGACTTTGATGACTCAAGATCAAGTCACTTACTTCGATGACCTATAAAATGGTTCATATCATTTTGGAACGATTATTTCATCACAGTTAAAATAATCTTGAAATAATAATTTTATTATTAAACATCTCAAATGTTTTACAAGAACATATCAATAACTAAATAAAGCCCTCAAACTCCCACTCAAATTTAGATTACATTTCAATGTCTCTAATGCCTACAGCTTCAGTCAGGAACTCGAGCTTAGGTCTTGGGAGTGGCTTTGTCAATGGATCAGTGATGACCTATAAAATGGTTCATATCGCTTTGGAACGATTATTTCATCACAGTTAAAATAATCTTGAAATAATAATTTCAATAAACATCATAAAATGTTTTACAAGAACATATCAATAACTAAATAAAGCCCTTTATTAACTCCCACTGAAATTGAGACTACATCTTAATTTCACTTATCCTATAGCAACAGTCCGCGACTCGTGCTTAGGCCTAAGGAGTGGCTTCGTTAATAGATTAGCAACGTTCTCATTCGTTGAAACTTGCTGATCTACTTAACATCTCTGTCATTTATCTCACGGGATAGGTTATACCTATCCTCAAGGTGTTTGGACCTCTGATGTGCAGCTAGTCTCATCTATGCTGGGAATCACATCAAGTTCAGTGACGAACTCTTCTTTCCAAACAACCTTTTTCGCCGCTTCTCAAGCTGCGAAATGTTCAGCTTGAGTCATGGAGTCAGCAACAGTGCCTTGCACCGCCAGACAGACACAAGATATAACCGGACTGTGACCGGAAATCATCTTTGTCCGTTGGAAAAATTGCCTTTCAGACTCTACCGACTGATAGCACCTCACTTTCTCCGTAAATCAAGAATTTATCCTTAGTATTCCTTGAATACTTTAGGATATTCTTTACGGCAATCCAGTGATTCTTTGCTGGATTTGACTGGTCTTTACTTGTCTTGCTTAACATTAAAAGAACATCAAAACAAGTACGTGTCATGGCATACATGATAGATCCAATTGCCGTCGCATATGGAATCCTATCCATGCTTTCAAGCTCAGCAGATATCGCATGACACTGTATCTTGCTTAATGAATTGCCATGTGATATTGGCATAAAACCCTTCTTGGATTGCTGATTACGTGTAGGACTTTGTCAATTTAAGAATCCTGACTTTGTCCTACCAGCTCTTTTGGATCTTTATCTTTAGATCCAAAATCCAAGAACTACGTGGCTTTACCCATGTCAATCATAAAACCAACTCCCAAACCAGTCCTTTACCGACTGCAGCATTGGGACGTTATATCCGAGAATCAGTATGTCCTCGACATACAATATGAGAAATGTAATATCGCTCCCACTTATCTATCAGCAAACGCACAGTTCCACTTCGTTCCTGTTCAAGTCAAAATCTTGACTACTTCAACAGAACGAAGATTCCAACTCCGATATGTTTGCTTCTATCCATGAATGGATCGATGAAGCTAACTTACACACTGTGTAATTTTTTCGGATTCCGGGCTCACTTTCGCTTCTTTGAATTTCGCAGATTCGTCGCTTTCAATGATCATCAGATCATGCGAACTTTCAATAATTATCAGGTTCAACTAATGACGAGAAATCACTCTCGGATTAGTAACTGATTCATTCATATCTGCGAACTTCAGGCTCCACAGGTGTAGATTCTACAGAAATCTGTAAATCCATCCGTTGCTCTCCCTCAACAGGTTGAGCAGCCACCTGTATTTCTCGAATTTCTTCGAGTTATACTTTTACTCCCACTGTTCTTCTTGGAAAGTAACTTCCCTTCTTAGAAAACAGAATGGACGTAAAAGTAACAAGCCTTGGTTTCCCTAGGACAACCAGCGAAGTAGCTCAACTACAAATACTCAGTAAAGACGAATTTGGATCGATTCCAATCCACATTTACGTGGTGTCTTTCAACTGATATTGGTGGAACCTTTTCAGCGTAAACTTAGATATTTCTAGAGCGTTATTCTTAAATAATATCATGGAAGATTCGTGTGACTCATCTTTAATCATTTCTAATAAGATCTGATTCTTTCTCACAGAAACACCTTCAGGTTTTCAGGAGAAATGAGCTGTGAAACGATTTCACACTCATTCAGATGATCACACAATCAATGACTTAAGTATTCTCACTCGTGATCTGATCCAGAGTCTTAATACTTCTGTCATTCAGATCCTATACTTCATTCTGGAACTCTTTCGACCATGTCAAAGAATTCCGACTTGTGTCTCATCAAATGAACACAGTCACACTCACTAATGTAATCAGTAGAGACAATGAAGTACAGGAAATTTTTCTCTGGCGTTACTGCTCATTGGGCCACATACATGAGTATGTTCCAGGTCCAATAAGCCTTTGGGCCTTTCTCTAGCTCGGCTAAGATAGGCCCTTTACCTTTTGGTCCAGTAAACAGAATTCAAGTCTCATAAGATATCCGATCAAATGAGCCCAATAGTGCATAACTATGGGATTTCTGAATCCAACTTACTCTATGTGACCAAGACTTTTATGCCAAGAAAAATCAGGTTTAATTCATCAGATTTAAACCAATTTGGTATTTATGTTACATTTAGGCACTCTTTGGTTTAAGATATAAAACCCATTCCTTGAATAGGGTGCTACAATTAATATTTCATTAAGATCAAAAGAACAAAACTTGTCTTTTATCAAAATGAAAAACATTCAAATTCTTACAAGAAAATGAAAAACAACTCTGCTTAACGCAGGTACATTGTAGCAATTACTTAATACAAAACCAAGCCTCAAAGGGATCTATAAGTGAAAACCCTACGGCTGAAGCAGCATCACAAGCTCCTTCCAGACACGCAGTTTCACTTGCCCTTCCTTCAAAGTTCTACTGTTGCCCAGGCTCTGCATATTATAACAAATATCAGTGCCACAACCAGTATCCAATACCTATAAGGTATAACTTGAAGTAATAACATGAATACCTGAGGAAGTAGTCTCATACATCAACTTTAACTCCTCATAATCTTCCATGAATTTAATGCAATTTCTCTTCCAATGCCCAGTCTCTTTACAGTAGCAGCACTTACCAACGTAAGAGGTATCTGACTCGGGCTCAGATGACACACGCTTGCCATGATTCAAAATCTGGACAACTTTTGTCTTCACCCTTGTCAGCATTAGGTTTAGTAAACCTACCCTTCTCATTCATGAGATTGTACAGGGTACTCTTCATGTTTGGCTCAACTGTCTTGAGCATATCATGCAGTTCAGTCAGCGTCTTCGTTAAGCCTTTCTTGATATAGTTCCTTCTGAACTTATCATAGCTTGACGGCAGTGACTGCAGAATGATCTCAGTTGCCAATTCTTGGCTAACTGGATAATCCAGTTTCCTCAGGTTATTAATGTAACCCATCATTTTACTGACATGAGGACTAACTGGATGATCATTTGGTAGCTTGCAGCTAGTGAGAGACTTAACCAACTGGTATCTCTCCACTCTTATCTGCTCCTGAAATTTCAATTTCAGGCTGCTGATCATCTCTATTGGCGACTCCATGTTCTCATATTGCTTCCGCAAGTCTGAGTCCATCGTAGCCAATATCAGACCACGCACATCTACCGCATCATTATAATGCTTATTCCAAGCATCATATACTGCATGAGAAGCATTGGACCCGATCCTCACGGGGAGAGCTCTCTCAAGGACATAGTCCTTTCTCTCCTGTCTGAGAACTAGCCTCAGGTTCCGCGACCAAGTCAAGAAATTTGATCCGTTCAGCTTGTCCATCTTAAGGACAGACCGGATCGAGAAAGTGTTTTTGATTGTTTGTGCTAGTCATAACTGAAAATTAAGATAAAAGGATTTTAGTTAATATGTTCAATATGATTAATCTTGTATTATACTTAATATGATTAATCACGCATTATATTCAATAACATAAGTTACCCTCAATAGAATATAATGATTCCAATATCCACATATAACTAAGATCAAAGTGGGCCACTGGCCATCACCCAACCTTAGCTTATATCGGTAAGCCCTATGTCGGCTAATTATATCCGTGATATAACTCTTGGTTGTGAATCTGGGCCCGAGGCCCAATCCACTCTGATGTCTCAATGCCCGGGACTCCCGATGGCCTAGTCAAGAAAACCAGACTATACAGTCATGTAATCATTAATGTCTGGAACTCCCAATGACATTTATGAATCACAAACCGTCTTATCCACGCAAAAGTAGACACCCTCACACTGTAAGGCCATGAATACAATTGAATGGGCTTCGACAGCTGACATAGACTGGACAAGACATCCAACGCTTGATATTATTTGAGGTTTGTAGGTTTATTTAAAAATTCATCCCAAAATAGAAGATTACTATTTTGGGAAACTTTCCTTTTTGGGAAACCTACTAATTTTGGAAACTTTCTAAAATTGGAAACTTCCTAAAAATGGAAACTTTCTAAAATCGGAAACTTCCTAAAATTGGAAACTTTCTAAAATCGGAAACTTCCTAAAATTGGAAACTTTCTAAATATAGAAATTTCCAAAATCCAAAACATGCAAATCTAGAAACTTCTAATTTAAAAAACTTTCTAATTTCAAAAATTTGGAAACTTATTAATTTAAAAATCGATTTTATAATTTTATAAAATAAATTTTAAATTAATTCTGAAGAAAAGACTCAAATAATTGGCCCAATTGTTTTAACTTCTTGGCCCGAGGCCCAAGAATTGGTTCATGTCCAAGACATAACCCAATTGCCCAATTAAATGACATAACCGGTCTGGTTCATTAAAATTGGTCTTAACCAAAATTAATTACTACGATGACCACAATTGTCAACCGGTTATTTACTAAACCGGATTTTCTCAATTTATTTGGTCCAACCAAATCAAATTAGAAAATCTGGTTTAGGCACAAAATCCAATTTTTCGACTTTGGATTTCTTATCCCGGTTTAACCAGAACTTAATAAAATTATTAAATCTGTTTATTAAACCGCGACGTTAAGTTTTAATAAAATTTTAAACCGAGCCTTAAACCGAACCGAACCGATTGGTCACGAACCGTTCACGGTTGTGACCTAGCCGCAATCGAGACGAGACATCGGTCAGCCGCAAGCAACGGACGCGATCCAAGATCGGTCCATGTCTTTCGCGACGATGCTCGGACGGGACGCTCGGGACGCGGACGGTATGGGACGGTCTGTCGATCGTCGAGCTCGGGTCGGTTGCTTCACTCGATCGCCGAGCGATCGGGACAGCGTTGGACGAGAGCGGGACGATGCCGGGCGTGACGGGACGAGGCGCAACGATCCGATCGCAATCGATCGTGCGATCCTCGGCTGATCCGATCGACCACTCGACGCGATCATTGATCCGTCCGATCGATCGACCCGCCGTCCAGCCATGCTCACGATCGTGTCGATGACACAAGCCGATCCACGATCGGTTTGTTCGTCAAAACGATCCGGACGTGTGATCCGAAACTGATCAACACTCCGACGCATACCGATTCAATATAGATCGGATCATGCGATTTCTTGTTTGTTTAGGTTTTTAATTCTTGTTTCTTAAGTGTTTTTCCTTATCAGTAGGTTGATTCAAAAACACTTCTTAAACAATCCTAAACTTGATTCTAAACAAGAAAAACCACAGAACCAATGGCTCTGATACCACTTGAAGGATCTTATGGTTTTAATCCTGATTCAATTCATCAGATTAATAGATCCTAAACATGCCAGATCTAGGTTCTCTTGCTAGAAACATAATAGATCTCACCTTATACCTGTTTATGCAGCGGAAAGAGAAAGGTATGGTCAGAGATCAGCAGAACCACCAAGGGATGGATCCTCCAAAGGCTCACACACGCACGCTCGGGAATTGGCTGCTAGACCAGACAGAGAGGAGGCGCAGAGAGAGGCTGTGGGTGGCGCAGAAGTCTAAGAAAATTAGAGAGCTTTAGGTCAAGTTTTATTCATTAAAACTCCCTTTAGTTCTCATGGGCTTTTGGGCCCAATTCTCAGTTCTGATTAAATCCCATGGATTTAATCAGGCCCTTTATACTCTCTAAGTACAGTAAATGCCTAGCACTTTTACCGTACATCTGCTAAACCGTTCCTTCGTATTTTTCCGTTAGCTTAGGCGTGTGACCCATATGGGATCATATAACAAAGGCAATAAGTCCAAGACTTATAGATCATGAGCGGACTCTAGCAAGCCATCATGACCCCCAGTATTATATGACTTATGTCTGATCATTGACATACTCTTACTTTCTAGAGACAGTACCGAGATTACTGGACACAATTCCAACAATTTCATCTACAAAAATGGTGTAAGAAGAATTACATTTTGTTTTCCATGCGAATTGTGATCAACAGAATTTGGATCACCAAATAAGTTTCGCGAAAATTGTTTGTCGTGCAAGTTTTGAACTCCAAAACCTCTTCAGTGGTGCTACAACATTCTCTAATACTACAGGCCATATATATCAGCTACTAGCAAGGAAAAAAAGGTAAGTCATTGTAAAAAGAAGATTTTTACAATTAAGAAGCTATTCATGAAAGGTTTGATAACCGTTAAACATATATGGATCATTTTAGGATCAAGTTTTCATTTTTTCTTATAAAACTTCTTAACTGCCGATCATTTCCTATAGCTATTGGTGGAGAATCTTCATCAAATGACTTCATTCTTAGAGGAAGCCCGAGAGAGTAAACTCTATATCCTTTATACAAAAATCTTCAGTGACGATCATGACTAAATCACTGTAAGTAACATCTTCTTCAAACATCAAAAAATGACGCTCTTCTATTAATATCCACTTCAAATTCCCACCGAAGATTTTTATTTTGTTACCATTCACCACAAACACAATAAAGCTCCAACATTTTTGATCTAGCAAAACCAAATCAACTGAGACTGAATCACAAGTAATACTTTCATTTGAAATCATTGTATATGCAAAATCTCTCTTTTGATTAACAATATACATAATCCCTATACTGTAATTGCATTCAACTAATTTCACACAATCTTTGTCCTGTAATTGATTCAGGCTACAAAACAATTCATATTACTTTTGAAAAATTTACTTCAACAACACTAAGGATTTCATTTGAAAAGACTTAACAGATTAATTTTCAAACTAATATCATTAACAAAAAAATTGAAATCGATAGATGAGGATTTTAGAATCAATTGAAACATGTTGATGAGAAGTCGTAAAATGAAGCTCTGTCGAAAGTCAAATATAGCTTTGTCGGCCGCCTCGTCAAATTTGGCTCCGTCGTTCGCCTCGTCAAATGTAACTCCATAGGTCACCTCGTCAAATATAGCTCTGTAATTCGCCTCTTCAAGCTTCTTCAGACGCTCGTCAATATCCGTCGCTGCTTCATCTCGTCAAGCTCCTTCGCCGCCTCGTCAATTGAATCTCTCCGTTATCGTCGATCACAGAATCTCATAGAGCTTATTCAATTTTGGAGGAAAAAAATAAAAACAAAAGGTAAAGGTAAAATGTTATTTTGATAGATTAATAAATGCTATTTTATAAAGTTTCATTTTTAAGTACTACGTTTTTGATGAACCATGAGTTTAGTGTCATTTATAGTGTCTTTTCTCTAAAAATAAACCATGTCATTTTATATAATAAAATAAATTATATTTTAATATTATAATTAAAAAATTAGTGTTCTCGCACCAAAAAAGTTATTCCGTTATCAAATGGTGACGAAAATTCCAATGACACACTAAAAGTTTGTATGTTTTCTATTTTAATTTCATTATTTATATTATATTATTTATATGTTTTTATTTGTTAATATAATTCTGTATTTTTTATCCATTTGTCGAAAAATTCTTAATTATTTTAATTTTTCATGAATCTCGCATTTCTGTTTTTCAATATCTTTATTTGTATAGTTATTTTTTGCTATGACGTTTTTGTGGTAATTTATTTACCAGATAAATTAATTATATTATTTATAATTTATAAAAAGTTATCTTCAATTCTAAATTTTGTGTCCAATCTAATTTAAATCATGTATAATTTGTGTTGCGTATAAATTTTATTGTTTGTCTTTATGGAATTAAATTTATAAATATGGTTATAAAAAATTTAGTAATGAAACTAGTATATAAATAATTAGATTTAGTGTTTTTATTTAATTTTAAATAAAGATTTTAAAATTGATATTGATAAATTTTTGTAGTTCTCTTTAAAAAATAATTTTGATGATGCAGGGAGAAAATTCTAACTAATGGTTAAAATTGTTAGATAAATACTTTGAAGGTTCATATATGTTAGATAACTGAATCGTTTTAGGTTCATATTTTATACATTATTGCAAAAAAAAAAAAAAACAAAATATATTCTTGAGATTTAAATCGTTAGTTGACATCATTTTCATGGTTTTTTTTTTTGGTGATTTTCCCTTCAATAAAGTTAAATCCCCGTGAGACTATCTACCAGTAAGCCGAAGTAGGAAACTCACCCGATACACAAACTGAGTAGAAACACAAACGGAAAATCAAATACAATAAAAAATCTCCGAATTGGAAACATTTGGCTGCATGTTGTTTTCACCAAAAGACATTTTCCTAAAATTCGAAATTCTGAGAAGCCAACAAAATCTGTAACCAAGGTTCGACTGAAGTCAAATTACACAAAGATTGGTTCACTAAACCCCGAGAGCAGATCCATACAAATAACACACTATGGATAAAGCAGTCATTCTCCTTGTTGCAATAATACCTTACTACGGTACTCCCCCAACGCCCATATCGGGAAAATGTTTCGATAAGCAGCATAAGTTATCATGCAGTTCCTATTGAATACTCCGATTATTTCCTAAGAGAGAACGCTAAGGGATTAATCATCCATTCACGAAGAGTAGTTAATGCAACTAAAAACCAATGTGGTTAATGCAACTTGTTACCTGTTGTGGGAAGTCACCATCCTCCATTTGAACATTAATCAAGTATCTTGCAGCCTGGTGTAGTGGTTTTTGATCCACCTCAGCCTAAGCACACGCACAAAAAGAGATACAAGTGTTACTGGAAAGAAGGAACAATCTCCGCGCCTTGCAGCACGATAAGCTGAAGTTTAAAGTTTCTCAAGTAATTCACTCACTTGCCCAGCACCAATGAGTGCGAGCAAAGCCCATGCTGTATTCACGACATGAGACTTGTTGCCTACAATGTTTGAATATACCTATTCAGAAGAAGAAGAAAACAACAATCCATCAAGTAGCAGTAAGTACAGATTAGTGAACATACAAAGTAATTGCTACTAACCTTGTCTTGACATGAAAGATAGCTTTCTCCCCATCCGCCCGACGGAAGTTGTTTCGACAACAGAAACTCGCAAGCTTTGGCAACAGTTGGAGAGTTTTTCAATGTTTTTCCAACAGCTACCAGCCCTTTCACTCCAAACCATGTACCATAGGTGAAGCAAACACCCCACGATCCATACCTACAGAAATATCACGGGTTACGAGACAGAAACCAACTAGAAGATCCACCGATAAAAAAAAGAATTGCAACTCTGCAAATAAGACAAACCATGAGCCATCTGTTGCTTGGATAGATTCAATGAACTTAACCGCCTTCTCAATGCATTCATCTACATCCTTCTTCCGATGGCCGGGATAAAGCTTTCGGAATGCTATCAAAGCTTGGATAGCAGCTGACGTACACTCTACGTAACTAAAGAACCATTCTACCGTATTAAGGAAACTTTCTGAAACATAAATATCATAAATGAAAAGTGCTAGCGCCTTACGGATAGTCGATAACAATATCGCCAAAGGTTTCTGCTGGGTTGATTAGCTGCCAAAAGATATAAGCAAACTTTTCAATTAAAACTCAAGCAAAGGGGATTAAGCTACATATGTGTTTTAAACATTTCCACTGTAAACACATTTTTGTGAGAGCTCTTTCTCATAGATACAAAAGTATTTGTTATCAAAGCTTCAGAACACTACTGATCTATATCCGGGTACACATACATTACCTCCAACCAAGGGTATGACCTTGTGAGCTCATATGTTGCAAGGCCTCCATCTGCATTCTGAAATCAGAATTACTAATCAGACAAGGAAAATGTTTTGCTTTGCGGAAAGTAAACGTATGACTGATCAAATACACTACAACTATCACTAATACGCATTCATGCAAATACTGGAAACCAAATTAACCTGTAACGATATGATAACATTAACAGCATCATATAACCGGTTCGTATCTACTGGTTCACCAACAATCTCCTTGGGAACTTTGGATAGCAAAAGAGCAGCCTGAAGAGGAAAAAAAAAAAACTTCATCACCAACAGAAAAGAAATCGTGAAAGGCAACTTTGTCACATAATTATTACTTTAAGTCCCTCTGCGGTGCAATCGGAGATAGGCCAACCGTGATCTGCAGTTGAGAAAGGCCAAGCCCCTTTAGAAATGTGGCGATACCAGTAACTCAGATCTCCAGGGCAATCCTCTGATACCTATTCCATGAGAAAAAAACAGGCATGAGAGGGAAATAACATCCAGAGCAGCACGCTGATCTTCATTGAATGCCTATCACAAACCTGGGAGTTCTTGACATAAGAATGTGCTTTTTTCAACACGGGCCCATATTCTTCGAAAAAGTTGGTTGCCAGAATAGCTTGAATAGCAAAACCCGTATCCCATAGTTGGCTTCCATTATAACCCTGTCAATAGATGCTGCTTTAGAGTATGGACTATGGACGACAGGTTCAATGTTTATTACTAGCAACTGGATAAAAAGTAAGTATTGGTTTTGGTTGGCAGGAAAAAAAAAGAAACTTGGCAGAGGACACGAGATGCAGATGTTCTCAAGGATGATTCCAGAATGATTATACCAACCACATAGTAGAGTCAAATTCCCAACTTTATATAAGTTAATACTTAATATAGAAATGTCATTCTGATTACAATAAATTTTAAAGAGTACATTTGTAAACTGTGAGTTATGACTCGAAAGGCGTAATATTGATACAGATTCGGAAGTTAGTCACCTTAGTCCATATAATCAACCGAACATAATTATATATACAAATATGCGGTACCTGCATCTTCATTCCATCTTCAGCTAACCAGAGATAGTCATGGATTCTTGGTAGGTGCAACTTGAAAGCCTCTGAATTTGGGTCCTCTACCCAACAACAAAGCATATTTAATACCTGTTAAAACGACACAAAACAAAGATGATGAAAGTAGAGGAATCAAAAACAGAAAGAAAAAAGAACACGACGTCTAAAATATCCCCAAACTAGGCTTTGAAAGAGAATAATAACAATGGACAAAGAAAAATTGGTGCAGGAGATGTTATGGAAGTTTGATTTTGCATACCTTATTCACGGGTCCTATGCAGATGTACCTTGTATTCTCATCTTCGTAATGAATATGTTCCAATGTGGTTTTTAAAGCCTTTTCTCTCAAATTTGCACCAGGCCATTGCGCTAGAAGAGGCTCAACAACTTTGTGAAGTGATGCCCAAAGAATATCTTGCACAAGTGGGTGTGGGTAGTACAAATCCTCCTTCAATATAAAAGCAACTGTCAGCAGCATAAATAAAAGTTACCCCTGAAGCATCTGAGGAAACACCGACCATATTGTAAGTATTGCATATTTTATCAAGAATCATTTCACCAGATTGTGTTATTCAGCCAGCAAATAATATGATTATAAAATAAAGATGCCAGGTCTTTAAACAAAACAAGTAACTTCTTATATAGGATTAGCTTATGCGGTAGAGTAGTAACAAAATTCATCATCCATTCCACGAACCTTTGCACAAAGGTTGCGTGCGTGATTCCAGTCGATTTCATGATATGGTACAGTGAAAAGCTCCTTTCTCAAAGACAAAACAGTGGACGTTATGGGACCCACAAACCTTTTTCCATATAAATACGACATCGGCAAGTAGACCATCCGACAATGACACCACATCCTTCCTGGAGCATGAAGAAAATTCTTATGATGTTGCTCTAGTGTACATGCTAAAAACATATCCATCTTTTAAAATGCACACACCATACACAGTTAAAACATCTGACCGGTGTTCTTTGAACAAGCGTGAAAAACAGAATAGATTGCAATCTATGATAAGATGAACAAATTCTTTCCAGACTTACTTCACTTGACTGATGGTAATGCATATAATAAAGTCTTGGATGACACACCCCTGTTGAAACTCATTTCTAAGGACGGTATATAAAATATATATAATGCCGAATTAATAATAGTTTAACCTAAGCAACCATAAAAGAGATAAAAACATATAGTCGAGAGTCCAGAGCACATGAAATTATCATTCAACAAATATTTATGAGCACCTGGATGGATTGGCAGGAAATACGGAAGAAGCCATATCTCAGGTGGTAGTGGGTTATTTCCAGACCATTCAAAAGCTCCAAGTGCCTTTATTCAAGAAAGAAAGATGAATCAAGTAAAAGAAACATTCATACGAAAACTTAAATGAGAAGATAGAGGTCAAGAGTTTCGTACAGATAGCCACATTTTTCCCCAAGATGTGATATGGGTAGCTCCACCATGATTTAGTATCCAGTCTCGCCCTTTCTCCATAGCTCCATCTCCATCGTTAGGTCCTTCTCCAAGCAATCTCAAAGTAACATAGTTCAAGACAGACCCAAACATGGTGCTGGGGCCCTCAATATGTAGACCCCAACCTCCGTCTTCATTCTGAGACCATATTCGTCATTATTCAAAATAGAATTAAAAATCGGAGATTAGAAGAAGGAACTCTTTGAAACATAAAGATGTGTGTGTACATCTGGATGGATATATTATGTGTCTAAGAAGATAGATAAGTATACGCAAATTCAAACAAGGCGTGACAAGAAAGTATAATGAAGGTAGGCGGGATTACTTGCCTGGTGATTATAGAGATAACGGCGCATTTCTTGTTTATGTTGTTCTGACAATACTGTATTCAGTGCTCCAGTTATGGAGAGAGTAATTATCTGGAAGCAGGTAAGCAGAATTATATTTCGTGGAGATTACAAATCTAACAAATTAGATCTCAGAAACACATAGTTTATGAACTAACAAGCCCAGGTAGAAGAAACATAGGACCACCATAGTCTCCGGGCCAGTGCCCATCATGCGCCTGTATCGTTGAATAGAAATCTACACCCCTCTTTAACGTGATTTCCACCATCATGTCAGTAACATCGTCATTGTCTTTGATTTTGACTTGTGGTAAAACTGGGCTAATCAAGTTTTCTCTTGAAAACTACAGAAAGAGAGCGTGAGAGATGAGCTTCAGATTATCAATGAATTTCGAAAGAAAATAAATGCTTTAATATCAGAAATTGTAGCAAGTGGTGTCAGATATCAAGCCCTGATGGGAGATCATAGGATGGCCTTTAAGAAATTGAGGAGGATTCCATGGACTCAGGCGAAAACAATGGTTGAAAGCCAAAAAATTATAAACTACATAGACAAAACATAGTATAATAGGTACTAAAGAAAAGCCTTGAAAGGAATTGTAGCAATAATTAACTCAGATGTTCAGATTTCATCTATAGAACAAATACACAACTCTTTAATTGTAAGTAAACGAGTAAAAGTTTGGTCTTTTTATTTCTCAAGATCGTAGGCATTAGATTGGATTTGTTGTTGTTTTTTTTCTCACTTTCACTGGCGAAGTGCAAAAGGTAGATGAAAATGAAACTATAGAGATGGGTCTACTACAAAAGCAGATGGCTATCTTCAAGAAAAGTAATTCATTAACTCCAACCTTTGTTGCTTCATCTTAGGAATCTAAAAACTAGTTGTATATGCTCTAGTTGTAATAATCCATCTACTGCAAAGTAGATTCATCTACATATCCATGGAGTATATACTTGGTGTTAAGAAAATGGGAGAACTATTGTTTTGTTAAGGGGCTATTATACGCACTCAATTAAAAACAGTTCCAAGCGATATGGTTGCGCTAAGCTCACATGTTCCTAATAACTTGAGTTGATTTGAGGGGATATAAAACTGCAGATCAAATGATGATTAGCTAGAATCTAGTAGGTGCAGATAAAACAGTAATGTTTATACTTCGTTCTACTTTGAGATTGGTGAATGAGTAAAAGAAATCGAAAGAAGAATAGAAAACCTGAAGGCGCATGAGCAGATCAGAGCTATGTTTCTTGGAGAACCGATTTTCTGTGAAAGACTTCCTCGCTTCCTCGATGGCGGCGAGCTCCTCAGGCGTCCCGAGCTTCGGATCAAACTCCCAAAACTGCCTTCCTACGTGATTATTCGTCGTTCTCAGCCATGGACTCCCTCCCTCGGCGATCTTCAGTTTCCACATTTTCGCTCTACACCGATAGTAACGAGGAAGAAGAATGAAGATGCCGCTTGAGCGCAAAAAATAAGTAGAATCCGTTGGGTAATTCGAATATTTCGTGGAAATTTAACAGAAAATTACAAAGTACCTACCGGATTTGGAGGGATCAGAGATTCAACAAGAGGATGGATGCAGCAGAGATTGAAGAAGAGGGAGACACAGATCACAGATGCAAAACAGCAGATGTGAATCATGTGATACCTTGCTATACAATTGCGATAATGAAGGCCGTGGACCCTACCTACTAAGGTTACATAACATTTTAAACATATATATATATATATATTTTATATATAAAAATTAATTAATAAATCTTTATATTAATTAGGAAGTGGCCCTTAGATAGGTTCTAAAAATGGTTGAAAACTAATTTGCCATTAATAAAATTAAGTTATTTACAATATTAACCTTAGTTTCTATTTATAATTTTTTATTTTTTATATACTTTTTATTTTATTTTAAAGATAAAATAAAATAGTTGATTACTAATTTACCATTAATAAAATTAGATTAATTATTATATTAACTTTAATTTATATTAATAGTTTTATCATGTTTTTATTTTATTATAGAAATATACATAAAAATTATTTGATAAAAATATAAAATATTTGTAAAGATTTTAAAAATTATATTTTGGAGATATACATCACCTTAAATAAAAAAATGAAAAAGTAAGATAAGATGATAAATATGAAAATATTTATAATTTTTTCTTTAAATTTATTTTAGATATATAAATAACCTTCAACAAATAAAAATAAAAATAAGATGAAAAATAGAAAAAAATTATGAATATTTTTAAATATTAATAAATATTTTTTTAGATTTTATATAGTAAAATTGTATTATTTATATAAATTTTGAATTTGTATATATAAATGATAAAATATTTTAAATAAGATATTTATATATTGATTTATACATAAAATATATAATTAAATTTATTTTAAGACTACAAATTTTATCTATAGTAAATTATAAAATATTTTATTAAATATAATAATATATGTATGTTTAATTATAAATAGTTTTATACAAATTTTATATTATTATTAAATTAATTTGATAATTTTTACTTTTTGAAAAAAGTTATGTTTAATAATATTTGTGTTCGCACATGGTGCGAGCCAATCATACTAGTCTATATTATAATAGGAACGTCTTCTTTGTCCTTTTTTCTACTTTCCGTTTGGGTCTAAGAAAAAGTGAGTACTTCCTTCACCTACTAAAAAAAACTTCTACGTGTCCTTTCTTCTTCCCTTTTCCTAAAAAAATATTGAGAGTACCTCATTCACCTTCCTATGACCAAAACACCGTAACAACATCTTAATAAATACATCCAAGTCTGCAATTCGACGATCCCTTCTATCTCCTCCTGGGCATGGTTTAATATATTGTATCAGATGCAGTAGTGATGATAGGCTAAATGGTTTTATCCAGGGAGATTTTTTAGTCGATTCTCGAAGGTGTGTATTAAAAGCGTATGAGAAAATAAACCATGCCATTCTATCAAATAGATATGACCTGGGTCGTGGCGGATCTACAGTCGTTACTGCTATATTGATAAATGGGAGAAAGTTGCAGATAGATAATGTTGGTTATTCGCGAGCTAATCTTTCTCGAGGAGGCACAACAACGCAGATGAGCACAAATCATGAGCAGAAAAAGCCGTTCCTCACACAATTCTTTTCTCCAATTTTTCTTAAGGTAAACTACACATCCTCTCATAATATGCTCTCAATAAGCTACCTTTCTTAAATTAGTTTCACGTTTCTCGTCTCATCTTACAGGCATTTTCTATTAATTTCTTTGATGAATTTGGTGACAAGAGTGATAGAGAACAACAAGACGGGAAGGAGACGATAAAAGTTTGTTATTCTCATTTCTGTTAAGAAGGGAACATGTTTAATATGAGGTATCTGAAACTCCTTAAGCAGATTCACAAGCCATACTACTTCTTTTACAGCAAATTCCATTGCTCTGTATTCAGATTCTGCAAAGGAATGAGATACAGCTGGCTGCTTCTTCGATTTCCAAGAGATAAGATAGGGACCAAGAAACATACAAAAAACAGATGTAGAGCGATGAGTGTGTGCACAGGAAGTCCAGTCTGCAATAGTAAAACCTTGTAATTGTAGATTTGATTTGGATGCATATAACAAGCCATTACCCACAATGCCTTTTAGATAGTGTAGCACTTTGTAAGCAGCTTGTAAATGTGATTTCTTAGGAGAGCTTGTAAACTGACAAATCTTATTAACCGCATAGGTGATGGTGATGCCCGGCCTGGTTATAGTTAAATACATCATTTTTCCTACGAGTCTCATGTATAATCGAGAATCTTCTAATACAGGTTCATCTGAATCAAGAACCAGTTTCTTACTTGGATCCATTAGAATGCTTGATGGTTTGTAAGCCAATAATCCACTCTCTTCCAATAACTCTAAGACATATTTCCTCTGACAAATAGATATGCCTTTAGCTGATCTTGTGATTTCTAGACCAAGGAAGTATTTCAATGCTCCTAGATCTCTTAACTTGAAAGCTTTCTGTAGATCAACTTTCAGAACTTCAACCTCTGAATCATCATTACTTGAAATATGATCATATACATAGACCAATACCACAAAAAAATTTCCTTGGAAAATACGGATGAAGAGAGTATGATCTGCTTGAGATTTCTTAACACCTAAAGCAGTCAATGTATTGCTGAATTTCAGAAACCACTGCCTTGAAGCCTGCTTTAACCCATATAAAGACTTACACAACTTGCACAAAGCATTGTATGGAAGAAGTATGCCTTGCTTTGTGTATATTATGCAGAAAGATGCATGTAAATCTCTTCTTCTAAGTCTCCATTCAAGAAGGCATTAGATATATCAAGTTGTGTTAGACTCCATTGTTTTGCAGCAGCAACAACTAAAAGTGTTTTCGTCGTGGTTATCTTGGTTACAGGTGAAAAAGTATCAACAAAATTAACACCAGCTTGTTGAGTGTATCCTTTAGCAACTAATCGTGCTTTATAGCGCTCTAAGCTTCCATCAGCATTCATCTTGAACTTGTAAACCCATATGTATCCAGTGGCATGTTTATCTGTAGGTAAAGAATATATATCCCAAGTGTGACTTCGTTCTAATGCAGTCAATACTTCATTCATAGCCGCAAGCCATTCTTCAAATTTTTTGGCCTGAGCAAAAAAGTTTGGTTCTGAATGCAATGTTAATGCGCATACATATGCTTTGTATTCCTCTGACAGGTTTTCCAAAGTCATGTATGCTGATAGGGGATATGGTATTTTGAGCAGGTCAACATCAGCTACATTACAATAGTAATCTTGTAAGGAAGCAGGTGTTTTGACTAACCATTTTGTTTGGGATGAAGATACACTCTGTAAGGACTGCAGATGCAACTGATGGTTGTTCTGTAGTTGTATCACCAGTAGAGAAGAAATCATGAAGACAATCTGTCTGACCCTCGGCAAAAGGGAAGATGTCCTCATGAAATATCACATTTATGGATATATGAATGTTGTTAGACTCTAAATCCAACAGCTTGTGACCCTTACATCCGAATGAGCAGCCAACAAACACACATGGACGAGCACGTGGTTGAAACTTGTTCATGTTCTTTAAAAAAGTGGCCTATATGCAAGACAACCAACTACATGAACTCCACTGTAATCCGGTACTTTCGAAGTCAAGACTTCATAAGGAGACTTGTCTTGCAACAAAGGTAATGGTAGTCTATTGATGAGAAAGATAAAAGTCAGTACACAGTCTCTCCAAAATTCAAAAGGTACCTTTGCTTGAAACATCAAAGATCGAGCACCATTTAAAATGTGTTGATATTTCCTTTCATCTACAAGTATACATTTCTTCTTGTAGAGCTATGTGAATTTCAATTCTTGAGCATTATCTGAACGGACACCCTTAACCACTGTTTTATACTGTGTTTTAACCATCTTCAGAAATTAAGGAAACGCAACCAAAACTTCATCTTTGCTTCGAAGTAGATACACCCAAGTCACACGAGTAAGGTCATCCACGATTGTGAGAAAATACTTGTAACCTTCAACAGTAGAAGTTGAGAAGGGACCCCATACATATGTAAAAGATCAAAGGCGTGTTCACACATATTATTCTTGGAAGGAAAGGAAAGACGTTTATGTTTTGTTAAAGGGAAGATTGAACAGTGAAAAGGTATTTTCTTCCTTTGTTTCAAACCATGCACATATGTAAGATTGTCAATCTTAGATACAGACGGATGACATAATCTATTATGCCACAATATAGAGTCAACTATAACAGTAGAACAAATTGGAATTGAGGAAAACTCCTTGACTATGAAAGCATCCAGTAGATACATATTACTAATTTGTTCACCCTGACCAATCGTCAATTCCATGGTATGATCCTATATCACACAAGAAGATTAGTCAAAAGTGATAAGGTCAGGTTTTAATCCCTATACTAACTGCAAGTGCACAGTAATATCAATGTAGTACTTAGGTTATCGAATCCACGAGGACTCTAGGAAACGATAGATTTAGAACAGAAAAGATTAAACTAGGAGAAAGCAATGTAGTGAGAAAGCAGTAAATCAAACAGCGGAAAGTAAATCAAGCGAGTTTGTAAGCAAGAAGGCAAAGCGTTAAGTCTAGGGAGTTCTCAGGAAATCAGGAACACAAGCAATCAATCAATCGAGATCTAATTAAGAATTGTTCTAGAACTCAAATACATATATAGAATTAACCAACTGTCGTTGCGAGAATTCTCTAAGTCTAAGTGCAGCAATCCAAATTCCTTTGTAATTACTAACAAATTAAACCAGCTTTAATTCCAAGTTCGATATGTTCACAATCTAATTAAACCAAATTCCTTTGCGAGTAATTAAATTGCTCATCTAGGTTCTTTCTAGCTAACTAACCAACTGTCGTTGTATCAATCAACCTAACATCATAAATCTGGGTAGCTAATTCAGATTAAGCAGTAAGAACAATCCTAGATGAAGAACTAATAGATATGAATCCCTACAGATTTATTAACCTATAATTCCATGAAATCCCTAATGAGAATCTCTAAACCTAACATGTAATCTACTCAGACATGATCATCGAAACAGAAAACATCATGAATAGAAAACCAAATATTATAAAATCAAATAAAGAACTGGGGTTCAAAATCCTCTCTCTTTCGAGAGCAGGATCAGCCCCTAACTCTCTGAAAATAAAATAAAGCGTAAGTAAAGCGTAGCCTAAAAAATGGCTTAAAAACCCTAATATAATGGTCTAAAGTCGGCTGGGGCTTCTTTGTAATTATGGGAAACTTCTGGGCAAAAGTGCAATTTCCAATTCTCTTCATTAAACGCTCGCGAGAAGTCTGTGTCGACCTTGTGTCGATCGATGCACCTTCTGTGTCGATCGACACAGGTCTGTGAAACGGGCAGTGAACTCTTCCTCTCGGGTTTAATATCCAAAATGCTCTAGAATGCTCCATAATGTCCAATTCCGCTCCAAACGTGTCTAGACCTGTAAACATACTAAAAAGACTCCAAAACATAATAAAAGACTCGATAAATAAGACATATACCATGGCTAAAATCCCTAAAATCCATGGTATATCAACTCCCCCACACTTAGCTCTTGCTTGCCCTCAAGCAAGTAAAGAACCAAAGTATAAGAAAAGAGGTTTGAAAACACAGAAACTCATTTCGTCATAGGAACTTTCGCATTCACATTCACTTAGTAAACCACTGAAAACTTTCCTACAGAACTCAAGACCACAATATACTTCCCCCACACTTAACAACTGTCCTAAGTAAACTCCACAATCACATTCAAGCATTCAAATTCACCCTACTGACTTCTATAAGCTATTAAGTGCGGTCTCACCTAAGGATTATCGATCAAAGGGCACATGGATTCTTACTCTGCCAGCTCTAGACCACCATACTATCTTTTTCTGGTTCCTTTCTTCTCTTTTCCCTTCCTTAGCATTCTGATTTTTCCCCATTAGGTATCATTTTTTTTTTATCAGTGCTCTTCCCGTTATGGGGTGTACTTTGGACACATTCCATGAGTACACATGAGGTAATAGTGGTAGCTACTACTCCCGTGACCACTTCGGAGCTACTAGCTCATCCTCAGTTTATTATTCTTTTTTTTTTTTTTTTTAGAGAAGGGGAGAAGGGAACCATACTCGGACAGGTTTACAAGCTGGGTTAGAACTAACAGAGAAGTCCGACTCAAGGTATACCAAGCCCTTAGGTGAGAAAATTAAGTCAGGTTTACAAGGGTGAAGTCAGTAAAGGATCCTCTGATACCTGAAGTGATGTGGGTGTCCTCAGTAGGTTGATCTGTGTTGGGGTTTTCTAATAGTCATAGAGGTCCTGCAAGTCTGTCCAATGGTCACTTAGTTCCTGTTCAAGTGATATACCATGGATTTTAGGGATTTTAACCATGGTATATGTCTTTGTTATCGAGTCTTTCTATGTGTTTTGGAGTCTTTTCAGGTGTTTTACAGGTTTAAGGACATCTGGAGCCTAATTGGACGTTTTGGGAGCATTTGGAGCAATTCTGCACTATTTAGAGACTTCACAGAGTTCACTGGCTGCGCTTTCGCCTTGCAACGGTCGTTGCAGTTCTGCGCCCAAAAATCTGCATTTTAGAGAAATTACAGTTTTTGCCCAGAAACGTCCCATACTTGCAAAAAGGCCCCCAGACGTGTTTTAGACTATATATTAGGGTTTTTAGCCACTTGTTTAGGCTACGCTTTTACTAAGTTTTATACTATTTCAGAGAGAGTTAGGGGTTGATCATGTTCTTGAAAGAGAGAGGATTTTGAACCCCAGATCTTTACTTTGTTTTATGCTATTTGGTTTTCTATTCATGATGTTTTCTGTTTCGATGAACATGTCTGAGTAGTTTACCTGTTAGGTTTAGGGATTCTCACAAGGGATTTCATGGAATATTAGGTTAATCAATCTGTTGGGGATTCATACTTTCTAGTTCTTCGTCTAGGATTGTTCTTAATGCTTAATCTGAACTGGCCACTTAGATTATTGATGTTAGGTTGATTGATGCAACGACAGTTGGTTAATTAGCTAGAAAGAACCTAGATGAGCAATTTAATTACTCGCAAAGGAATTTTGTTTAATTAGATTGTGAACATATCGAACTTGGAGTTAAAGCTGGTTTAATCTGTTAGTAATTGCAAAGGAATTTGGATTGTTGCACTTAGACTTAGAGAATTCTCGCAACGACAGTTGGTTAATTCTATATATGTGTTTGAGTTCTAGAATAGTTCTTAATTAGATCCCGATTGATTGATTAGCTTATGTTCCTGATTTCCTGAGAACTCTCTAGACTTAACGCTTCGCTTCCTTGCTCACAAACTCGCTACTGATTTACTTTCTTTGCATTGCTCTTTAGTTTCTAATCATATTTGCTTTCTCCTAGTTTAATCTTTTCTGTTTTAAATCTATCGTTGACCGGAGTCCCTGTGGATTCGATACCCTAAGTACTACAACTACATCACTGTGCACTTGCAGTTAGTATAGGGATTAAAACTCGACCTATCAAGTTTTTGGCGCCGTTGCCGGGGACTCTTTTGAGTCTTCGATAGATTTGAACTTAGGGTTTAGACTAGGTTTTTCGTTTTTTGTTACTAATTTTTTTTCTTTTCTGTTTTTGCATTTCAGGTACGCCTGTAATCGCCCTGCATCGATCGACACGGTCCTGTGTGTCGATCGTTGCATTTTCGAGCTTGCATCGATCGACGCTACTCTGCATCGATCGACACAGCGCGTAAGATGATGGGAATGATGGAACGGATGTTGGAAAATCAGCAGAATAACTCATTCCGCAGAGACTATGGTTCCTATTCATTCACCAAAGATTATGAATCTCCATCATATCAGCTTTTTCCTCCTCAAAATAAACAATCTGCTAAGCTGATGAGCATGATGGAGCAGTTGTTGGAAAGACATGAAGAGGATTTGAACTACATCAATAGCTCTGGATTCCAAGGAAACAGGCTTGGTAATCAGCAAGGTAATTCTTATCAGAGAGCCTATGGATCATCTTCTTATCAGACACCTCCTGCTGCTGATGCTTATAAGAGCAAGATGGAATCCATGATGGAGCAGTTGCTAGAGGATCAGGCTAAGACTGCTGTAAACTTCAACATGAAGCTGGATGCTATACATGAAAATCTGAATGGGAAGTTTGAATACTTGAGCTCACATGTGAAGAAGCTAGATATCCAAGTTCAGCAGACAGCTGGAGCAATAGAAAGACAAAATGAAGCTAGGAAAGCTGAACAATACAGATCCATCAAAGCTGTGACCTTAAGAGATGGGATTGACTTGCTGGGAGAAGAAGAGAGCATAATCTCGGATTTTCTGGATGAATTCTGTCTGTCTGAGACTTGCATCGATCGACACAACTCAAGCATCGATCGACACAGTCCCGATACGTCTGATGAAACTGCTCGAAATCGCCTTGTGTCGATCGACACACATCGTGCATCGGTCGACACAGAACGCAGACGTGACCAGAGACCTATAACAGTCCCAGGACGAGTCTATAAGCCCTCCGTGCCGTATCCTAAAGTTCCTAAACTGTCTAAACATGAGCTAGAAGTGGCTAACTGCATGAAAGTGATGGATAGAAAGCAGAAAGCCACCATTGATGGACATACCTTCAGTGTTGAAGAGGAACCAGAGATTCCTAGTGGAGAGGAGAAGATGGCAGTTCATTCTGAACTTGCTCTAACATCTTCAGAAACTGCAACTGCTCTTAAGCAGAAAGCTCCTGATCTCTTGCAACCACCGAATCACAGGTATAAAAATCCTAAACTTAAACCTCCTAATCCATCAGCTGTGAATGCAGGAAAACGCAGAATCCCACCCAAGCTTCGCTCCCGCCCTGGATCTCTTCCTTCGTTCCTTGGCAAACCTCATGATCATAATGTTGGGATTATGTCCTGAAATCACATTGTACTCACTCTAGAGATAGTTGTATTGTCGAGATCGGACAATTCATGTGATACTGGGTAATCATAATGTTTTGCTAGAAACCGCTTATGACAAATGAGTTGTAACTTATTTCCAGTATCGTGTGAACCTACAGGGTCACACACCTAAGCAAGTTGGACATAGTTCGTAAGGGAATGATCATTGGCATATGGTCTGGTCGATGTGTATTGGATACACATCGAATATGAGTTTTGATGAGGTGTGTCGATCGACACCATTGGGTGCGTCGGTCGACACATGATGTGTATCGATCGACACCACTAAGTGTGTCGGTCGACACAAGGCCGAAACCGAAATTGATGTTTCGGTTTACGTCGAGGTCGTATATAAGTGATCTTATAATTCGACCTAAATGATGATGAGCGCCGCCCAGACTGTTTTCTCAGAGAGAAAAACACAGAAACCTCTAGAAACTCAGTTCCCAGGAGATCCGGTTCCCGGCACTAGCATCCCGGCGGATTCCAGCTTGTGTGCGTGTGGACTGCAGTAGAGCCGCAACATCTGAGGCGCTCCAGAGTGTAGGATTGTTTGGTTGATCCTGATTCAATTCTTAGATTCATATCAACCTAAACATGCGGATCTAGGTTCTTCTCGAATAGAAACAATTGATGATCTCACCTTATACCTGTTTATGTGCAGCGGAAAGGGAGAACAGGTCAGAGATCAGAGAGCCACCGAGAGGTAACTCCTCCAGAGGTTCACACACGCACACCGAGCAGGAAGAGGCTGCTAGGCCAGTAGGGAATCGGCGCAGAGAGAGAGAGGAGGCTCGCGGCTAGGGCATATTTTCGACCTGAACTCGTCTTGAGTTTATAAAACTCGTTCAGTTCGTTTTGGGCCATTTGGCCCAAAGGCCAATTAACTCCGAGGCGTTCGCGCACTGTGTCGATCGACACTCCTTGTGTATCGATCGACACACAGTGGCCAAACCCTTTTATTCTCTCTAAGTACAGTAAATGCCTAGCACTTTTACCGTACTTCTGCTAAACCATTCCTACACGTTTTCCTGTTAGCTTAGGCGTGTGACCCATATGGGATCATATAATAAAGGCAATAAGTCCAAGACTTATAGATCATGAGCGGACTCTAGCAAGCCATCATGACCCCCAGTATTATATGACTTATGTCTGATCATTGACATACTCTTACTTTCTAGAGACAGTACCGAGATTACTGGACACAATTCCAACAATCTCCCACTTGTACTGGAATCTCTGTATTCATAATCCTTTTGTCACAATATCTCGATTAGTCATAAGGCAAGATTGGTGTCATCCTTATAAAGCCTAATCTTGTTCATCAGACTCTGATTTGATACTGACAATCCAAACGACTCGGGACAGTCCGTTTGAGCATGGCCATGCATTTTCCAGTATTCAAATCTCCGATTGGCCTAGAGATATTCACTCCATTTATATTGGAGGGACAAATCCCGTCTTGTTCCATCACTGTAAACTACTCATTTCACAATGTACCCAAACAAGGTCCTTATAACTATCGCAGAACGATAGCGTTAGACAATGATCAAAGTATATCAGTCCATGTGCAGTCACATGCATGCGAACTCAGGTCTAAGGACTATACTCTATAGTCGTAGTAAGAATCTCTTATGACACAGATATAAATATCCTGAAGAGTTCTTATAAGCGGGTCTTGTCCGGTCGTATGTTCCCAAACATACACCTATGTACTGACTTTGATGCCGCGCATCTATGACACACTGAGACTTTGTCATAAGTCACATACCAATCCAGTCTCACACGGTTGTTGGTGTTCCAATTTCAACAACCTTCGACTAGGGACAGGATGATATAAAACATTTATCAAATATAGGGTCTCATGATCAAGCTAAATGACTTCGATGACTCAAGATCAAGTCATTTACTTCGATGACCTATAAAATGGTTTATATCACTTTGGAACGATTATTTCATCACAGTTAAAATAATCTTGAAATAATAATTTCATTAAACATCTTAAATGTTGTTTCAAGAACATATCCAATAACTAAATAAAGCCCTTTAATAACTCCCAATGAAATTAAGACTACATCTTAATTTCACTTATCCTACAGCAACAGTCCGCGACTCGTGCTTAGGGCTAAGGAGTGGCTTCGTTAATAGATTAGCAACGTTCTCATTCGTTGAACTTGCTGATCTACTTAACATCTCTGTCATTTATCTTACGGAATAGGTTATACCTATCCTCAAGGTGTTTGGACCTCTGATGTGCAGCTAGTCTCATCTATGCTGGGAATCACATCAAGTTCAGTGACGAACTCTTCTTTCCAAACAACCTCTTTCGCCACTTCCCAAGCTGCGAAATGTTCAGCTTAAGTCATTGAGTCAGCAACAGTGCTTTGCACCGCCAGATAGACACAAGATATAACCGGACTGTGATCGGAAATCATCTTTGTCTATTGGAAACTTGCCTTTCAGACTCTATCGACTTAGAGCACCTTACTTTCTCCGTAAATCAAGAACTTATCCTTAGTATTCCTCAAATACTTTAGGACATACTTTAGGAAACTTGATTCTTTGCTGGATTTGACTGGTCTTTATTTGTCTTGCTTAACATTAAAGCAACATCAAACAAATATGTTTCATGGCATATATGATGGATCCAATTGCCGACGCATATGGAATCTCATCCATGCATTTAAGCTCAGCAGTTATCGTAGGATAATGTATCTTGCTTAACTTAATGCCATGTGACATTGGCATAAAACCCTTCTTGGATTCCTCAAAACGTGTAGGACTTTGTCAATTTAAGAATCCTGACTTTGTCCTACCAGCTCTTTTGGATCTCTATCTTTAGATCCAAAATCCAAGAACTACGTGGCTTTACCCATGTCAATCATTAAACCAACTCCCAAGCTAGTCCTTTACCGACTACAGCGTTGGGACGTCATTTTCGAGAATCAGTATGTCATCGACATACAATATGAGTGATGCAATATCGCTCCCACTAATCTATTAGTAAACACACAGTTCCGCTTCGTTCCTGTTCAAGTCAAAACCTTGACTACTTCAACAGAACGAAGATTCCAACTCCGATATGTTTGCTTCCATCCATGAATGGATCGATGAAGCTAACTTACATAAAATGTAATTTTTCGGAGTCCGGGCTCACTTTCGCTTCTTTGATTTTCGCAGATTCGTCGCTTTCAATGATCATCAGATCATGCGAACTTTCAATGATTATCAGGTTCAACTAATGACGAGAAATCACTCTCGGATTAGTAACTGATTCATTCATATCTGCGAACTTCAGGCTCCAGAGATGCAGATTTCAATGATTATCAGGTTCAACTAATGACGAGAAATCACTCTCGGATTAGTAACTGATTCATTCATATCTGCGAACTTCAGGCTCCAGAGGTGCAGATTTCAATGATTATCAGGTTCAACTAATGACGAGAAATCACTCTCGGATTAGTAACTGATTCATTCATATCTGCGAACTCCATAATCCACAGGTGTAGATTCTACAGAAATCTGTAAATCCTTCCGCTGCTCTCCCTCAACAGGTTAAGCAGCCTCCTGTATTTCTCGAATTTTTTCGAGTTATACTTTTACTCCCACTGTTCTTCTTGGAAATTAACTTCCCTTCTTAGAAAACAGATTGGACGTAAAAGTAACAAGCCTTAGTTTCTCTAGGACAACCAGCGAAGTAGCACAACTACAAATACTCAGTAAAGACAAATTTGGATCGATTCCAATCCACATTTACGTGGTGTCTTTCAACTGATATTGGTGGAACTATTTTAGCGTAAACTTAGATATTTCTAGAGCGTTATTCTTAAAATATCATGGAAGATTCGTGTGATTCATCTTTAATCATTTCTAATAAGATCTGATTCTTTCTCACAGAAACACCTTCAGGTTTTCAGGAGAAATGAGCTGTGAAACGATTTCACACTCATTCTGATGATCACACAATCAATGACTTAAGTATTCTCACTCGTGATTTAATCCAGAGTCTTAATACTTTTTGTCATTCAGATCCTATACTTCATTCTGGAACTCTTTCGACCATGTCAAAGAATTCCGACTTGTGTCTCATCAAATGAACACAGTTACACTCACTGAAGTAATCAGTAGAGACAATGAAGTACAGGAGATTTTCTCTGGCATTACTGCTTATTGGGCCACATACATGAGTATGTTCCAGGTCCAATAAGCCTTTGGGCCTTTCTCTAGCTCGGCTAAGATAGGCCCTTTACCTTTTGGTCTAGTAAACAGAATTCAAGTCTCATAAGACATTTTATCAAATGAGCCCAACAGTCCATGACTATGGGATTTCTGAATCCGACTTACTCTATGTGACCAAGACTTTTATGCCAAGGAAAATCAGGTTTAATTCATCAGATTTAAACCAATTCGGTATTTATGTTACATTTAGGCACTCTTTGGTTTAAGATATAAAACCCATTCCATGAATAGGGTGCTACAATTAATATTTCATTAAGATCAAAAGAACAAAACTTGTTTTTTATCAAAATGAAAAACATTCAAATTCTTACAAGAAAATGAAAGACAATTCTGCTTAAAGCAGGTACATTGTAGCAATTACTTAATACAAAACCAAGCCTAAAAGGGATCTATAAGTGAAAACCCTACGGCTGAGGCAGCATCCCTAGCTCCTTCCAGACATGTAGTTTCACTTGCCCTTCCTTCAACGTTCTACTGTTGCTTAGGCTCTGCATATTATCACAAATATCAGTGCCACAACCAGTATCCAATACCTTTAAGGTAGAACTTGAAGTAATAACATGAATACCTGAGGAAGTAGTCGCATACATCGACTTCAACTCCTCATCATCTTCCATGAATTTAATGCAATCTCTCTTCCAATGCCCTGTCTCCTTACAGTAGCAGCACTTACCAACGTAAGAGATATCTGACTCGGGCTCAGAAGACACACGTTTGCCATGATTCAAAATCTGGACAACTTTGCCTTCACCCTTGTCAGCATTAGGTTTATTAAACCTACCCTTCTCATTCATGAGATTATTCAGGGTACTCTTCACGTTTGGCTCAACTATCTTGAGCATATCATGCAGTTCAGTCAGCGTCTTCGTTAAGCCTTTCTTGATATAGTTCCTTTTGAACTTATCATAACTTGACGGCAGTGACTGTAGTATGATCTCAGTTGCCAATTCTTGGCTAACTGGATAATCCAGTTTCCTCAGGTTATCAATGTAACCCATCATTTTACTGACATGAGGACTCACTGGATGATCATTTGGTAGCTTGCAGCCAGTGAGAGACTTAACCAACTGGTATCTCTCCACCCTTATCTGCTCCTGAAATTTCAATTTCAGGCTGCTGATCATCTCTATTGGCGACTCCATGTTCTCATATTGCTTCCGCAAGTCTGAGTTCATGGTAGCCAATATCAGACCACGTACATCTACCGCATCATTATAATGCTTATTCCAAGCATCATATACTGCATGAGAAGCATTGGACCCGATCCTCACGGGGAGAGCTCTCTCAAGGACATAGTCCTTTCTCTCCTGTCTGAGGACTAGCCTCAGGTTCCGCGACCAAGTCAAGAAATTTGATCCGTTCAGCTTGTCCATCTTAAGGACAGACCGGATCGAGAAAGTGTTTTGATTGTTTGTGCTAGTCATAACTGAAAATTAAGATAAAAGGATTTTAGTTAATATGTTCAATATGATTAATCTCGTATTAAATTTAATATGATTAATCACGCAATATATTCAATAACATAAGTTACCCTCAATAGAATATAATGATTCCAAGATCCACATATAACTAAGATTAAAGTGGGCCACTGGCCGTCACCAAACCTTAGCTTATATCGGTAAGCCCTATATCGGCTAATTATATCCGTGATATAACTCTTGGTTGTGAATCTGGGCCCGAGGCCCAATCCACTCTGATGTCTCAAGGCCCGGGACTCCCGATGGCCCAGTCAAGAAAACCAGACTATACAGTCATGTAATCATTAATGTCTGGGACTCCCAATGACATTTATGAATCACAAACCGTCTTATCCACGCAAAAGCAGACACCCTCACACTGTAAGGCCATGAATACAATTGAATGGGCTTCGACAGCTGACATAGAATGGACGAGACATCCAACGCTTGATATTATTTGAGGTTCGTAGGTTTATTTAAAAATTCATTCCCAAAATAGAAGATTACTATTTCGGGAAACTTTCCATTTTTGGAAACCTACTATTTTTGGAAACTTTCTAAAATTGGAAACTTTCTAACTTTAGAAATTTCTTAAAATCCGAATCATGCAAATCTAGAAACTTCTATAAATTAAGAAACTTTCTAATTTCAAAATATCGGAAACTTTAATTTAAAATCGATTTATATTCTTTATAAAATAAATTTTAAATTAATCTGAAGAAAGACTCAAATAATTGGCCCAATTGTTTTAACTTCTTGGCCCGAGGCCCAAGAATTGGTCCATGTCCAAGACATGACCCAATTGTCCAATTAAATGACATAACCGGTCTGGTTCATTAAAATTGGTCTAACCAAATTTTAATTACTACGATGACCACAATTGTCAACCGGTTATTTACTAAACCGGATTTTCTCAATTTATTTGGTCCAACCAAATCAAATTAGAAAATCCTGGTTTAGGCACTAAATCCAATAATTCTTTCGACATTGGATTTCTTGTCCCGGTTTAACCAGACTTAATAAAATTATTAAATATGTTTATTAAACCAGGACGAATTAATCTTAATCAAAATATTAAACCGAGCCTTAAACCAACCATGTCGATTGATGAACCAACCGTGTCGATCGATCCATCAACCACATCGGTCGATGCTCTTAGCATCGATCCTGCATCGATCCTGTATCGATCGATGCTCTCACGCATGCACTGAACCGAGCCAAAACCCTAACCGTGTCGATCGATGCACCAACCGCATCGGTCGATGCACCAACCGCATCGGTCGATGCACCAACATCGAACCTGCATCGATCCTGCATCGATCGATGCTTTCACGCGTTAACAGGGTTAGCCGATAGACTGTATCGACCGATCCATGCGATCGTATCGATCGATCCATGCGATCGCAGTCGATACTAACTTTTGAAAATCGCATTGTACCAAATCATATAGCTTGGTTTCTGCGATTTTATGTGTGTTTAGGTTTCAATTCCTTGTTGCTTAAGTGATTTCTCTTATCAGTAGTTGATTCAAAACACTTTTAAACAAGAAAACAATCCTAAACATGAATCTAAACAAGAAAAACCAGAACCATTGGCTCTGATACCACTGTAGGATTGTTTGGTTGATCCTGATTCAATTCTTAGATTCATATCAACCTAAACATGCGGATCTAGGTTCTTCTCGAATAGAAACAATTGATGATCTCACCTTATACCTGTTTATGTGCAGCGGAAAGAGAGAACAGGTCAGAGATCAGAGAGCCACCGAGAGGTAACTCCTCCAGAGGTTCACACACGCACACCGAGCAGGAAGAAGCTGCTAGGCCAGTAGGGAATCGGCGCAGAGAGAGAGAGGAGGCTCGCGGCTAGGGCATATTTTCGACCTGAACTCGTCTTGAGTTTATAAAACTCGTTCAGTTCGTTTTGGGCCATTTGGCCCAAAGGCCAATTAACTCCGAGGCGTTCGCGCACTGTGTCGATCGACACTCCTTGTGTATCGATCGACACACAGTGGCCAAACCCTTTTATTCTCTCTAAGTACAGTAAATGCCTAGCACTTTTACCGTACTTCTGCTAAACCATTCCTACACGTTTTCCTGTTAGCTTAGGCGTGTGACCCATATGGGATCATATAATAAAGGCAATAAGTCCAAGACTTATAGATCATGAGCGGACTCTAGCAAGCCATCATGACCCCCAGTATTATATGACTTATGTCTGATCATTGACATACTCTTACTTTCTAGAGACAGTACCGAGATTACTGGACACAATTCCAACACAGAGATCTCAGTTATCTGACCATCTTCCGCTGCCAATCTACAGGTAATCACGAGATCAGATCCATGATTCAATTAACTAGACCCTAGATCCTAGGCTTCAGGAATGTGACAGCAATTCTGAATCTGGTAGAATTGGCTCGAAGTTCCATCAGTGGTATCAGAGCCTTAGGGTTTTATCATTGAATCTGACCTGTTTATTGAATTTGATGATTTAGATTCGCAAACTAGGTTTTTTGGTTAGAACATGTCAGATCGATTTCGATCAAGATCCAGTCTGTGTTTTCGCACAGTGTCGATCGACACACTAGGTGTGTCGGTCGACACAGAACAGCGAAATCGACAGATTTGGCGGCTAGGGGGTTTTCGCGAAGGAAAACCGAAAGCCTACTGTGTCGATTGACACAGGTTTAGTGTCGGTCGACACAGACCAGATTCGGTCCAGTGTCGATCGACACAGGTTAGTGTCGGTCGACACATACCTAGCGAATGGTTAATCGGTTCAATTGGATTGGACCGGTTATCATGCTTGGTTAAGTCCGAATAGATCGGTTTAAATTGGATGAATTGGTTCAATTGGATTGAACTGATTATCTCAATAAGAATGAACCGATGAGTTTAATCGGTTTGATTGGATAAGTCGACTCAATTGAATTGGACCGGTTATCGCAATCAGTTGAAACTGGTTAAAACGGTTTAAAATTGGATGAATTGATTCAATTGGATTGAACCAGTTATCGCAATTAGCGTAAACCGATTTGAACGGTTAAGATCAGTTTGATCTGATAAGTCGGTTCAATTGGATTGAACCGGTTATCAAAATTGTCTTCGGTTAAGGTCTATGTCGACCGTCACACACGGGTTGTGTCGATCGACATGACCGGTTCAATGAACCGGGTTAATTGGATTAACCGGTTGTTGAAGTTCGGTTTAGTCTGGTGGTGTTGATCGACAGACAGAGTCTGCGTCGATCGACACAGAACTCGAAATTCTGGGTATTGAACCTTGAGTTTGCAGAAACCAAACTAGACTTAAACCTTGATCAAAGCTTAGCTTCAATATGGTCAACTGTCAAGACTCATTTCGTTGTGTGATGGTCTAGCCAAGAGCTTGGTGTCCACAATTACGTGAGTAAGACAGGTAGTTATGTTGATGGATTTGCAGTGCTAAACATCAACAATTACATGACCTAAGAGATTGATTTGCTAAACTTTTGGGTTTAGTTTCCTCAACTAAATATCAAGTAACCTTGATGTCTTGCCCAAATCTTGTCTATTGTCAAGACTCGTGTCGTTTGTTGGATAGTCTTGGAGTCCTTGGTATCCACTGCAACATGAGTAAGGCAGGTGGTCATTGACAGACTTGCAGTGCGACTGTCAATGATCACAAGACTAAAGAGATTGGTTTACTTGACTGGGCTATCAGAAGTTCTGGGCCCAGAGACATCAGAGTGGATTATACATAGTTTGTCTCATCCACAACCAAGAGTTGTACTGGGTACAATTAGCAATGATTTGCTTACCTAGATAACTAAAGTTTGGGTGATGGCGAGTCGCTCACTCAGATTTTGGTGAAGTATGGATCTTGGATCATTATATTCATAGAGGGAACATTGTTTGAATATAATGCGAGTTTTCTTATTAGATAAGATTTCTCATCATATACATAACTAAATCTTTGTTTTTTTTCTTGGATTTCAGCTTATGTCTATGACTACATTCTCGTTGCGATCCGTCCTTGAGAAGGACAAGTTAAATGGATCCAACTTCCTGGATTGGTATCGGAATCTGAGATTCATTCTCAAGCAGGAGAGCAAGGACTATGTCCTTGAAAAGGCTCTTCCAGAAAGGCTTGGTACCAATCGCTCGCATGCAGCATATAATGCTTGGAATAAGCATTATATTGATGTGGTAGATGTGCGTGGTCTGATGTTGGCTACCATGAACTCGGACTTGAAGAGTCAATACGAGAACATGGAGTCGCCAATAGAGATGATCACCAGCCTGAAACTGAAGTTTCAGGATCTGGCACGAGTTGAGAGATTCCAGATGGTGAAGTCTCTAACTGAGTGCAAGCTACCAGAGGATGCTCCAGTAAGTCCTCATGTCATTAAAATGATGGGTTACATTGATAACCTGGGGAAACTGGAATGTCCTGTCAGCTTAGAGTTGGCCACTGACATCATTCTACAGTCACTGCCGTCTAGTTATGACAAGTTTATCAAAAGCTATATCAAGAATAACTTGACGAAGACGTTGACTGAGCTGCATGGCATGCTCAAAACAGCAGAGCAAAACATCATAAAGGGTAAAAGATTTGAGAAATCTTGTGTTGACAAGGGTAGAGGCAGGGCCGTCCAGATTTGGAATCAGGATAAGCCTGTGTCATCTTATAAGCCCAAGTCGGGCCCATCTGGTGTTAGAAAATGCTTCTACTACGATGAGTCAGGGCATTGGAAGAGAGATTGCATTAAATTCTTGGAAGATTCACAAGAGATGAAGGAGATGTATGGTACTTCTCCTTCAGGTATTGTGTTATTAATTCAAGTTCTACGTAAGTATTGAATACTAGTTGTGGTACTGATATTTTTGAAATATGCAGAACCTAAACGACAGTAGAACGTTGAAGAAAGGGCAAGTGGAACTGCGTGTCTGGTATGAAGCAATGGTTGCTGCATAAGCCGTAGAGATTCTCCACTTGTAGGAGCCTTTCATACTTGGTTTTAGAAATTAAGTAATTGCTACTATGTATCTGCCTTGTGCAGAAATGTCTTTCATTTTCTTGTAAGAATTTGGATGTTTTTCATTTTGATAAAAGACAAGTTTTGTTCTTTAGATCTTAATGAAATATTCTATGGTAGCACCCCATTTGGAATGAGTTTTATATCTTGAACCAATGTACGCTTGTACACATAACATAAATGCCAAACACTTTAAGTCTGATGACTTGAAGTCGATTTTTCCTTAGCATAGTCATTTAACCACACAAAGTGAAGCGGATTCAGAAGATCCATAGTTTTGGACTCATTTGATTATTAATCATTTGAGATATGAATTCTGCTCACTGGGCCAAATGACTAAGGCCCTTTTAGCGGAGCTAAAAGGAACGGGCCAGAGGCTTATTTGGGCCTTACACATACTGATGTATGCGGCCCGATGAGCATTAGTGCAAAAGGAAATCTTCTGTACTTCATTACCTTATTGATGACATCAATAAGTGTGGCTGTGTTCATTTGATGAGACACGAGCAGGAACCCCTTGAGGAGTTCCAAGATGAAGTGTAGAACCGATTTGACAGAAGTATTGAGATCCTCGATTGGATCGCGGAGGAAAATACTTGAGTCATGAATTGGGTGATCATCTGACAAAATGAATCGGATCCTATTAGATATGCTCCGATTAATGATGAGTCACAGGAATCTTCCATAATCATTTAAGAATTCGTTCTAAAATGTCTGTCTTTGCGCATAAAAGGGTTTCAATCAGAATCAATTGAAAGACACCACATTGGATGTGGACTGGAAGTCTTTTCAAGAAAGTTGTTTCTGATGATTTGGGGATGATAGCTAATAAGCTTGAACCCAAATCTGATTAGTTCTACCTCGCTGGTTGTCCTAGGGAAACCGAGGCTTACTACTTTTATAACCGATCCGAGAACAATGATTTGTTGTTCGGAACTGTGTCTTTTGAGAAAGATCGTGCTTTCAAAAGGAACAGTGGGAGTAAAAGTACACATCAAAGAAATTCGATAAACACAGGAGGCTGCTCAACCTGTTGAGGGAGAGCAGCGGTGAGATCTACAAAGTGATGTAGGATCTACACCCGTGGAGCCTGAAATTCGCAGATCCGAAAGGATCCGTCACTAACTCGAGAGTGATTTCTCGTAATCGATTGTCGTGATCTGTTGATCATTGAAAAGTGACGAGCATGCGAAATTCAAAGAAGCGATAGTGAGCCCCAACTCCGAAAATTTGCTGGGTATGCATGTTAGCTTCACCGATCCATTTCTGGATTGAAGCAAACATCTTGGAGTTGGAATCAACATTCTGATAATGTGGTCAAGAGTTTTGACTTGATCAGAATAGAAATGAAACCATGCGTTTACAAGAAGACTAGTGGGAGCGTAATTGCAATTCTCACACCGTATGTACGTAATGTACTTAATCTCATAAACGACGTTCCGACGCTAAAGTCTTGTCAAGATTTGGGTCGGAAGTCAAATTTAACGATGGACATGGGAGAAGGCCGTGAAAGTTCTTGGAATAAGGATCCATTGGAATGGATCAGAAAGGCTAATTGGATCATGTCAAAATCCTTATGTCTATAAGGTATTGGACAGTTCATATGTGCTTAATTCCAAGAATGGCTTCATACCAGAGGTCTTATGGCAATAATCTAAGCAAGATGAAGTGTCTTGGACACTGGCTGAGCTAGTAACAATATTAGTAAGATGAAGTGTTTTGAACACTGTCTGAACTAGTATTAATGAGTGTGATTGCCTATGCTGCTGCAATGGAATCCATCATGAATGCCATATTTTGCGCTCGTCTAGATGCAGCTTATGCATATAGCATGACGAGAAAATACCAATATGCTCCGGTAATAGTCACTGAACAGTTACCAGAAATATCCCAAGTGTTTGAGAAACACAAAGGATAGGTTCGTGGTGAACTAAGGAAGTAACGAACCAGTTGAAAGTAGTTAGACGGACAAAGACGATTCCCGGTTCCCACCTGGTTATGTCTCTTTGTCTGAATAGCGGTGCTATCTGTTGGAAAGGCTCCAAGCAGTGGACCGTAGAATAGTGCTTTTATCTGAATGGCGGTGTGGTTTGTTGGAATTGTTTCAAACAAAAACACCGCAGTCTCTCCCACAACCTAAGCACCAGATTTATTCTGTTGCTGTAGGTATAAGACATCTGAAGAGATGATCTTGATTCTAGTGGGAGTAATTCTAGTTATGTTATAATCTTTACATAGACATGCTATGGTAGTGTTTATGTAAGTTAAAACTGACATCGGTATTATTTAATTATTGGATAATTAAGTAATGGTCCCAAAGTATTTTATGTTCATTTTATAGGTCATCAAGTTAAGGACTTGATCATGAAACCCTATAAGTAAAAGATGACATAAATTATGATTGTCCCTAGTCGAGATTGTCAAAGTGGAAACTGACAACCGCGAGAGACTATTTTGTGAGGTGACTGTTGACTAAGTTTCATGGAGTCAATGATATGAATATCACAGTCAGTCACATAGATATATGTTGGTGAACATATGATCGGACATGACCCGCTAATGAGAACTCTACAGGATAGTTATATCTGTGTCATGAGAGTATCTCATTACGACTATAGAGTATAGTCCTTATACCTGAGTTCATCATGCTTTCTAGCATATGAATTGGTGCGTTTTGACCCTGTCAAACGTCGTTCCGTAACTGGCGGCTATAACGGCATTGCTTAGGCGTATCATGAAGTATGTGTAGAAACAGGGATGGAACAAGATGGGATTTGTCCCTCCCATATAACGGGAGATAAATATCTCAGGGCCCATCGAAGATTTGATACTGAGAAAATGCATGGCCGTGCTCAAACGAGGTGATTGTCAGTCGTTTGTTTTATCAGTATAGATCATGATTTCGATGAACATGATGTTGGCTATAATAAGGATGACACAGTCTCTTGCCTTATGCCATATCGAGATATAGCGACGAAGGGATTGTAGGAATAGGTGATTCTAGTACAAGTGGGAGATTGTTGGGATTATGTCCTGAAATCACATTGTACTCACTTTAGAGATAGTTGTATTGTCGAGATTGGACAATTCATGTGATACTGGGTAATCATAATGTTTTGCTAGAAACCGCTTATGACAAATGAGTTGTAACTTATTTCCAGTATCGTGTGAACCTACAGGGTCACACACCTAAGCAAGTTGGACATAGTTCGTAAGGGAATGATCATTGGCATATGGTCTGGTCGATGTGTATTGGATACACATCGAATATGAGTTTTGATGAGGTGTGTCGATCGACACCATTGGGTGCGTCGGTCGACACATG
Source organism: Orychophragmus violaceus (assembly GCA_030180135.1). Taxonomy (NCBI): domain Eukaryota; kingdom Viridiplantae; phylum Streptophyta; class Magnoliopsida; order Brassicales; family Brassicaceae; genus Orychophragmus; species Orychophragmus violaceus. The sequence continues at coordinate 59,672,673 of CM058234.1, read as the reverse complement.
ATGTGTATCGATCGACACCACTAAGTGTGTCCGTCGACACAAGGCCGAAACCGAAATTGATGTTTCGGTTTACGTCGAGGTCGTATATAAGTGATCTTATAATTCAACCTAAATGATGATGAGTGCCGCCCAGACTGTTTTCTCAGAGAGAAAAACACAGAAACCTCTAGAAACTCAGTTCCCAGGAGATCCGGTTCCCGGCACTAGCATCCCGGCGGATTCCAGCTTGTGTGCGTGTGGACTGTAGTAGAGGCGCAGCATCTGAGGCGCTCCAGAGATCTCAGTTATCTGACCATCTTCCGCTGCCAATCTACAGGTAATCACGAGATCAGATCCATGATTCAATTAACTAGACCCTAGATCCTAGGCTTCATGAACGTGACAGCAATTCTGAATCTGGTAGAATTGGCTCGAAGTTCCATCACATAATGCCTATACGCCACCTTGGATGAAGAGATATTCACAGAGACACTCAAAGTCTCTGTTGAAACCCCCATGAGTCCGATTCCTTTCCCATAGTCAAGCTACTGACTTTAAACAAGCGCTGAGTGGGAGGCAACCCACTAGTAGGTTCGTTTTTCTTTTCATTTTTCGTTTTGATGTTGGTGTTTTGATTTTTCTTTTTGAGTGTGTTCAGAGCCAAGAGAAACAGGAAAAATCGCACTGCATCGATCGACACATATTGTGCATCGGTCGATGCAGTTGCGATTCATGGTTTACCGATTTGATTGCGGTTCAGACATCGGTTATCTACATAACCGCGAGCATATTCGCCTTGCATCGATCGACACCCTTGTGGCATCGATCGACACAGGGTGACGACATTAAGTAATCTGCAACTTTTCGGTTTGTTTCAATTTGATTATTTTTCTCACCGAGCCTAAGCTGGATTACACTGGGGACAGTGTAGTTCAAGTGTGGGGGAGGTAGCTACTGACACACGCTTTTGTTTTCTTATGAGTCAGTCCTTTGTTTTTCAAAATTGTTTTATTGAGTCAAAATCTGTATGAAACTATGATTTTTCGAGGAAATTTTTCGCTTGAACAGGAACTAAGTAACCATTGGACAGACTTACAGAGCCTCTATGACTGTTAAAAAACCCAGACACGGATCAGCCTACTGCGAACACCCATATCACTTCAGGTATCAGAGGATCCTTTTACTGACTTCACCATTAATACTGACTTAATTTTCTCACCTAAGGGCTTGGTATACCTTGAGTCGGATTCCTTTATTAGTTCTGACACAACCTGTAAACCTGTCTTATTTGGTTCCCTTCTCCCCTTCCATAAAAAAAGAGATAATAAACTGAGGATGAGCTAGTAACTCCGAAGTGGTCTCTGGGAGTGGTAGCTACAACTATCATATCCTGTGCATCCATGGAATGTGTCCAAAGTACACCCCATAACAGGAAGAACACTGATAAAAAAAAAAAATGATACCCAGTGGGGAAAAATCAGTTGTTAAGGAAGGGAAAGAGAAGAAAGGGACCAGAGAAAGATAGTATGGTGGTCTAGAGCTGACAAGGTAAGAGTCCATGTGCCCTTTGATCGATAATCCTTAGGTGAGACCGCACTTAAATTGGTTATAGAAGTCGGTAGGGTGAATTTGAATGCTTGAATGTGATTGTGGAGTTTACTTGGGACAGTTGCTAAGTGTGGGGGAAGTATATTGTGGTCTTGAGTTCTGCAGGAAAGTTTTCAGTGGTTTACAAAGTGAATGTGAATGCGAAAGTTCCTAGGACGAAATGAGTTTCTGTGTTTTCAAACTTCTTTTCTTATATTTTGGTTCTTTACTTGCTTGAGGGCAAGCGAGAGCTAAGTGTGAGGGAGTTAATATCCCATGGATTTTAAGGATTTTAACCATGGTATATATCTTTGTTATCGAGTCTTTCTATGTGTTTTGGAATCTTTTCAGGTGTTTTACAGGTTTAAGGACATCTGGAGCCTAATTGGACGTTTTGGGAGCATTTGGAGCAATTCTGCACTATTTAGAGACTTAACAGAGTTCACTGGCTGCGTTTTCGCCTTGCAACAGACGTTGCGGTTCTGCAACGGTCGTTGCAGTTCTGCGCCCAAAAATCTGCATTTTAGAGAAATTACAGTTTTTGCCCAGAAACTTCCCAGACTTGCAAAAAGGCCCCCATACGTGTTTTAGACTATATATTAGGGTTTTTAGCCACTTGTTTAGGCTACGCTTTTACTAAGTTTTATATTATTTCAGAGAGAGTTAGGGGCTGATCCTGTTCTTGAAAGCGAGAGGATTTTGAACCCCAGATCTTTACTTTGTTTTATGCTATTTGGTTTTCTATTCATGATGTTTTCTGTTTAGATGAACATGTCTGAGTAGTTTACCTGTTAGGTTTAGGGATTCTCACAAAGGATTTCATGGAATATTAGGTTAATCAATCTGTTGGGGATTCATACTTTCTAGTTCTTCGTCTAGGATTGTTCTTAATGCTTAATCTGAACTGGCCACTTAGATTATTGATGTTAGGTTGATTGATGCAACGACAGTTGGTTAATTAGCTAGAAAGAACCTAGATGAGCAATTTAATTACTCGCAAAGGAATTTCGTTTAATTAGATTGTGAACATATCGAACTTGGAGTTAAAGCTGGTTTAATCTGTTAGTAATTGCAAAGGAATTTGGATTGTTGCACTTAGACTTAGAGAATTCTCGCAACGACAGTTGGTTAATTCTATATCTGTGTTTGAGTTCTAGAATAGTTCTTAATTAGATCCCGATTGATTGATTAGCTTATGTTCCTGATTTCCTGAGAACTCTCTAGACTTAACGCTTCTCTTCCTTGCTCACAAACTCGCTACTGATTTACTTTCCTGCATTGCTTTTTAGTTTCTAATCATATTTTTTTCTCCTAGTTTAATCTTTTCTGTTCTAAATCTATCGTTGACCGGAGTCCCTGTGGATTCGATACCCTAAGTACTACAACTACATCACTGTGCACTTGCAGTTAGTATAGGGATTAAAACTTGACCTATCATCAAGCGAAAAGTTTCCTCGAAAAATCATAGTTTCATACAAATTTTGACTCAATAAAACAATTTTGAAAAACATAGGACTTACTCTAAGAAAACAAAAGCGTGCGTCAGTAGCTACCTCCCCCACACTTAAACTACACTGTCCCCAGTGTAATCAAAGCATGAGCTCGGTGAAAACAGATAATCAAATGAAAAGAGTCTGAAAAATCAGAGTCACGTACCTCTCGTCGCACTGTGTCGATCGATGCTCAGGACTGCAACGATCGACGCAAGGCGCATTTGCTCGATTCATTTGTGTAATCACGCACTGTGTCGATCGACACACATGTTGTGTCGAGCGATGCTAGACGATTTCTGACCTGTTCTCTTGGCTGAAAACACTAAAAAGAAAAATCAAAATAGCAAAAACCTAAAAATGAAAAAGAAAAACGAAAACTGACTCTATAATGGGTTGCCTCCCACTCAGCGCTTGTTTTTAGTCATTAGCTTGACTATGGGACAGAGAGTTGACTCATGGCGGTTTCAACAGAGACTTTGAATGTCTCTGTGAATATCTCTTCATCCAAGGTGGTGTATAGGCTGTCGGATCATGAGGTCTCCCAAGGAATGAATAAACAGAGTCAAGGCGGGAGCGAAGCTTGGGTGGTATACTGCGTTTTCCTGCATTCAAAGCAATGCGGTCAGGAGGTTTAAGCTTAGGTGATTTATATCTTACTTTTGGTGGAGATCAGATGTTTGGAGCTTTCAGCGTATGAGCAGTTGCAGGCTCTGAAGATGTTAGAGCAGGTTCAAGAGGAACCACCATCTTCTTCTCTCCACTATCAGATACTGTAGTTCCACCAATATGAGCTTCTTCTTTCAAATGACCATCAGCGGATATCATCTTCTTTGCATCTCTTAACACACAAGGATGAACTCGCGAAGCTTCAGCTGGTGGAGTTTCATTCAGCTCCTTATCTATCACTTTCATGCAGTTAACCACTTCTAGCTCCTGTTTAGACGGTTTAGGAACCTTAGGATATGGCACAAATGGCTTATAGACTCGTTCCAGGATTGTTGCAGGCTTCTGGTCCTGTCTGCGATCTGTGTCAATCGATGCACCAGATGTGTCGATCGACACAAGGCGATTATGTTCAGATCCATCAGACGTATCGGGGATGCATCGATCGACATCGAGAGTGTGTCGATTGACGCATGTCTCAGACATACAATATTCATCCAGAAAATCCGAGATTATGCTCTCTTGTTCTCTCAGCAAGTCAATCCCATCTCTTATGGTCACAACATTGATGTACAGCTTCTGTTCAGCTTTCCCAGCTTCATTATGCCTTTGTATTGCTCCAGCTGTTTGTTGAACTCGGACATCTAGCTTCTTCACATGTGTGCTCAAAGATTCAAACTTTCCATTCAGATTTTCATGCATAGTATCCAGCTTCCTGTCGAAGTCTACAGCAGTCTTAGTCTGATCCTCCAGCAACTGCTCCATCATGGATTCCATCTTGCTCTTATAAGCATTAGCAGCAGGAGGTGTCTGATAAGAAGATGATCCATAGGTTCTCTGATAAGAATTACCCTGCTGATTACCAAACCTGTTTCCTTGGAATCCAGAGCCACTGATGCAGTTCAAATCTTCTTCCTGCTTCTCCAATAACTGTTCCATCATACTCATCAGCTTATCAGACTGCTTATTTTGAGGAGGAAAAGGCTGATATGATGGAGATTCATAATCTCTGGTGAATGAATATGAACCATAGTCTCTGCAGAATGAGTTATTCTACTGATTTTCCAACATCCGTTCCATCATTCCCATCATCTTACGCGCTGTGTCGATCGATGCAAAGTAGTGTCGATCGATGCAAATGCGAAGATGTGACGATCGACACACAGGACCGTGTCGATCGATGCAGTGCGATTACAGGCGTACCTGAAACGCAAGAACAGAAAAAAGAAAAAAAAAATTAGTAACAAAAAATAAAATCGAAAAACCTAGTATAAACCCTAAGTTCAAATCTATCGAAGACTCAAAAGAGTCTCTGGCAACAGTGCCAAAAACTTGATAAGGTCAGGTTTTAGTCCCTATACTAACTGCAAGTGCACAGTAATATCAATGTAGTACTTAGGGTATCGAATCCACGAGGACTCTAGGCAACGATAGATTTAGAACAGAAAAGATTAAACTAGGAGAAAGCAATGTAGTGAGAAAGCAGTAAATCAAACAGCGGAAAGTAAATCAAGTGAGTTTGTAAGCAAGAAGGCAAAGCGTTAAGTCTAGGGAGTTCTTAGGAAATCAGGAACACAAGCAATCAATCAATCGGGATCTAATTAAGAACTGTTCTAGAAATCAAACACATATATAGAATTAACCAACTGTCGTTGCGAGAATTCTCAAAGTCTAAGTGCAGCAATCCAAATTCCTTTGTAACTACTAACAAATTAAACCAGCTTTAATTCCAAGTTCGATATGTTCACAATCTAATTAAACCAAATTCCTTTGCGAGTAATTAAATTGCTCATCTAGGTTCTTTCTAGCTAACTAACCAACTGTCGTTGTATCAATCAACCTAACATCATAAATCTGGGTAGCTAATTCAGATTAAGCAGTAAGAACAAACCTAGATGAAGAACTAACATATATGAATCCCTACAGATTTATTAACCTGTAATTCCATGAAATCCCTAATGAGAATCTCTAAACCTAACAGGTAATCTACTCAGACATGATCATCGAAACAGAAAACATCATGAATAGAAAACCAAATATTATAAAATCAAATAAAGAACTGGGGTTCAAAATCCTCTCTCTTTCGAGAGCAGGATCAGCCCCTAACTCTCTCTGAAAATAAAATAAAGCGTAAGTAAAGCGTATCCTAAACAATGGCTTAAAAACCCTAATATAATGGTCTAAAGTCGGCTGGGGCTTCTTTGTAATTATGGGAAACTTCTGGGCAAAAGTGCAATTTCCAATTCTCTTCATTAAACGCTCGCGAGAAGTCTGTGTCGACCTTGTGTCGATCGATGCACCTTCTGTGTCGATCGACACAGGTCTGTGAAACGGGCAGTGAACTCTTCCTCTCGGGTTTAATCTCCAAAATGCTCCAGAATGCTCCATAATGTCCAATTCTGCTCCAAACGTGTCTAGACCTGTAAACATACAAAAAAGACTCCAAAACATAATAAAAGACTCGATAAATAAGACATATACCATGGCTAAAATCCCTAAAATCCATGGTATATCAAAAAGTTACTCTACAATGTAAATCCTTAGTCAACTGGCTCACACTCAACATCTTCAACTTAAACTCTGGTATATACAACACTCCATTCAATACCAGATGATCATTCAGCCTAACTGTGCCTATACCCTTTATTTCTAGACCAATACCTGTTGGTAAGAGTAACTGAGCTTGCCAAAGAATGAGAAATACTCTCAAACTTACTCTTGTCATGTAAAATATGATGAGTAGCTCTACTGTCTATTATCAAAGACTGGCCAGATAGAACATTTATCATTGCTCTAAGTATGACAACAAAGCATAAAGCCGAGTTAGAGAATGTTATACCTGATGGTAAGGCAGTGATGGTAGCACCTGATATGGAATATTAGCATAAGATTTGTTTATAATGATTTGGCTACGAATATTAGCATAAGATTTGTTTAAGCCAACCAAGAACTTTACCTCTTTAAAATGTTCAATCTTTTTGTCTATGGTTTGACAGCATTTACAATTGTGGCATCGTTCTTCACATGTAGCACCATCTAACTCATCCCATAGCGTCTTGAGAGTGGTGTAATATGTCAAAATATTCATATTACCCTGCTGTAAAGATCAGATTTGCTGAGATAGTTGGTATGAATGCGGCAGACTGGTGATATGAAATTTTGTGAACAGATCTTTCCATATCTCTGAAGCCTCATTAAAGTGAAGTATGCTCATGTAGATTGACTGTGAAATTGCTTTAAGGATCCAAAATTTTACCAAAGAATTACATCGAGACCAAATCTTAGCAAGCCTATCTTTGGTTGATCCTGATTCAATTCTCATATTGATATCAACCTAAACATGCATTAGATCTAGGTGTTCTTATTTAGAAACATTTGATCTCACCTTTTACCTGTTTGTTTGCAGCGGAATTGATGAACAGGTCAATGATCAGGGAGATACACCGAGAGATGGATCCTCCAAAGGCTCACACACGCAATCACCGGAAATTGGCTGCTAGACCACAAGGAGGCTGGCGCAGAGAGAGGAGAAAAACGGCGCTGGGTGTTAGGGTTGGAAGGAAAAACAGACTCAAGTTTTATTCATAAAACTTGTCTAATTCCTTTTGGGCTTTATGGGCCCAAATACCAATCTGATTAAATTCCATTTAATCAGACCCATTAATTCTTCTCTCTTAGTACGACAAATGCCTAGCACTTTTGTCGTACTTCTGCTAAGCCGTTCCAACATTATTTCCTGCTAGCTTAAGCGTGTGACCCATATGGGATCATACAATAAAGGCAATAAGTCCAAGACTTATAGATCATGAGCGGACTCTAGCAAGCCATCATGACCCCCAGCATTGTATGACTTATGTCTGATCACTGACATACTCTTACGTTATAGAGACAGTACAGAGATTGCTGGACACAATTCCAACAATCTCCCACTTGAACTGGAATCTCTGTATTCATAATCCCTTTCGTCTCAATATCTCGATTAGTCATAAGGCAAGATTAGTGTCATCCTTATAAAGCCTAATCTTGTTCATCGGACTCTGATTTGATACTGACAATCCAAACGACTCGGGAAAGTCCGTTTGAGCATGGCCATGCATTTTCCAGTATTCAAATCTCCGATTGGCCTAGAGATATTCACTCCATTTATATTGGAGGGACAAATCCCGTCTTTTTCCATCACTGTAAACTACTCATTTCATAATGTACCCAAACAAGGTCCTTATAACTATCGCAGAACGATAGCGTTAGACAATGATCAAAGTGCATCAGTCCATGTGTAGTCACATGCATGCGAACTCAGGTCTAAGGACTATACTCTATAGTCGTAGTAAGAATCTCTTATGACACAGATATAAATATCCTGAAGAGTTCTTATAAGCGGGTCTTGTCCGGTCGTATGTTCCCCAACATACACCTATGTACTGACTTTGATGCCGCGCATCCATGACACACTAAGACTTTGTCATAAGTCACGTACCAATCCAGTCTCACACGGTTGTTGGTGTTCCAATTTCAACAACCTTCGACTAGGGACAGGATGATATAAACCATCTATCAAATATAGGGTCTTATGATCAAGCTAAATGACTTTGATGACTCAAGATCAAGTCATTTACTTCGATGACCTATAAAATGGTTCATTTCATTTTGGAACGATTATTTCATCACAGTTAAAATAATCTTGAAATAATAATTTCATTAAACATCATTATATGTTTTACAAGAACATATCAATAACTAAATAAAGCCCTTTACTAACTCCCACTGAAATTAAGACTACATCTTAATTTCACTTATCCTACAGCAGCAGTCCGCGACTCGTGCTTAGGCTCAAGGAGTGGCTTCGTTAATAGATTAGCAACGTTCTCATTCGTTGAAACTTGCTGATCTACTTAACATCTCTGTCATTTATCTTACGGAATAGGTTATTCCACTAAGTGTTTGGATCTTTGATGTGCAGCTAGTCTCATCTAAGCTGGGAATCACATCAAGTTCAGTGATGAACTATTCTTTCCAAACAACCTCTTTCGCCGCTTCCCAAGCTGCGAATCATTCAGTTTAAGTCATGGAGTCAGCAACAGTGCCGTGCACCGCCAGACAGACACAAGACATATCCGGACTGTGACTGGAAATCATCTTTGTCTGTTGGAAACTTGCCTTTCAGACTCGATCGACTTGTAGCACCTCACTTTCTTCTTTACCTAAAGAACTTATCCTTAGTATTCCTTAAATACTTTAGGACATACTTTAGGAAACTTGATTCTTTGCTGGATTTGACTGGTCTTTACTTGTTTTGCTTAACATTAAAGCAATATCAAAACAAGTACGTGTCATGGCATACATGATAGATCCAATTGCCGTCGCATATGAATCCTATCCATGCATTCAAGCTCAGCAGTTATCGTGGGACACTGCTTCTTGCTTAACGTATTGCCATGTGACATTGGCTTAAAAACCCTTCTTGGAGTGCTGAAAACGTGTAGGACTTTGTCAATTTAAGAATCCTGACTTTGTCCTACCAGCTCTTCTGGATCTCTATCTTTAGATCCAGAATCCAAGACTTTCGTGGCTTTAACCATGTCAATCACTAAACCAACTCCCAAGCCAGTCCTTTACCGACTACAGCATTGGGACGTTGTTTCCGAGAATCAGTATGTCATCGACATACACTTTGAGAAATGCAATATCGCTCCCACTAATCTATTAGTAAACACACAGTTCCGCTTCGTTCCTGTTCAAGTCAAAACCTTGACTACTTCAACAGAACGAAGATTCCAACTCCGATATGTTTGCTTCCATCCATGAATGGATCGATGAAGCTAACTTACATAAAATGTAATTTTTCGGAGTCCGGGCTCACTTTCGCTTCTTTGAATTTCGCAGATTCATCGCTTTCAATGATCATCAGATCATGCGAACTTTCAATGATTATCAGTTTCAACTAATGACGAGAAATCACTCTCGGATTAGTAACTGATTCATATCTGCGAACTTCAGGCTCCACAGGTGTAGATTCTACAGAAATCTGTAAATCCTTCCGCTGCTCTCCCTCAATAGGTTAAGCAGCCTCCTGTATTTCTCGAATTTCTTCGAGTTGTACTTTTACTCCCACTGTTCTTCTTTGGAAAGTAACTTCCCTTCTTAGAAAACAGAATGGTCGTAAAAATACTTTTTACTCCCACTGTTCTTCTTGGAAAGTAATTTCCTTCTTAGAAAACAGAATGGTCGTAAAAGTACCGAGCCTTGGTTTCCCTAAGAAAACTTCGAGTTATGCTTTTACTCCCACTGTTCTTCTTGGAAAATAACTTCCCTTCTTAGAAAACAGATTGGACGTAAAAGTAACAAGCCTTAGTTTCTCTAGGACAACCAGCGAAGTAGTACAACTACAAATACTCAGTAAAGACAAATTTGGATCGATTCCAATCCACATTAACGTGGTGTCTTTCAACTGATATTGGTGGAACTATTTTAGCGTAAACTTAGATAATTTAGAGCGTTATTCTTAAATAACATCATGGAAGATTCGTGTGACTCATCTTTAATCATTTCTAATAAGATCTGATTCTTTCTCTTAGAAATACCTCAAGGTTTTCAGGAGAATTGAGCTGTGAAACGACTTCACACTCATTCAGATGATCACACCATCTGATGACTCAAGTATTTTCACTCGTGATTTAATTCAGAGTCTTAATACTTTCGTCACTCAGATTCTATACCCCATTCTGGAACTCTTTCGACCATGTCAAAGAATTCCGACTTGTGTCTCATCAAATGAACACAGTCTTACTCACTGAAATAATCAGTAGAGATAATGAAGTGCAGGAAATTTTTCTCTGGCATTACTGCTCATCGGACCACATACATGAGTATGTTCAATCTCCAATAAGCCTTTGGGCCTTTCTCTAGCTTGGCTAAGATGGGCCCTTTACTTTTGGTCCAGTAAGCATAATTCAAGTCTCATAAGATATCCATTCAAATGAGCCCAAAAGTCCATAACTATGGGGTTTCTGAATCCGACTTACTCTATTTGACCAAAACATTTATGCCAAGAAAAATTAGGTTTAATTCATCAGATTTAAACCAATTCGGTATTTATGTTACATTTAGGCACTCTTTGGTTTAAGATATAAAACCCATTCCATGAATAGGGTGCTACAATTAATATTTCATTAGGATCAAAAGAACAAAAACTTGTCTTTTATCAAAATGAAAAACATTCAAATTCTTACAAGAAAATGAAAGATAACTCTGCTTAAAGCAGATACATTGTAGCAATTACTTAATACAAAACCAAGCCTCGAAGGCATCTACAAGTGAAAAACCCTATGACTGAGGCAGCATCCATAGCTCCTTCCAGACATGCAGTTCCACTTGCCCTTCCTTCAACGTTCTACTGTTGCTTAGGCTCTGCATATTATAACAAATATCAGTGCCACAACCAGTATCCAATACCTGCAAGGTAGAACTTGAAGTAATAACATGAATACCTGAGGAAGTAGTCTCATACATTAACTTCAACTCCTCATCGTCTTCCATGAATTTTATGCAATCTCTCTTCCAATGCCCTGTCTCTTTACAGTAGCAGCACTTACCAACGTAAGAGGTATCTGACTTGGGCTCGGAAGACACACGCTTGCCATGATTCAAAATCTGGACAACTTTGTCTTCACCCTTGTCAATACTAGGTTTAATAAACCTACCCTTCACGTTTGGCTCAACCGTTTTGAGCATATCATGCAGTTCAGTCAACGTCTTCGTTAAGCCTTTCTTGATATAGTTTCTTACGAACTTATCATAGCTTGACGGCAGTGACTGCAGAATGATCTCAGTTGCCAATTCATGGCTAACTGGATAATCCAGTTTCCTCAGGTTATCAATATAACCTATCATTTTACTGACATGAGGACTTACTGGATGATCATTTGGTAGCTTGCAGCTAGTGAGAGACTTAACCAACTGGTATCTCTCCACTCTTATCTGCTCCTGAAATTTCAATTTCAGGCTGCTGATCATCTCTATTGGCGATTCCTTGTTCTCATATTGCTTCTGCAAGTCTGAGTCCATGGTAGCCAATATCAGACCACGCACATCTACCGCATCATTATAATGCTTATTCCAAGCATTATATACTGCATGGGTGGCATTGGACCCGATCCTCACGGGGAGAGCTCTCTCAAGAACATAGTCCTTTCTCTCCTGCCTGAGGACTAGCCTCAGGTTCCGCGACCAAGTCAAGAAATTTGATCCGTTCAGTTTGTCCTTCTCAAGAACAGACCGGATCGAGAAAGTGTTTTGATTGTTTGTGCTAGTCATAACTGAAATATATATAAGATAAAAGGTTATTAGTTAATATGTTCAATATGATTAATCTCGTATTAAATTTAATATGATTAATCACGCATTATATTCAATAACATAAGTTACCCTCAATAGAATATAATGATTCCAAGATCCACATATAACTAAGATTAAAGTGGGCCACTGGCCGTCACCCAACCTTAGCTTATATCGGTAAGCCCTATATCGGCTAATTATATCCGTGATATAACTCTTGGTTGTGAATCTGGGCCCGAGGCCCAATCCACTCTGATGTCTCAAGGCCCGGGACTCCCGATGGCCTAGTCAAGAAAACCGGACTATACAGTCATGTAATCATTAATGTCTGGGACTCCCAATGACATTTATGAATCACAAACCGTCTTACCCACGCAAAAGCAGACATCCTCACACTGTAAGGCCATGAATGCAATTGAATGGGCTTTGACAGCTGACATAGCCTGGACAAGACATCCAACGCTTGATATTATTTGAGGTTCGTAGGTTTATTAAAATCATTCCCAAAATAGAAGATTACTATTTCGGGAAACTTTCTATTTATGGAAACCTACTATTTTTAGAAACTTTCTAAAATTGGAAACTTTCTAAAACCGGAAACTTTCTAACTTTAGAAACTTCTTTAAAATCCAAAACCCGCAAATTCAGAAACTTCTATTTTAAGAAACTTTCTAATTATAAAATTTCGGAAACTTTAATTTAAAACGACTTTATAATTTTATAAAATAGTTTTTAAATTAATCTGAAGAAAGACTCAATTAATGGCCCAATTGTTTTAACTTCTTGGCCCGAGGCCCAAGAATTGGTCCATGTCCAAGACATGACCCAATTGTCCAATTAATTGACATAACCGGTCTGGTTCATTAAAACTGGTCTAACCAAGTTTCAATTACTACGATGACCACAATTGTCAACCGGTTATTTACTAAACCGGAATTTCTCAATTTATTTGGTCCAACCAAATCAAATTAGAAATTCCTGGTTTAGGCACTAAATCCAATATTTCTTTCGACATTGGATTTCTTATTCCGGTTTAACCAGATTCAATAAACTTATCAAATCTGTTTATTAAACCGAAACGTTGATTTTATTCAAGTTTTAAACCGAACCAGCTAACCGAAATTGAACCGGCCCATCTCATCCAAAACCCTAACCGGCCAGCCGTAAGCCTCACGCAAAAGCGATAGCCGCAGGCCAGCCGCGTTTGATCCGGATCGGGACGTTCGCTCGGCAGCTCGGGACGGGACATGATGCTCGGGTCGAGAGATCGGGACGTCCGAGAGCGTGACGCGATCCGGACGGTCGAAACCTCACGCGATCGGGACACCATCCGGACGAGACGATCGGGACGACGAACGCGGGACGCGATCCATGCGATCGGCTATCGCACGATCCATGCGATCGGGACGTCTCTCGGTCGACCGTCCGCCGTCCACCCGAGCCTCCTTTCGGCCGTAAAACCAACCGGCCAAGCCGGTCGATCCATCTTTGCTGATCAACAAAACCCGAGTCATATAGCTCGGTTTTGTGATCCAATTGATGTGTTTAGATTTTAATTCTGATTCTTAACTGTTTTATCTTATCAGTAATTGATTCAAAAACAATTCTAAGCAGATTAAACAACCTAAACAATGAATCTAAAACAAGAAATCTAAGAACCAATGGCTCTGATACCACTGTTGGAAGTTTTGGTTGATCCTGATTCAATTCTCATATTGATATCAACCTAAACATGCATTAGATCTAGGTGTTCTTATTTAGAAACATTTGATCTCACCTTTTACCTGTTTGTTTGCAGCGGAATTGATGAACAGGTCAATGATCAGGGAGATACACCGAGAGATGGATCCTCCAAAGGCTCACACACGCAATCACCGGAAATTGGCTGCTAGACCACAAGGAGGCTGGCGCAGAGAGAGGAGAAAAACGGCGCTGGGTGTTAGGGTTGGAAGGAAAAACAGACTCAAGTTTTATTCATAAAACTTGTCTAATTCCTTTTGGGCTTTATGGGCCCAAATACCAATCTGATTAAATTCCATTTAATCAGACCCATTAATTCTTCTCTCTTAGTACGACAAATGCCTAGCACTTTTGTCGTACTTCTGCTAAGCCGTTCCAACATTATTTCCTGCTAGCTTAAGCGTGTGACCCATATGGGATCATACAATAAAGGCAATAAGTCCAAGACTTATAGATCATGAGCGGACTCTAGCAAGCCATCATGACCCCCAGCATTGTATGACTTATGTCTGATCACTGACATACTCTTACGTTATAGAGACAGTACAGAGATTGCTGGACACAATTCCAACAACAAGAACATCATATCTGGTTATAACAGGGATAAAAGCTCCAATTCTGAGAAATAAGCTTTCATGTTTTGATTTTATTCAGTGTCGATCGGTCTTGGGTTTCTGCAAAAATGTATTTTAAAGTTTAGTATTTTTTGGATGTTTTGGTCAGTATAATTGATATGGAAATAAGCTGGATGATGCGTTATGGGCCTATAGGACTGCGTTCAAGACGCCACTTGGGACTACACCGTTTCATCTTCTTTATGGGAAAGCCTGCCACCTTCTAGTTGAGCTTGAGCATAAGGCAGCATGGGCTGTTAAGCAGATGAACTTTGATCTGAAGTTTACTGCAGAGAGGAGATTGGTGCAGCTGAATGAGTTGGATGAGATTAGGCATCATGCCTATGAAAATTCGAAGCTGTACAAAGAGAGGACTAAGGCATATCTGTTGGGAATGTCCTGAAATCTACTGTACTATCTCTAGAAAGTATGATAAGTGTCGAGATCAGACATAAGTCATAAATACTGGGCGATCATGATGACTTGCTAGAGTCCGCTCTTGATCTATAAGTTTAGGACTTATTACCAGTATTGTATGATCTCAAAGGGTCACACACCATAGCTAACGGGAAAGTTAAATGGAATTAATACGGTAAGATGCAAGGCATTTACTGTATTTGTACAGAGAATTGGGCCAGACAAAATACAGTTATTTTGTCTGATTTGGGTCTTGGGCCCAAAAGCCTAATAGGCCATTAGTTTAATCACTTGGGCCCATATAAGGAAGAGGGGAGGCGCCAGAAACACTAGGAGTCTGCGATTTTATTAGGTCTGGCCGTCCTCTCTCTCTCTGTGGTTCCAGCTTGGTCTAGCAACCTGATCCAGTAGCTTGTAAGCGTGTGGATACCTAGGAGGAGCCGGTTTCTATCAGCTCTAGCAGATCTCGATATTCCTTTGATCAATCCGCTGCAATCATAAGGTAATCATCCTGATCTGTTTATGATTCATCTGCAAATCACCTAGATCCTAGTTGATTATGTTAAGTGGTAATCTGATAATTACACCAATGAACACACATAATCCTACAGTGGTATCAGAGCCTAGGTCGTTAGGTTTTTGCTTTTTGGATCATACTAGGTTGTTTATTAGTTTGATGAATCGATTTTAATGAATAAAATTGATTGAAACTTTGAAAACCTAGAAATAAGAAATCGATAAGAAAGCTTTTTGATTAAAGTCGATTTCGTTTCATTGAATGAATCGTTAACAAACGAATCGCTTGTTGACATAAGGTCAAAATCGTTTGTTGTCTTATGTCATGATCGCTTGAATAAGTGATTGTTGAATTAATTATCAAACGATGAGTAAAAGGTTAAGTATCGATCATGATTTTGTCTTTAGGTTAAAGACAAAATCGTTTCAAAGCTTTAATAATTATGGTTCAAGCGGTTAACCCAAATCGCGGTTTGCTGGAAATTATTTAATACAATTGGTATTATTTAATTTCTGTTTAAACCGGATTTAAATTCAAAAAAATTGAATTTTAACCTAAACCGAAGGCTGGTCTAAGTTTGATTTGGTTGGACCAAATAATTTAGAGCTGGTCTGGTTTAGTAAATAACCAGTGGGATTTAGTAGTTAATTTGGTATTGGACCAGAATTAATGAACCGACTCGGTTATGTCAAATTATTGGGCCAATTGGAATTCTGTGGTCTTGGGCCAAGAATTGGGCCTATAATTTGTGACCCATCCAAAACTTTAATAAAACATTAAATTAGAAAGCTTCTAATATTAGAAGTTTCTAATTTTGGCATGTTAGGAAATTTTTGGAAATAGTAAGTTTCCAAATTTAGAAAGTTTCTAAAATAAGAATGTTTCCCGACTTAGAAAGTTTCTAAAAATAGTAGGTTTCCCTAAATAGAAAGTTTCCATATTTAGTAAGTTACCTGAAATGGAAAGTTTCCCAAAATAGTAATCTTCTATTTTGGGAGGAAATCTATTGAAACCTAAAATCCTCAAAAACAATATCAAGCTTGGATGTCTTGCCCAATCTTGTCAGCTACTTAACGCTCATTCAATTACAGATATGGCTTACAGTGTGAGGTGTCTGTTTTTGCGTAAGTAAAGTAGTATATAGTCACTAATTTCATTGGGAGTCCCAGACTTTAGTGATTATTTGGCTGTAAGAGATTGGTTTCCTTGACTGGGCCATCGGGAGTCCCGGGCCTTGAGACATCTGGTGTATTGGGCCTTGGGCCCAATTCACAACCGAGAGTTATTGGATATAACTAGCTGTGTGTATGCTTACCAAGTAAAGCTACTTCTGGGTGACAGCCAGTGGCCCACTTTGGATTTAGCTAAACATGGGTCTCGGAATCATTGCATTCTTATGAGGTTAAACAAAGAAATTTTGAATGCAATGCGAGTTTTCTTATAAGTTGTTAAGATTACTCTTTTATGAACTGAATAACTAAAACTCTATTTATCTCTAAATTTCAGTTATGACTAGCACAAACAATCAAAACACTTTCTCGATCCGGTCTGTCCTTGAGATGGACAAACTGAACGGATCAAATTTCTTGACTTGGTCGCGGAACCTGAGGCTAGTCCTCAGGCAGGAGAGAAAGGACTATGTCCTTGAAAGAGCTCTCCCCGAGAGGATCGGGTCCAATGCCTCTCATGCAGTATATGATGCTTGGAATAAGCATTATAATGATGCGGTAGATGTGCGTGGTCTGATATTGGCTACCATGGACTCAGATTTGCTGAAGCAATATGAGAACATGGAGTCGCCAATAGAGATGATCAGCAGCCTGAAATTGAAATTCCAGGAGCAGGTAAGAGTGGAGAGATACCAGTTGGTTAAGTCTCTCACTAGCTGCAAGCTACCAAATGATCATCCAGTGAGTCCTCATGTCAGTAAAATGATGGGTTACATTGATAACCTGAGGAAACTGGATTATCCAGTTAGCCAAGAATTGGCAACTGAGATCATTCTGCAGTCACTGCCGTCAAGCTATGATAAGTTCAAAAGGAACTATATCAAGAAAGGCTTAACGAAGACGCTGACTGAACTGCATGATATGCTCAAGACAGTTGAGCCAAACGTGAAAAGTACCCTGTATAATCTCGTAATGGAGAAGGGTAGGTTTACTAAACCTAATGCTGACAAGGGTGAAGACAAAGTTGTCCAGATTTTGAATCATGGCAAGCGTGTGTCTTCTGATCCCGAGTCAGATACATCTTACGTTGGTAAGTGCTGCTACTGTAAAGAGACTGGGCATTGGAAGAGAGATTGCATTAAGTTCATGGAAGATTATGAGGAGTTGAAGTTGATGTATGAGACTACTTCCTCAGGTATTCATGTTATTACTTCAAGTTCTACCTTATAAGTATTGGATACTGGTTGTGGCACTGATATTTGTTATAATATGCAGAGCCTAAGCAACAGTAGAACGTTGAAGGAAGGGCAAGTGGAACTGCATGTCTGGAAGGAGCTATGGATGCTGCCTCAGCCGTAGGGTTTTCACTCGTAGATGCCTTTGAGGCTTGGTTTTGTATTAAGTAATTGCTACAATGTACCTGCTTTAAGCAGAGTTGTCTTTCATTTTCTTGTAAGAATTTGAATGTTTTTCATTTTGATAAAAGACAAGTTTTGTTCTTTTGATCTCAATGAAATATTGATTGTAGCACCCTATTCAAGGAATGGGTTTTATATCTTAAACCAAAGAGTGCCTAAAAGTAACATAAATACCGAATTGGTTTAAATCTGATGAATTAAACCTGATTTTTCTTGGCGTAAATGTTTTGGTCACATAGGGTGAGTCGGATTCAGAAATCCCATAGTTATGGACTTTTGGGCTCATTTGATCGGATATCTTATGAGACTTGAATTCTGCTTACTGGACCAAAAGACAAAGGGCCCATCTTAGCCGAGCTAGAGAAAGGCCCAAAGGCTTATTGGACCTTGAACATACTCATGTATGTGGCCCGATGAGCAGTAATGCCAGAGAAAATTTCCTGTACTTCATTATATTTACTGATTACTTCAGTGAGTATGACTGTGTTCATTTGATGAGACACGAGTCGGAATTCTTTGAAATGGTCGAAAGAGTTCCAGAATGAGGTATAGAATCTGAGTGACAGAAGTATTGAGACTCTGGATTAGATCACGAGTGAGAATACTTAAGTCATTGATGGTGTGATCATCTGAATGAGTGTGAAGTCGTTTCACAGCTCATTTCTCCTGAAAACCTTGAGGTGTTTCTGTGAGAAAGAATCAGATCTTATTAGAAATGATTAAAGATGAGTCACACGAATCTTCCATGATATTCTTTAAGAATAACACTCTAGAAATATCTAAGTTTACGCTGAAATAGTTCCACCAATATCAGTTGAAAGACACCACATAAATGTGGACTGGAAATGATCCAAATTCGTCTTTACTGAGTATTTGTAGTTGTGCTACTTCGCTGGTTGTCCTAGGGAAACCAAGGCTTGTTACTTTTTACGTCCATTCCGAAAACGAAGTTAGGTTGTTCGGAATTCTGTTTTCTAAAAGGAAAGTTTCTTTCCAAGAAGAACAGTGGGAGTAAAAGTATAACTCGAAGAAATTCGAGAAATACAGGAGGCTGTTCAACCTGTTGAGGGAGAGCAGCGGATGGATTTACAGATTTCTGTAGAATCTACACCTGTAGAGCCTGAAGTTCGCAGATCTGAATGAATCCGTCACTAATCCGAGAGTGATTTCTCGTGATTAATTGCCATGATCTGATGATCATTGAAAGTGACGAACCTGCGAAATTCACAGAAGCGAAAGTGAGCCCGGACTCCGAAAAATTATACTGTATGTAAGTTAGCTTCATCGATCCATTCATGGATAGAAGCAAACATATCGGAGTTGGAATCTTCGTTCTGTTGAAGTAGTCAAGGTTTTGACTTGAACAGGAACGAAGATGGAACTGTGCGTTTACTAATAGATAAGTGGGAGCGATGTTGCATTTCTCATAGAGTATGTCGATGACATACTGATTCTCGGAAATAACGTTCCAATGCTGCAGTCGGTAAAGGACTGGCTTGGGAGTTGGTTGTATGATTGATATGGGTAAAGCCACGTAAGTTCTTGGATTTTGGATCTAAAGATAGAGATCCAAAAGAGCTGATAGGACAAAGTCAGGATTCTTATATTGACAAAGTCCTACACGTTTTCAGCATTCCAAGAAGGGTTTTATGCCAATGTCACATGGCATTACGTTAAGCAAGAAACAGTGTCCTACGATATCTGCTGAGCTTGAATGCATGGATGAGATTCCATATGCATCGGCAATTGGATCTATCATGTATGCCATGACACGTACTTGTTTTGATGTTGCTTTAATGTTAAGCAAGACAAGTAAAGACCAGTCAAATCCAGCAAAGAATCACTGGATAGACGTAATGAATATCCTCAAGTATTTGGAAAACACTTAGGATAAGTTCTTGATTTACGGAGAAAGTGAGGTGCTACAAGTCGGTAGAGTCTGAAAGGCAAGTTTCCAACAAACAAAGATGATTTCCGGTCACAGTCTGGCGGTGCAAGGCACTGTTGCTGACTCCATGACTTAAGCTGAACATTTCGCAGCTTGGGTAGCGGCGAAAGAGGTTGTTTGGAAAGAAGAGTTCATCACTGAACTTGATGTGATTCCCAGCATAGATGAGGCTAGCTGCACATCAGAGGTCCAAACACCTTGAGGGTAGGTATAACCTATTCCGAGAGATAAATGATAGAGGTGTTAAGTAGATCAGCAAGTTTCAACGAATGAGAACGTTGCTAAATCTATTAACGAAGCCACTCCTTAGGCCTAAGCACGAGTCGCGGACTGTAGCTGTAGGATAAGTGAAATTAAGATGTAGTCTTAATTTCAGTGGGAGTTTGTAAAGGGCTTTATTTAGTTGTTTTGAAAGGTTCATGTAAACATAATATTTTATGTTTATGAAATTTATGATTTCTGGATTATTTTAACTGTGATATAAATAATCGTTCCAAAATGATTCATGTCATTATATATGGGCCATCGAAGTACATGAGTAGACTTGATCCTGAAACCCCATATTTAACGAAATGACATAAATCATAGTGTCCATAGTCGAAGGTTGTTGAAATTGGAACACCAACAACCACTTGAGACTAGAGTGTGTTGAGACTTATGACAAAGTTTCGAGGGGTCATAGATGCACGGCATCAAAGTCGACACATAGGTATATGTAGGGGAGCATATGACCGGACATAGCCCGCTGATGAGAACTCTACAAGATATTAATATCTGTGTCATAAGAGGTTCTCATTTACGACTATAGAGTATAGTCCTTAGACCTGAGTTCGCATGCATGTGGCTGCACATGGATTGATGCGCTTTGATCATTGTCTAACGCTGTTTCGTAACTGGGAGCTATAAGGACCTTGGTTGGGTGTATTATGAAGTGTGTAGTTCATAGTGATGGAACAAGATGGGATTAGTCCCTGCCGTTTAACGGAGGTAATATCTCTAGGCCAATCGGAGACTTGATAGCTGGTAAGAGAGTGGCCACTCCCAAACGGACTTGCCCAAGTCGTTTGAATTGTCAGTATCAAATCTGGTCCGATGAACATGGTCTGGCTATATAAGGATGACACGCATCTTGCCTTATGCCAGATCGAGATATTGAGACAAAAGGATTAGGGAATGTAGAATTCCAGTACAAGTGGGAGATTGTTGGGAATGTCCTGAAATCTACTGTACTATCTCTAGAAAGTATGATAAGTGTCGAGATCAGACATAAGTCATAAATACTGGGCGATCATGATGACTTGCTAGAGTCCGCTCTTGATCTATAAGTTTAGGACTTATTACCAGTATTGTATGATCCCAAAGGGTCACACACCATAGCTAACGGGAAAGTTAAATGGAATTAATACGGTAAGATGCAAGGCATTTACTGTATTTGTACAGAGAATTGGGCCAGACAAAATACAGTTATTTTGTCTGATTTGGGTCTTGGGCCCAAAAGCCTAATAGGCCATTAGTTTAATCACTTGGGCCCATATAAGGAAGAGGGGAGGCGCCAGAAACACTAGGAGTCTGCGATTTTATTAGGTCTGGCCGTCCTCTCTCTCTCTGTGGTTCCAGCTTGGTCTAGCAACCTGATCCAGTAGCTTGTAAGCGTGTGTATACCTAGGAGGAGCCGGTTTCTATCAGCTCTAGCAGATCTCGATATTCCTTTGATCAATCCGCTGCAATCATAAGGTAATCATCCTGATCTGTTTATGATTCATCTGCAAATCACCTAGATCCTAGTTGATTATGTTAAGTGGTAATCTGATAATTACACCAATGAACACACATAATCGTACAATATCATGACAAGGAGATTGTCTCCAGACAGTTTTAGCCGAATGATCATGTACCTTTGTATAACTCCCGTTTGCAATTGTTTCCAGGTAAGATGCGTTCTAGATGGCCAGGTCCTTTCACGATAAAGGAAGTGCGTCCGTATGGTGCTGTGTTTCTGTTGGAATTATGTCCAGTAATCTCTGTACTGTCTCTAGAAAGTAAGAGTATGTCAATGATCAGACATAAGTCATATAATACTGGGGGTCATGATGGCTTGCTAGAGTCCGCTCATGATCTATAAATCTTGGATTTATTGCCTTTATTATATGATCCCATATGGGTCACACGCCTAAGCTAACAGGAAAAATGTGTAGGAACGGTTTAGCAGAAGTACGGTAAAAGTGCTAGGCATTTACTGTACTAAGAGAGACTAAAGGGCCTGATTAAATCCAAGGGATTTAATCAGACTGAGAATTGGGCCCAAAAGCCCATAAGAACTGGACAAGGGTTTTTATAAATAAAACTTTCCCTAGCTCTTATTTCTGAGCCACTTTTGCGCCTCCCTCTCTCTTTCTCTGCGCCTCCCAACAGCTGGTCTAGCAGCCTATTTCCTGTGCGTGCGTGTGTGAGCCTTTGGAGGAACTATCTCTTGGTGGTTCTGCTGATCTCTGACCCGTACCTCCTCTTTCCGCTGCATAACAAGGTAACAGGTGAGATCCTTTATGATTCTGCAAGAGAACCTAGATCTGGCATGTTTAGTAGGATCAATTAATCTGATAATTGAACCAGGAAACACTAAACAATCCTTCAGTGGTATCAGAGCCATTGGTTCTGTTAGGATTTCTTGTTTAGAATCATGTTTAGGTTGTTTAGAAGTGTTTGAATCAATCTATTGATAAGAAAAACACTTAAGAAACAAAGAATTAAAACCTAAACAAACAGAAATCGCATGATCCGATCTATATGAATCGGTATGCGTCGGAGTGTTGATCGGTTTCGGATCACACGTCTGGATCGGCGACATGGCGCATGAGATCGCATGGATCGGCCGAGAGCGATCGCATGGATCCGATCGGTACGATCGCTTGGATCGAAGCCGTACGCGTCCCGTCCGATCGCGAGAGATGGGCCGATGATCGCATGGATCGCACGATAGCCGATCGCATGGATCGCGTCTCATCCCGATCGCACGGCCCGGCTGTCCCGATCGTCCCGTCCCGTCCGGTTTCACGTCCCGACTGTCGACCCGCCGCGGAAGCGTGATGCTTGCGGCTGCGGCTGTCTCGACCGCGAAGCTAGGTCACGACCGTGATCGGTCCGTGACAAATCGGTTCGGTTCGGTTTAAAACTTGATTAAAAATTAATCGTCACGGTTTAATAAACAGACTTAATAAAATTTATTAAGTTCTGGTTAAACCGGGATAAGAAATCCAAAGTCGAAAAATTGGATTTAGTGCCTAAACCAGTGGTTTTCTAATTTGATTTGGTTGGACCAAATAAATTGAGAAAATCCGGTTTAGTAAATAACCGGTTGACAATTGTGGTCATCGTAGTAATTAATTTTGGTTAGACCAATTTTAATGAACCAGACCGGTTATGTCATTTAATTGGACAATTGGGTTATGTCTTGGACATGGACAAATTCTTGGGACTCGGGCCAAGAAGTTAAAACAATTGGGCCAATTATTTGGAGTCTTTTCTTCAGATTTAATTTAAAATTTATTTAAATAAAATTTAAAATCGATTTTAAATTAATCTGTTTTCAAAATCTGAAATTAGAAAGTTTCTTAAATTAGAAGTTTCTAGATTTGCATGTTTTGGATTTTAGGAAATTTCTATATTTAGAAAGTTTCCAATTTTAGGAAGTTTCCAATTTTAGAAAGTTTCCGATTTTAGGAAGTTTCCAATTTTAGAAAGTTTCCAAAATTAGTAGGTTTCCCAAAAAGGAAAGTTTCCCAAAATAGTAATCTTCTATTTTGGGATAAAATTTTAATAAACCTACAAACCTCAAACAATATCAAGCGTTGGATGTCTTGTCCAGTCTATGTCAGCTGTCGAAGCCCATTCAATTGTACTCATGGCCTTACAGTGTGAGGGTGTCTACTTTTGCGTGGGTAAGACGGTTTGTGATTCATAAATGTCATTGGGAGTCCCAGACATTAGTGATTACATGACTGTATAGTCTGGTTTTCTTGACTAGGCCATCGGGAGTCCCGGGCCTTGAGACATCAGAGTGGATTGGGCCTCGGGCCCAGATTCACAACCAAGAGTTATATCACGGATATAATTAGCCGAGATAGGGCTTACCGATATAAGCTAAGGTTGGGTGACGGCCAGTGGCCCACTTTGATCTTAGTTATATGTGGATCTTGGAATCATTATATTCTATTGAGGGTAACTGATGTTATTGAATATAATGAGAGATTAATCATATTAACTATAATGCGAGATTAATCATATTGAACATATTAACTAAAATCCTTTTATCTTATATTTCAGCTATGACTAGCACAAACAATCAAAACACTTTCTCGATCCGGTTTATCCTTGAGATGGACAAGCTGAACGGATCAAATTTCTTGACTTGGTCGCGGAACCTGAGGCTAGTCCTCAGGCAGGAGAGAAAGGACTATGTTCTTGAGAGAGCTCTCCCCGTGAGGATCGGGTCCAATGCCTCCCATGCAGTATATGATGCTTGGAATAAGCATTATAATGATGCGGTAGATGTGCGTGGTCTGATATTGGCTACCATGGACTCAGACTTGCGGAAGCAATATGAGAACATGGAGTCGCCAATAGAGATGATCAGCAGCCTGAAATTGAAATTTCAGGAGCAGGTAAGAGTGGAGAGATACCAGTTGGTTAAGTCTCTCACTAGCTGCAAGCTACCAAATGATCATCCAGTGAGTCCTCATGTCAGTAAAATGATGGGTTACATTGATAACCTGAGGAAACTGGATCATCCAGTTAGCCAAGAATTGGCAACTGAGATCATTCTGCAGTCACTGCCGTCAAGCTATGATAAGTTCAGAAGGAACTATATCAAGAAAGGCTTAACGAAGACGCTGACTGAACTGCATGATATGCTCAAGACAGTTGAGCCAAACGTGAAGAGTACCCTGTACAATCTCATGAATGAGAAGGGTAGGTTTACTAAACCTAATGCTGACAAGGGTGAAGACAAAGTTGTCCAGATTTTGAATCATGGCAAGCGTGTGTCTTCTGAGCCCGAGTCAGATACCTCTTACGTTGGTAAGTGCTGCTACTGTAAAGAGACTGGGCATTGGAAGAGAAATTGCATTAAATTCATGGAAGATTATGAGGAGTTAAAGTTGATGTATGAGACTACTTCCTCAGGTATTCATGTTATTACTTCAAGTTATACCTTATAGGTATTGGATACTAGTTGTGGCACTGATATTTGTTATAATATGCAGAGACTGGGCAACAGTAGAACTTTGAAGGAAGGGCAAGTGAAACTGCGTGTCTGGAAGGAGCTTGGGATGCTGCCTCAGCCGTAGGGTTTTCACTTATAGATCCCTTTGAGGCTTGGTTTTGTATTAAGTAATTGCTACAATGTACCTGCATTAAGCAGAGTTGTTTTTCATTTTCTTGTAAGAATTTGAATGTTTTTTCATTTTGATAAAAGACAAGTTTTGTTCTTTTGATCTTAATGAAATATTAATTGTAGCACCCTATTCAAGGAATGGGTTTTATATCTTAAACCAAAGAGTGCCTAAATGTAACATAAATACCGAATTGGTTTAAATCTGATGAATTAAACCTGATTTTTCTTGGCATAAATGTTTTGGTCAAATAGAGTAAATCGGATTCAGAAACCCCATAGTTATGGACTTTTGGGCTCATTTGAATGGATATCTTATGAGACTTGAATTCTGCTTACTGGACCAAAAGGCAAAGGGCCTATCTTAGCCGAGCTAGAGAAAGGCCCAAAGGCTTATTGGAGATTGAACATACTCATGTATATGGTCCGATGAGCAGTAATGCCAGAGAAAATTTCCTGTACTTCATTGTCTCTACTGATTACTTCAGTGAGTAAGACTGTGTTTATTTGATGAAACACAAGTCGGAATTCTTTGACATGGTCGAAAGAGTTCCAGAATGAGGTATAGAATCTGAGTGACAGAAGTATTAAGACTCAGGATTAGATCACGAGTGAGAATACTTGAGTCATTAATGGTGTGATCATCTGAATGAGTGTGAAGTCGTTTCACAGCTCAATTCTCCTGAAAACCTTGAGGTATTTATGTGAGAAAGAATCAGATCTTATTAGAAATGATTAAAGATGAGTCACACGAATCTTCCATGATATTCTTTAAGAATAACGCTCTAGAATATCTAAGTTTACGCTGAAATAGTTCCACCAATATCAGTTGAAAGACACCACGTAAATGTGGATTGGAAATGATCCAAATTCGTCTTTACTGAGTATTTGTAGTTGTACTACTTCGCTGGTTGTCCTAGGGAAACCAAGGCTTGTTACTTTTACGTCCATTCTGTTTTCTAAGAAGGGAAGTTACTTTCCAAGAAGAACAGTGGGAGTAAAAGTATAACTCGAAGAAATTCGAGAAATACAGGAGGCTGCTCAACCTGTTGAGGGAGAGCAACGGATGGATTTACAGATTTCTGTAGAATCTACACCTGTGGAGCCTGAAGTTCGCAGATATGAATGAATCAGTTACTAATCCGAGAGTGATTTCTCGTCATTAGTTGAACCTGATGATCATTGAAAGATCGCATGATCTGATGATCATTGAAAGCGACCAACCTGCGAGATTCAAAGAAGCGAAAGTGAGACCGGACTCCGAAAAAAATTACATTTGTGTAAGTTAGCTTCATCGATCCATTCATAGATGGAAGCAAACATATCGGAGTTGGAATCTTCGTTCTGTTGAAGTAGTCAAGGTTTTGACTTAAACAGGAACGAAATGGAACTGTGCGTTTACTAAAAGATAAGTGGGAGCAATATTGCATTTCTCATAGTGTATGTCGATGACATACTGATTCTCGGATATAACGTCCCAATGCTGCAGTCGGTAAAGGACTGGCTTGGGAGTTGGTTTTATGATTGACATGGGTAAAGCCACATAGGTTCTTGGATTTTGGATCTAAAAAATAGAGATTCAAAATAGCTGGTAGGACAAAGTCAGAATTCTTATATTGACAAAGTCCTACACGTTTTCAGCATTCCAAGAAGGGTTTTATGCCAATGCCACATGGCATTACGTTAAGCAAGAAACAGTATCCTTCGATATCTGCTGAGCTTGAATGCATGGATGAGATTCCATATGCGTCGGCAATTGGATCTATCATGAATGCCATGACACGTACTTGTTTTGATGTTGCTTTAATGTTAAGCAAGACAAGTAAAGACCAGTCAAATCCAGCAAATAATCACTGGATAAACGTAATGAATATCCTCAAGTATTTGGAAAATAATTAGGATAAGTTCTTGATTTACGGAGAAAGTGAGGTGCTACAAGTCGGTAGAGTCTGAAAGGCAAGTTTCCAACAGACAAAGATGATTTCCGGTCACAGTCCGGTTATATCTTGTGTCTGTCTGGCGGTGCAAGGCACTGTTGCTGACTCCATGACTTAAGCTGAACATTTCGCAGCTTGGGAAGCGGCGAAAGAGGTTGTTTGGAAAGAAGAGTTCATCACTGAACTCGATGTGATTCCCAGCATAGATGAGACTAGCTGCACATCAGAGGTCCAAACACCTTGAGGGTAGGTATTACCTATTCCATGAGATAAATGACAGAGATGTTAAGTAGATCAGCAAGTTTCAACGAATGAGAACGTTGCTAATCTATTAACGAAGCCACTCCTTAGGCCTAAGCACGAGTCGCGGACTGTTGCTGTAGGATAAGTGAAATTAAGATGTAGTCTTAATTTCAGTGGGAGTTTGTAAAGGGCTTTATTTAGTTATTTGATATGTTCTTGTAAAACATTTAAGATGTTTAATGAAATTATTATTTCAAGATTATTTTAACTGTGATGAAATAATCGTTCCAAAATGATATGAACCATTTTATAGGTCATCGAAGTAAGTGACTTGATCTTGAGTCATCAAAATCTTTTAGCTTGATCATGAGACCCTATATTTGATAGATGGCTTATATCATCCTGTCCCTAGTCGAAGGTTGTTGAAATTGGAACACCAACAACCGCGTGAGACTAGATTGGTATGTGACTTATGACAAAGTCTCAGGATGTCATAGATGCACGACATCAAAGTCAGTACATAGGTGTATGTTGGGGTACATACGACCGGACAAGACCCGCCTATAAGAACTCTTCAGGATATTTATATCTGTGTCATAAGAGATTCTTACTACGACTATAGAGTATAGTCCTTAGACCTGAGTTCGCATGCATGTGACTGCACATTAACTGATGCGTTTTGATCATTGTCTAACACTGTCGTTAAGCGATAGTTATAAGGACCTTGTTTGGGTGTATTATGAAATGAGTAGTTTACAGTGATGGAACAAGACGGGATTTGTCCCTCCAATATAAATGGAGAGAATATCTCTAGGCCAATCGGAGATTTGAATACTGGAAAATGCATGGCCATGCTCAAACGGACTGTCCCGAGTCGTTTGGATTGTCAGTATCAAATCAGAGTCCGATGAACAAGATTAGGCTTTATAAGGATGACACTCATCTTGCCTTATGACTAATCGAGATATTGAGACAAAAGGATTATGAATACAGAGATTCCAGTTCAAGTGGGAGATTGTTGGAATTATGTCCAGTAATCTCTGTACTGTCTCTAGAAAGTAAGAGTATGTCAATGATCAGACATAAGTCATATAATACTGGGGGTCATGATGGCTTGCTAGAGTCCGCTCATGATCTATAAATCTTGGATTTATTGCCTTTATTATATGATCCCATATGGGTCACACGCCTAAGCTAACAGGAAAAATGTGTAGGAACGGTTTAGCAGAAGTACGGTAAAAGTGCTAGGCATTTACTGTACTAAGAGAGACTAAAGGGCCTGATTAAATCCAAGGGATTTAATCAGACTGAGAATTGGGCCCAAAAGCCCATAAGAACTGGACAAGGGTTTTTATAAATAAAACTTGCCCTAGCTCTTATTTCTGAGCCACTTTTGCGCCTCCCTCTCTCTTTCTCTGCGCCTCCCAACAGCTGGTCTAGCAGCCTATTTCCTGTGCGTGCGTGTGTGAGCCTTTGGAGGAACTATCTCTTGGTGGTTCTGCTGATCTCTGACCCGTACCTCCTCTTTCCGCTGCATAACAAGGTAACAGGTGAGATCCTTTATGATTCTGCAAGAGAACCTAGATCTGGCATGTTTAGTAGGATCAATTAATCTGATAATTGAACCAGGAAACACTAAACAATCCTTCAGTTTCTGATTAGTTCAAAAGGAAAGGAATTCACTGTCAATGGACAGAGGGTGAAGCATTATAGGGCTAAGGCCGAGATTCCAAGAGGTCAGATTCTGCCTCTGGATGATTCACCCTCTGCATGATCTCCTTTCAGTCAAGCTAATGACGTTAAAGAAGCGCTTAGTGGGAGGCAACCCACTGGCGAGTCTGTAAATATTGATTTTGGTGTTTTTGATTCGATTTTACTTGGTACTATTCGTTTTTGTATTTTTGTCGTACATATCAAATTATGTCTTTGGAAAATCGCCCTGCGTCGATCGACACAGAATTGTGTGTCGATCGATGATGGTTTGTTGCGGTTGGGTCAGCAGAAGAACAAGTAACCGCATGATTATAATGAATTTTTGCCGTTTAGTTTGCGGTTTAAGCAGCAGATGAAATCAAACATCAAGGAAGAAAGGAGAACGAAGTGTTACGATCATGTGCGACGATCGATGCACCCGGTTAAATCAACCTGAATTCAAAAGGTACGCTTTAAACCGGAGATTTCATTGAACCAACCCGGTTCAATAAATCGCGATATGCAACGATCGATGCATCAGTGCGACGATCGATGCACCTGCCCGTAAGGTAAGTGCTTTAAACCTTTCAATTTTCTTTTTCCTCATTCTTCCTCTTTCGCGAACCCGAGACCAAAAATCGCCTAATCTCCCATTTCTTCATTTCGTCACTGAGTTTGGTAATTCAAAAGCCTACCCCTCTTTTCATTTCTAGCATCAATTTTATTGATCTGCAAGGTATGTGCTCCGAATCTCTACGTTTTTAATTTCGTACCTAAGGTGAAAATTTGAAAATCATCATGTTTTTGGTTGTTTGATGGTATATTGATGCTTGTTTGAGGCATGTGATGATGATTTCGTGTTACCCTAGTGATTGCATGGACATATTTTGCAAGTTTTCTGAAAATCTCCGATTTGACGACGAACACTTGTGATTCTGTGAATTAGGGCAAAATTAGGACATATTTAGAGGAATTGAGACTAATTTTGATGTTGCTGATGGTTGCATGTGCCGATTGATACTGATTTGGTTGCATTTGTGGACTTTAGAGCCTTTGCTTAATTTGCCAGATTGTTTTCTTTTGTCTTTGATTGCAGATGCCTCCATGAAAGAATAGGAACCTTCCTAATGACACACCTTTGCCTGCTAGCTGGCTCTCACGCGCTTCATCGCCTCTTGTGCCTATTCGGAATGTTCCTAGAGCAGTGCAGTATCCTTGGCCAAAAGAAGAAAAGAATTCGATTCCTAGGCTGAGACAATGGGAAAATGATCCTAGGACTGAGACAGAGAGCTCAGATTCCAGTAATAAAGCGATTTCTGACCAGTGGGATGAGTACGATACACTGTTCTACAATGCCTGGCTTGGCATGGATATCAAGCCTACATGGTTTGCTCAATATAGGACTTGTCAGATGCTGGGTATCACTGAAGATGTGCAGAGGATGGTACATGAAATAGGCTTGGGAACTATGTCTATGAAGAGCTATGAGCTCTATCCAAATATGGTGAGGAAGTTGCTGGCTACCTACAGAGTATACTTCACAAATGGGATGCGCAAGAGAGCATCAAAAGGGACATTTACCTTCATGTGTATGGGTGTCCGGTACTGCATTTCGATTCTAGATCTTTGCCGCATCTACGGGTTCACTCTGGAGCATATTCACTGTGTTCTCATTGCTGAGCGGGAAGATTCACAAGTTCAGTTCTTCTGGTCTCATTTTGGAAATGAGCGCTATCACTCGCGGACCTCCAAGCAGATGGCTAGACGAGATCAGGTCCTGAGGTATGTCGTGCGTATTCTGGGGACACATCGTTGTGCAAGTTTGAAGCGAACAATATGAGGAAGCAGAAGCTGATGTTATTGTACAATGGGATTCGCCACTTGTTCGAGGACACTCCTTTGCCTGACCCGACGCCTGAACTAAACATGGGAGCAGTTTTTGCGGATAACCTCTGTGATTTCAAGACTAAGGCATTTTCAGGAAAGAAGATTGAGACTGTGGGTAAACTGCTTACTCCTATCTTCCAGCACTTTGGGATCCTTAAAGAGGGGAGAGAGTGTGTGACCAAGAGGTTATGGATGGATGATACTGACTTGCGGAGTGAGACTTGGATGAAAGATAAAAACCGGGTTTTCCAAGATCAGCCGTTACGTAAGTGGTGCATGCAGCTTCCTTAGAGGAGCTCACGAAGGTTGAGACGCTTATAAATTCGAGCTTTGAGTCTGACAAGAACCTTTTGCGCAGTGCCTACTACCGCTCACCCTCTCGGTGATTCTACCTATCGAGCTTCTACTTCTAGAGCTTCTACATCTACTGCACCTCCTCCTGTGCATGCCCCTACTGATGGAGATGATGATTGTGTACCTATTCCATATCCTCCTCCACCTATGGATCCTGCTGAGGTGTCTCAGGGAGCTTTCCAATCAATGCTGAATGACAAAGTCAAGGGTCTTTGCGAGATGATAGTTAGCTGCTCATGCAGACGTCAGCCTAGAGTTCATGTTCTTGTACCTGCTCCACGACGCAGACATTCTCCTACACCAGAGACAAGTGGTTCTGATCCTTATGCCGGGCTTGATGATGAGACTGAGAGTGATGAGATATAATTATGGTACCATATTTCCATGACTTTGGTTCTGTACTTTTCTCCCTTTCTTTTTATTTTTCCTTGAGTCATTTTTATGTTTTCTTGTGTCTATGTCAGTCCGTCTACATTGGAACTGATGTACTTTGATTTTTATGACTATATGGTTGCTTTGATCATGTGTTGTCTTTGGTTTTTATAGCTTACATGTTAAGTTTTTGTGATTTCTCACGGAACATATGATGTCTACAAAAATTTAGAGAACAAATACGCAGTGCATTGATCGTTGCGGTCCTGTGCAACGATCGTTGCAACCATTCCGTAATCATGCGTCGATCGTTTCACCCCTGTGTCGGTCGACGCAGATACGTGATAGGTAAATTTCACAAACCAGAAGTACATTCAGTCCTTTTTCATCTTTTTCCAATCCTAAGCTTCAATTTCATTGGGGACATTGTGTTTCAAGTGTGGGGGAGGTGGTACTGATATAATCTTTTTATTTTTTTTAGAATTAGTTGAGTCTGTTTTATTGAGTCAAAACAGTTTAGTAAGAAACTATGACTTTTTGAGGAGATCACTACACTCACAGGAACCTAAGTGACCATTTGATGAGCTTGCATATGATCTTTAACTATTAAAAAACCCAGCGGAGATCAACCTACTGAGGACACCCATATCACTTCAGGTATTCAGAGAATCCATTACTGACTTCACCTTAACTTGACTTAATTGTTCTCACCTAGGGGTTTGGTATACTTTGAGTCGGATTACTCTGCTCTGACACAGCTTGTAAACCTGTCTAAGTGCGGTTCCCTTCTCCCCTTCATTAAAGTAAAAAAGAGAGATAAAATGCGGATAAGCTAGTAGATTCAAAGTGATCACGGAAGTGGTAGAGACCCCTATTACCTCATGTTCATTCATGGAACGTGTCCAAAGTACATCCCAATGCGGGAAGAGCACTGATAAAAAAAAATGATACCCAATGGGCAAAATCAGATGCTAAGGAAGTAAAAAAGAGAAGAAAGGAACTAGAAAAGGATAGTATGGTGGTTAAATGCTAACAAAGTAAGAGTCCATGTGTTCTTTGATCGATATTCCCTAGATGAATGCTCTGAATGTGATTGTGGAGTTTACTTAAAACATTTGCTAAGTGTGGGGGAAGTATATGTTGGTCTTGATGTCTGCAGGTTAATTTTCATGTGGTTTACTAAGGGGAATCTGAGCGTAGTACTTCAACGATGAAACGAGTTTCTAAAGTTTTCAAACTTCTTCTCCTCATCTTGGTTTTTCTGTTTTGCTTGAGGGTAAGCAAAGGCTAAGTGTGGGGGGAGTTGATATATCATGGTTTTTAGCTGTTTAAGCCATGATGTAAGTATATATGTGAGTCTTTTGTAGTGTTTTTCGAGTCTTTTCAGGTGTTTATTAGGTTTACACACGTTTGGAGGACTTTGGAAGATTTTGGAGCTTTTTGGGAAAAGATTGGAGTTGGAGCCGTGATGAGCAGAAATCACTATGTGGAGTCGACATGAGCATCAATCGACACAACATCCTTAATCGCAGAACTGCCAGCGCATTAATGAAGATTTGAAGAATTGTAGTTTTGACCCAAAAGTTCCAGTATTGCAAAACAGACCCAAGACGTGTTATACACTTTATATTATGGTTTTGGTGTTTTATTCTAGATACTCTTTTTATACTTTTTGCTAGAGAGAGTTTAGGAGCTTTGAGGCTTATCCGTACCTTGTACTGCTTTTGGAGAAGATTTTGAACCCCTTTTCTATTCTTTACTCTTTCTTAATGCTATCTATTCAAATTATGTTGTCTGTTTCATTCAATATGTCTGAGTAAATTCATTGTTAGGATTAGGGATTCTCATAGGGTTTTCATGGTATGTTAGATTGAATTAATCAGTTAAGGATTCATAACTTGTTAGTTCTTCAACTTGAATTGTTCTTAAAGCTAGTTTCTAACATGATTAATTGGAATCTAGATCTAGGGTTTATAAATTGACACGAAAGTGTTATTTAGAATTTGATCTATTTAGGTTGAGCAAATTGGTTATCTGCAAAGAAATTTGGTTTAACTGATTTGTGAGCTAATCAAACCTGCACTTAATGCTAAATTAATATGTTAGGAATTGCAAAGAAATTTGGATTTCTAGGGTTTAGACTTAGTAAACTCTCGCAACGAAAGTTGGTTAGTTTTACATCTGTGTTTGAGTTCTATAACGGTACTTAATTCGATCATGACTGATTGTTAGTCTGCGTGACCTGATATCGTGAGAACTCCCTTGACATAGACCCTTAGTATTTGAAAAACACACCGATTTGCTGATCTATTTACTGCTTTTTATTTACTGCTTATTGATTGCCATCGCATAGCTCTACTCAATAATTTATAGTCTATCGTAAGATTCTTGAGTCTATGTGGTTCGACCCCTATATACTACATTTTCTTGTGCACTTGCAGTGTAACTTAGGGAATTAAACTCTGAGCATATCAATAATATATACTTCAAAGTTTAAGTATGCGATGAGACGAGGAAAGCCTTATCTCTGGGTACTAGAAAGTGAACCACACAATGTCGTAAGCTTTCGTTCTTCTTACTGTTTATATAAATTTCAAATGATAAGCTCATATGCTGACCATTTCTCTGTGTGATACTTAATAAGTTGGCTTCGTTTCCTAGGATGAGGGTTTAGCATGTGTTTGTTATTCCTAAATTTCCTCCTTTCTCACACAAATATAATGTTTGATTAACGTGGATCTTTTTCCGTTGCTCATCCCTATCATAAACATGAAGCCTTGGAAAAGTTCAAAGAGTACAAGCTCAAAGTTGAAAACCAACTTGATAAAACTATCAAAATGGTTAAAAGTGATCGAGGAGGTGAATATAATGAATCTTTCGATGCGTTCTGTAGAGAACATGGTATCATTCATCAAACAACCGCTCCTTACTCACCAGAGTCGAAAGTAGTTGAGGAACGAAAGAACCGAACCCTTAAGGAAATGATGAATGCAATGTTGCAGGAATCTGGGTTAGCCCAGAACATGTGGGGGGAAGCTCTGCTTACCTCTAATTATATCATACACAAGATACCACACAAAGTCATTGGAAAAACTTCATATGAACTTTGGAAAGGTAAAGTACCTTCGTACAAATACCTGAAAGTGTGGGGGTGCCTAGCAAAAGTAGCAGTACCACTCCCGAAAAAGGTCAACATTGGACCTAAGACGGTAGACTGCATATTCATCGGATATGCACACAATAGCAATGCCTATCGTTTTCTTGTACATTAATCAGATATACCAGATATTCATGTGAGCACGACAATGGAGTCAAGGAACTTCAAAGATGAGTTTCCATGCAAGGATAAGGGAAATCCTAAGAGAACTCAGATGAACGAGATGCTAGCCATGAGGCAAGCACTTCTGGCACTTCTACAAACGAAGAAGCATAAGTAGAAGAATAAATTGACCTTAGACGAAGCAAGAGATCTCGTAAAGAAAAGACATTCGGCTCAGAGTACATAACGACATTTCAAGCAGAAAGTGGGCCAAGAAATTTCAATGAAGCCATGTCTACACCTAATGCACCTTCATGGAAAGAGGCTGCAAATAGTGAAATCAATTCCATTATATAAAATCATACATGGGAGTTGGTTGATTTACCGCCCACTTGGGTGCAAGTGGATATTCACTACGAAGTTAAAAATAGATGGATCCATAGATAAGTACAAGGCCAGACTTGTGGAGCAAGGATTCCGAAAAAAAGAAGGGTTGGATTACTTTGACACATATTCTCTGGTAACGAGAATAGCTTCGATTCGTATGCTGATTAGAATTGCAGCATTTAGAGGTCTTGAAAATCCATCAAATGGATGTAAAACCTGTCTTCCTAAATGGATATTTAGAAGAAGAAATCTACATGCATCAACCTAAGGGTTATGCCGCTCCTGGGCAAGAAAAGAAAGTGTGTAGGCTTGGGAAGTCATTATATGAACTTAAACAAGGGCCGAAACAATGGCACGGAAAGTTTTACAATGTAATGATGTCAAATGGCTTTCACACTAATGAATGTGATAAGTGCATATACATCAAAACTATTCCTCATGGATACGATTTTCTCTGTTTGTACGCCGATGACATGCTCATCATGAGAAGCAACAAAGATATAATCCAACAAATTAAGAATAAGCTTAGTGGAAAGTTTGATATGAAAGACTTGAGATTAGCAGATGTAATTATGGGAATTCAGATCACTCAAAATTCCGAAGGAATAATACTGTCTTAATCATTATGATGAAAATATCCTAGAACGGTTTAAGAACTACTCAAATGGGATAGTGAAAACTCCAATTGACCCTCAGCTTCATTTGACAAAGAATTCAGGTGAATCTGTGTCACAGGTGGAGTATGCAAGAGTAATCGGGAGTCAAATGTACTTGAAAAATTGTACTAGACCCTATTTAGCGCACTCAGTAAATGTACTAAGTCGCTACAAGAGTAGTCCATGTCATACTCACTGGAAGGCCATAACTAGAGTATTGAATTATCTGAGAAATTCTAAGAGTTATGGGCTTCATTTTGAAAAAGAACCAGCAATACTAGAAAGGTACAATTATGTGGGTACAATTATGCTGATTGGATTTCAGATTCAAGAAACTCTAAATCTACGAGTGGATATGTATTCACTCTTGCTGGTGGAGCAGTATCCTGGAAATCTTCGAAGCAAATACTCCTGGCCCGATCAACCATGGAGTCATAGTTCATAGATTTAGACAAAGCTGCAGAGGAATCATAATGGCTTCCGAACTTCTCTGGAAGATATCCCAATGTGGGAAAACCAGTGCCATCTCTACGCGTACACTATGATAGTCAGTCAGTATCTCACGAGCACTGAGTAATCTATACAATGGCAAACTCGTCATATACGAAGAAGACATAAGACCATTAGATATTTTTATCTCAAGTGGTGTAATTACGATAGATTACATCAAGTCGGCTGATAATTAAGCGGATCCGTTCACAAAAGCTTGCAGCAAGATCAAATTTTGAAATCATTAAAAGGAATGGGTTTAAAGCCTATGAACAAACATGACGTTTGATGGACACCCCGCATATGTCACTAGAGATCCCAAGATCTAGGTTCAAAGGAAACGGAATTGAGCTGATTCAGGATTGAGCACTATAACTCTGCCCAGTTCCTAAGATGATAAATAGTGATATATGTGTCTAATGAGGTTAAGCGTTGGCTTTTAATGATTCCATAGCTTTGTAATAGTAAAGCTGATGACAGATCACCTAGTGAGTGTAAAATGGGGCCATTTCTAGGTGAATGAATGTATGGCTATACTCTCTAACTTCACTCACGAATACCAGGCATGTTCAAGGCCACAATAAACATAATAGAGAACAAAGTTCTACGAGAAGATGTCGATGTGCGATATCTATTGTCTCGGTTTACATCAAAGTCTGGGTGGTTCAAGACATCATGTTCACCTCCTCATGGCCGAGTAAACCCGACAGATATTAAAAATGATTGGTTCAAAGCTGAAAAATGAAGGATTATGTGTGTTCATGGTGTAATTCTCATGTTACATCCTAGCACATAATCATCTAGGATCTAGGTGATTTGCAGTTGAATCATACAGATCAGGATCATTACCTCTTTTAGAGTGCAGCGGATTGATTGGTAATATCGAGATCACTTAGAGCAGATGATTACCGGCTCCTCCTAGGTATCCACACGCTTACAAGCTACTGGATCAGGCTGCTAGACCAAAGCTGGAACAACAGAGAGAGAGGAAGACGGCTCAGGTAAAATCGCAGGGAGTGTAGAATCATTTGGGCTTCCTGCGCTTTCCCTCTTCCTTATATGGGCCCAA
Source organism: Orychophragmus violaceus (assembly GCA_030180135.1). Taxonomy (NCBI): domain Eukaryota; kingdom Viridiplantae; phylum Streptophyta; class Magnoliopsida; order Brassicales; family Brassicaceae; genus Orychophragmus; species Orychophragmus violaceus. The sequence goes on along the minus strand of CM058234.1, from coordinate 59,635,063 downwards.
GTAATTAAACTAATGGCTCATTAGGCTTTTGGGCCCAAGGCCCAAATCAGACTGTCTTTTGTCTGGCCCAATTCTCTGTACAAATACAGTAAATGCCTTGCATCTTACCGTATTAATTCCATTTAACTTTCCCGTTAGCTATGGTGTGTGACCCTTAGGGATCATACAATACTGGTAATAAGTCCTAAACTTATAGATCATGAGCGGGCTCTAGCAAGTCATCATGATCACCCAGTATTTATGACTTATGTCTGATCTCAACACTTATCATACTTTCTAGAGATAGTACGGTAGATTTCAGGACATTCCCAACAATCTCCCACTTGTACTGGAATCCTACATTCCCTAATCCTTTTGTCTCAATATCTCGATCTGGCATAAGGCAAGATGCGTGTCATCCTTATATAGCCAGACCATGTTCATCGGACCAGATTTGATACTGACAATGCAAACGACTTGGGCAAGTCCGTTTGGGAGTGGCCACTCTCTTACCAGCTATCAAGTCTCCGATTGGCCTAGAGATATTACCTCCGTTAAACGGCAGGGACAAATCCCATCTTGTTCCATCACTATGAACTACACACTTTATAATACACCCAACCAAGGTCCTTATAGCTCCCAGTTACGAAACAGCGTTAGACAATGATCAAAGCGCATCACTCCATGTGCAGCCACATGCATGCGAACTCAGGTCTAAGGACTATACTCTATAGTCGTATATGAGAACCTCTTATGACACAGATATTAATATCTTGTAGAGTTCTCATCATCGGGCCATGTCCGGTCATATGCTCCCCTACATATACCTATGTGTCGACTTTGATGCCGCGCATCTATGACCCCTAGAAACTTGGTCATAAGTCTCAACACAATCTAGTCTCAAGTGGTTGTTGGTGTTCCAATTTCAACAACCTTCGACTATGGACACTATGATTTATGTCATTTCGTTAAATATGGGGTTTCAGGATCAAGTCTACTCATGTACTTCGATGGCCCATATATAATGACATGAATCATTTTGGAACGATTATTTATATCACAGTTAAAATAATCCAGAAATCATAGATTTCATAAACATAAAATATTATGTTTACATGAACCTTTCAAAACAACTAAATAAAGCCCTTTACAAACTCCCACTGAAATTAAGACTACATCTTAATTTCACTTATTCTACAGCTACAGTCCGCGACTCGTGCTTAGGCCTAAGGAGTGGCTTCGTTAATAGATTAGCAACGTTCTCATTCGTTGAAACTTGCTGATCTACTTAACAACTCTGTCATTTATCTCACGGAATAGGTTATACCTACCCTCAAGGTGTTTGGACCTCTGATGTGCAGCTAGTCTTATCTATGCTGGGAATCACATCAAGTTCAGTGATGAACTCTTCTTTCCAAACAACCTCTTTCGCCGCTACCCAAGCTGCGAAATGTTCAGTTTAAGTCATGGAGTCAGCAACAGTGCCTTGCACCGCCAGACAGACACAAGATATAACCAGACTGTGACCGGAAATCATCTTTGTCTGTTGGAAACTTGCCTTTCAGACTCTACTGACTTGCAGCACCTCACTTTCTCCGTAAATCAAGAACTTATCCTAAGTATTTTCCAAATACTTGAGGATATTCATTACGTCTATCCAGTGATTCTTTGCTGGATTTGACTGGTCTTTACTTGTCTTGCTTAACATTAAAGCAACATCAAAACAAGTACGTTTCATGGCATGCATGATAGATCCAATTGCCGACGCATATGGAATCTTATCCATGCATTCAAGCTCAGCAGATATCGTAGGACACTGTTTCTTGCTTAACGTAATGCCATGTGACATTGGCATAAAACCCTTCTTGGATTGCTGAAAACGTGTAGGACTTTGTCAATTTAAGAATCCTGACTTTGTCCTACCAGCTCTTTTGGATCTTTATCTTTAGATCCAAATCCAAGAACATATGTGGCTTTACCCATGTCAATCATAAAAACAACTCCCAAGCCAGTCCTTTACCGACTGCAGTATTGGAACGTTATTTCCGAGAATCAGTATGTCATCGACATACACTATGAGAAATGCAACATCGCTCCCACTTATCTATTAGTAAACGCACAGTTCAACTTCGTTTCTGTTCAAGTCAAAACCTTGACTACTTTAACAGAACGAAGATTCCAACTCCGATATGTTTGCTTCTATCCATGAATGGATCGATGAAGCTGACTTTCATACAGTATGATTTTTCGGAGTCCGGGCTCACCTTCGCTTCTGTGAATTTCGCAGGTTCGTCACTTTCAATGATCATCAGATCATGGCAATTAATCACGAGAAATCACTCTCGGATTAGTGACGGATTCATTCAGATCTGCGAAATTCAGGCTCTACAGGTGTAGATTCTACAGAAATCTGTAAATCCATCCGCTGCTCTCCCTCAACAGGTTGAGAAGCCTCCTGTATTTCTCGAATTTCTTCGAGTTATACTTTTACTCCCACTGTTCTTCTTGGAAAGAAACTTTCCTTTTAGAAAACAGAATTCCGAACAACCTAACTTCGTTTTCGGAATGGACGTAAAAAGTAACAAGCCTTGGTTTCCCTAGGACAACCAGCGAAGTAGCTCAAGTACAAATACTCAGTAAAGACGAATTTGGATCATTTCCAGTCCACATTTATGTGGTGTCTTTCAACTGATATTGGTGGAACTATTTCAGCGTAAAATTAGATATTTCTAGAGCGTTATTCTTAAAGAATATCATGGAAGATTCGTGTGACTCATCTTTAATCATTTCTAATAAGATCTGATTCTTTCTCACAGAAACACCTCAAGGTTTTCATGAGAAATGAGTTGTGAAACGACTTCACACTCATTCAGATGATCACACCATCAATGACTTAAGTATTCTCACTCGTGATCTAATCCAGAGTCTCAATACTTCTGTCACTCAGGTTCTATACCTCATTCTGGAACTCTTTCGACCATTTCAAAGAATTCCAACTCGTGTCTCATCAAATGAACACAGTCATACTCACTGAAATAATCAGTAGAGACAATGAAGTATAGGAAATTTTTCTCTGGAATTACTGCTCATCGGGCCACATACATGAGTATGTTCAAGGTCCAATAAGCCTTTGGGCTTTTCTCTAGCTCGGCTAAGATGGGCCCTTTGTCTTTTGGTCCAGTAAGCAGAATTCAAGTCTCATAAGATATCCAATCAAATGAGCCCAAAAGTCCATAACTATGGGATTTCTGAATCCGACTTACTCTATGTGACCAAAACATTTACGCCAAGAAAAATAAGGTTTAATTCATCAGATTTAAACCAATTCGGTATTTATGTTACATTTAGGCACTCTTTGGTTTAAGATATAAAACCCATTCCTTGAATAGGGTGCTACAATCAATATTTCATTGAGATCAAAAGAACAAAACTTGTCTTTTATCAAAATGAAAAACATTCAAATTCTTACAAGAAAATGAAAGACAACTCTGCTTAAAGCAGGTACATTGTAGTAATTACTTAATACAAAACCAAGCCTCAAAGGCATCTACAAGTGAAAACCCTACTGCTGAGGCAGCATCCATAGCTCCTTCCAGACATGCAGTTCCACTTGTCCTTCCTTCAACGTTCTACTGTTGCTTAGGCTCTGCATATTATAACAAATATCAGTGCCACAATTAGTATCCAATACCTATAAGGTAGAACTTGAAGTAACAACATGAATACCTGAGGAAGTAGTCTCATACATCAACTTCAACTCCTCATAATCTTCCATGAATTTTAATGCAATCTCTCTTCCAATGCCCAGTCTCTTTACAGTAGCAGCACTTACCAACGTAAGATGTATCTGACTCGGGCTCAGAAGACACACGCTTGCCATGATTCAAAATCTGGACAACTTTGTCTTCACCCTTGTCAGCATTAGGTTTAGTAAACCTACCCTTCTCCATTATGAGATTATACAGGGTACTCTTCACGTTTGGCTCAACTGTCTTGAGCATATCATGCAGTTCAGTCAGCGTCTTCGTTAAGCCTTTCTTGATATAGTTCCTTCTGAACTTATCATAGCTTGACGGCAGTGACTGCAGAATGATCTCAGTTGCCAATTCTTGGCTAACTGGATAATCCAGTTTCCTCAGGTTATCAATGTAACCCATCATTTTACTGACATGAGGACTCACTAGATGATCATTTGGTAGCTTGCAGCTAGTGAGAGACTTAACCAAATGGTATCTCTCCACTCTTACCTGCTCCTGAAATTTCAATTTCAGGCTGCTGATCATCTCTATTGGCGACTCCATGTTCTCATATTGCTTCAGCAAATCTGAGTCCATGGTAGCCAATATCAGACCACGCACATCTACCGCATCATTATAATGCTTATTCCAAGCATCATATACTGCATGAGAGGCATTGGACCCGATCCTCACGGGGAGAGCTCTCTCAAGGACATAGTCCTTTCTCTCCTGCCTGAGGACTAGCCTCAGGTTCCGCGACCAAGTCAAGAAATTTGATCCGTTCAATTTGTCCTTCTCAAGGACAGACCGGATCGAGAAAGTGTTTTGATTGTTTGTGCTAGTCATAACTGAAATTTAGAGATAAATAGAGTTTTAGTTATTTAGTTCATAAAAGAGTAATCTTAATAACTTATAAGAAAACTCGCATTGCATTCAAAATTTCTTTGTTTAACCTCATAAGAATGCAATGATTCCGAGACCCATGTTCAACTAAAACCAAAGTGGGCCACTGGCCGTCACCCAGAATTAGCTTTACTTGGTAAGCATGCACACAGCTAGTTATATCCATATAACTCTCGGTTGTGGATTGGGCCCAAGGCCCAATACACCAGATGTCTCAAGGCCCGGGACTCCCGATGGCCCAGTCAAGGAAACCAATCTCTTACAGCCAAATAATCACTAAAGTCTGGGACTCCCAATGAAATTAGTGACTATATACTACTTTACTTACGCAAAAACAGACACCTCACACTGTAAGCCATATCTGTAATTGAATAAGCGTTAAGTAGCTGACAAGATTGGGCAAGACATCCAAGCTTGATATTGTTTTTGAGGATTTTAGGTTTCAATAGATTTCCTCCCAAAAATAGAAGATTACTATTTTGGGAAACTTTCCAATTCAGGTAACTTACTAAATATGGAAACTATCTATTTAGGGAAACCTACTATTTTAGAAACTTTCTAAATTGGAAACATACTATTTTTAGAAATTTCCTAACATGCCAAAATTAGAAACTTCTAATTTCATGTTTTAATAAAGTTTTCGGTAGGGTCACAAATTATAGGCCCAATTCTTGGCCCAAGACCACAGAATTCCAATTGGCCCAATAATTTGACATAACCGAGTCGGTTCATTAATTCTGGTCCAAGACCAAATTAACTACTAAATCCAACTGGTTATTTACTAAAACAGACCAGCTCTAAATTATTTGGTCCAACCAAATCAAACTTAGACCAGTCTTCGGTTTAGGTTAAAATTCAATTTTGAATTTAAATCCGGTCTAACCAGAAATTAAATAATACCAATTGTATTAAATAATTTCCAGCAAACCGCGATTTGGGTTAACCGCTTGAACCACCAATTAAATTGGATCGGTTCGGTTAAGTCCAAAATCAGGAAGAAACACCTTGTGTTTTAGCCAATTTTGACCTAACTTGCGGTTTTGGCTAAAGCAGACAATGAACCACAATCGGTTTGATCGGTTCATTGTCGCGGGTTTGGGAAAAAACGAACAACAATCATTCAAAGCTTTGACGATTTAAGCAAAGGATCGTCATGCCCATTATTTTAATTCATGATTCATGATTAATTAAACAATTTTGACAAGTCAAAATCGTTATCCCATTAATCATTACCAAACAAACAATCGTGATATCAATTAATTATCAAAACGATTCCGACTCCATTAACGATAGTCAACAAGCGATTACACTCAAAAACGTTTCTTAATTAATTCATAAAGTCAACAACGAATTTGTCCTTTTCCACATCGTTTTATGCTTATGATATTACGATCATGGCATTAACAAACCTTATGCAAATTGATTCTCAATTAATTCAACAAGTGATATGACATTCACTAAAGACAAAATCTCCTTGTCAACATCAAACAAAGTCAAACCTTAATTCAATAATTCAATCGCTCATGACAATTACCTCACGATCAAGCCATATAAGGAAAAGACAAAAGCATGAACCTTAATCATACAACATCGATCGCTAATTATTGCTTGAATAATCGATCGCAAATTGATTAATTATTCACACGATCCAAAAAGCAAAAACCTAACGACCTAGGCTCTGATACCACTGAAGGATTATGTGTGTTCATGGTGTAATTCTCATGTTACATCCTAGCACATAATCATCTAGGATCTAGGTGATTTGCAGTTGAATCATACAGATCAGGATCATTACCTCTTTTAGAGTGCAGCGGATTGATTGGTAATATCGAGATCACTTAGAGCAGATGATTACCGGCTCCTCCTAGGTATCCACACGCTTACAAGCTACTGGATCAGGCTGCTAGACCAAAGCTGGAACAACAGAGAGAGAGGAAGACGGCTCAGGTAAAATCGCAGGGAGTGTAGAATCATTTGGGCTTCCTGCGCTTTCCCTCTTCCTTATATGGGCCCAAGTAATTAAACTAATGGCTCATTAGGCTTTTGGGCCCAAGGCCCAAATCAGACAAAAGACTGTCTTTTGTCTGGCCCAATTCTCTGTACAAATACAGTAAATGCCTTGCATCTTACCGTATTAATTCCATTTAACTTTCCCGTTAGCTATGGTGTGTGACCCTTAGGGATCATACAATACTGGTAATAAGTCCTAAACTTATAGATCATGAGCGGGCTCTAGCAAGTCATCATGATCACCCAGTATTTATGACTTATGTCTGATCTCAACACTTATCATACTTTCTAGAGATAGTACGGTAGATTTCAGGACATTCCCAACAAAAAATGCTACCTCTAAGATACATATACATTTTCGTATACTCTTGAAAGTCTGTCTAGTCTAGTCAAGTCTAGTCTAGTCGAGTGTATCTAGTAAATTGAGTTTGTCTAGATAGTTGCATTTGCATATGTTTAGAGTCATTTCTATTCATGTGGGGGATTGTTGGAACAATATTTTAATTAAGACATGTTAAAGACATGGGCTTTATTAAAAATGTGTTTGCGTGAAAAAATGAGTTAAGCCCATAAAGACATTGACTTTATTGAGAAGAGAAATTTCCTAATTGGTGGAAAATTGGTGGCCAAGTTTGTGTGCGGCCCAAGTCTGCAGACTTGGTGCACAAGTCGATTTATTTTCTAAACCTAGTCTTCTCTAATCCTATATAAAGGACCCCTTAGCCTCTCTTGTAGAGCATCCACAACGAAAATCAAACAGAGAAAAACACAAAAATAAGTTCCTTCAATTCCCTTCTGTTTTAGTTTTGTATCTAATTCGAGAATATCGTAGTTCATATGTTCGACAGAATCGATATCGAGTGTTGCGATACGATTTTCTATGGTTGTATCTTGAGACTCATGAATCTTGATTTGACCTGTCACACTACAGGTGATTTTTTTTGTTAAGGAAAAAGATCAAATCTCGCCTTCATGTATCCTGATTTCTACTCATTCTGTTAAATCGTTTTGATATCGTTTCCTTAACGTTTATTGTTTATTCGTGATTAAATCGCTTTATCGTAATGCTTATAAATTTTGGTTCTACAAAGATCAGTAATTTTAGGCCACTACTTGTCTTAAATCAAGGAACTGTGAATCTTGCATTGCAAAACCTCCTAAACTAGAGAAGCCTATGTACGGATGGGTTCGCTTGATATGTGTAGAGATTTGGATCTCACTTCTGTTTGTTTGGTTGAGCAAGAAAGTAAAAGACACAAAGAATTAACGAGTTCTAATCACGATGTGTGATCCTACGTCTCGGCCTGGAGCTTTCCAATAATCCACTACAACCACAAATTACAAGCTATTAGGGTTTCTCTCAATCTCTCTGATTACAGCTTACCCTAATCCCACACATGCTTAGCTTTATATACTAAGTCTATTACAAGGATAATTAGGTTAAACTAAACCTTATCCCAATAGAAATAAGACCGTTCCTAAATGACATACCCAGTCGCGGGCTAAGTCATAACTAATGATTTTCATCACCAAAGCCCAACAAATCTCCACCTTGATGACAATCACTTCCATGTATGACTCTTTTATCCTTGCAAACATGTGTAGCTCCAGACAGTTCCAGCACCTTAGTTCTCTTCTAAACCGAGAAAGCTCAAAGCCTTCTCAAACTTCTCCACAGGAAGAACCTTCGTCCACATATCATCCGGATTCCTCTCAGTCGGGATCTTCGACAGCTTCACTTCACCTGAAGCAACTATATCCCTGATGAAATGCATACTTCTTTTGATGTGCTTTGGTCGCTCATGATGTACATTGTTCTTGGCTAAGCTTAACGCACTCTGTGAGTCACACCAGATCTCCACTGAGTCTTGTTTGAAACCGAACTCCTCAGCCAAACCCCTTAGCCAAATCGCCTCTTTCACAACTTCTACCAATGCCATATACCCTGCCTCAGTTGTAGCCAACGCGAAAACATGCCGAAGACTCGACTTTCAACTAATAACGCTTCCACCAGCCGTGAAATCATAACCAGTAATCGATCTGCTTCTGTCCAGATCCGATGCAAAATCCGAATCACAAAAGCCTTCAACTTTGAACTCCTTGTTCCTCCTGAACACAATCTTCAAATCCTGAGTACCCTTCAAATACCTTAGTACCTACTTCACTGCATCCTGGTGTACCATGCCCGGCTTACTCATAAACCTGCTGACTAAGCACACTGCATAAGCCAGATCACATCTCGTTCCCAACATCACATACATAATGCTTCCAATAGCATTGGAGTATGGAATGTTCTCCATAATTGTCTCAATTTCATCATCCCTGATTGCAGACAGCTTGAATTGTGATCAATAGGCGTCGAAACTGATCTGGATTCATCCATATTGAATACCTGAAGAATCTTCTTGACGTAACCAGATTGAGACAATGTGAGAACTACACCTTCACTATCTCTCTCAATATCCATCCCAAGAATCCTTCTCGCTGCTCCCAGATCCTTCATCTCGAACCTACTACTCAACAAGTCCTTCACAACTTGTATCTCCTTCATATCCTTTGATGCAACTAGTATGTCATCAACATACAAGAGTAGGTATATGAAACCATTACCTTTACTCTCCTTTATGTAGACACAGTGATCATACTCACTTCTTTTGAATCCATGACTCACCACAAGTTGATCAAAGCACTTGTTCCACTGTCTTTGAGCTTGCTTAAGTCCATACAGTGCTTTCTCCAACAAGCATACTGATATATCATGTTTTTACCCATTTTATACCATGATATAAATGTGTTTTTAGTGTCTTTTGTGTTATTTTAGAGTCTTTTACAGGTTTAATCGGGTTTGGAGCTAATTGGAGATAATTGGAGTATTTTGGGACTTTTGGAGCATTTTGGCCGAGAGTTTAACTCACTGACCGATTTGATGATCATGCATCGATCGACACACCTTTGGTGTCGATCGACACACTAGCGAGATGGGCCGTACACGGCGGTTTAACAAGTTATGAAGATTTGCAGAGAAGCCCAGAATAGTTCCAGTATTTACACAGAAGCCCCAGCCGAGATTTTGCCTATATATTTAGAGTTTTGGCTTTTATTTTAGATACGCATTCATACTTAGAGCTAAGAGATTTTTAGAGCTTTTGGGGCTGATCTAATCCTATACTTCATCTATTTTGGAGAAGATTTCGAACCCCTTTATCTATTTAATTTCTTATATGCAATCTATTATTTCTATGATTTCTGTTTCATTAATCATGTCTGAGTAGATTCATAGTTAGGTTTAGGGTTTCTCATTAAGGATTTGATGACTTGCTAGACTTGTTTAATTCAGTTAAGGATTCACATGATTAGAATGTTCTTCGATCTAAATTGTGCTTAATGCTAGTTCTAACCTGATCAATTAGAATCTAGATCTTAGGTTGCTAAATACGACACGAGAGTGTGGTTTAGAATCTGAACTATTTAGGTTGAGCAATTAAACTATTCGCAAAGAGATTTGGTTTAGTTTAATTGTGAACATATCGAACTTGAAATTAATGCTGGTTTAATCTGTTAGTAATTGCAAAGAGATTTGGATTACTGCACTTAGACTTAGAGGATTTTCACAAAGAGATTTGGTTAATTCTATTTCTGTGATTTGAGTTCTAGAACTGAGTTTAATTTGATCCTGACTGATTAACTTGTCTGCTTGTCTGATTTCCTGAGAATTCCCTAGACTTAGCGCTTTTAGTTTATTGCTTTCACAACCAATTCCTGCTGCTGATTTACTTTCTCGCCTTGCTTTTATTTAAATTCACTACCTGCTTTTATTCCTATTATTAATCTCTACTGTTCTGATCTATCGAGACCAGTGTCCCTGTGGATTCGATAACCCTATATACTACATTGATATTGCTGTGCACTTGCAGTTAGTATAGGGAATAAAACCTGACCTATCAAGTTTTTGGCGCCGTTGCCGGGGACTCTTAGAGTCTTCGATAGGACCGAACTTAGGGTTTATACTAGGAATTTTTGTTTTTGTTTTCGTTTATTTTATTTTATTTTACTGATTTCTTCTCTGTTTTCTCTGTGTCGCAGGTACCGATTTCGCCTTGCGTCGATCGTTGCACCTCTTGTGTCGATCGTCACTAAGCGATTTGAGATTGAATCGATCGTTGCACTGTTAGCATCGATCGTTGCTTGACGATTACAGACAGTTTATGCAGAAGCGTGAAACTCAACACCAGAAGTCCTGCACAAGCTAAGCAGTTGATTGAGAACCTAGTGAGCAGCAACAGTTGCAAGACTATGGAAGAGAGGAGGAAGAAATCTGGTGGAAGTGTAGAGAATACAGAGATGGCTGAATTGAGATCTAGAATGGACACAATCTGCAATCTCCTGACTGGTAAGAAGGCTGTCCACTTTGCACAAGATGTAGAAGTAATTCAGACTGAGGAGGACACTCAGGAAGAAGATGTGAATTACATTGGAGGATCTGGTTTCCAAGGTAACATATTTGGTAATCAGCAGGGAAACAGATTCTTCAATGGAGAACAGAAGAGTGCCTTCGCAGGCAATCAAAGCTCAGCTGGTTTTGGAAAGACAAGTGGTTTTCAGAAGCCCTTTGGACAAGGTGCTCAGAGAACCTATGGATCTTCATCTTATTAGACTCCTCCTGCACCTACAGCTCATGAGAGTAGATTAGAAGCAATGATGGAACAACTTATGGAGAGTCAGACCAAGAGTACTGTGGAGAACAACAAGAAGTTAGATGCTGTCTACGAGGATCTCAATGGAAAGATCGAGTCTATGAACAGTCACATGAAGCAGTTGGATACACAGGTGAATTAGATTTCCAGCTCTATGAAAGGAAAAGGAGTAGCAGACACTCATATTAAAGCCTGGTCTGTGTACATTAATGATGGATCTCACCTAGGTGAAAAATTTGAGCTAAGTACAGCTGAATTGGTGAAGGAAGAAGAAATCTCGGATTTTGGAGAAAATCTCTCGGGTGAAAAATACAGTGTTGCATCGATCGACACACATCTAGTGTCGGTCGATGCAGGTCATGAACAGACAGACTTGCCGAATGATAATGGTATTGATGCAGATTTGAACCTTGATAGCTTATTCTCTGGAGTCTCTGAGATTTCTCAACAGGAAATCTATGCGCAAATCATTAGACAACACTCCTCAGTGTCTGAAGTAATCAAGCAGGAAATTGAAGAGCTTAAGAAGCTCGAGGAGATTGGTGAAGAATTGGAAGAAATTCCATCCTCTTATGATCCACCATATCACCCATGTGTGCAGATGTATTTGAACAAAATGCTGCCTTTAGATGAGGAGCTGAGAGACTGGGTGATTGTAGTTCCTCAACATATTAGTGATGTTCTGCTGACTAAGATCCCGAAGAAGCTGCCAGACCCTGGAGTCTTTGTGCTTAACTGTTCTATCTTCGAAGATAGTTTTAGGCGCTCTCTTTGTGATTTAGGAGCTGCTGGAAGTCTTATGCCATACTCTGTGGCAGAGAAGCTGGGAATGCTGGATTTTAAGCCTACTAGGACCTCTCTTGTCCTAGCTGATCAGTCTATAAGAGTCCCGGAAGGACTTCTTGAGGACATCCCGGTGAGAGTTGGAACTATTTAGTTCCAACAGATTTCCTAGTACTGAAATATGACTGTGATCCGGATGAAGCGTTGTTACTTGGAAGACCATTTTTGGCTACAGCGGGAGCGGTAATTGATGTTACGAACAGCCTGATAGACCTCCATCTGGGAGATGAACCGCTGCGTTATGAGATGGATAAGCTGCGAAAACCACTGATAGATGGGCAGACATTCACCATCATGGAAGCAGATGATGGGCAGCCGGATGGCATTGTGATTTTAGATCCTGGAGCGCATTTTACTCCATCTTTTCTTGGACACGAGCATTCTATGACAGCCTACTCGCCACCCTGGATGAGGAGACTTGAACGGGGACAGAAAAAGTCTCTGTCAAGATCTCTCGGTGCCTGAAAGATCTTGTTCGTCCGGTCAAGCTAATGAACTTAAACAAGCGCTGAGTGGGAGGCAACCCACTGTTAGGTTTAGTTATTTTTCCTTTTCATTTTTGGTGTTTTTCTTAGGATTTCACGTTTTTATTGGTTTTTAAGTTTCAGATACAGAACTCGAGTCTGGAGGTGTGTAACGATCGATGCACTTGTGCACCGGTCGTTGCAAGGAGATTTGACGAAGAGGGGTAATCGCATTGTGACGATTATTGCTCATACGCAACGGTCGTTGCAATTGGTTCAATAGCAAAATTAAGGTACGCGCTAAACCGGAAATCGATTTCGATTTGACCAGCATCGGTCGTTGCCCTTAAGCAACGATCGTTGCAGACACGACCGAGGTAAGTGGCCTTAAACCCTTCTCTTCTCTTTTCTTCCTCATTTCGCCGTCCGTACACCGAACCTCCACACCTAAAAATCCCGATTCCTCATCATTTTTCTTCGATTCAATCGCTAATACTTCCTATTTCACACTCTAAATCCGTTTCTTTAGCTCATATCTCAAGAATCCAAGGTAATGTACCTAAATTTTTCAAATTTTCGGATTCAATTTTAGGGTTTTAGGGTTTGAGAATTTTGAACTGAAATTTGATGAGGCATGCGTAATTAGACCGATTTAGGGTGATAGGTTATGATTTTGAGCTGATTTGCGATAATGTGGCACGAATTTGGACTGAATTTTGGCTGATTGTTTGCGTCGAAATCGCCTTGCAATGGTCGTTGCATTTATGCAACGGTCGTTGCTTTGCGATTTTGGGAAATGTTCGATAAATGAAATCGCCTTGCAACGATCGATGTCTTATATGCAACGGTCGTTGCTTCGCGATTTCACAGAGAGTAGCCGAAACTTATATTGTTTGAATTTTGTTTCTTTTGCAGATGGCATCTCGCAGATAGCCCCGCAAGAAGCAAGCGACAGCATCAACAGCCACGAGACAGTACATTCCACCACCTGAGTGGTTTCACAGAGACTCTCAACCACCTGAGCCATACGTTAGAGAGGGCCTAGCAGTAGCACTGCCTTGGCCCTGAGCAGATATGACGGAGATCCCTACAGCCAGACAGTGGCCAAGGAACATTCGCACGTTCCTCAGGACTGCAGACTTTACAGAGCGACCACTGCTTAACCAGTGGGATGAGTATGATTCGCTTCTCTACAGTGGTTGGTGTGGTATGACCATCAAGCCAACCAAGTTCGCTGACTACTCTGCCTGCAAGATTCTGGGGATCGATGAGCAGGTACTTGCTGTGTGCAGAGGCATTGGTCTAGGGACAATGCCAATGCGCCCTTACGATCTCTGTCCTGAGCTGGTCAGGCAGTTGCTAGCCACTTGCAGAGTGGTTTACTCAGATCCCGATAGCAGGAGCGCTACAGGAGGTATCTTTACCTTCATGAGTTGGGGAGTCAGGTATCGGATTCCTCTACTAGATCTCTGCAGGATCTATGGGTTCAGTACTGAGCCCAGGCGCATTGCCATGCCACTTGACTGGGATCCAGATGAGGCTCGATCATTCTGGGAGTGTATTGGCAGTGGTCGATACAACTCCAGGACCACACCGGTGAAGATGATGAGGCATCCTGTGCTGAGATATGTCTCGCGTATCTTGTGTTGGAGCTTGCTATGCAAGTTTGAGTCCAACAAGATGCGCAAGTATGAGATGGAGATGCTGTTTATGGGGCTGCGAGATCAGTTTAGAGGTTCTGGCGTGAGAGATCCTACTACGGGTCTCAAATTGGGAGCTGTCTTTGCTTTGCATTTGTGTGATCTGCAGACGAAGCCTTTTGATGGAGTCAGTACTGAGACGGTAGGGAGCTTGCTTACTCCCATTTTTATGCATTGCGGGATTCCTCTACAGGGCACAGAGTGTGATAGAGACAAGGAGTTCCTGGACTTCAGCCATTTGCAGAGCGCTACCTGGCTCAAGGAGGAGCGCATTTGGGTTTATCAGGACCCGACCACTGGGATGTGTGGTATAGAGCTTCCTGCTGCTAGGTGGACACAGATTGATACATTGGAGGCTCTGAGATTTCAGCCTCCAGAGACTGAGCAGCGTGGGATTCCTACTATGGCTCATCCACTGGGAGAGCCTTCCACACGAGCTTCGACCTCTGCTGCCCCTGCGCCTGCGCCTGCTGCTTCCCCGGTTGATGTTGGCCCTTATCCTGAGATCACAGTACCCTACGGTGATATGTCTGAGGCTGAGTGGAGAGAGCGTAGTGATGGGATCTGGAGGACCGTTTGGGAGTGGATGCGTGGCTGCACTTGCAGGAGACAGCCACCAGTTCATCAGCCCGTCCCTGCTTCACGACATAGACAGCGTTCTCCTACGGACGTCAGTGATACTAAGCGCTATGGAGGGATTGATGATAGCGAGTGAGCGTAGCTGTCATCTCTTGATTATCGGTTCTGTACTCTGATTTTCTTTTTATCTTTTCTTGCACTTTTTCTTTTATTTTGCTACTATGTTTGGATGGTTCTACTTGATTAGATACATTTGTTGCTTCGGTTTTACTCTGTTTCTAGTGTTTTCAGCTTGCAGGTTTTGAAAATGACATAACCCGACGGACTAACCTGCTAACTTGCTGACTGATCCGATGTACGCAGTGCGTCGATCGACACACCACTGTGTCGATCGTCACAATACGACAGAAACCGCATTGCAGCGATCGTTGCGGTCCTGAGCAACGATCGATTATACACGAAAAATCGCCTAGCAACGGTCGATGCACTTAGTGCAACGATCGATGCCTGAGTGCGACAGAGGTAAAACCCGAGAGAACTTAACCATCCATAAACAAATTTTTATTTTCTTTCTTTTGCCAATCATTCGCTTGACACTACTGGGGACAGTGTGTCTTAAGTGTGGTGGAGGTTCTACTAACTTCTTTCTTTTGTTTTCTTAGAGTCAGTTAAAATTTTCAAAATTTTTGTTTTATTGAGTCAAAATTTGTTTAAGTAAGAAACAATGATTTTTTGAGAAGATTAGCAGCACTTGCAGGAACTTAAGTAACAATTGGGATGAAGCTGCAGATTATCTCTGACTATTAGAAAACCCAGACATGGATCAACCTACTGAGGACACCCACATCACTTCAGGTATCAGAGGATCCTTTTACTGACTTCACCCTAATACTGACTTAGATTTTCTCACCTAAGGGCTTGGTATACTTTGTGTCGGATTCCCTTGTTAGTTCTGACACAGCCTGTAAACCTGTCCTATTTAGTTCCCTTCTCCCCTTCCAAAAAAAAAAAAAAAGATAATAAACTGAGGATGAGTTAGTAACTCCGAAGTGGTCATGGGAATGGTAGCAAACACTATTTTCTCTCATGTGATCCATGGAATGTTTCCAAAGTACACCCCTTAACGGGAAGAGCACTGATAAAAAAAATAAAATGATACTCAATGGGGAAAAATCAGAATGCTAAGGAAGGGAAAAGAGAAGAAAGGGACAAGAGAAAGATAGTATGGTGGTCTAGAGCTGATAAGGTAAGAATCCATGTGCCTTTGATCGATACTCCTTAGGTAAGACCGCACTTAAATACTTGCAGAAGTCAGTAGGGAGAATTTGAATGCTTGAATGTGATTGTGGAGTTTACTTAGGACAGTTGCTAAGTGTGGGGGAAGTATATGTTGGTCTTGATGTCTGCAGGTTGATTCTTTCATGTGGATTACTAAGGAGAATCTGAGTGTTGCTGCTTCTAAGATGAAAAGAGTTTCTGAAGAGTTTTCAAACCTCTTCACTGCATTTTAGTTGTCTGTTTTGCTTGAGGGCAAGCAAAGGCTGAGTGTGGGGGAGTTGATATATCATGGTTTTTACCCATTTTATGCCATGATATAGATGTGTTTTTAGTGTCTTTTGTGTTATTTTAGAGTCTTTTACAGGTTTAATCGGGTTTGGAGCTAATTGGAGCTAATTGGAGATAATTGGAGTATTTTGGGACTTTTGGAGCATTTTGGCCGAGAGTTTAACTCACTACCCGATTTGATGATCATGCATCGATCGACACACCTTTTGTGTCGATCGACACACTAGCGAGATGGGCCGTACACGGCGGTTTAACAAGTTATGAAGATTTGCAGAGAAGCCCAGAATAGTTCCAGTATTTACACAGAAGCCCCAGCCGAGATTTTGCCTATATATTTAGAGTTTTGGCTTTTATTTTAGATACGCATTCATACTTAGAGCTAAGAGATTTTTAGAGCTTTTGGGGCTGATCTAATCCTATACTTCATCTATTTTGGAGAAGATTTCGAACCCCTTTATCTATTAAATTTCTTATATGCAATCTATTATTTCTATGATTTCTGTTTCATTAATCATGTCTGAGTAGATTCATAGTTAGGTTTAGGGTTTCTCATTAAGGATTTGATGACTTGCTAGACTTGTTTAATTCAGTTAAGGATTCACATGATTAGAATGTTCTTCGATCTAAATTGTGCTTAATGCTAGTTCTAACCTGATCAATTAGAATCTAGATCTTAGGTTGCTAAATACGACACGAGAGTGTGGTTTAGAATCTGAACTATTTAGGTTGAGCAACTAAACTATTCGCAAAGAGATTTTGTTTAGTTTAATTGTGAACATATCGAACTTGAAATTAATGCTGGTTTAATCTGTTAGTAATTGCAAAGAGATTTGGATTACTGCACTTAGACTTAGAGGATTTTCGCAAAGAGATTTGGTTAATTCTATTTCCGTGATTTGAGTTCTAGAACTGAGTTTAATTTGATCCTGACTGATTAACTTGTCTGCTTGTCTGATTTCCTGAGAATTCCCTAGACTTAGCGCTTTTAGTTTATTGCTTTCACAACCAATTCCTGCTGCTGATTTACTTTCTCGCCTTGCTTTTATTTAAATTCACTACCTGCTTTTATTCCTATTATTAATCTCTACTGTTCTGATCTATCGAGACCAGTGTCCCTGTGGATTCGATAACCCTATATACTACATTGATATTGCTGTGCACTTGCAGTTAGTATAGGGAATAAAACCTGACCTATCACATACATAGTCCTCTTTTCCCATGACAACAAAACCTTTTGGCTGCTCCATATAGATCTCCTCTTCAATCAAACCATGAAGAAATGCAGTCTTAACATCAAGCTTCTCCAATTCCAGATCTAAACTCGCCGTAATTGATAGAAGAAACCTTATTGAGACATACTTCACTACAGGTGAGAACACATCCTGATAATCAATACTCTCCCTTTTAGAATATCCTTTGGCTACCAACCTAGCCTTGTACCTCGGTACTTCCATCCCTGGTATACCTGGCTTCAACTTGTATACCCACTTGCAACAAATTACTTTTCTTCCTTGAGGCCTTTTGACTAACCTCCATGTCTTGTTCTTCTCTAGAGAACTCATTTCTTCATTCATACCTCCATTCCAAATAATTTTATCCCTACTTTCAATTGCTTCCTGATAATCTCTTGGTTCTTCAGAACACATTTCAACAGCAGCTATTAAGGCAAATTTCGCCAAATCATAGTCTTTTAGATACACAGGAAGCTTTGACTCTCTTCTTATCCGATCTCGAGTCAATCTGTAATCATCCTGAGGTATATCATCTCTTAAAGGGAGTAAGGGCCAAGTTCAGCTTCGGTTCAGCGAAGTTTGCAGAGTGGTTTTGGTAAAAAGTTGCGGTGGAGATCTCTCGCCTCAGAATTCGGGACGATTTTTTTTAAGGAGGGGGAGAATTGTAACATACCAAAACCCAAAGCCCAAAAATTTTGAATAAAAAGAAGGAAAGCCCAAGCCAAAAGCCCAAAACCCCTCTTCCTTTTCCAAAACCCTAGTCTCCTTCTTATAAATAGGTGCCTCCCTTCTTGGAAAAGGTGAAAAAAGAGATCACTAGCGAAGCCCTGTCCCTCCGGCGAGCCACCAGCCGTCGCAGCCATCTCCGGTGAGCCACCATCGTCCGATCTTCCCTTCTCTTCCATGGATCTCTCTTCGTTCTTCTCTCCGGTTAAGTGGTTCTCCATTCTCCTTCGATTCTTCTATTTTCTTATTTCCCTTCTCTAGATCTGAGATCTAATCTCCTTTCTTCGATCTACCACTTTTCCAAACGCAGATCTGAGATCGATGCAATTCGGACCATCAGATTGATTCACGTTTTCCCGTCGAACCGTAAGGGAACACGAAACGCACAATATGTCGTTGGAAAGCCCTCGATCTCAGATTTCCAGAAAGGTAAGAATCACCAATTCAGACTTACCGTTTGGAAGTTATGATCTGTTTTCTAAAACGTGTATGTTCTTGACGAATCTGTTTTTAGTTTGGTTCAAATCAATTTCCAACTTTCCAGTTTAACCTGGATCGATCCGGTTCAATTGGGTCTGGTTCGGTTTACTCCGGTTTGATCCAATTCTAAATCTAATTTCCGGTTTTCAATTTTAATTTCTGGTTCGGTTCGGTTTTCAATTTCAAATCCGGTTTAATCCAGTTTCAATTTCCAATTTCCCGGGTAGTTTGGTTCGGGTTGACCAGGTCGTGTCGGGTTGACTGGGTTGGGTCAGGTCGACCAGTTCGGGTCGGGTTGACTGGTCTGGTTCGGTTTAATCCGGTTTGGTTGGTTAACTACTTCAATTGACCATAAATAGACCATCCCTAACCCGAATTGAGCGAACTGAAAGCTTAATTCACTTCTTTTTCCGTCCTCTTTCCAGAAATGATGTACGATCGGACTAATGGAACTTCCAAATTACACTTTTTCCCTTTCTTTGGCCAAGGTGAGGATCGGTCTTGACCCATGCTTATTCCATTTTAATTCCGGATGCAAGTCCTTTGTTAATGTCGTCTTTCCTAGGTAGTTTAGGATTGGTAATGTTGCGCTATGTGATTGATTGTTGAACGTAGAATGGATAGGTTATCACTTAAACCGAAAACGTTGCTTGTGTGATGGCTATGTATGGTAGAACTGTTTTAGGGATTGAGTGGCAGGGCGCGTAGCGGAATTGTGCGCGTCCTTGATCATCGGAGGAGGGTCCTGAAGAGCCCTCCCATGGTGGTGTGATGTGGTTCGAAGGTTCGCAAGCCGCTTGTTTTCTTTGGACAGGGCATAGTGGCCGGTCCGTGGGGTGCGGTTAGGGGAGGCAGCCCTAGGTCCGTAACAATAGACATGTAGTTATTTGTAGGTTGACTGTAATGTGCCTTCGGGCATTGCGTGTAAGGTGATATTAGCTTAGAACTTGTCTCGTAGTTGTGTGGCGTAAGCCGGGATCGCGGATTCCTTAGTCTGCCCTCACTGGGTAATTGTGTTTGAAACAATTACTCAGGCCTCTCTTTTCCTTCCCCGTTCCTTTTCCCCTCGCAGGTCCGGATGCAGGATTGACGATCGATCGATGCTTTTGGTGTATTTGAACCAAAGAAAGTGCACAGGATTCCTGGGACCAGATTGAGAAGGCAGCCGGTTGGACCGTTCCGGTTCAACGGGTGCCCTAATGCCGCATCTAATTTGGTATCAGAGCCAGGTTAAGGTCCCCTAGTGCTGTCCTAGGGGATCAACTTTCATTGTTTTCCCAAAACTGTGTTTTCAAAATTTTCAAAAGTGTTTGCAAAATTATAAAAAGTGGCTACTTTGCAAAATGCTTTTTCAAGCGCCAATTATATCTTCGATTATTCTCCACGCTGGTCCTAGTCTAGATAGAATTTCTCCTTGTAGGTTGGGGTCAGTGTCTTCAAACCTTAGTGGTGCTACTGCCTTTAAGATGTGTGCCGAGATGTATGTCGTGATGTGTGTCGTTGAGGTGTATGTTGGGATGTATGTTGGGGTGTGCGCCTACAGGGTAGTCGGTACTAATGAGGTGTGTGTTGGGGTCATCGTCTGTTCGGAGTATTGTCCAACCAAGCGTGCTAAGTCGATAAGGATGTGGAGACATTCAGGCGAGTGGCGAATGTGGGAGTGTTGCTAGGAGCATTGTAGGAGCTGCAAGGAGTGCTGCAGGAGGTGCAAGAGGTCGATGGAAAGACCGGATTGCAAGAGGTCGATGGAAAGAACGGACTGCAAGAGGTCGATGGAAATACTGGATTGCCAGGAAGCCATAAAAAATGGCGGAGTTCGAATTGGAGTAAGCGGCAAGAGTTGTTCGTGGTGTTTGGTGCACAAGGAGCATTTGGAAACTGTCTAAATCGCTTCTAAGTATGGAATCTTAGAATCAGATTTGTGACATCAACTTCGATGAGTTATGGATGGCTCGTTGGAAGCATGATCAAGATGGAAGCTGGAGAAGATCTTCGCGGTATGGCAGGCTTGAGATTCAACGGTGGAACCGGAAAGGAAACGGTATGCCTTGGAGTTCTTGTGGATTACTGGAGCAGCTAACGGATTTCCTCAAGAGGGAAAGAAAATCGTAGAAGCGTTTTGGGAAGTGGCGTTGTGGCATTTGGAATTTCTTAGTCAGCTGGACTTCGGTTGGTTGCAAGCGCAAGTGGACAAGGCATGTTATTGGAGATGGAAATCCAACGGAAGAGTGTTAGGAAAACACTATGGTGGATTGGCAAGAAGCTGCAAGGAGGAGCAAAGGAGGGCAAGTTTAAATTAGGAAGGAAACCCAAAGGATGGTGTTTGGAAAGCACCACAGCTGGATCAAAAGGTAGGAAACCTCGAGCTAGAAGTCAGATTGGAAGACGGTTTGGAAATCAGAGTGCGCAGCGGAAGCATGATGGATCGTTCCCCACACGTCGGATAGCCATAATGGACATGGTTAACCTCATCGGTCACCAAGGATAAGCAAGGATGTCTGCTTGTGTGACAGCCAACATCATAGTGCCTGGTAATGGAAAACCATCATAGAAAATCCATTTCGAAGTGGATGATACACTGTGGCACGGTAATGGAAACCGTTGAGGATAATTGCGTTGGAAGCGGGGCATCTTATTCAATACTTAGAACCACTTGAAGGATGACTGTTGTTTCTAAATGTTGGAAGCATTAGCTATGACACTGGTCGGTCCCTTTTTCATGTTGCTAAGCGTCAGTATTGACCATTCTTAAGGACAGTTGGAACTCGTTCGACTCAAGCGGGAAACAGAATGTTCTAGTGGAGTTCTTCTTAACAATGAAAGCTGGAATGGTAACCCATCATCTCAAGTTGGAGATAGACCCTAATGGACATGTGCGGTAGCATTTGCCATTTGCGTTGCTTTTTGGAAGCTACTAATGAATTGGTATCAAGGAGAAGGACATTTCAGAGGGTGGTTTGAAATTGGGGGGGGGGGGGGGGAGAAGCATTCTTTTCGATTCGAGGATAAGATCTCTTAAAGCGAGTAAGCGGCCAAGTTCAGTTTTGGTTCAGCGAAGTTTGCGGAGTGGTTGTTGGTAAAAAATTGCAGTGGAGATCTCTCGACTCAGAATTCAGGACGAATTTTTTTAAGGAGGGGGGGGGGGAGAATTGTAACATACCAAAACCCATAGCCCAAAAATTTTGAATAAAAAGAAGGAAAGCCCTAGCCCAAACCCCAAAAGCCCTCTTTATTTTCCAAAAACCCTAGTCTCCTTCTTATAAAATAGGTGCCTCCCTTCTTGGAAAAGGTGAAAAAGAGATCACCAGCGAAGCCCTGTCCCTCCGGCGAGCCACCAGCCGTCGCAGCCATCTCCGGTGAGCCACCATCGTTCGATCTTCCATTCTCTTCCATGGATCTCTCTTCATTCTTCTCTCGGGTTAAGTGGTTCTCCATTCTCCTTCGATTCTTCTCTTTTCTTCTTTCCCTTCTCTAGATCTGATCCTCTGTGGTGATAGATATGAGATCTAATCTTCTTTCTTCGATCTACCACTTTTCCAAACGCATATATGAGATCGATGCAATTCAGACCGTCAGATTTATTCGCGTTTTCCCGTCAAACCGTAAGGAACCATGGAACGCACAATATGTCGTTGGAAGCCCTCGATAACAGCTTTCCATAAAGGTAAGAATCGCCCAATTCTGACTTACCGTTTGGAAGTTATGATCTGTTTTCTAAAACGTGTATGTTCTTGAATCTGTTTTTGGTTTGGTCCAAATCAATTTCCAACTTTCCGGTTTAACCTGGATCAATCCGTTTCAATTGGTTCTGGTTCGATTTACTCCGGTTTGATCCAATTCTAATCTAATTTCCAGTTTTCAATTTCAATTTCTGGTTCGGTTCGGTTTTCAATTTCAAATCCGGTTTAATCCAATTTCAATTTCAAATTTCCCGGGTGGTTTGGTTCGGGTTGACCGGGTCGTGTTGGGTTGACCGGGTTGGGTCGGGTCGACCGGTTCGGGTCGGGTTGACCGGTCTGGTTCGGTTTAATCCGGTTTGGCTGGTTAACTTCAATTAACCATACTAGACCATCCCTAACCCGAATTGAGCGAACCGAAAGCCTAATTCACTTCTTTTTCCGTCCTCTTTCCAGAAATGATGTCCGATCGGACTAATGGAAATTCCAAATTATGATTTTGCCCTTTCTTTGGCCAAGGTGAGGATCGGTCTTGACCCTTGCTTATTCCATTTCAATTTCAGGATCGCGGATTCCTTAGTCCGCCCTCACTGGGTAATTGTTTTTGAAACAATTACCCAGGCCTCTCTTTTCCTTCCCCGTGCCTTTTCCCCTCGCAGGTCTGAATGCAGGAATGACGATCGATCGATGCTATTGGTGGAATTGAACCAAAGAAAGCGTGCATGATTCCTGTGACCAGATTGAGAAGGCAGCCGGTTGGACCGTTTCGGTTCAACGAGTTCCCTAATTCCGCGTCTCCGGTTCGCTGGGAGACGGGTGTTACAGTCTTGTTATTTGATTTCTCATTAAAGTAAAAAGTTTTGTTTGATTTGTTTTTCATCTTTTTGCATCTAGTTTATACTTGTCTTTTGCATTTCTATAACCATAATTCGTCATTGCAAACTTATCTCTTGTTTATCCTATTTGAATTACTTGTAGATCATAAAAATAAAATAAAAAGGGATTAATTTACTTTATGGCAATTGGCAAATTTCCAGTCTCCCGTTTATATATAATATCAACTATTCAACAATAATTTCAAAGTGATTCTGAAATTATGTTTCCTTTGTTCGTACGAGGTACCTTCCAAAACAAATCCTAGACGAACATGGAAAACTTGGAGGAAGAAAAACATTATAAAACTTATGAGGGCAATTGGAACCATGAAGATATCGAGCAGAATGTGGATCCATACAAGTCAGGTTGTGAGGGATCGTGGTCCTATGTTAATTATTCTATCTCAGGTTATGGAGATGATCTTGGAAAAGACGAGCTTGAACCAAAGCCATCAGATTTCAGCCACGGCCACACCAATCAATTGATTTGGTTTAGAGATGGAGACATCGGACAAGAAGGGGATATATGAGAGGACCATGAAGGCTTGTGGCATGAAGAGGCTGATTCTCATTTCAGTCTAGAAGAAGGAAAAGATCCAGAACTGTAAAGATTCAATCATGGAGATGAAAAAAAATCAGTTTATGGATCCTTACCGCGACTACAAGTCGTGGTACGAAGAAACAGATTCGCAAATTAGTATGGTAGAAGCTGATTCGATAAATAAAGAACCATGGAGCCAAGATGCTGGATCAGAAGCAAGCTATGATGTTTAATTGATATGATCAATGTTTTAATCCCTAGATCTACATTGCAAGTGCACAGAAGCGACAGTAGTATATAGGGTATCGAAATCCACAGAGACTCTAGACCTTACGATAGATTGTAGAATTGTCAAGTTAAGCTAGGTGAAACAGAGAATAAGCAGTAAATCAGAACAGAACATAAAGTAAATCAATAGCGAGAGTGGTTTTGTAAGCAGGTACTAAAAGCGTCAAGTCTAGGGAGTTCTCAGGAAATCAGACAAGTAAATTAACTATCAGTCAGGATCAAATTAAGTTCGGTCCTAGAACTCAAACACAGATATAGAATTAACCAACTTTCGTTGCGAGAATTCTCTAAGTCTAATAGCAGAAACCCAAATTTCTTTGCAATTCCTAACAGATTAAACTAGCCTTAAGTGCAAGTTTGATTTGTTCACAATTCAATTAAACCAAATTTCTTTGCGGATAATTCAATTGCTCAACCCAAATAGTTCAAATTCTAAATCACACTTTCGTGTCAATTTAATAACCTAAAGTCTAGATTCTAAGTGATCAGGTTAGAAACTAGTATTAAGCACAATTTAGGTTGAAGAACAAATAAGTTATGAATCCTAAACTGATAGATTAATCTAACAAGTCATGAAAACCTTTAAGAGAATCCCTAAACCTAACTATGAATCTACTCAGACATGATCAATGAAACACAAATCAATGAATGAATAAATTGCATAAATAGAGAGTAAAGAATAAAAGGGGTTCAAAATCTTCTCCAAAAGCAGGAAGCAGTACAGGTTCAGATCAACCACAAAAGCTCTAAAATCTCTATGCTCAAAGTATGAAAGCGTATGTAAAACGTAGCCTAAACAATGGCTTAAAAACCCTAATATAATGGTCTAATCACGGCTGGAGCTTCTTTGTAATTATGAGAAACTTCTGGGCCAAAGTGCAATTTCCAAAATCTTCATTAAACACGCCGAGAATTGTCTGACTCGCGTGTGCATCGATCGCTGCACGAGATATGTCGATCGATGCAGATCTCTGTTTTGGACAGTGAACTCTTCCTCTCGGCCAAATGCTCCAAATAGCTCCAGAATGTGCCATAATCTCCAAATCCGCTCCAAACGTACCTAGACCTGTAAACATACCTAAAAGACTCCAAAACATAATCAAAGACTCGATAAATAAGACATATACCATGGTTAAAAACCCTAAAATCCATGGTATATCAATTCCCCCACACTTAGCATTTTCTTGCCCTCAAGCAAAACAGAGAACTAGAATATGGTGAAGAGGTTTGAAATCTTTCAGAAACTCTTTTCATCCTAGAAGCAACAACACTCAGATTCCCCTTAGTAAGCCACTGAAAGATTCACCTGCAAGACATCAAGACCAACATATACTTCCCCCACACTTAGCAACTTACCTGAGTAAACTCCACAATCAATCCAAAGCATTCAATCTATATAACTGGCGGCTATAAAGGCATTGCTTAGGCGTATCTTGAAGTGTGTGTAGAAACAGGGATGGAACAAGAAGGGATTTGTCCCTCCTATATAACAGGAGATAAATATCTCAGGGCCCATCGAAGATTTGATACTGAGAAAATGCATGGTCGTGCTCAAACGAGGTGATTGCCAGTCGTTTGTTTTATCAGTATAGATCAGGAGTTCGATGAACATGATGTTGGCTATAATAAGGATGACACAGTTTCGTGCCTTATGCCATATCGAGATATAGCGATAAAGGGATTATTGGAATAGATGATTCCAGTACAAGTGGGAGATTGTTGGGATTATGTCCTGAAATCATATTGTACTTACTCTGCATGATAGTTGTATTGTCGAGATCGGACAATCCATGTGATACTAGGTGGTCATAATGTTTTGCTAGAAGCCGCTTATGACAAATGAGTTGTAACTCATTGCTAGTATTATGTGGACCTACAGGGTCACACACCTAAGCAAACTGGATGCACTTTATATGGGATTGATCATTGGTATATGGTCTGGTCAATGTGTATTGGATACACATTGAATTCGAGTTTTAAGAGGTGTGTCGATCGACACTATTGATGTGTGTCGGTCGAAACAAGGCACAGACCGAAATTGATATTTCGGTTTAATGACTTAAATTGACCCGGTTTAATTACTGGGTAATTAGGTCGACTCAAAGGCCTATATATAGAATATGAGGCACGACTTTGAGATGTGAGATTTTCTTGACAGAAAAACGCAGCCACCTCTCTAAACACAGGGATTCCCAGGAGATCCGATTCCCGGCACTAGCATCCCGGCGGATTCCAGCTTGTGTGCATGTGGACTGCAGTAGAGGCGCAACATCTGAGGCGCTCTTGATCTCAATTACCTGTTCATCATTCCGCTGCAAATCTCCAGGTAAACACGAGATCATTCCTGATGATTCAATTAAATAAACCCTAGATCCTAGGCAATAAGGAACTGGATGGGATTCAAACTGATGTTAGAATGGCCCAAGTTCCTTCAGTGGTATCAAAGCCTTAGGGTTTTCCATTGAATCAAAGGCTTGTAATTCGAATAATGATGTATTTGAATAGATTTTAGCCTGCTAGATCATGTTTTGAACAAATAAATCTCGGATTAAGTTTCTGTTTTAAAACGATGATCGGGTGTTTTCGCATAATGTCGATCGACACTAATCTTGTGTCGGTCGACGCGCCGCAAAACACTTATAAAATTTTTAGGGTTACGATCAGAGATCGGATTTCTGTTACCCTACTGTGTCGATCGACACACTGGGTTGTGTCGGTCGACACAGGCTATAACAAAGGATAGATCGGTTCAATTGGATTGAACCGGTTATCTCGCATGGTTATATCGGTTCAGTTACCCTACTGTGTCGATCGACACAGGTTGAGTGTCGGTCGACACAGGCCTTGCGATTGGTTGATCGGTTCAATTGGATTGAACTGGCTATCATGCTTCGTTAAGTTAGATCAGATCGGTTTAAATTGGATGAATTGATTCAATTGGATTGAACTGGTTATCTCAATTGGTATAAACCGATTTGATTGGTTAAGATCAGTTTGATTGGATAAGTCGGTCCAATTGGATTGGACCGGTCGTCGCGATTGGTTAAAACTTGTTAGATCCGGTTCAATCCAATTGAACCGGTTATCGGGTTGGTTAAGGTTGAATTTCAAGTGTCGACCAAGTGTGTCGGTCGACGCATATTGTGTCGATGCGAACAGTAATTGTTTGGTTATTGAACCAAATGATTGAGAAACCGAACCAAATGACCTAACTCACTTATTAGAACAATTAAAACTCAATTAAAATCAGATGTTAAAATGTTCTAAATCCATAAGGATACACATTGGATGTGTGTTATATCAAAGCTTAGTTTTCAATATGGTCAACTGTCAAGACTCATTTCGTTGTTGTGATAGTCTTGCCAAGAGCTTGGTGTCCACAATTACATGAGTAAGGCAGGTAGTTGTGTTGATGGTCTTGCATTGCTTGGCATCAACAATTACATGACCTAAGAGATTGATAAACTAACCTTTTAGAGTTCCGTTTCCTCAACTAAATATCAAGTGACCTTGATGTCTTGCCCGATCTTGTCTACTGTCAAGACTCATTTCGTTGTTGGATAGTCTTGGAGTCCTTGGTATCTACAACTACATGAGTAAGGCAGGTGTTCATTGATAGACTTGCAGTGCGACTGTCAATGATCACAAGACTGAAGAGATTGGTTTACTTGACTGGGCTGTCAATGATCACAAGACATCAGAGTGGATGAGACATGGATTGTCTTATCTGCGACCAAGAGTTGTACTGGGTACAATTAGCAATGATTTGCTTACCTAGATAACTAAACTTTGGGTGATGGCGAGTCGTCCACTCAGATTTTAGTGAAGTATGGGTCTTGGATCATTATATTCATAGAGGAAACATTGTTTGAATATAATGCGAGTTTTTTTATTAGATAAGATTTCTCATTTCCTGAACTTCATAACTAAAATTTTCTTTTCTTAGATTTCAGCCTATGTCGAAAACTACTTTCTCGTTGCGATCCGTCCTTGAGAAGGACAAGTTAAATGGATCAAATTTCCTGGATTGGTATCGGAACTTGAGATTTATTCTCAAGCAAGAGAGTAAGGACTATGTCCTTGAGAAAGCTCTCCCCGAGAGGCTTGGGACCAATGCCTCGCATGCAGTATATGATGCTTGGAATAAGAATTATATTGATGTGGTAGATGTGTGTGGTCTGATGTTGGCTACCATGAACTCGGACTTAAAGAGTCAACACAAGAACATGGAGTCGCCAATAGAGATGATCACCAGCCTGAAACTGATGTTTCAGGAACAGACACGAGTTGAGAGATACCAGATGGTTAAGTCTCTCATTGGATGCTACAGTGAGTCCTCATGTCATTAAAATGATGGGTTACATTGATAACCTGGGGAAACTGGATTGTCCTGTTAGCTTAGAGTTGGCTATTGAGATCATTCTGCAGTCACTGCCGTCAAGTTATGATAAGTTTGTCAAGAACTATATCAAGAATGGCTTGACGAAGACGTTGACTGAGCTGCATGGTATGCTCAAGACAGCTGAGCAAAACATCATAAAGGGTAAAAGGTTTGAGAAATCTTGTATAGACAAGGGTAGAGGCAAGGCCGTCCAGATTTGAAATCAGGATAAGCTTGTGTCATCTTCTAAGCCCAAGTCCGCCCCATCTGATGTTGGTAAGTGCTGCTACTGTGAAGAGTTTGGGCATTGGAAGAGAAATTGCATTAAATTCTTGGAAGATTCACAAGAAATGAAGGAGATGTACGGGACTTCTTCTTCAGGTATTGTGTTATTACTTCAAGTTCTACGAAGGTATTGGATACTAGTTGTGGTACTGATATTTTTGAAATATGCAGGGCCTAGGCAACAGTAGAACGTTGAAGAAAGGACAAGTGGAACTGCGCGTCTGGAATGGAGCAATGGTTGCTGCATTAGCCGTAGAAATTCTCCACTTGTAGGAGCCTTTCAAGCTTGGTTTTTGAATTAAGTAATTGCTCCTATGTACCTGCTTTAAACAGAGATGTCTTTCATTTTCTTGTAAGAATTTGGATGTTTTTTATTTTGATAAAAGACAAGTTTTGCTCTTTTGATCTTGATGAAATATTCTATGGTAGCAACCCCCTTTTTGAAAAATGGGTTTTATATCTTAAACCAATGTACGCCTGTATATAACATAAATACCAAACGGTTTAAGTCTGATGACTCGAACTCGATTTTTCCTTAGCATAGTCGTTTCAACCACATAGAGTGAAGCGGATTCAGAAGTTCCATAGTTATGGGCTTTTTGGGTTCATTTGACTATAAATCATATGAGATATGAATTCTGCTTACTGGGCCAAGTGACTAAGGCTTCTTTAGCAGAGCTAAAGAGAAGGGCCAGAGGCTTATTGGGTCTTGCACATATTGATGTATGTGGCCCGATGAGCATTAGTGCTAGAGGAAATCTTCAGTGCTTCATTACCTTTATTGATGACTTCAGTAAATATGGTTGTGTTCATTTAATGAGACACAAGGCGGAATCTTTTGAAATGGTCAAAGGAGTTCCAGAATGAAGCATAGAACCGATATGACAGAAGTATTAAAGATCCTCGATTAGATCGCGGAGGAGAATACTTGAGTCAATAATTGAATGATCATATAAGTGAGTGTTGAAGATGCAGCTGAGTCACTTCGTGTATCAGTCAAGAAGTAGCTCAAGAAGTGACACAGGCGGGAAACATTTGAAGAACAAACAAGGACATAGCGGATTAACTTGAAACCGCGTACTGGAGCTGAGGTGGACTACCCAAGATATGTGATGAGCTGGACATATATCTTTGAGGATATTCAAGACAAATATCCAATGCGAATAAGAAGAATCTCCTAAGATCCTAAAGTTGTTAGGGTTGTTAGGATTCTTGAAGATGCCGTAAGAGATAAGGTTTATCTCTTAAGTGGTTTCGAGCTAACTAGGTTAGCAATCCCATTGAGTATAAATGGGAGAGTTTTGCGCCGTGTATAGGCAAGCTTTAAAAGAGAGAGAATTTGTGAGAACTCAAGTGATCAAGTATAGATCATTGAGTTTGAGAGATTAGATTGAGAGATAGTGTTCTTGTAAGATCATATTGTCAATCTAATAAAGCGCAAGTTTTCAGAATCGTTTTGAGTTGTGTTACATCTTTCTGAAAACTACAATAGCCTTGCACTTTCATTTGGTATCAGAGCTACCACTCGTAGCTATCTATTCGGGTGAGATCCTGAGGAGAAAGATGGAAGGCTATCAAGAACTCTTGAACAGCACAAGAATCATTCTTGATGCTGGAAACTATGGGTTTTGGAAGTCAAGGATGAGGTCACAGATCAAGGGAATCAATCCATTAGCATGGAAGGCAGTGATGGAGACGTGGAAGGAGCCCATGATCAAAGACGAAAAAGGCGTGGAAACACCCAAACCAGAAGAGAGTTGGACGGAAGAAGAAATAAAGAAATCCAAATACAACTCCAAGGCTCTGAGTGCAATTCATTGCAGTGTCTCCAAAAAGACTTTTGAGTTAATTCAAGGCTGTGAAACCGCAAAAGATGCATGGGACATTCTACAAACACACTTTGAAGGAACTCAAAAGGTCCAGAACTCAAGGAAAGATCTTCTGGCCTCACGGTTTGAAAATCTGAAGATGGATGAGCATGAGTCTATTGCCGATTTCAGCGCTAAGCTAAGTTCACTAGCTCAAGAAGCTGCAACCCTTGGGAAGAAATACAAGGACAAGAAACTTGTCAAAAAGTTTCTAAGGTGTCTTCCAGCAAAATACATGCCATACAAATCAGCTCTAAGTGTGTCTCAAAACACAGAAGAACTTACCTTCGGAGAAGTGGTAGGTATGTTGCAAGCTCATGAATTGGAACTAGAAGGGATTAAGAAACCACGCAGCTTAGCTCTGACGGTGAATGAAACAAGCAAATCTGCGGTTAATGAAGAAGATCCACTGAGCTTGTTGGTTAGACGATTTGATCGAGCCTTGAAAAGAATAGAGCAAGGACAAGGGTCATCTCAGAAGAAGCCAAACAACTTCAGAAAACAAACCGAAGGAGACAAGTCTACTAGACGTGCAGATATCCAGTGTCATGAATGCAAAGGCTTTGGACACTATCGAACTGAATGTCCAACAGTCAAGAGGAGAGAAATAAAGTGCTTTGGGTGTCAAGGTCTTGCACATACTCAACTAGAATGCGTGAATGATCAAAAGAAAAGGAAAGAAAAATCTCTTCTGGCTGAGGAAGACACTGATGAAGACAGCACTGAAAGTGAAGATGAGCTGAACAACTTTGTAGCGTTTGTTGGAATCACTGAGTTTGACGAAGGAGAAGATGAGTCAGGATCTGATTCAGAACCTGACATAGATCTGGAAAAGGTAAGAGACACTCTAATCAAGATTGGAAAGGAAAATGGAGAATTGATTAAGGAAAAGTTACGTCTTGAAGCCATTGTAGAGTCTCTAAATCTTGAACTCATGACCGTAAAGAGACTAAGTGATGAGAGTGTGACCCTGATGAAGGAAAAGCTGAATCTTGCTGTAAAGGCCGACAGACTTGAACAAGAGTTAAAGGAGGAAAAAGAAACAACAGCTCATTTGCAAGCAGAACTAACTCAACATCACAAGAAGATTCACATGCTTACGGGAAGTAAGCAACTAGACAAGATCTTAAGTGCAGGAAGGACTGAAAGAGGGTATAGAGGACTCGGATACTCAGGAAGGGGAATGAAGGAAGCCGAGAATATCAACTTTATTTCAGGAGGCTACGTGAATCAAGAATGCAAGGAAGCTTACGACAAGACAGATGGATGCTGGTACTGTGGAAAACCAGGACATATCAAAGCATACTGCAGAAGATTCAGGGAAAGAGTAAGTTGGCTGAGAAGACAAGGAATGTACTACTGGAATGGCTACAGGAATCAAATCTGGATCAAGAGAACTGATCTACATCAGACATCAAGGGATGCATCTACAAAAGTTGGTCTCGGATTCAGGTGCAACATGGCCTTTGTCTCGAATGAACAGGAAGAAACAACTCCATGGTATTTTGATAGTGGATGCTCCAGACACATGACTGGAGATCAAAAGAATCTTCAAAAGGTCAAGTCAATCAAAGGAGGAAAAGTTACCTTTGGAGATGGAGGTCACGGAAACATCCTAGGTAAAGGGCAAACCAGTGAAACTGAGGTACCACAACTGATGAATGTTTACTTGGTGCAGGGACTCAAAGCGAATCTCATAAGCGTTAGCCAGTTATGTGATGAAGGATTGATGGTAATGTTCACACGCACTGAATGCAAGGGGATCAATGAACAGCAAGAAACTGTCATTCAAGGAGTCAGAACCGGCAACAATTGCTACTGTGGAGAAATACCATGAAGTGCTTCAATGCAAGAGATGAGTTGAATCTGTGGCATCAAAGACTAGGACATATGAATGTCCGAAATTTGACCACCCTTGTTAACAAGGAAATGGTGCATGGAGTTCCTCATATAAAAGGATGTGACAAGATGGTGTGTGGTCCATGCAACCAGGGGAAGCAGGTTAAGGTGCAACACAAGAAGGTTCCTGACATTCAGTCTAAGGCAGCCCTTGACTTGGTACACATGGATCTAATGGGACCAATGCAAACCGAGAGTGTGGCAGGAAAACGATATGTGTTTGTATTGGTGGATGACTACACAAGGTTCACATGGGTAATGTTCATCAGAGAAAAGTCAGATACAGCGAGTAGCTTCAGGATCTGGGCACTTCAGTTGATAAATGAAAGAGGAGGTGTGAAACGAATTAGGAGTGATCATGGAGGAGAATTCCAAAATGATACAATGAGGATGTTCTGCGAAAACCATGGGATAGTCATCAGTTTTCAGCACCAAGAACACCACAACAAAATGGTGTGGTGGAAAGAAAGAACAGGACACTTCAAGAGATGGCTAGAGCTATGCTGCATGGGAATGATGTACCAACAAAATTTTGGGCTGAAGCAATCAAGACTGCGTGTTACGTCATCAATAGAGTGTATGTTCGGAAAGGATCCACAAAGACACCATATGAACTGTGGAAAGGAAAAACACCAAACCTGAGTTACTTCCATGTGTTTGGGTGCAAATGCTACATCCTAAATGATAAAGATCACCTTGGGAAGTTTGATTCAAGAAGCGATGAAGGAATGTTTCTGGGTTACTCAGGGAATAGTACAGCATTCAGGGTGTACAACAACAGAACATGCCTTATAATGGAGTCAGTTAATGTGGTATTTGATGACTACTCACTGACACAGTGCCAAGAAGGAAACCATGAAGGGGACTCTGATAACGAAGGAAGGAATGAAGTGACTAAAGAGATGAGGCATGTGACACAAGCTGATCTGAAGCAGAATGTAACTCAACCCAAGAAGGAGTTACAAGTTCCGCGGAATCATTCAGCCAAAGACATCATTGGAGAAGCAGAAGAGGAAAGAAAGACTAGAGGAGGACTGATGAAACTCAAGAACAAGTTGAAG
The DNA here is from genome assembly GCA_030180135.1 of Orychophragmus violaceus. Classification (NCBI taxonomy): domain Eukaryota; kingdom Viridiplantae; phylum Streptophyta; class Magnoliopsida; order Brassicales; family Brassicaceae; genus Orychophragmus; species Orychophragmus violaceus. The sequence goes on along the minus strand of CM058234.1, from coordinate 59,601,275 downwards.
ACACCTATGAAAGTCAAAGAGCAATCCCCAGAACCGGTAAAAGCAATCGATGATGAATTCTGGATCGTGGCTATGCAACAAGAGCTGGAACAATTTGTCCGTAATGATGTTTGGGAGCTAGTTCCAAGACCAGAGCAAGGGAACATCGTTGGAACTAAGTGGATCTTCAAAAACAAGATTGATGAAGAAGGAGTTGTGGTCAGGAACAAAGCTAGATTGGTTGCTCAGGGATATTCTCAAATCGAAGGTGTGGACTTTGAAGAAACGTTTGCTCCTGTCGCAAGACTTGAGTCAATCAGATTGTTTTTAGGAATGGCCTGTATCATGAACTTTACAGTCTATCAAATGGATGTGAAAAGTGCCTTCTTAAACGGATTCCTTCAAGAAGAAGTATATGTAGAGCAGCCAAAAGGATTTGAAGATGCACTAAATCCTAAGCACGTATACAAGCTAAAAAAAGCTCTCTATGGTCTCAAACAAGCACCCAGAGCATGGTATGAAAGGTTGACGAGCTTCCTGTTGGATCAAGGTTACAATAGGGGAAGTGTGGACAAGACGTTGTTTATTCTTGAACAAAGCAAGGAGATTCTGATGGTGCAAATATATGTAGATGATATCATCTTTGGTGGCACATCACAAAAACTGGTTGATGAGTTTGTCTCAAGTATAACAAAGGAGTTCGAGATGAGCATGGTTGGTGAGTTGAAGTATTTCCTAGGGCTACAGATTACGCAATCCAGAGAAGGAATATTCATATCACAGACAACCTATGCAAAGAATCTGCTCACTAAGTTCAAGATGGAACACTGCAAGGAGGCCAAAACACCTATGAGTACTACGGTCAAGATGACAAAAGATGATGAAGGAAAAGATGTGGATGTCAGGACCTACAGAGGAATGATAGGAAGTCTGCTTTATCTCACTGCAAGCAGGCCGGATCTAACGTTCAGTGTTGGAGTATGCGCACGGTTTCAAGCCAAGCCCAAGCAGTCACATCTTGAAGCTGTCAAGAGAATCATCAGATATGTTAAAGGTTCAGTGGGCTTGGGAATCTGGTATTCTAAAGGATCAAACAAAAGTCTAGTTGGATACTGTGATGCTGACTGGGCTGGGAGTGTTGACGACAGGAAGAGCACAAGTGGCGGGTGTTTCTTCTTGGGGAACAATCTTATTGCATGGATGAGCAAGAAGCAGAACTCAGTATCCCTATCTACAGCTGAAGCAGAGTACATCTCAATGGGAAGTTGTTGTGCACAACTCCTTTGGATGAAACAAATGTCTGCAGATTTTGGAATGGAGTCTGGAGTACTACTGGTTTATTGTGACAACAAAAGTGCCATAAGTATTTCAAAGAATCCAGTACAACACTCTAGAACCAAGCACATTGACATAAGGCACCACTTCATTCGGGAGTTAGTGGAGGAAAAACAGGTAATGATCGAACACATTGTCACTGAGTCTCAACTGGCTGATTTCTTCACAAAACCACTTGATTTTACTCGATTCATCACCTTAAGAAATGCACTTGGTATTTGTGAAATATGATGGTTTGTGGAAGTGTGCAGAACTAGTACAGGCTGTAACTCAGGATGTACATCTAGCTCAGATTTAGTTTGGAGTCATACGTGAAGTGGAAAAGAGCTACCTACTATTCCGTCTTGTCAAACTCCAGTACAGGTTTCGTAGAAAGAGAGAGCAAAAAGATCAGGAAGAATCAGACTGAGCCAGTCAAGCCTTAAAACTAGCTCAACAAGTAATACAACAACAAAACAAAAAAAAAAAAGAAAAAAGAAAAAAAAAGGATCTGCTCTCTCCTACAGGATAAAGGTTGAAAACTGGCAAGACAAGATAAAGGAATAGGAGTGTGAAAGCTAGCCATGGATCTGTAGATGGCCAAATGCATTAATCAAGAAAAGCTAGTGTGCATTCTAGTACAAGCACTGGGTCAAAAAGGTACAAAATAATTCAAAAAGGTTTGTCAATATTGTTTCTTTTCAAAAGCCAGTTGATTCTTGTGAAAAATAGTGATCATCATACTCTGTGAAAAATTCCCACTTTAACTCTGGAACAAGCAGTGGATGCAGTTGATTTGGTATGTGTTAGACTACATTGTGTCTTGTGAAAGAATAATATGGTCTGTTGCAGTAAACCAGTTGGTACAAAAGAAATCAGGTTCAACCCAAAATCGAGACGGTCCAAAACCAAACCGGAAGAGCACTAGAAGACAAAAGATGAAAGATTGAAGGGTCTTATGTTCGCGGCAAAAGACATTACACACTTCTTGCTCATCACCGAAGAAAAACCCTAAGAGAAACCAAGAGCGAAAACTCAATCCGTGGCTCCATGAGTTCCGAGAAGAACAATCCAGCTCAAATCGAGTCTCAGATGGAAAATGCAACCGAGATTGAAGCTCAATCAACTCAATCTGCAACCAAGAAAAGCTCGATTCGCTTGCGATCATCGCGTACAAGGAGTGGAATCCTTTTAACAAGATTGAAGCTTCAACTGAAATTCGGGGGACAACCGAGGGAGAAAAGGTATCTACGAAAGATACCGACTCTGAAGTCGTAACCGAAGCACCTGAGCAAGAAAGGACCAAAATCGGTGTAACTATCGAAGAACTTGAGTCGATAGTGAACGAGGCTCAGAAGACTCGTGGGGATGTTGCAAAGAAAGAAAAGAAGAACAACCCGTCCAGGCTTACAAGATCGAAGAGCAGAAAGAAGTCGGAAAGGAGCAGTGTGACAACAGGAGAAAGATCAAAAAGCCAAGAGAAGGAGAAGGCGATTGACATCTCTGATGAAGAAACAGAATCTGATGGATACGAGTCAGCAACTGGAATCTCGGTTCATGAACAGACAGAGAAAGCGACACGCTCACAGTCAAGAAAGAGGAAGCGTGCACCAGAGCAAAGGAAGACCCAAGTCAGAACATCCTTCGGAACTCCGATGATACCCAAGAAGATCAAAGTCTCAAAAACATTGGATCAGGAAAGGTACAAACTCTTTAAGAATAGGGGAATATTGCCTGAAAGATTGGTAGATATGAGTAAAGAGGATGAATGGGGGTATCTGAAACTGATCAAGGATAGTGATTTAGTATCAACTGTGACTGGGTTGATGGGATACATCAAGGAACATGTCTGTGAATTCTATGCTGCATTGCCTGGGGTGAAAGTAGAAGACTCAGTAGAGAAGATAGTTGTCTGGTTCAGAGGACACCCGTATGAACTCTCTCCGACTGCAATCAACGAGTCATTGGGACTTTCAGAACTGACTGAAGATGAAATCAGAGCAGACATTGAAGCTGACACCGAGAGTATGGAAACAGTGGCCACGGTTCTCAGTGAAGGAAAGACTGAATGGGAAGATCTCACTGCCACAGGACTCCCACCATGTTATGCAGCCTTGAGTGTGCTTTCAGCATACAACTGGATTCCATCAACTCATAAGCACCATCTCTCAGAACAAAGAGCTAGGCTGATTTACAAGGTTGCTCAAGGAATAAAAAATGATGTTGGAAGAATGATCTTCAAGCAGATTCTATCCCTCGGAGTCACTAAGGATTCAGATTCACGGTGGTTAATGTTTCCAAGGATAATCACGGGACTTATGAAGGCTCAGCATGCACCTACGACTCTTAAGGGAGAGAAAGTCGTTGCTCCGATCTTCTACAAGAAGGACATACGCTCTGTTGAAGCATTTGTCAAGATCGAGGATTCCAAGTCTGCCAAGAAGAAAGCTATCAGAGCCAGTCCAAAGACACAGACACCGAGACGTACCAGCTCCAGCGCATCAGCTCCGAAAGCCTCAACTCACACAATGCAAGAGGTAGTGAATCTTGGATCAGTTCGTGTACCAGTTGGAAGCTGCAGCCCACGAGCAGCAAGAGAAGCCGTTGAGGATACCGCCAAAGCTCTCCAGACGTTCTCTGAGGTGATCCAGCGACTTCTTCGTATCATGCCAGGTAAAGTCTCTTCAAACTGTTAATCATCTTAGCTACTGACACTGTGTTTTTAACCTTGTGTGCTCTCAAGCAGGGGGAGAAGAGGATAGTGGCTAGAGTGTGTTACCAGATTGTGGGGGAGTGAGGGAAAAACCGTTTTGTTTTCGTTTGTTGTCTAGTTTTTCCCTTCACTAAGAAACAAGTCGGATGTTATGGGGGAGTTTGTATAAGTCTCTGTCTTTCTAAGACCTTATCATTTTGTATGACGGATTGCAAAAACCTTGGATGTAAAACTCTGGTTATGTTTTCGTTATGTTTTCCCAGAACAAGTATTTTCGATGACAGATTTTCAGAATGCGACTTGTCTTTGCTTGTGTATAGTATTCTTGACCTTTTGCAGATACTTGAGAGACACACAATTTTAAAAAGGGGGAGATTGAAGATGCAGCTGAGTCACTTCGTGTATCAGTCAAGAAGTAGCTCAAGAAGTGACACAGGCGGGAAACATTTGAAGAACAAACAAGGACATAGCGGATTAACTTGAAACCGCGTACTGGAGCTGAGGTGGACTACCCAAGATATGTGATGAGCTGGACATATATCTTGGAGGATATTCAAGACAAATATCCAATGCGAATAAGAAGAATCTCCTAAGATCCTAAAGTTGTTAGGGTTGTTAGGATTCTTGAAGATGCCGTAAGAGATAAGGTTTATCTCTTAAGTGGTTTCGAGCTAACTAGGTTAGCAATCCCATTGAGTATAAATGGGAGAGTTTTGCGCCGTGTATAGGCAAGCTTTAAAAGAGAGAGAATTTGTGAGAACTCAAGTGATCAAGTATAGATCATTGAGTTTGAGAGATTAGATTGAGAGATAGTGTTCTTGTAAGATCATATTGTCAATCTAATAAAGCGCAAGTTTTCAGAATCGTTTTGAGTTGTGTTACATCTTTCTGAAAACTACAATAGCCTTGCACTTTCAAGTGTGAAGTCGTCTCACAGCTCATTTCTCCTGGAAAACCTGATTGGTGTTTCAGAGAGAATGAATCGGACCTTATTGGATATGCTCCGATTGATGATGAGTCACACGAATCTTCCATTATCCTTTTAGGAATACGCTTTAGAAATGTATGTGTTTACGCCAAATAGGTTTCTATCAGAATCAGTTGAAAGACACCACATTGGATGTGGACAGGAAGTTTTCCAAGTATGTTTTCCTGATTCATTAGGATTGCAAGGTTTGTGCAAAGCAGTTGTCAACAGACAAGCTTGAACCCAAATCTGATAAGTGCTACTTCGCTGGTTGTCCTAGGGAAACCGAGGCTCATTACTTTTGCAACCAATCCGAGAACAAAGTTTTGTTGTTCGGAACTCTGTTTTTCTAGATAGAAAGTTTCTTTCCAAGAAGAACAGTGGGAGTAGAAGTACAACTCGAAGAAATTCGAGAAACACAGGAGACTGCTCAACCTGTTAAGGGAGAGCAGCGGTTGGATCTACAAAGTGCTGTAGGACCTACACCTGTGGAGCCTAAAGTTCGCAGATCCGAATGGATCCGTCACTAACCCGAGAGTGATTTCTCGTGACCGATTGCCGTGATCTGTTGATCATTGAAAAGTGACGAGCCTGCGAAATTCAAAGGAGCGATGGTGAGCCCCAACTCCGAAAATTTGCTAGGTATGCATGTTATCTTCACCGATCTATTTCTGGATTGAAGCAAACATCTTGGAGTTGGAATCTACGTTCTGTTAAAACGGTCAAAAGTTTTGACTTAATCAGGAACGAATAGGAACCGTGCGTTTACAAGTAGACTAGTGGGAGCGTAGTTGCATTTCTCACACTGTATGTATATAACATACTTATTCTCATAAACGACGTTCCGTTGCTTAAGTCTTATGTGACTTAGGTCGGAAGTCAATTTTAACGATAGACATGGGAGAAGCCGCGTGAGTTCTTGGAATAAGGATCTATTGAAATGGATTGTGTAGGCTAATTGGATCGTGTCAGAATCCTTATGTTGATAAGGTATTGGACAGTTCCAATATGCATGATTCCAAGAAAGGCTTCACACCAAAGGTCTTATGGCAATAATCTTATCAAGAAGAAGTGTCTTGGACACTGGCTGAGCTAGTATCTATGAGTGTGATTCCTTATGCTTCTGCATAGAATCCATCATGAATGCCATATTTTGCGCTCGTCTAGATGCAGCTTACGCATGAAGCATGACGAGAAAATACCAATATGTTCCGGTAAAAGTCACTGGACAGTTGTGAGGAATATCCCCAAGTGTTTGAGGAACACTAAGGATAGGTTCTTGTTCAACTAAGAAAGTGACGAATATGTTATGAGTAGTTACACGTAAAAAGACGATTCCCGGTTCCCACCTGGTTATGTCTCTTTATCTGTGTAGCGGTGCTATCTGTTGGAAGGGCTCCAAGCAGGGGACCGTAGAATAGGGATTATTAATGAATAGCAGTGTGGTTTGTTGGAATGGTTCCAAGCAAGAACACCGCAGCCTCTCTCACAACCTAAGCACGAGTTTTATACTGTTGCTATAGGTACTAGATATCTGAAGACGTGGTCTTGATTCTAGTGGGAGTTATGTTAGTTATGATGTTCACATAGACATGCTATGGTCATGTTTATGAAAAACTGACATCAGCATTATTTGATTATTGGATACTTAAATAACGGTCCCAAAGTATTTTATGTTCATTTTATAGGTCATCAAGTTGAGGACTTGATCATGAAACCCTATAAATTAAAGATGACATAAAATTATGTTTGTCCCTGGTCGTAGGTTGTTAAAGTGGGACACTAACAACCGTTAAGACTAGTATGTGAGGTGACGTATGACTAAGTTTCATGGAGTCATTGATATGAGTATCAACGTCAATCACATAGATATATGTTGGTGAACATATCATCGGACATGACCCGCTAATGAGAACTCTACAGGATAGTTATATCAGTGTCATGAGAGGTTCTCATTACGACTATAGAGTATAGTCCTTAGACCTGAGTTCATCATGCTTTCTAGCATGTGAATTGGAGCGCTTTGACCTTGTCAAACGTCGTTCCGTAACTGGCGGCTATAAAGGCATTTTGCTTAGGCGTATCCTGAAGTGTGTGTAGAAACAGGGATGGAACAAGAAGGGATTTGTCGCTCCTATATAAGAGGAGATAAATATCTCAGGTCCCATCGAAGATTTGATACTGATAAAATGCATGGCCGTGCTCAAACGAGGTGATTGTCAGTCGTTTGTTTTATCAGTATAGATCAGGAGTTCGATGAACATGATGTTGGCTATAATAAGGATGACACAATTTCTTGCCTTATGCCATATCGAGATATAGGGATAAAGGGATTATGGGAATAGATGATTCCAGTACAAGTGGGAGATTGTTGGGATTATGTCCTGAAATAATATTGTACTTACTTTGCATGATAGTTGTATTGTCGAGATCGGAAAATCCATGTGATACTAGGTGGTCATAATGTTTTGCTAGAAGCCGCTTATGACAAATGAGTTGTAACTCATTGCTAATATTATGTGGACCTACAGGGTCACACACCTAAGCAAGCTGGATGCACTTTGTATGGGATTGATCATTGGCATATGGTCTGGTCAATGTGTATTGGATACACATTGAATTCGAGTTTTAAGAGGTGTTTCGATCGACACTATTGATGTGTGTCGATCGAAACAAGGCACAGACCGAATCTGCACGAAGTTGAACCTGACTCATCAAGGAATCTGCACGAAGTTGAATCACATCAACACCATTTTCTATGAAGAAGTTATGCCTGTTTCAAGACAGGCGATTTTCAGGGAACGCGATAAATACCGACTTGCACATTTTGGAGTGCTCAGAACGAACCAGGATGAATCAATGAGTAAAGGAACTTGTTCTGGATTCTTGATTCATCAGGGAATCCATGAGGGTTAGAATCACACCAATACCAGCTCGGACCAAGAAGATATGCAAGATCAAATCCGAAGGTTGCTGGACCTGCTTTATTTGGAAGCTCACAGACTTAGTGGGCTTCAGACTTATGTATGGCGACCAGGAGTACAAGCAAAATCACATTGGGCATTGGTTTATACTCTTTTTCCCTTAAGTGTGGTTTTGTCCCAATTGGGTTTTCCCACTAAGGTTTTTAATGAGGTAAACCAAGGCCCGCTTCAAGAGAAGGAGAATATGGCCCGTCCAACCTTCTTTCTTGTTTTCTATTTTTGTAGTTTCGACCAGGCCTCTTTATAGCCCTTTCTTAAGTCTTTTAACCCTATTACTTTGGCTATTTAAAGCCACTCTTTGTTTTCAATAAACTCAAGTAAGTTTTAGCAAAAAGGAACCCTAGTTGGTTGCACCGATCTTCACCTCCTTGCGTGGTTGCCCCTTGGCCGTGAGATCCCTTGTTGTTAAAGCTTGCTTGTTCGTGTTTTCCTAAGTGTTCTTGCTCGTGTTTAAGTCCTCATCACCATCGAACCATCCACTGACCAGGAAGAGAGTGCCATCGGCCAGCTTCCTTCGTCCCATCGACCTCCGTTCTCACATCCTCCCGTATCGCTCGACCATCGCTCGACCGCTCGACCATCACCCGCCTCCGATCTCACATCACCTGGTATCAGAGCTTTAAAGCTCCTGACCAGCTCGGTTATTTCGCATCCTTAATCTATTTTCATTTCGTTTCTGTTTTTGTTTCATTTAAAATCGAAAAAAAAAAAGTTGTTAGTCTTGTTCGGCCTAGTTTAAGATTCTCTTGTTTCTGCTCAGATTGATTGCGATTATTTTGCTCAGATTCGTTGTTTGAAGGTTTTACTAGGTTGATATAAATCGTTTGTTGGAGCTAGATAACTCATCGCCGTTTTATAGTCTTATCATTCATTGCTCCTGTTTCGATAGCTTGCATTTATAACTTAAAAAAAAAAATTCCGCCTAAGGTGTTGACGGCTGCTCTTGCGTAAGCATATAGCATTAGGGCTTTGCTTAAACCGAATTTGGTTAAGATTAATTGGCTGGTTCGATTTAAGTGTAGTTTCCATCTTTGGCACCGGTTAAGAACTTTCCTAATTCTGCATTTGCTTATTAAAAAAGAAAAAAAAAATTGCTTGTCTTAGTTTCCTTTTCTTGTAGCAGCCACATATTTCCTTTTGTTCGATTGTTGCATTTCCTTTTTATTTGTTCTTCCTTTTGCGTGTGATAGTGTGTTTAAGTGTGCAGACGTAGATAGATCATGGAAGAGGAAAATCCTGATCACATCAATTCCACTAACCAATTTGAATCATGGGGACATTCAACCGATGATGAGGTACAAATCGAATCTTACCACATATGTTTTTTAGGTCATGAACAAGGACTAGAGGCTTACCAAAGATGGGAAAGAGATATAGATTATTGGTTTCAAGCCAACAACATTTAGAAGAGGAGAAGATCTCTTATGCCAAAGATACACTCACCAAGGATGCTTTTGGAGAATGGGATCTAGATGCAAACATTCGGTTTGATTATGAGGTACCAGATGTTACGCGGGAGAAGATGAAAAAATACTGCATAAAGAATTCTTGGAAGATAATGCAACCACTCAACAATACTATGTGAACATCTACACCAATCCTGAGACAAGAAGACGGGTTTTAGTGTTGATGCTAAATCCATGAGCAAAGTGATAGGTCAAGAATTAATCCCATTCTACTGCAAGTGCACAGTCAATGCAATTATAGTATGTAGGGTATCGAATCCACAAAAACTCTCGGCAACGATAGATTTAAGAACGGTCAGGTTAAACTAGGAGAAAGTAGTGAGAAACTAAAAGCAAAGCAGAAAAGTAAATCAGGTTGCAAGATTGGTTTGAAGGCAATTAACTAAAAGCGCTAAGTCTAGGGAGTTCTCAGGAAATTAGACAAGCAGATCAGATATTCAGTCAGGATCAAATTAAGTACGGTTCTAGAACTCAAACACGGAATTAGAACTAACTAACTTTCGTTGTGAGAATTCTCTAAGTCTAATAGCAGAAATCCAAATTTCTTTGCAATTCCTAACAGATTAAACTAGCCTTAAGTTCAGGTTCGATATGTTCACAATTCAATTAAACAGAATTTCTTTGCGAGTAATTCAATTGCTCAAACTAAATAGTTCAGATTTTAAATCATACTTTCGTGTCAATTTAACAACCTAGGATCTAGATTCTAAGTGATCAAGTTAGAAACTAGTGTTAAGCATAATTTAGATTGAAGAACAATTATGATATGAATCCTTAACTGAAATAAATAAATCTAGCAAGTCATGAAATCCCTAATAAGAATCCCTAAACCTAACTATGAATCTACTCAGACAGAGATAATGAAAACATAATCAATGAATTAATAGATTGCATAAATAAAGAGTAAAGATTAAAGGGGTTAGAAATCTTCTCCAAAAGCAGGAAGCCGTACAGGATTAGATCAGCCCCAAAAGTTCTAAAATCTCTATGCTCAAAGTATGAAAAGCCTAAGTAAAACGTAGCGTAAGCGTATCTAAAAACTGATCTAAAAACCTAATTATAAAGGCCTAATCACGACTGGGGCTTCTTTGTAATTATTGAAAACTTATGGGCTAAAGTGCAATATCCAACTTCTTTAAACCGCCGAAGATAAGCCCATCTCGCTCGTGTGTCGATCGATGCACAATGTGTGCCGATCGATGCAATCCTCTATTTTGGACAGTGAACTCTATCTCTCGGGTCAAAACACCAAAATGCTCCAAAAAGCTCCAAAAAGCTCCATAATCTCCAAATCCGCTCCAAACGTGCTAATACCTGTAAAAGACTCTAAAGCAACACTAAAAGACTCTAAAACACACTTATATCATGGTCTAAAAACGGTAAAAACCATGATATATCACAAAGCAAAAGAAAGCTTGTTGTCCCGAGCCAAAGGGAATGCTCCAAAGTATCCTTGAGAATAAGACTGTGGCTAAGAAACCAACATTAGCTAAATAAGTAAGACAAGACCTTAATCAACAAGCCTTAGCTCACACGTTATGATGTGATCATGGGAAGCTTGGAATCTGAAGACATTGAGCAGCTTGAACGAGAGGAGAATGGAGCTGAGAAGCAGCTTGTAGCTGAGGAGAATGGAGCTAAGGAGCAGCTTGAACCAGAGGAAAATGAAGAGCAAGGATCAGAAGCTTTGCACATACCAATTGGACCATTGACCTGAGCTAAGGCAAAGCAATTTAAGCAAGCCTTCTACACCCTTCTACACCACGTTCAGGGCCACATTGAGTGTGCTAATCCAGCCACTTTGGTTGTGATTCAAGCCACTTAAGTCATCAACAATGGAGGTGTGTGGACTTGTACTCTTTTTTCGCCTCTTGGTTTTGTCCCAATGGGATTTCCAAGAGAGGTTTTTAATGAGGCAAGCCCACATGCTATTACCTTTGCCCATTGCTGATCCATAAAGCCCATAGCCAATTCTGATCAAGAGATTTCAAAATAGGAGTGATTTGAATTTGTCATTCCCTTAGTTAATGTGTTTTGTTATTTCCGAGACTTGTAAACTCTATTTATACTCTCTTCCTCTTCTCTTCAAAACTATCAAACTTCTTTTATTCTAAAACTTTTGAAAGTGTTTGATCTGAATGGTGTGTAATATCCATTCGTCTTGGATTCTTCTTTTGGTTTTTATCTCCTAGAAGAACCGAGTTTGAAAGTCTTGAAGTCATTCCGAAAACTTCAGGATGTTTCCTTTAATTCGATGTTTCGAATCCAACAATCAGTTCATCCATTATGTTCTTCATTCATCCAACAACCAGCCTCACAAAGTGCATCAAAGGGAAATGATATTCTCCATTAAGATTGCATCATGTGGTATCAGAGCCACTTTTTGAAAGGTTGTATTTTTCATCTTTGTGATGATCTGAATCGATTGTTTGTGTCTGATCTTCTTGTTAAATCCTGAATCTATAACTTGTTAGGACTGAGAATTGAGTAAAAAATCATCAAGGATTTTTTTTTTCTGAAATCAAAAGTGACTTTTTAAATTCTTATCTGATCGATTAGGGTTCTAGGGTTTATGGTCTGAATCGATTAGAATTTGTGTTCTGTTTCTGTAAAAACCGATTTGTTTCCTTGTTCCAAAGAACTCCTCACTTGTTCTGTGATTTATTTGTGGACAGGAAACATGGTGAACACTTATCAGGAAGAACACAGCCGTATGAGAGACAATAAGCTTTTGATAGAAGCCGTTACTGCAAGTCTGGCTAAGATGTTGAAAGAGAGTCTTGCATCGTTTAGGAAAGAGATTCATCTCTCTGGAACTGGTAAATCAAAGAAGGATCACATCAAACAACCAGAGAATGATGCAAAATCTAGCTATGACAGCCAATCATCCAACTCAAATCACCGCAGAAAGAGAAGGCATGATCAGGAAGAAAGAACTCCATCCAAAGATCCTTTAGCAGACTTGAAACTTAAAATTTCTACCTTCCTAGGAACTAATGACCATGATGAGTACCTGGAGTTGGAGAAGAAGATTGAGCAGGTGTTCAATTGCAGAGAATACACAGAAGAAAGCAAAGTGAAGGTTGCACAAACATAGTTCAAAGAGTATGCTCTGAGTTAGTGGAATCAATTGGTCACTGCTAGGAGACGTGCAAGAGATTATCCAGTGGATACTTGGATCCAAATGAAGATAATTATGAGGAAGAGGTGTTGGGAATGTCCTGAAATCTACTGTACTATCTCTAGAAAGTATGATAAATGTCGAGATCAGACATAAGTCATAAATACTGGGTGATCATGATGGCTTGCTAGAGTCCGCTCTTGATCTATAAGTTTAGGACTTATTACCAGTATTGTATGATCCCAAAGGGTCACACACCATAGCTAACGGGAAAGTTAAGATGGAATTAATACGGTAAGATGCAGTGGCATTTACTGTATTTGTACAGAGAGTTGGGCAGACAACAAATGGGCTTTTGTCTGATTTGTGTCTTGGGCCCAAAAGTCTAATGGACCATTAGTTTAATTAATTAAACTTGGGCCCATTAGTGAGTTAATAAATTGCAACATGGGTTATGAAACCCTAATGCTAGTTGGCGATTTTGAGAGTGGCAGCCGTGGCCTCCCTCTCTCTCTAATCTCTCTCACTCTCTGTTGATCCATCCGCTCTAGCAGCCACCCCGGCTTGTAAGAGTGTGGATACTCAAGGAGGAACAGGTATCTCATCTGTTATGTTGATCTCGACATCACCAATTCCGCTGCAAAGGTAATGTCCAGGTTTGTGTTTATGATTCATTTACAAGAACCTAGATCTGTTTAAGATTATGTGCTAGGTTGCAATTTGGGAATTGAACCATGGAAAAACACATAATCCTTCAGTGGTATCATAGCTAAGGTCATTAGTTTCTTGTAATTTGGATCTTTGAATGAATCGATTTCGATTGTTATAGTAATTAAAGAATCGATTTGAGTAAGAATCGTTTTGGTTTAATTCGTGTTGTTGAATTAATTTGGAATCGATCGTCACTTATTCTTATGATAATTGGAATTGATCAATTCGCATGTTGGTCGTTATTTGTTGGAAACTTGAAAAACGTTAACCAAGCAATCATTAGAATCGATTTGATAGGTTGGTTAATGTTAAGAATTGTCATGATTATAAGCGATTGCATGAATTGAATTTGGTTAAGGTCAAATTTTTTTGTTTTGTCTTATGTGAATGTTCATAATCGCTTTTGACTAGGTTTTGTCTTTAGTGAATTGCATGAATCGTTTCAATTATTAAGAATGTTAAGTGAATCGTTTGTAAGGTTTGAAAAGGACAAAATCGTGTAATTGAATTACGATCGAATCACGATCGCATAATTGTCTCTAGGTTGAGAATCACATGATCGTGTTTGTCCTTTAGTGAATTTGATAATCGAATGTTGACTTGGTTTGTTTGAGAATGAGGTTCAAACGTGTTTGTTAAGCCAAATCATTTTTTTTGTGTTTGTTATGGTACGCAATCACAAGATCAAGTTTTGTCTTTAAACTAAAAGACAAAATCTATTCAAAAGCATTGAATAATTATGGTTTAAGCGGTTAACCCAAATCGCGGTTTGCTGGAAATTATTTAATACAATTGGTATTATTTAGTTTCTGGTTAAACCGGATTTAAATTCAAAGTTGAATTTAACCTAAACCGAAGGCTGGTCTAAATTTGATTTGGTTGGACCAAATAATTTAGAGCTGGTCTGGTTTAGTAAATAACCGATGGTTTTGATAGTTAATTTGGTCTTGGACCAGAATTAATAAACCGACTCGGTTATGTCAAATTATTGGGCCAATTGGAATTCTATGGTCTTGGGCCAAGAATTGGGCCTATAATTTGTGACCCAACCCAAAATATTAATAAAATATTAAATTAGAAATTTCTACTTTTAGAATGTTTCTAAATTTAGAAAATTTCTAAAACAAGTAAGTTTCCCAAAATAGTAATTTTCTATTTTTGGAAATAAAACTTAAAATCCTCAAAACCAATATCAAGCTTGGATGTCTTTCCAATCTTGTCAGCTACTTAACGCTTATTCGATTACAGATATGGCTTACAGTGTGAGGTGTCTGTTTTCGCGTAAGTAAAGTAGTATATAGTCACTGATTTCATTGGGAGTCCCAGACTTCAGTGATTATTTGGCTGTAAGAGATTGGTTTCCTTGACTGGGCCATCGGGAGTCCCGGGCCTTGAGACATCTGGTGTATTGGGCCTTGGGCCCAATCCACAACCGAGAGTTATATGGATATAACTAGCTGTATGTATGCTTACCAAGTAAAGCTAATTCCGGGTGACGGCCAGTGGCCCACTTTGGTTTTAGTTGAACATGGGTCTCGGAATCATTGCATTCTTATGAGGTTAAACAAAGAAATTTTGAATGCAATGCGATTTTTCTTATAAGTTATTAAGATTACTCTTTTATGAACTAAATAACTAAAACTCTATTTATCTCTAAATTTCAGCTATGACGAGCACAAACAATCAAAACACTTTCTCGATCCGGTCTGTCCTTGAGATGGACAAACTGAACGGATCAAATTTCTTGACTTGGTCGCGGAACCTGAGGCTAGTCCTCAGGCAGGAGAGAAAAGACTATGTCCTTGAAAGAGCTCTCCCCGAGAGGATCGGGTCCAATGCCTCTCATGCAGTATATGATGCTTGGAATAAGCATTATAATGATGCGGTAGATGTGCGTGGTCTGATATTGGCTACCATGGACTCAGATTTGCTGAAGCAATATGAGAACATGGAGTCGCCAATAGAGATGATCAGCAGCCTGAAATTGAAATTTCAGGAGCAGGTAAGAGTGGAGAGATACCAGTTGGTTAAGTCTCTCACTAGCTGCAAGCTACCAAATGATTATCCAGTAAGTCCTCATGTCAGTAAAATGATGGGTTACATTGATAACCTGAGGAAACTGGATTATCCAGTTAGCCAAGAATTGGCAACTGAGATCATTCTGCAGTCACTGCCGTCAAGCTATGATAAGTTCAGAAGGAACTATATCAACAAAGGCTTAACGAAGACGTTGACTGAACTGCATGATATGCTCAAAACAGTTGAGCCAAACGTGAAGAGTACCCTGTACAATCTCATGAAGGAGAAGGGTAGGTTTACAAAACCTAGTGCTGACAAGGGTGAAGACAAAGTTGTCCAGATTTTGAATCATGGCAAGCGTGTGTCTTCTGAGCCCGAGTCAGATACCTCTTACGCTGGTAAGTGCTGCTACTGTAAAGAGACTGGGCATTGGAAGAGAAATTGCATTAAATTCATGGAAGATTATGAGGAGTTAAAGTCGATGTATGAGACTACTTCCTCAGGTATTCATGTTATTACTTCAAGTTATACCTTATAGGTATTGGATACTGGTTGTGGTACTGATATTTGTTATAATATGCAGAGCCTGAGCAACAGTAGAACGTTGAAGGAAGGACAAGTGGAACTGCGTGTCTGGAAGGAGCTAAGGATGCTGCCTCAGCCGTAGGGTTTTCACTTGTAGATGCCTTTGAGGCTTGGTTTTGTATTAAGTAATTGCTACAATGTACCTGCTTTAAGCAGAGTTGTCTTTCATTTTCTTGTAAGAATTTGAATGTTTTTCATTTTGATAAAAGACAAGTTTTGTTCTTTTGATCTTAATGAAATATTAATTGTAGCACCCTATTCAAGGAATGGGTTTTATATCTTAAACCATAGAGTGCCTAAAATGTAACATAAATACCGCAATTGGTTTAAATCTGATGAATTAAACCTGATTTTTCTTGGCATAAATGTTTTGGTCACATAGAGTAAGTCAGATTCAGAAACCCCATAGTTATGGACTTTGGGTTCATTTGAATGGATATCTTATGAGACTTGAATTCTGCTTACTAGACCAAAAGACAAAGGGCCCTTCTTAGCCGAGCTAGAGAAAGGCCCAAAGGCTTATTGGAGATTGAACATACTCATGTATATGGTCCGATGAGCAGTAATGCCAGAGAAAATTTTCTGTACTTCATTGTCTCTACTGATTACTTCAGTGAGTAAGACTGCGTTCATTTGATGAGACACAAGTCGGAATTCTTTGACATGGTCGAAAGAGTTCCAGAATGAGGTATAGAATCTGAGTGACAGAAGTATTAAGACTCTTGATTAGATCACGAGTGAGAATACTTAAGTCATTGATGGTGTGATCATCTGAATGAGTGTGAAGTCGTTTCACAGCTCATTTCTCCTGAAAACCTGGAGGTGTTTCTGTGAGAAAGAATCAGATCTTATTAGAAATGATTAAAGATGAGTCACACGAATCTTCCATGATATTCTTTAAGAATAACGCTCTAGAAATATCTAAGTTTACGCTGAAATAGTTCCACCAATATCAGTTGAAAGACACCACGTAAATGTGGATTGGAATCGATCCAAATTCGTCTTTACTGAGTATTTGTAGTTGTGCTACTTCACTGGTTGTCCTATGGAAACCAAGGCTTGTTACTTTTACGTCCATTCTGTTTTCTAAGAAGGGAAGTTACTTTCCAAGAAGAACAGTGGGAGTAAAAGTATAACTCGAAGAAATTCGAGAAATACAGGAGGCTACTCAACCTGTTGAGGGAGAGCAACGGATGGATTTACAGATTTCTGTAGAATCTACACCTGTAGAGCCTGAAGTTCGCAGATATGAATGAATCAGTCACTAATCCGAGAGTGATTTCTCGTCATTAGTTGAACCTGATGATCATTGAAAGTTCGCATGATCTGATGATCATTGAAAGCGACGAATCTGCGAAATTCAAAGAAGCGAAAGTGAGCCCGGACTCCGAAAAATTACATTTTGTGTAAGTTAGCTTCATCGATCCATTCATGGATGGAAGCAAACATGTCGGAGTTGGAATCTTCGTTCTGTTGAAGTAGTCAAGGTTTTGACTTGAACAGGAACGAAATGGAACTGTGCGTTTACTAATAGATAAGTGGGAGCGATGTTGCATTTCTCATATTGTATGTCGATGACATACTGATTCTCGGAAATAACGTCCCAATGCTGCAGTCGGTAAAGGACTGGCTTGGGAGTTGGTTTTATGATCGACATGGGTAAAGCCACGTAGTTCTTGGATTTTGGATCTAAAGATAGAGATCCAAAAGAGCTGGTAGGACAAAGTCAGGATTCTTAAATTGACAAAGTCCTACACCTAATCAGCAATCCAAGAAGGGTTTTATGCCAATGTCACATGGCAATACGTTAAGCAAGAAGCAGTGTCCTACGATAACTGCTGAGCTTGAATGCATGGATAGGATTCCATATGCGTCGGCAATTGGATCTATCATGTATGCCATGACACGTACTTGTTTTGATGTTGCTTTAATGTTAAGCAAGACAAGTAAAGACCAGTCAAATCCAGCAAAGAATCACTGGATTGCCGTAAAGAATATCCTAAAGTATTTGAGGAATACTAAGGATAAGTTCTTGGTTTACGGAGAAATTGAGGTGCTACAAGTCGATAGAGTCTGAAAGGCAATTTTTCAATTGACAAAGATAATTCCCGGTCACAGTCCGGCTATATCTTGTGTCTGACTGGCGGTGCAAGGCACTGTTGCTGACTCCATGACTTAAGCTGAACATTTCGCAGCTTGAGAAGCGGCGAAAGAGGTTGTTTGGAAAGAAGAGTTCATCACTGAACTTGATGTGATTCCCAGCATAGATGAGACTAGCTGCACATCAGAGGTCCAAACACCTTGAGGGTAGGTATAACCTATTCCGTGAGATAAATGACAGAGGTGTTAAGTAGATAAGCAAGTTTCATCGAATGAGAACGTTGCTAATCTATTAACGAAGCCACTCCTTATGCCTAAGCACGAGTCGCGAACTGTAGCTGTAGGATGAGTGAAATTAAGATGTAGTCTTAATTTCAGTGGGAGTTTGTAAAGGGCTTTACTTAGTTGTTTTGAAAGGTTCATGTAAACATAATATTTTATGTTTATGAAATCTATGATTTCTGGATTATTTTAACTGTGATATAAATAATCGTTCCAAAATGATTCATGTCATTATATATGGGCCATCGAAGTACATGAGTAGACTTGATCCTGAAACCCCATATTTAACGAAATGACATAAATCAAAGTGTCCATAGTCGAAGGTTGTTGAAATTGGAACACCAACAACCACTTGAGACTAGATTGTGTTGAGACTTATGACCAAGTTTCGAGGGGTCATAGATGCGCGGCATCAAAGTCGACACATAGGTATATGTAGGGGAGCATATGACCGGACATGGCCCGCTGATGAGAACTCTGCAAGATATTAATATCTGTGTCATAAGAGGTTCTCATATACGACTATAGAGTATAGTCCTTAGACCTGAGTTCGCATGCATGTGGCTGCACATGGAGTGATACGCTTTGATCATTGTCTAACGCTGTTTCGTAACTGGGAGCTATAAGGACCTTGGTTGGGTGTATTATGAAGCGTGTAGTTCATAGTGATGGAACAAGATGGGATTTGTCCCTGCCGTTTAACGGAGGTAATATCTCTAGGCCAATCGGAGACTTGATAGCTGGTAAGAGAGTGGCCACTCCCAAACGGACTTGCCCAAGTCGTTTGCATTGTCAGTATCAAATCTGGTCCGATGAACATGGTCTGGCTATATAAGGATGACACGCATCTTGCCTTATGCCAGATCGAGAAATTGAGACAAAGGGACTAGGGAATGTAGGATTCCAGTACAAGTGGGAGATTGTTGGGAATGTCCTGAAATCTACTGTACTATCTCTAGAAAGTATGATAAATGTCGAGATCAGACATAAGTCATAAATACTGGGTGATCATGATGGCTTGCTAGAGTCCGCTCTTGATCTATAAGTTTAGGACTTATTACCAGTATTGTATGATCCCAAAGGGTCACACACCATAGCTAACGGGAAAGTTAAGATGGAATTAATACGGTAAGATGCAGTGGCATTTACTGTATTTGTACAGAGAGTTGGGCAGACAACAAATGGGCTTTTGTCTGATTTGTGTCTTGGGCCCAAAAGTCTAATGGACCATTAGTTTAATTAATTAAACTTGGGCCCATTAGTGAGTTAATAAATTGCAACATGGGTTATGAAACCCTAATGCTAGTTGGCGATTTTGAGAGTGGCAGCCGTGGCCTCCCTCTCTCTCTAATCTCTCTCACTCTCTGTTGATCCATCCGGTCTAGCAGCCACCCCGGCTTGTAAGAGTGTGGATACTCAAGGAGGAACATGTATCTCATCTGTTCTGTTGATCTCGACATCACCAATTCCACTGCAAAGGTAATGTCCAGGTTTGTGTTTATGATTCATTTACAAGAACCTAGATCTGTTTAAGATTATGTGCTAGGTTGCAATTTGGGAATTGAACCATGGAAAAACACATAATCCTTCAAGAGGTTCATTCCCAGCCACTACCACAAAGATCTACACTACAAATTGAGAAACTGTACCCAAGGGAGCAGAACTGTAGAAGAGTATTACAAGGAGCTGGAAACCTTGTTGCAGAGAGCTGATATTCAAGAGGATACTGAGGCTACAATGTCCAGATTCATGGGAGACCTCAACAGAGACATCTTGGACAGGCTGGAGGCTCAGCATTATGTGGAGTTAGAGGATTTATTGCACAAGTCAGTCATGTTTGAGAAGCAACTCAAAAGGAAGAGTTCTAAGCCGAGTTATGTTTCTAGAAAGTCTAACTACCACAAGGAAGAGAAGTCTTGATTCAGCAGAGACTACAAGTCTTTTCCAAAGGTTAAAAGTGAGGAGCATGATCCAAAAGGAAAGGCTAAGGTGACTTCTACAAGGACCAGGGAGATCAGGTGCTTCAAATGCCAAGGTTTTGGCCATTACTTCAATGAATGAACCAACAAAAAGATCATGATTAGAGACAATGGTGAGGTTGAATCAAAAGAAGAGCAAACTGAATCAGAACCATTGGAAGTAGGGTTGGAAATGGCAGCCAAAGGAGAGCTACTGGTCACTAGAAGATCTTTGAATGTGAAAGCCAAGACTGAAGGAAATGAACAAAAAGAGAACTTGTTTCACACTCGGTTGCATTGTTCAAGAAAAAGTATGCAGCCTCATCATTGATCGAGGGAGTTGCACCAATGTAGCCAATGATGGATAAGAAGCTTGGGCTACAAGTGATGAAGTGTCCTAAGCCTTACAAACTTCAGTGGCTGAATGATGAAGGAGAACTTGAAGTAGATAGGCAAGTGTTGGTTCCATTATCTATTGGAAAATATGAGATGAGGTTCCGTGTGATGAGACCATGGCAATTTGATAGGAAAGTGACTCATGATGGTTACACCAATCCTTTGAGTTCAAGGATAGAAAGACAATTTTGGTACCTTTAAATCCTAGTGAAGTGCAGCACGATCAGATTAGCATGAAGAAAAGCAAAGCTCAGTCATCCAAAGCTCAATCTGCCCCTGCCACCAAACAAACAAACAACCTCATGCTTCAGAAACCAAAGGGAAGTTATACTACAACCTTACTTCTTGTCTTTAAAGGTTGTAATATGAACTTAACTGCCCCAAAACAGGTTGTGCCTATCGAGGACGACCGCGGGACGTTCGCAGACAATCGTGACTGTTCAAGGGCGGTCGTGTCCGTTGACGGACGACCGTAACTATTCATGGACAGTCGTACCTGTCCGCGGGACAAACGTGACCGTTCGTGGGATAGACGCGTCTGTTCGTGTTTATGGATGGGCAGTCCTCACCTATGTCTCGGTGGTTAAGGAACAAGGAGCGATCGACGTTGGGACGATTGCATGTTTGGTCGCGGAGGAAGGCAGGACAGGTCGCGATTGGAATTGACCGCAGGCCAGGAAGGCTGAGGAGGTGATTCGATGGACGCCGAACATGGGCTGACCTGTCCACGGGTTGGACCTAGCGCGATGGGTAAACTGATCATGGATCATACCTTAACTATGATGGGTTCTGGCTTTCAACCAACAAGATGATGCAGCAATCGAATGGACTGATCAGGTAATGGGGACGGAGATAAAGGAAAGAAAAGGAACAAGCAGGAACGAATGGTGGTCAAAGAAAGGTACTTGAAGATCTCTCTTATACTTAGCTATGTGGGGATGGTTGGTTGAATGACTAGGTACAATGGAGATGTGTTCTACGGGTTCGATGAACGGATGAGCTAAGCTGGACGGGGAGATAGTTTCACACCGGCTTCACTAAAGGATAAGGTACACGTTTAAAGTACTCTTTTATTGTTCTAAGAAATGATTAGATTTGAATAGGTGAATGGAACAATCTAAGAAAGAATTTGGTGGTTAGAACGTGATATGATCCTCCCAAGGATATGCACTCTTAGTGTGGTAGATTGGATAGGCCTTGGTCCAACAGAAGCTACAAGCAACCGGCTTGGAAAAGGGAACTGGATCGATGGGTCGCACAGTGAATGCGGAAGGCCACTGATGTTTCCACCTCTTCAATAGCCTGATGTGACGCACAAGTCCTATTTCAGAGGGTTGAAGACTTGGATATTACGCTCCAGATCTTCAGAAAGTTCACAAGGAACAAAGGTGAGATTGCTCTCAAAGATAACCAAAGATCAAAAGTTAAAAGATGAAAAGGGTTGCTTTGATTGATTGTGAAATCAGAATACATATAGAGTTTCTCTTGCATGAAGAGTGTAGAAAACTAACTTAGGAAATAGAAAACATTAAAGACGAAGACTTGACTTAAAAAAGACTCTTGACTAACTTTTGGACTGATTTTGAGTGAATTTGGTTGACAGTGTACAGCTGCTTCAGGTCGTACACCTGGGCGTATTCCAGGGCATACACTTCACTTTTTTTTCCTTCAGCACCAAATTGACTGTTTCACGTTTCTTGCATTGGTCGATTCAGCCCCGCGGAATAGTGCATATTTCAGAATAGTGTACACGTACACTGGTCGTCAGTGTACACCTCTGTTTCAACACTTCCTCTTTCGTCTTGGACTTTCAGCAACACCAAAGTAGTCATTCTAGCTACTCCATCCTCAAAGACCAAGTGATCTTGTATAGAATTAAGTAGAAGACTTAGTGCAGTAGAGAACTTCTTAGCTCTTGACCTCGTGATAGCTCCAGCTGGTAGATGCAATACTTCCTCAGGTTCTAGCAGCTCATCCTTTGGTTCAGTCAGCTCTGGTTCAAGTCCTTCTTCTTCTGAGCTCCTCATGATCATATCATCTTCTCCCCATTGAGAAGGATTTGACCTCAAATCCGGACCATCTACATCAAAAGAACTCAAGTCAGAAACATTAAAGCTTGAAGATACTTTGTACTTACCTTGAAGATCAACATTGTAGGCATTGTCATTGATCTTTTTGATGATTCTGAATGGGCCATAAACTCTAGGCATAAGCTTGGACTTCCTCTCAACTGGAAATCGTTCCTTTCTCAAGTGAATCCAGACCAAGTCACCTTCCTTAAATACCTTCTTTACTCGGCCCTTGTTTGCATGCTTCTCATACAACCGTGTTTTAGCTTCTAAGTTGCTTTTTGCCTTCTCATGCATTTGTTTCACGAGCTCGGCCTTCTTTTCGCCATCTGTACTTCCCCTTTCACTCATAGGTAAAGACATCAAATCCAAAGGAGAAAGTGGCTGAAAGCCATAAACAAGTTTAAATGGAGAAAACTTGGTAGCTGAATGCACATAATGGTTATAAGCAAATTCTACATGAGGCAGACATTCTTCCCAAGCCCTAAGATTCCTCTTAATCAATGATCTAAGCAAAGTTCCAAGAGTTCTATTCACTACCTCTGTTTGACCATCAGATTGTGAATGACAAGTAGTAGAGAACAAAAGTTTAGTTCCAAGTTTAGACCAGAGTGTTTTCCAAAAGAAACTAAGAAACTTAGTATCTCTATCAGAGACTATGGACCTAGGCATGCCATGTAGTCTAACTACTTCTTTAAAGAACAAATCAGCAATGTATGATGCATCATTTGTTTTATGGCAAGCAATGAAATGAGCCATCTTGCTAAACCTATCTACCACTACAAAGATAGAATCCTTACCTGACTTGGATCGAGGCAATCCAAGAACAAAGTCCATGGAAATATCTGTCCAAGGATGTTCTGGAATAGGCAGTGGCGTGTACAATCCTTGAGGTTGTAGCTTTGATTTGGCTTGCTTGCAAGTCACACATCTTCCACATATCCTTTCAACGTCCCTCTTTGGATGTGGCCAAAAGAAATGTTCCTGAACAACTTGGAGAGTCTTAGCAATCCCAAAATGTTCCATGAGACCTCCTCCATGTGCTTCCCTAATAAGCAAGTCTCTCAAAGAACAATTAGGCACAAACAATCTTGATCCATAAAACAGAAATCCATCATTCCTACAAAACTTTCCACAAGCATGTTTAGCACTAGCTAGGAATGGTTCTTTAAAATCAGGATCAATCTCATACATCTCCTTAACCTGTTCAAATCCAAGGACCTTAGCATCTAAAGTGGTAAAAAGAGCATACCTTCTGGAGAAGGCATCAACAACAACATTTTCCTTACCTTTTTTGTACTTGATAACATATGGAAATGTTTCAATGTACTCAATCCACCTGGCATGTCGCTTGTTTAGTTTATATTGTCCCTTGAAATGTTTCAGTGTGGACAACGAACTCCTTGGGCCAGAGGTAATGCTGCCAAGTTTGTAAAGCTCTCACAAGTTCATAGAGCTCCTTATCATATGTTGGGTAATTGAGTTTTTCTCCTCCAAGTTTCTCACTGAAGTATGCAATGGGCTTCCTATCCTGCATAAGAACAGCACCAATACCCACGCCTGAGGCATCACATTCTATTTCAAAGTTTATAGAGAGATCAGGAAGCATAAGTAAAGGAGCATTGGTTAACTTCCCTTTCAAAGTTTGGAATGCATCCTCCTGAGCTTGTTCCCACTTGAACCCCACGGTTTTCTTAATCACCTCAGTGAGAGGGGCTGCTATGGAACTGAAGTCCTTAACAAATCTCCTATAAAATCCTGCTAATCCATGGAAGCTTCTTACTTCACCGACGGTCTTAGGACTAGGCCATTCCCCGATTGCTTTCACCTTTTCTTCATCAACTCTGATTCCTCCTGATCCTACAACAAAACCAAGGAAAACCAAGTGATCTGCTCCAAAGGTACATTTCTTAAAGTTAGCATAAAGCTTTTCATTCCTAAGAACTTCTAGAACAGATTGCAAATGGCAGACAAGATCAGACATGGTTTTACTGTAAATCAGGATATCATCAAAATAGACAACAATAAAATGCCCTAAGAAAGGTCTAAGCACATGATTCATCAATCTCATAAAGGTACTAGGAGGATTGGTTAAACCAAAAGGCATCACTAACCATTCATACAATCCTAGCTTAGTTTTGAAAGCGGTTTTCCACTCATCACCTTCTTTCATTCTAATCTGGTGATAACCACTCTTCAAATCTATCTTAGAAAACACAACAGAACCATGCAACTCATCCAACATATCATCAAGTCTAGGGATTGGGTGTCTATACTTAACGGTTATGTTGTTGATGGCACGACAATCAACACACATTCTCCAGCTCCCATCCTTCTTTGGCACGAGCAGAACAGGTACGTCACAAGGGCTCATGCTCTCACGGATGTAGCCTTGGTTCATGAGCTCACCAATCTGCTTTTGCAGCTCCTTAGTCTCCAAAGGGTTGGTCCTATAAGCTGGTATGTTGGGAAGAGAGGCTCCTGGAACGAAATCAATCTGGTGCTCTATCCCACGGATTGGTGGCAAACCTGCTGGATTATCATCTGGAAAGACATCACTATAACCTCGCAAAATAATCTTCAAATCACTTGGAATATCCAGTGCAAGGTCAGAAGAAGTTAGCAGTGTCTCTTTATAAACAAGTAAAATCAAAGATTCATGAGAATGCAAGGCTTTCTTAGCTTGGTTTGAATTGACAAAGAAGTTAGACTTACTAACCGTTTTGAACTGGCTTTGAGCTTGTGTTCAGCCTCGGTTTCTGCTTGTCTCCTTTGTCTGAGAAGTATTTGATCTTGGTGAACTTCCTGAGGTGAAAGAGGTGCTAGATTGATCTTCTTTCCTTGGTGCACAAAAGAGTGATGGTTTGTGAACCCATCATGCACTGCCCTCTTATCAAACTGCCAAGGCCTTCCCAGAAGAATATGACTAGCCTCCATTGGCAGAATGTCACACGAAACCTCATCCTTGTATTTTCCTATAGTGATGGGTACAAGGACCTGTTGATTCACCTTCATCTCTCCTTCCTCACTAAGCCAATGTAGAGTATATGGTCGTGGATGCATTGAAGGATGTTTTGGTGTTAATCCAGATTCAATTCTCAGATTCAACAGTTCCTAAACATGCGGATCTAGGTTCTCTTGAATAGAAACATTATGGATCTCACCTTATACCTGTTTATGCAGCGGAAAGAAGGTATGGTCTGAGATCAGAGAGCCACCAAGTGATAACTCCTCCAGAGGTTCACACACGCACACCAAGCAGGAAGAGAGGCTGCTAGACCAAGCTGTGGGAGGCGCAGAGAGAGAGAGGAAAATCGCAGGGGAGCTAGGGTTAGGAGGAAAAATCAGACTTAAGTTTTAATTATAAAACTTGTCTATTTCCTTTTGGGCTTTTGGGCCCAAATACCAATCTGATTAAATCCCTTGGATTTAATCAGACCCATTAATCTCTCTCTTAGTACGACAAATGCCTGGCACTTTTACCGTACTTCTGCTAAGCCGTTCCTACACATTTTCCTGTTAGCTTAGGCGTGTGACCCATATGGGATCATATAATAAAGGCAATAAGTCCAAGACTTATAGATCATGAGCGGACTCTAGCAAGCCATCATGACCCCCAGTATTATATGACTTATGTCTGATCATTGACATACTCTTACTTTCTAGAGACAGTACCGAGATTACTGGACACAATTCCAACAATCTCCCACTTGTACTGGAATCTCTGTATTCATAATCCTTTTGTCTCAATATCTCGATTAGTCATAAGGCAAGATTAGTGTCATCCTTATAAAGCCTAATCTTGTTCATCGGACTCTGATTTGATACTGACAATCCAAACGACTCGGGACAGTCCGTTTGAGCATGGCCATGCATTTTCCAGTATTCAAATCTCCGATTGGCCTAGAGATATTCGCTCCATTTATATTGGAGGGACAAATCCCGTCTTGTTCCATCACTGTAAACTACTCATTTCGTAATACACCCAAACAAGGTCCTTATAACTATCGCAGAACGACAGCGTTAGACAATGATCAAAGTGCATCAGTCCATGTGCAGTCACATGCATGCGAACTCAGGTCTAAGGACTATACTCTATAGTCGTAGTAAGAATCTCTTATGACACAGATATAAATATCCTGAAGAGTTCTTATAAGCGGGTCTTGTCCGGTCGTATGTACCCCACATACACCTATGTACTGACTTTGATGCCGCGCATCTATGACACACTGAGACTTTGTCATAAGTCACATACCAATCCAGTCTCACACGGTTGTTGGTGTTCCAATTTCAACAACCTTCGACTAGGGACAGGATGATATAATCCATCTATCAAATATAGGGTCTCATGATCAAGCTAAATGACTTTGATGACTCAAGATCAAGTCACTTACTTCGATGACCTATAAAATGGTTTATATCACTTTGGAACGATTATTTCATCACAGTTAAAATAATCTTGAAATAATAATTTCATTAAACATAAGAATGTTTTACAAGAACATATCAAATAACTAAATAAAGCCCTCAAACTCCCACTCAAATTTAGATTACATTTCAATGTCTCTAATGCCTACAGCTTCAGTCAGAAACTCGAGCTTAGGCCTTGGGAGTGGCTTTGTCAACGGATCAGCGACGTTATCATCTGTCTGAACTCGGCTGATCTTGACTTCCTTTCTATTAATGATGTCACGTATCAAGTGAAATCTTCTTAGAACATGCTTGGATTTCTGGTGTGATCTTGGTTCCTTTGCCTGAGCAATAGCACCATTGTTATCACAAAATAGTGCCAGAGGCTCAGCCGCATCTGGTATCACACCTAGTTCAATAATGAACTTTCGTATCCAAACAGCTTCCTTCGCTGCTTCTGAGGCGGCGATATATTCAGCTTCTGTAGTGGAATCAGCAACGGTGTCTTGCTTGGAGCTTCTCCAACTGATTGCACCGCCATTCAGACAAAAGATATAACCGGACTGTGACCGGAAATCATCTTGGTCTGTCTGGAAACTTGCGTCCGTGAATCCACTGACTTTAAGCACATCACTTCCACCGTATACCAAGAACTTATCCTTAGTATGTCTTAGATACTTCAGGATATTCTTGACGGCAATCCAATGGTTTTCACCTGGATTTGACTGGTATCTACTCGTCATGCTCAATGCATAAGCAACATCAGGACGAGTACAGATCATGGCATACATGACAGATCCTATTGCAGATGCATAAGGAATATTCTTCATGCGCTCAAGCTCAGCAGCCGTCGTAGGGCTCTGCTTCTTGCTTAGCGTTGTGCCATGTACCATTGGCGTGAAGCCCTTCTTGGAATCTTTCATGCTGAATCTTTGTAGGACTTTGTCAATGTAAGAATCTTGACACAAGCCTATCAGCCTTCTAGATCTATCCCGGTAGATCCTGATTCCAAGAACGTATGCGGCTTCACCCATGTCTTTCATGGAAAAACAACTTCCAAGCCAGTCCTTTACCGACTTTAGCATTGGAACGTCGTTTCCGAGAAGCAGTATGTCATCGACATACAGAATAAGAAATACTATCTTGCTCCCACTAGTTTTCTTATACACGCATTGTTCTTCTTCGTTTCTGATGAAGTCAAATTGCTTGATCGCTTCATCAAAACGAAGATTCCAGCTCCTCGATGCTTGCTTCAATCCATAAATGGATTTATGAAGCTTGCATACTTTCCCAGCATTCTTTGGATCTATGTAACCGTCAGGTTGCGTCATATACACATCCTCTTCCAGAATACCATTCAGGAAGGCGGTTTTCACGTCCATCTGCCAAATTTCATAATCATGAAAAGCTGCAGTTGCTAGTAGAATCCGAATAGATTTCATCATAGCCACTGGTGAATAGGTTTCATCGTAATCCACACCGTGAACTTGTCTGAAACCTTTTGCCACCAACCTGGCTTTATAAATCTGGACATTTCCATCCACGTCAATCTTCTTCTTGAAGATCCATTTGCACTCGATGGCTTTTACACCAGCGGGTAAGTCAACCAACGAAAACACTTGGTTGACCGACATGGAGTCCATTTCGGAATCAGTGGCCTTGCGCCACTTCGAGGAATCTGGGCCCATCATGGCTTGATTGAAGTTCGATGGTTCATCACCATCAATGATCAAAAGATCATGACAGTTAGTCACGAGGAATCCTTGATATCTCTCGGGTTCGTGACGGATCCTCCCGGATCTTCGAACTTCAGGTACTACAGGTTCAGGCTCTACAATTTCTTGTAGGTCCTCCTGCTGCTCTTCCTCATTAGGTTGAGCAGTATCCTGTTCATCTTGAATTTCTTCAAGCAGTACCTTACTCCCACTGTCTTTCTTAGAGAGAAACTCTCTCTCAAGAAAGTTACAATCCCGGGCAACAAAGATCTTGTTCTCGGAACGTAGATAGAAGTAATAAGCCTTGGTTTCCTTCGGATAACCAATGAAGTAGCATTTATCAGACTTTGGTGTAAGCTTGTCTGAGATCAATCTCTTGACATAGGCTTCACAACCCCAAATTCTAAGATAAGACAGCACTGGAGCCACTCCAGTCCATAATTCATATGGTGTCTTTGCTACTGCTTTCGATGGCGCTCTATTTAGAGTGAACACTGCTGTTAGCAGAGCATATCCCCAAAGGGATATTGGAAGGTCTGTGTGACTCATCATAGATCGAACCATATCCAATAAGGTCCGATTTCTCCTCTCAGACACACCATTCCATTGAGGTGTTCCGGGAGGAGTGAGTTGGGATACGATCCCACACTCTCTTAGATGATCACTGAATTCTTGGCTTAAGTATTCTCCTCCTCGGTCGGACCGAAGAGCCTTAATGCTTTTGCCAAGTTGGTTCTGTACTTCATTTTGGAATTCTCTGAACTTCTCAAAAGATTCAGACTTATGTTTCATCAAATAAACATATCCATACCTACTGAAATCATCAGTAAAGGTAATGAAGTACTGATAGTTTCCTCTTGCATTTGTGGACATTGGGCCACACACATCAGTGTGTATCAGGCCCAATAAGTCACTGGCCCTCTCGTTAGGTTTATTAAAGGGGGCCCGTGTCATTTTGCCCATCATGCAGGATTCGCATTTCTCACATGACTCAAAGTCAAATGAGCCAAGAAGTCCATTCGAATGGAGCCTCTTGATGCGTTTCTCGCTGATGTGCCCTAAACGACAATGCCATAGAAACGTTCGGTTCTCCTCATTAGGTTTGAACCGTTTGGTATTAATGTTATAAATTGGCGCGGATTGATCGAGTATGTAAAGCCCATTCGTAAGAGGGGCACAACCATAGAACAAATTGTTGCGATTGAAGGAACATAATTTATTCTTAACTGAAAAATCATAACCTTCCAAATCCAACAAAGAAATTGAAATAATATTCCTGCTTATAGCAGGTACAAAATAACAATTATTGAGTTCTAAAACCAATCCCGAAGGTAAAGACAACAAGTATGTGCCTACAGCTAGTGCTGGAACTTTCGCTCCATTCCCAACTCGTAGCTCCACTTGTCCTTGCTTCAGCCTTCTACTGTTGCTGAGTGCCTGCATATTAGTACAAATATGAGCCCCACAACCAGTATCCATAACCCATGAGGTATTATCAGAAGTAGTTGTATTAACTTCTATAACAAAAATACCTGTCGAAGAAGTCTCGAGAGTCTTCTTCTTCAATTCCTTTAGACCTTCTTGGAATTTCTTACATTCTCTCCTCCAATGCCCTGGT
This sequence comes from Orychophragmus violaceus, assembly GCA_030180135.1. Taxonomy (NCBI): domain Eukaryota; kingdom Viridiplantae; phylum Streptophyta; class Magnoliopsida; order Brassicales; family Brassicaceae; genus Orychophragmus; species Orychophragmus violaceus. Next base: position 59,570,868 of record CM058234.1, on the reverse strand, counting down.
TCTTTACAGAACCTGCATATGTCAGTTGGCCCAGCCTTGGACTTGGGCTTGGGCTTTGGCGTGTCCTTGTCCGCGACTTGGACAGCCTTGGCCTTTCCCTTATCCTTAGCAGAGGATTTCTTAAACCCCTTGCCCTTTTGCACCATAAGCACATTGGGGTCCTTGGCGGTTTTCCTCAAGTTGGGCTCTGCAGTTTTGAGCATTCCGTGAAGCTCAGGCAATGTCTTACTCAAGCCATGCATGTTAAAGTTCAGAATGAACTGATCATAGCTTGCAGGTAATGACTGCAGAATGATGTCGCAAGCAAGTTCCTGGCTGATAGGGCAGTCGAGTTTCTGAAGATGATCGAGATAACCCATCATCTTCAAGACATGAGGACTCACTGCCGCATTTGCAGCCAACTTACAGTCTAAGAGGTTCTTAACCGTCTGAAACCTCTCAGTCCTTGCTTGCTCCTGAAAAAGCGATTTCAGGCTTGCCATTATCTCAATTGGTGACAACACACTCTCGAACTGCATTTGCAGCTCAGCAGTCATTGTCGCCAACATAAGGCAATACACATCATTTTCATCTGACGAATGCTTTTCCCAAGCATTATGCAGAGTCCTGGCGGCATTGTTAGCAGGCCTCTCGGGGAGAGGATCACGAAGGACATAATCCTTCTTCTCCTGCTTGAGGACCAGCCTCAAGTTCCTTGACCACGTCAGGAAGTTCGTTCCAGTCAGCTTCTCCTTCTCGAGAACAGACCGGATTGAGAATGTGTTTTGTGTGCTTGTAGTAGTCATAGCTGAAATATATAAGATAAAAGGTTATTAGTTAATATGTTCAATATGATTAATCTTATATTATACTTAATATGATCAATCATGCATTATATTCAATAACCTAAGTTACCCTCAATAGAATATAATGATTCCAAGATCCACATATAACTAAGATCAAAGTGGGCCACTGGCCGTCACCCAACCTTAGCTTATATCGGTAAGCCCTATGTCGGCTAATTATATCCGTGATATAACTCTTGGTTGTGAATCTGGGCCCGAGGCCCAATTCACTCTGATGTCTCAAGGCCCGGGACTCCCGATGGCCTAGTCAAGAAAACCAGACTATACAGTCATGTAATCATTAATGTCTGGGACTCCCAATGACATTTATGAATCACAAACCGTCTTATCCACGCAAAAGTAGACACCCTCACACTGTAAGGCCATGAATACAATTGAATGGGCTTCGACAGCTGACATAGCCTGGACAAGACATCCAACGCTTGATATTATTTGAGGTTCGTAGGTTTATTAAAATTTCATCCCAAAATAGAAGATTACTATTTTGGGAAACTTTCCATTTTTGGAAACCTACTATTTTTGGAAACTTTCTAAAATTGGAAACTTTCTAAAACCGGAAACTTTCTAACTTTAGAAATTTCTTAAAATCCAAAACATGCAAATCTAGAAACTTCTATTTTAAGAAACTTTCTAATTTCAAAATTTCGGAAACTTTAATTTAAAATCGATTTCCATAATTTTATAAAATAAATTTTAAATTAAATCTGAAGAAAAGACTCAAATAATTGGCCCAATTGTTTTAACTTCTTGGCCCGAGGCCCAAGAATTGGTCCATGTCCAAGACATGACCCAATTGTCCAATTAAATGACATAACCGGTCTGGTTCATTAAAATTGGTCTAACCAAAATTAATTACTACGATGACCACAATTGTCAACCGGTTATTTACTAAACCGGATTTTCTCAATTTATTTGGTCCAACCAAATCAAATTAGAAAATCCTGGTTTAGGCACAAAATCCAATATTTCGACTTTGGATTTCTTATCCCGGTTTAACCAGAACTTAATAAAATTATTAAATCTGTTTATTAAACCGAGACGTTTTGATTTTAATCAAGTTTTTAAACCGAACCGAACCGAAATTGTCACGAACCAATTTTGGTTGTGACCTAGCTCCACGATCATCATGCCCAGCCGCAAGCCGCACGCGACGATCCGAGATCGAGACGGCAGCGGACGGGACGATCGGGACGATCGGGACGCGAGGTTGGGCCGAGATCCATGCGATCTGCCTTTGCGGATCCATGCGATCGGGACGGGAGAAGCCGACGATCGTGGTCGATCTCGCGATCGGATCCATCGCACCTCTCGGTCGTGCGATCCAACCGGCCAAGCCGATCGGTTCAACACTCGGCCGATCGCAATCCAAGTCATATAGCTTGGTTTTTGCGATTTCAAATATGTTTAGGTTCCAATTCCTTGTTGCTTAAGTGATTTCTCTTATCAGTAGTTGATTCAAAACACTTCTTAAACAAGAAAAACAATCCTAAACGAGATTCTAAACAAGAAAAACCAGAACCAATAGCTCTGATACCACTGAAGGATGTTTTGGTGTTAATCCAGATTCAATTCTCAGATTCAACAGTTCCTAAACATGCGGATCTAGGTTCTCTTGAATAGAAACATTATGGATCTCACCTTATACCTGTTTATGCAGCGGAGAGAAGGTATGGTCTGAGATCAGAGAGCCACCAAGTGATAACTCCTCCAGAGGTTCACACACGCACACCGTCAGGAAGAGAGGCTGCTAGACCAAGCTGTGGGAGGCGCAGAGAGAGAGAGGAAAATCGCAGGGGAGCTTAGGGTTAGGAGGAAAAATCAGACTTAAGTTTTAATTATAAAACTTGTCTATTTCCTTTTGGGCTTTTGGGCCCAAATACCAATCTGATTAAATCCCTTGGATTTAATCAGACCCATTAATCTCTCTCTTAGTACGACAAATGCCTGGCACTTTTACCGTACTTCTGCTAAGCCGTTCCTACACATTTTCCTGTTAGCTTAGGCGTGTGACCCATATGGGATCATATAATAAAGGCAATAAGTCCAAGACTTATAGATCATGAGCGGACTCTAGCAAGCCATCATGACCCCCAGTATTATATGACTTATGTCTGATCATTGACATACTCTTACTTTCTAGAGACAGTACCGAGATTACTGGACACAATTCCAACACTCGTCATCACTAGAAACCGGCTCTATTTCTTTCTTCTCCTCTTATGATTCTACTGAAGGATTATGGGTGTTTTCCATGGTTTAATTCTCAATTACAACCTAACACAAATCCTTAAACAGATCTAGGTTCTTGTAACTGAATCATAAAACAAACCTGATCTTTACCTTTTGTAGCGGAATTGATGGTAATGGCAAGATCAGATTAGAGCAGATTATCACCGGCTCCTCCTAGGTATCCACACGCTTACAAGCTACGGATCAGGCTGCTAGACCGAGGTGGAAATCACAGAGAAAGAGAGGACGGCTCAGCTCAAAAAATCGCCAAAGGCTTAGGGTTTCTGGCGCCTCCTTCTGCCTTATATAGGCCCAAGTTATTAACTAATGGCCTATTAGGCTTTTGGGCCCAAAACACAAATCAGACAAAAAGCCCGTTTTTGTCTTGGCCCAATTCTCTGTACAAATACAGTAAATGCATTTGCATCTTACCGTATTATTTCCATTTAATTTTCCCGTTAGCTATGGTGTGTGACCCTTTGGGATCATACAATACTGGTAATAAGTCCTAAACTTATAGATCAAGAGCGGACTCTAGCAAGCCATCATGATCACCCAGTATTTATGACTTATGTCTGATCTCGACACTTATCATACTTTCTAGAGATAGTACGGTAGATTTCAGGACATTCCCAACAATCTCCCACTTGTACTGGAATCCTACAAAGGACATTCCCAACAATCTTCCGATTGTACTGGAATCCTACATTCCCTAATCCTTTTGTCTCAATATCTCGATCTGGCATAAGGCAAGATGCGTGTCATCCTTATATAGCCAGACCATGTTTATCGGACCAGATTTGATACTGACTATTCAAACGACTTGGGCAAGTCCGTTTGGGAATGGCCATTCTCTTACCAGCTATCAAATCTCCGATTGGCCTAGAGATATTACCTCCGTTAAACGGCAGGGACAAATCCCATCTTGTTCCATCACTATGAACTACACATTTCATAATACACCCAACCAAGGTCCGTATAGCTCCCAGTTACGAAACAGCGTTAGACAATGATCAAAGCGCATTACTCCATGTGCAGCCACATGCATGCGAACTCAGGTCTAAGGACTATACTCTATAGTCGTATATGAGAACTTCTTATGACACAGATATTAATATCTTGCAGAGTTCTCATCAGCGGGCCATGTCCGGTCATATGCTCCCCTACATATACCTATGTGTCGACTTTGATGCCGCGCATCTATGACCCCTCGAAACTTGGTCATAAGTCTCAACACAATCTAGTCTCAACAGGTTGTTGGTGTTCCAATTTCAACAACCTTCGACTATGGACACTATGATTTATGTCACTTCGTTAAATATGGGGTTTCAGGATCAAGTCTACTCATGTACTTCGATGGCCCATATATAATGACATGAATCATTTTGGAACGATTATTTATATCACAGTTAAAATAATCCAGAAATCATTAGATTTCATAAACATAAAATATTATGTTTACATGAACCATTCAAAATAACTAAGTAAAGCCCTTTACAAACTCCCACTGAAATTAAGACTACATCTTAATTTCACTCATCCTACAGCTACAGTCCGCGACTCGTGCTTAGGCATAAGGAGTGGCTTCGTTAATAGATTAGCAACGTTCTCATTCGATGAAACTTGCTTATCTACTTAACACCTCTGTCATTTATCTCACGGAATAGGTTATACCTATCCTCAAGGTGTTTGGACCTCTGATGTGCAGCTAGCCTCATCTACGCTGTGAATCACATCAAGTTCAGTGATGAACTCTTCTATCCAAACAACCTCTTTCGCCGCTTCTCAAGCTGCGAAATGTTCAGCTTAAGTCATGGAGTCAGCTACAGTGCCTTGCACCGCCAGATAGACACAAGATATAGCCGGACTGTGACCAGGAATTATCTTTGTCTATTGGAAAATTGCCTTTCAGACTCTATCGACTTGTAGCACCTCACTTTCTCCGTAAATCAAGAACTTATCCTAAGTATTCCTCAAATACTTCAGAATATTCTTTACGGCAATCCAGTGATTCTTTGCTGGATTTGACTGGTCTTTACTTGTCTTGCTTAGCATTAAAGCAACATCAAAACAAGTATGTGTCATGGCATACATGATAGATCCAATTGCCGTCGCATATGGAATCCTATCCATGCATTCAAGCTCAGCAGATATCGCAGGACACTGTATCTTGCTTAATGAATTGCCATGTGACATTGGCATAAAACCCTTCTTGGATTGCTGATTACGTGTAGGACTTTGTCAATTTAAGAATCCTGACTTTGTCCTACCAGCTCTTTTGGATCTCTATCTTTAGATCCAAAATCCAAGAACTACGTGGCTTTACCCATGTCAATCATACAAACCAACTCCCAAGCCAGTCCTTTACCGACTGCAGCATTGGAACGTTATTTCCGAGAATCAGTATGTCATCGACATACACTATGAGAAATGCAATATTGCTCCCACTTATCTTTAGTAAACGCACAGTTCCACTTCGTTCCTGTTCAAGTCAAAACTTTGACTACTTCAACAGAACGAAGATTCCAACTCCGATATGTTTGCTTCCATCCATGAATGGATCGATGAAGCTAACTTACACATAGTGTAATTTTCGGAGTCCGGGCTCACTTTCGCTTCTTTGAATTTCGCAGATTCGTCGCTTTCAATGATCATCAGATCATGCGAACTTTCAATGATCATCAGGTTCAACTAATGACGAGAAATCACTCTCGGATTAGTGACTGATTCATTCATATCTGCGAACTTCAGGCTCTACAGGTGTAGATTCTACAGAAATCTGTAAATCCATCCGTTGCTCTCCCTCAACAGGTTGAGCAGCCTCCTGTATTTCTCGAATTTCTTCGAGTTATACTTTTACTCCCACTGTTCTTCTTGGAAAGTAACTTCCCTTCTTAGAAAACAGAATGGACGTAAAAGTAACAAGCCTTGGTTTCCCTAGGACAACCAGCGAAGTAGCACAACTACAAATACTCAGTAAAGACGAATTTGGATCGATTCCAATCCACATTTACGTGGTGTCTTTCAACTGATATTGGTGGAACTATTTCAGCGTAAACTTAGATATTTCTAGAGCGTTATTCTTAAAGAATATCATGGAAGATTCGTGTGACTCATCTTTAATCATTTCTAATAAGATCTGATTCTTTCTCACAGAAACACCTCCAGGTTTTCAGGAGAAATGAGCTGTGAAACGACTTCACACTCATTCAGATGATCACACAATCAATGACTTAAGTATTCTCACTCGTGATCTAATCCAGAGTCTTAATACTTCTGTCATTCAGATTCTATACTTCATTCTGGAACTCTTTCGACCATGTCAAAGAATTCCGACTTGTGTCTCATCAAATGAACACAGTCTTACTCACTGAAGTAATCAGTAGAGACAATGAAGTACAGGAAATTTTCTCTGGCATTACTGCTCATCGGACCACATACATGAGTATGTTCAATCTCCAATAAGCCTTTGGGCCTTTCTCTAGCTCGGCTAAGATGGGCCCTTTGTCTTTTGGTCCAGTAAGCAGAATTCAAGTCTCATAAGATATCCATTCAAATGAGCCCAAAAGTCCATAACTATGGGGTTTCTGAATCCGACTTACTCTTTGACCAAAACATTTATGCCAAGAAAAATCAGGTTTAATTCATCAGATTTAAACCAATTCGGTATTTATGTTACATTTAGGCACTCTTTGGTTTAATATATAAAACCCATTCCTTGAATAGGGTGCTACAATTAACATTTCATTAAGATCAAAAGAACAAAACTTGTCTTTATCAAAATGAAAAACATTCAAATTCTTTACAAGAAAATGAAAGACAACTCTGCTTAAAGCAGGTACATTGTAGCAATTATTAATACAAAACCAAGCCTCAAAGGCATCTACAAGTGAAAACCCTACGGCTGAGGCAGCATCCCAAGCTCCTTCCAGACTCGCAGTTCCACTTGCCCTTCCTTCAACGTTCTACTGTTGCTCAGGCTCTGCATATTATAACAAATATCAGTGCCACAACCAGTATCCAATACCTATAAGGTATAACTTGAAGTAATAACATGAATACCTGAGGAAGTAGTCTCATACATCAACTTCAACTCCTCATAATCTTCCATGAATTTAATGCAATCTCTTTTCCAATGCCCAGTCTCTTTACAGTAGCAGCACTTACCAACGTAAGAGGTATCTGACTCGGGCTCAGAAGACACACGCTTGCCATGATTCAAAATCTGGACAACTTTGTCTTCACCCTTGTCAGCATTAGGTTTAGTAAACCTACCCTTCTCATTCATGAGATTGTACAGGGTACTCTTTACGTTTGGCTCAACTGTCTTGAGCATGTCATGCAGTTCAGTCAACGTCTTCGTTAAGCCTTTCTTGATATAGTCCCTTACGAACTTATCATAGCTTGACGGCAGTGACTGCAGAATGATATCAGTTGCCAATTCTTGGCTAACTGGATAATCCAGTTTCCTCAGGTTATCAACGTAACCCATCATTTTACTGATATGAGGACTTACTGGATGATCATTTGGTAGCTTGCAGCTAGTGAGAGATTTAACCAACTGGTATCTCTCCACTCTAACCTGCTCCTGAAATTTCAATTTCAGGCTGCTGATCATCTCTATTGGCGACTCCATGTTCTCATATTGCTTACGCAAATCTGAGTACATGGTAGCCAATATCAGACCATGCACATCTACCACATCATTATAATGCTTATTCCAAGCATTATATACTGCATGACTGGCTTTGGATCCGATCCTCTCGGGGAGAGCTTTCTCAAGGACATAGTCCTTTCTCTCATGCCTGAGAACTAGCCTCAGGTTCCGCGACCAAGTCAAGAAATTTGATCCGCTCAGTTTGTCCATCTCAAGGACATACCGGATCGAGAAAGTGTTTTGATTGTTTGTGCTTGTCATAGCTGAAATTTAGAGATAAATAGAGTTTTAGTTATTAAGTTCATAAAAGAGCAATCTTAACAACTTATAAGAAAACTCGCATTGCATTCAAAATTTCTTTGTTTAACCTCATAAGAATGCAATGATTCCGAGACCCATGTTTAGCTAAATCCAAAGTGGGCCACTGGCCGTCACCCAGAATTAGCTTTACTTGGTAAGCATACACACAGCTAGTTATGACCAATAACTCTCGGTTGTGAATTGGGCCCGAGGCCCAAATTCACCAGATGTCTCAAGGCCCGGGACTCCCGATGGCCCAGTCAAGGAAACCAATCTCTTACAGCCAAATAATCACTAAAATCTGGGACTCCCAATGAAATTAGTGACTATATACTACTTTACTTACGCGAAAACAGACACCTCACACTGTAAGCCATATCTGTAATCAAATAAGCGTTAAGTAGCTGACAAGATTGGGCAAGACATCCAAGCTTGATATTGTTTTTGAGGATTTTTAAGTTTTATTTCCAAAAATAGAAGATTACTATTTTGGGAAACTTTCTTATTTTAGAAACTTTCTAAATTTAGTAACTTACTAAAAATAGAAATTTCTAATTTAAATATTTCATTAAATATTTTGGGTTGGGTCACAAATTATAGGCCCAATTCTTGGCCCAAGACCATAGAATTCCAGTTGGCCCAATAATTTGACATAACCGAGTCGGTTTATTAATTCTGGTCCAAGACCAAATTAACTATCAAAACCATCGGTTATTTACTAAACCAGACCAGCTCTAAATTATTTGGTCCAACCAAATCAAACTTAGACCAGCCTTCGGTTTAGGTCAAAATTCAATTTTTGAATTTCAATCCGGTTTAACCAGAAATTAAATAATTTCCAGCAAACCACGATTTGGGTTAACCGCTTGAACCACCAATTAAATTGGATCGGTTCAGTTAAATCCAAAACCGGGAAGAAACACCTAGTGTTTTAGCCAATTTGATTTAACTTGCGGTTTTAGGCTTTAAACACACAATTAACCGCAAATTAAATGGACCGGTTAAATCGGTGTGGTTTTGGGCAACGAACCGCGAAGCTCGGTTTAACCGATTGACTATTCGCGGGACGTAAAATTTTAATGGGCCAAACAATTGGATCCATGATCGGGTCATGGACTCACGATCCAACCCTAGGCCCCATCACGATCGATCATCGATCGATTCATGATCTCACGATCGTGAGGATGAGCCGTGATGATCGCAAGCCCACAATATCCGATCCGATCGTCACATGAACACGTCCACAGCCCATTAACGCATCACGGCATGCGATGCTGATCCTTTGCCTCACGATCATTACGCATCGGTCTCGGCTTAGGGCAACGCACACATCGATCCGTTGCAACGTAATAGCAACGAATATACATCGGCCATACAGCACACGCGTGATCGCTTAGGGTTTAACCAAGTTCGCATGTTCATTTCAATAATAGAATGGGAGACATGTGATTGCAACATCTTAGCAACGAATTGCATCGGCCAATAGCATGCGCCATTCAATTATTAACATGGTTATTCGGTTCAATTCATTCAATTATTAAACCAAGTCAACATCACGTTTAACACATTCATATAAGACAAATTGATTTTTTGACTTATTCAATCCGATTCTTATTAAAACCAATTAACATGATTCAATAATTGCAGCAACAAAACCACATCGATTGATGCTAAATCGATTATACATAAATCGATTCTTATTCAAATATCCAAATTACAAGAAACCTAAAACATGGCTCTGATACCACTGAAGGATTATGGGTGTTTTCCATGGTTTAATTCTCAATTACAACCTAACACAAATCCTTAAACAGATCTAGGTTCTTGTAACTGAATCATAAAACAAACCTGATCTTTACCTTTTGTAGCGGAATTGATGGTAATGGCAAGATCAGATTAGAGCAGATTATCACCGGCTCCTCCTAGGTATCCACACGCTTACAAGCTACGGATCAGGCTGCTAGACCGAGGTGGAAATCACAGAGAAAGAGAGGACGGCTCAGCTCAAAAAATCGCCAAAGGCTTAGGGTTTCTGGCGCCTCCTTCTGCCTTATATAGGCCCAAGTTATTAACTAATGGCCTATTAGGCTTTTGGGCCCAAAACACAAATCAGACAAAAAGCCCGTTTTTGTCTTGGCCCAATTCTCTGTACAAATACAGTAAATGCATTTGCATCTTACCGTATTATTTCCATTTAATTTTCCCGTTAGCTATGGTGTGTGACCCTTTGGGATCATACAATACTGGTAATAAGTCCTAAACTTATAGATCAAGAGCGGACTCTAGCAAGCCATCATGATCACCCAGTATTTATGACTTATGTCTGATCTCGACACTTATCATACTTTCTAGAGATAGTACGGTAGATTTCAGGACATTCCCAACATCTACTTCGCCATTTTCTAGAAGTATCATTACCTTCTGGTTTGGACAAGAATTAGCGTAGTGACACTTGAAAAATCTAACATCCCTAGAACGTGTGTTCTTTGGCACAACCTGATCCTTCACAGCTTGAACAGGGGCATAGTTTTCAAATCAGTATTTGTTCTGTTTGAAGCTTTACCTTTGTCTTGGTAGGACGGTTTGGGAGGGTATGGAGTTCTGGAGTGTCCTTTTCTTTTCACTTGTTGCTCCACCAGAATAGCTTTGTGAAGCATCTCCTCCAAAGAATCATAATCATGCATCTCCAGCCTGTCCTGTATCTCACGGTTGAGACCTCCAAGGAAACGAGCCATAGTGGCTTCTGGGTCTTCATCTGCATAAGCCTTGATCATGAGGGTTTCCATCTCCTGGAAGTAATCCTCCACGCTTTTTGTCCCTTGGGTAAGGCGTCTTAGCTTCTGATGCAAGTCTATGTGGTAATGGCTGGGCACAAATCTCTTCCTCATCAAGGTTGTCAGCTCTTCCCATGTTGCAAGGGGTTCTTCTCCTGTTCTTCTGCTGTTGGTCACAAGCTGATCAAACCAATTAATAGCATAACCAGAGAACTCAGTAGCTGCTAGCCTAATCTTTTTCTTTTCAGAGAGGTTTTGACAATCAAATACAAGTTTAATTTTTCTCTCCCATTCTAGAAAAGCATCAGGATCATTCTTTCCATTGAAGGCAGGGATTTTAAGCTTAAGACCTCTCATATCATCAATTCTAGTTCTAGGGGTATGATTCCTAGTTCTTGCTTCACGATCCTCATTACTTCTCCTAGACCTTCTTTGACTACTACTAGACGACTGGTAATAATCATCTACTTCACTATCCTTAGCTTTTCTAGTTTTTCTAGGTGAGTTTCTGTTACGCCTATTGCCTGCATCAGCATTGGTTTGCTGAGTGTCCTCTTGCACTTTGTCCAGGCGTGTGTGGAGTTCATCCATCTCTCCTCTGATGAGTTTGGTAAGTTCACTCAACATGGTCTTCATCTGAAGTTTTGAAAGGCCCGCTGCACTTCTTTCTCCTGTGCTTCTCTCACCATGGCTGCTCTGAGACATTTTTCCTGAAAATTACTTAGCAAACGGGTTAAAGAAACAACTTTCTCACTATCTCTCTCGCTCTTTCCTCACGTGTTTCTATCTTCTTTCAGAGTGTTTAGGCTCACAATGCTCACAATGTTCCAATCAAACTAACCACAAGATCCAGAGAGTTTTAATCCCAAAGAAGAGAAAGAGGAAGATAGACAGATTGCAAGATTTTTGGGGCTAGCTGATTGACCAACACCTAGAACCGATTTCTCCTGGTTCCAAAACTCCTAGAACGGATTTCTCCTGGTTCTGGAAACTTTTTTTTTTTTAATATGAGGCTACTAGCACTCTATTTTTTTTTTTTTTTTGAAATAGTGTGGCTCAGCTAGCAAGGAAGATAGACAGAAAAGAATTTTTGTTTTGATTTTTTTTTCTGAAATGAAGAAGATGAAGAGTTTAGAAGTGAATAGATCAGAAATGGAAGATGAGAAGATGAATGATTTTCGACTACCAGACTTAGAGTGGGCTCTGATACCACCTGATATGATCCTCCCAAGGATAGGCACTCTTAGTGTGGTAGATTGGATAGGCCTTGGTCCAACAGAAGCTACTAGCGACCGGCTTTGACAAGGGAAGTAGATCGATGGGTCGCACAGTGGATGCGGAAGGCCACTGATGTTCCCACCTCTTCAATACCCTGATGTGACGCACAAGTCCTATTTCAGAGGGTTGAAGACTTGGATATTACGCTCCAGATCTTCAGAAAGTTTACAAAGAACAAAGGTGAGATTTCTCTCAAAGATGATCAAAGATCAAAAGTTAAAAGATGAAAAGGGTTGCTTTGATTGATTGTGAAATCAGAATACATATAGAGTTTCTCTTGCATGAAGAGTGTAGAAAACTAACTTAGGAAATAGAAAACATTAAAGACGAAGACTTGACTTAAAAAAGACTCTTGACTGACTTTTGGACTGATTTTGAGTGAATTTGGTCGACAGTGTACAACTGCTTCAGGTCGTACACCTGGGCGTATTCACCTTAGCTGGTGCAACATAGGAAGGCCTAACTGCAATGGCCTTCATCTCCTTGAGAGGGACAGGTGCAGCCGGAGGGAGTTCATAACCATAGAGAAGTGCTTCTATCTCATCAACCTCTCGCTCATAGTCTGATTTCTCATGATCAACAGTAGAGAAGATTGCATTGCAGTAGTCTTTTGGGTTCTTCTCCGGGTTTCCGGGCAAGGTACCGGTAGGTCTAGAAGTGGAAGCTTGTGTGTTCTCAACATTGATCAAGCGAGAAGTCAAATGTTGCAGCTCATTCTTTAGGTGCTTAACTTCCAATGCCGAACTTGCTTGTCCTTGGATGAGTTGTTGCATCATACCCTTTAACTCATTACCCAAATCCGAAGAGGAAGAAGCTTGTGGCTGTTGTTGTCCAAAACCGGGTGGAGGGTATTGTTTGGGGACATAGCCTTGTTGTCCTTGAGTTTGAGGCTGAGAGACAAACCCTTGTTGGTTGGCGTAAGAGACAAAAGGCTTTTGTTGTGGAGCTTGTCCTTGAGATGGAGCTTGAGGATAGACTTGGTCTTGAGGATTGGCTACATTGGGGTTGCGGTATGAGAAGTTTGGGTGGTTTCTATAATTTTGGTTGAAGCCCTTGTTGAAACCACCTTGTCCAGCAATGAAGTTAATCTCCTCTTGTGTCAAATCCTCATTATCATCATAAAGTTGTGGCTTAGAATCCTCATAGTGTCCCACAAAGCTGATGTTCTTTTGGCCAATGGAGATCATCTTGTCTAACTTCTCATTCAAAGCTTTTATCTCTTTCTCATACTTCTCATCTGAAGATGATGATCCTCTATTAGTCCTCTCATAATCCTCATTGTAGTTACCATCACTCGTTTCCAGATTTTCAATCAGCTTCATAGCTGCATCTACTCCCTTGCCTAGGAAGTGTCCATTGCTGCATGAATCTAGCATTGCCCTCATTCTAGGGAGCACTCCACGGTAGAGGTTGCTGAGTAATGTTTCTTTGGTGAAACCATGGTGGGGGCACTGAGTAGTGAGCTTGTTGAACCTATCCCAAGCTTCAGCGAAGCTCTCATTGTTGCGCTGCACAAACCCATATAGCTCACTGCGAAAACGGGCAGTCCTAGTAGGTGAGAAGAACTTCTTCAAGAAAGCTTTCTTCAGGTCTCCCCAAGTAGTGATGGATCCTGGGGGAATAGTGCTTTCCCAATCCTTGGCTCTATCTGCCAAAGAGAAAACAAAGAGACGCATCTCCAAACCATCATCAGTCACACCATTCAACCTTGTAGTAGCGCATATCTTGTCAAAAGTGTCCAAGTGTTGCAACGGGTCTTCAGATGCTAGCCCATGAAATTGATTGTTCTGCACCATGTTCATCACCATAGCCCGGATTTCAAAGTTGTTGTTGTTCACCGGTGGTGGAATGATCCCATGCCGGTTCGCATTTGTATCCGGTGTGTCTCCATCACCAATGGCCCTAGCTGGCCTCTCTTGCTGCTGCTGTTGATCCTGATGGTTATCCATAACCGGCTGCTCAACACTCTCAAAGTCTTGTAGATCTTCAACAGTTGGTTCCAACCCAAATCTTTCAACGTTAACAGCTCTTTCTTGTGCTCGTCGTTCCCTTGCTAATCTCCTCTCGTGTGCTTTGATGTCGTAAACTCTTGCAACTAAGTTTGTAGTCCCTTTGCTGCGCAAGTTCATACACCTAGCATCAAAAAGAGAGAAAGTAGCAAATTAGTAACAATAACTTGAACTAAAAAGGAATAGAAAACGAATTGATATATCCAGAATCCCAAAATGGCAACGGCGCCAAATTGATAACTAGGATTTTATGATCCTTTGAGGTACCAATTCCTCAAGCTTATCGATGTAGCTTTGAGGTATCGAACCTTTTTGGGACGGATAAAACCAATAAGCACAAACTAAACCTCTAGAGTCAGGCAATACCAATTCGAGTTGAAATTCTAATATCCTAAGTGCAATTGACAATATCAAGCAATAGAGTCAAGTAAGAGAGAACAAACAAGATAATTCAATAGATGATTAAAGATCAAGCTCTTGGGTATAGGAAATTTGATCTAAGCAACTAGGCATTGAATCAAGATGTCAAACACAACATTAAAATGCTAATCCTTTAGCTTAGGAACACCAATTCAAGTCAATACATTCTCATGTCATTAACCCTATGCTAATCAAGCATTAAACATCAACTCTCGTTGGCTAATAACAAGCGAGCACGCATTTAACACAAGTCCTTTAGCTACTAAACACCTTACACATCAATTGTCATTGGATAAGAATGTAAAGCTCTCATTAAATTCTAGCTAGCATTTCATCGAACACTTTATGTACAATAAAATCCCAAGGTTCTAGATCAAGGATAGCTAGGCCTAATCTAGCATTAAGAACATCTAATGAGAAAGGATCAATTAAATTCTAAGCCCTAGACATCGAGATTCAACCCCTAATCACTCAAATCTTCCTAACCCAAAAGCTCAAAAGGGGACTACTCACTAATCATTCTACGAACAACAAAATCCATAGATATAGTGTTGATCATAGGAGATTAGAGAAAGTAGGAAGATCGAAACAAGAATCACCAAAGAAGTACTTGATTAATCAAAGGAATTCAAACTTGTTCTTCCCAAAGTGTTTAGAACATAAAATAAAGCTTTAGAAACAAAATAAAATAGGTTTTTGGCTTAAATAGTCTAAAAGGTGCGAGCCGGGTCAATCCGGAACAAACCGGGTGTTGACCCGGATCCAAGTGCAAATCTGGGGTCGATATCGGTCAGGTGGACCGATATGCAGACCGATATTGAGTCTCGGATTATTTCTGGGTTCGAGCGTATCGGTCCACCTGACCGATATGTGAACCGATATGAACCCTCGAAAATTAATCCGAGAGTCCATATCGGTCGGGTGGACCGATATGGTGGCCGATACTGTTCTCCGAAACTTTGACGAGGGGCTGTATCGGCCCGCCTGGCCGATACTCAGACCGATATGGTCCTTCGTTGGCTCTTCCTTGGTCTTCTGAGCTCAAGACTCCACTTCCAAGCTCACCAATGCTCCTAGATGCCTCCATTCACCTGCAAAACACAAGAAACACTCCAAATGCAAGCATAGAATGCCTAATCCTAGTCCTAAACAACTCTAGACTCTAGATGTGACAATGACTCGGCAAAATGGTAAGAATGATGGAGAAAAGAAGTCAAAACAAGAACTATATACAAGCCTAAATGCATGAAAATGTATGAATATCAATTCCCCCAAACTTGAATCTTGCTTGTCCACAAGCAAGCATAAGACTATCAAATCAAGTTGGGAGAAATGTTTGAAGGCGGGAGCTCATATCCAAAGACAAAACTGAGATCAACAAGTTCCAATTCGAGTCAACGTCACCAAGATGCAACCAAGTTAGGCTTACTCCAAAAATTTAGCCATGCTCATCAAGACAAAACTCTTAGCTCAATTCTCAACCTAGACAAGCATTCCTATCAACTAGCTCTTTAACATTCATTAGGTTTTCAAGTGGATCTTACTCAATGCAAGGTAATCAAACTCATTTGGCAAAGGGACAAGGTTTTGAGATTAAAGTGATCTCAATCAAAAGAGGGGTTTATTCCAAAAGCATGAAGGTTCTCTCATAAAGAAGTGAATGAGCTATAGTAAAATGCTAAGAGTTAGAGGCAATTGGTGCATACTAGGTTGATTTCCATCTACCCATGCCCCAATTACTTCTTCTCCTAATCTAGCCCACCTAAATGAATACTACCCTTGACCAAGGCTGTTTTTGCCTCATCCCCTTTTCTCAATCAGACACTTTCCAATCAAACTCCCCAAGGATCAATAAAGACTTTTCAAAACAGTGGCAAATCTTTTCTTTTTAACTTAGCTCAAATCTTTCTTTAGCAATGGTCTCTTTTCTTTCTCTAAGGTGAGCCTTTGGCTTCTTTTCATTTCAAAATATAAGACACTTTTCTTTTCTTTAAACACATAAGAGCTTTTATTCTTTTAAAACACTTTGCCAACAAACATAAGATCCCAACCAAAATCCCTTTTTATTCTTTCTTTTCTTTACTCTCTTTCTCCTTTCCCAACTCTTCCCCCAAACTTTGATCCTAGCCTATTGCAAAGCCAAAGATGTTGAGCTTGCATCTATATAGAAATTTCTCCTAGTCGCCTCATACTCAACACTTTTTACCTAGCTCATTCCAAATAGGCCTACCACTCAAGATAGTGTTTGTGGCTTGAAAGAAGGGTGGTGAAAGGTATGGAAGTCTATTTGAGCAAGTAGAGAGGGGTAGAAAGGATAAGAATGCTCAAATATTTTAGGGTATCCACGAGTTTAGCACACAGAGCATGAGTAAGATAATTAGATGTCATCATTAAAGTTCTCACTTAGGTAGAGCTAGTGTCAATTCAAAGCCTATTTCAGTTTCAAATCAAGTTTCAAAGCAAGCAATCCTAGCATGGTTCGTCTTAACTTTCTAGCCTTTCTTGAATTGCAATCTTAGGACAATCAACTAGCTCAAACAACTAGCATAAAGAACAAGTCATCACTCAATCAGTCTTACAAGGACATTCAATCATTGCTCCCTATGCATGCGTCCTATATGATGCAACTAGACTCAATCCTATTATGCTATTGCAACTACATGCTTTTCTTTTTGAAATGTTTTTTGAAATTTTTCAATTTTTTGGATTTTCTATGCCTTAGATGAATGCATGAGACTCAAGTGATAAAATCAAAAATAAGAACAAAGAAAACATGATTAGCAACTAGCCTCTCCCCCAAACATACTTCACACCGTCTCGGTGGGAAAGCAAGCTCGAGAGAGAGACTCAACAAAAGGAGAAAAAGAAATAAAAGAAGCTAAAATGCAAGTATGTACAAGTTGGAGTGTTACCTGGTCCAAGAAAGGCGTATCGGTCGAGTGAACCTGGGCAGTGAGAGCGTATCGGCCTGGCCAACCGATACGCCAGCCGATATCCACTATCGCATTTAATTGGTGCATCCCGTATCGGTCTGGCCAACCGATATGGGAACCGATATCGATCTTTCTGGAAAATCCGTATCGGCCTGGCCAACCGATACGGTGCCCGATATTGAGCCTCAGATTATTTTTACCAGAACCGTATCGGCCTGGCCAACCGATACGGAACCCGATATTGGCTTCTGAACCATTTTTCTTCATTTCCGCGGCCTTTGCTCAACTCCAACTGATCTACACCCTCATCCTTAAGCCAAAACCTGACAAAACTCAAAGCAAAACATCAAAAATAACAAGCAGAAGACGTATGTACAAGTATAAACATGGGAATGTCTCCCAAGTGCGCTTTTGTTTAAAGTCGTTAAGCTCGACTTTCGCAAACCGAGTTTTAGGCGGTTGGAGAGTGTGGCTTTCCCTCGAGGGTGATGGCTAGGACCTGAGAAATCAGCTCACTGAGATTGACTGAGTCGCCTTGGAACCTTGGACTGATCGAAGCCTTTACAACCTTTGGAGACATCTTTCTCACCATATCCACAGCCTTCTCTTTGGGAGCTTTTTCCTCATTGATGCTCAGCTTCTTCAAAGAGATGGATCCAACAGACTCAGTCCTTATGGTCATGAGAGGAGTTCCAATTGCTCTATCCACCCTCTTCTTTTGAGCACGTCCCATGTGCTCACTCAATGATCCATGAGTAGTGGGTTTAGGCCAAACTTCCTTGCCGACATTGGAAAATAGCCTTGCTTCCTCTAACACATCATCCTCATTTGGAGAGAGGATGACACCACAAGTGTGAAGAGATGTGCTCCTTAGAGGATAATAAGCTTTGGTATCAACATTATTCAGCACAGCACGTCTCTTTTTGAAGTCCAGACAAGCTCCAGTGGTGTTGAGGAAAGAGGTACCAAGTAAGAGAGCTAGTTGGGTACTCTTCTTCATCTTCATGACAATAAAGTCAGTTGGGATTGTGCACTCACCAATCTTCAGTGGATAGTCCTTGATCATTCCCATTGGAGTTTTTGAGTAAGAGTCTCCAAATGTAATAGAAGATGGGTACCTTTCCATGTTCTTAATCCCAAGAGATTCCACCATGTCAAGAGATATCACACTCACAGTAGAGCCGGAATCACACAATGCATCCGTAATCTCCAAGTCTCCCAAAGTACAACTGATGGTAAATTTACCCGGATTACCAAGCTTAGGAAGCACTTTTGGTGCTGCTTGGACAGTAGGCACAATATCTTCAGCAAAACTATCAGTAGCACTCATCACCTTAGCTGGTGCAACATAGGAAGGCCTAACTGCAATGGCCTTCATCTCCTTGAGAGGGACAGGTGCAGCCGGAGGGAGTTCATAACCATAGAGAAGTGCTTCTATCTCATCAACCTCTCGCTCATAGTCTGATTTCTCATGATCAACAGTAGAGAAGATTGCATTGCAGTAGTCTTTTGGGTTCTTCTCCGGGTTTCCGGGCAAGGTACCGGTAGGTCTAGAAGTGGAAGCTTGTGTGTTCTCAACATTGATCAAGCGAGAAGTCAAATGTTGCAGCTCATTCTTTAGGTGCTTAACTTCCAATGCCGAACTTGCTTGTCCTTGGATGAGTTGTTGCATCATACCCTTTAACTCATTACCCAAATCCGAAGAGGAAGAAGCTTGTGGCTGTTGTTGTCCAAAACCGGGTGGAGGGTATTGTTTGGGGACATAGCCTTGTTGTCCTTGAGTTTGAGGCTGAGAGACAAACCCTTTTTGGTTGGCGTAAGAGACAAAAGGCTTTTGTTGTGGAGCTTGTCCTTGAGATGGAGCTTGAGGATAGACTTGGTCTTGAGGATTGGCTACATTGGGGTTGCGGTATGAGAAGTTTGGGTGGTTTCTATAATTTTGGTTGAAGCCCTTGTTGAAACCACCTTGTCCAGCAATGAAGTTAATCTCCTCTTGTGTCAAATCCTCATTATCATCATAAAGTTGTGGCTTAGAATCCTCATAGTGTCCCACAAAGCTGATGTTCTTTTGGCCAATGGAGATCATCTTGTCTAACTTCTCATTCAAAGCTTTTATCTCTTTCTCATACTTCTCATCTGAAGATGATGATCCTCTATTAGTCCTCTCATAATCCTCATTGTAGTTACCATCACTCGTTGCCAGATTTTCAATCAGCTCCATAGCTGAATCTACTCCCTTGCTTAGGAAGTGTCCATTGCTGCATGAATCTAGCATTGCCCTCATTCTAGGGAGCACTCCACGGTAGAGGTTGCTGAGTAATGTTTCTTTGGTGAAACCATGGTGGGGGCACTGAGTAGTGAGCTTGTTGAACCTATCCCAAGCTTCAGCGAAGCTCTCATTGTTGCGCTGCACAAACCCATATAGCTCACTGCGAAAACGGGCAGTCCTAGTAGGTGAGAAGAACTTCTTCAAGAAAGCTTTCTTCAGGTCTCCCCAAGTAGTGATGGATCCTGGGGGAATAGTGTTTTCCCAATCCTTGGCTCTATCTGCCAAAGAGAAAACAAAGAGACGCATCTCCAAACCATCATCAGTCACACCATTCAACCTTGTAGTAGCGCATATCTTGTCAAAAGTGTCCAAGTTTTGCAACGGGTCTTCAGATGCTAGCCCATGAAATTGATTGTTCTGCACCATGTTCTTCACCATAGCCCGGATTTCAAAGTTGTTGTTGTTCACCGGTGGTGGAATGATCCCATGCCGGTTCGCATTTGTATCCGGTGTGTCTCCATCACCAATGGCCCTAGCTGGCCTCTCTTGCTGCTGCTGTTGATCCTGATGGTTATCCATAACCGGCTGCTCAACACTCTCAAAGTCTTGTAGATCTTCAACAGTTGGTTCCAACCCAAATCTCTCAACGTTAACAGCTCTTTCTTGTGCTCGTCGTTCCCTTGCTAATCTCCTCTCGTGTGCTTTGATGTCGTAAACTCTTGCAACTAAGTTTGTAGTCCCTTTGCTGCGCAAGTTCATACACCTAGCATCAAAAAGAGAGAAAGTAGCAAATTAGTAACAATAACTTGAACTAAAAAGGAATAGAAAACGAATTGATATATCCAGAATCCCAAAATGGCAACGGCGCCAAATTGATAACTAGGATTTTATGATCCTTTGAGGTACCAATTCCTCAAGCTTATCGATGTAGCTTTGAGGTATCGAACCTTTTTGGGACGGATAAAACCAATAAGCACAAACTAAACCTCTAGAGTCAGGCAATACCAATTCGAGTTGAAATTCTAATATCCTAAGTGCAATTGACAATATCAAGCAATAGAGTCAAGTAAGAGAGAACAAACAAGATAATTCAATAGATGATTAAAGATCAAGCTCTTGGGTATAGGAAATTTGATCTAAGCAACTAGGCATTGAATCAAGATGTCAAACACAACATTAAAATGCTAATCCTTTAGCTTAGGAACACCAATTCAAGTCAATACATTCTCATGTCATTAACCCTATGCTAATCAAGCATTAAACATCAACTCTCGTTGGCTAATAACAAGCGAGCACGCATTTAACACAAGTCCTTTAGCTACTAAACACCTTACACATCAATTGTCATTGGATAAGAATGTAAAGCTCTCATTAAATTCTAGCTAGCATTTCATCGAACACTTTATGTGCAATAAAATCCCAAGGTTCTAGATCAAGGATAGCTAGGCCTAATCTAGCATTAAGAACATCTAATGAGAAAGGATCAATTAAATTCTAAGCCCTAGACATCGAGATTCAACCCCTAATCACTCAAATCTTCCTAACCCAAAAGCTCAAAAGGGGACTACTCACTAATCATTCTACGAACAACAAAATCCATAGATATAGTGTTGATCATAGGAGATTAGAGAAAGTAGGAAGATCGAAACAAGAATCACCAAAGAAGTACTTGATTAATCAAAGGAATTCAAACTTGTTCTTCCCAAAGTGTTTAGAACATAAAATAAAGCTTTAGAAACAAAATAAAATAGGTTTTTGGCTTAAATAGTCTAAAAGGTGCGAGCCGGGTCAACCCGGAACAAACCGGGTGTTGACCCGGATCCAAGTGCAAATCTGGGGTCGATATCGGTCAGGTGGACCGATATGCAGACCGATATTGAGTCTCGGATTATTTCTGGGTTCGAGCGTATCGGTCCACCTGACCGATATGTGAACCGATATGAACCCTCGAAAATTAATCCGAGAGTCCATATCGGTCGGGTGGACCGATATGGTGGCCGATACTGTTCTCCGAAACTTTGACGAGGGGCTGTATCGGCCCGCCTGGCCGATACTCAGACCGATATGGTCCTTCGTTGGCTCTTCCTTGGTCTTCTGAGCTCAAGACTCCACTTCCAAGCTCACCAATGCTTCTAGATGCCTCCGTTCACCTGCAAAACACAAGAAACACTCCAAATGCAAGCCTAGAATGCCTAATCCTAGTCCTAAACAACTCTAGACTCTAGATGTGACAATGACTCGGCAAAATGGTAAGAATGATGGAGAAAAGAAGTCAAAACAAGAACTATATACAAGCCTAAATGCATGAAAATGTATGAATATCATAAACCCACTGGATTGATAAACCTTTGTATGCTACAATGACAATTTAGTGTTTTGAGGTGATTGGTTGCAAGAACTAAAAAATTATAGTATCATATATTCCAAATTTTCTATAGATATCAATTAGGGTTTATATAATATTTTATGAGCTTTTCGATATAGATTTATGTTTAATTCATGATTCTTTGTTAAATAGCATTTCTTATAATCTGATATTAGGATTGATGAAACCACTAGTGTGCTACATTCATAAACCTGAACTTGTATATACGAGCAATTGTGTTGCAAGGTGAGTCATCACAACTGTAGGGCATAGTGAACATTTGATGAATAAGATATTGATGCATGATATTGTGTTCATTCTATTTAGATTTAAGCCTATAAATCCCACAAATTTATTTTAGCCCATCATTTCGTTTATTAACATTTACAACCGCTTTCTTGCTTGCTTGCTCTCTTATTTTTGTGACACACAATCAACCAACAACTCTTTTAGACATTAGATTTACTTATAGCTAAGATCGCACTGAAACAGCTTAGTTTATGTGCATCGATATCCTAAGTAATATAACACACAATTTTACAATTTCAGACATAGGGTTGTAAATTTAAAACATGAATACACTTAACAATTCACATAATACGTGTGGTTGGCACTGTAAGCATCGGTGGTAGACGACTTCCTTGTTTGATGAATCATGAATGTAATAGAAGTACTGATGGCACCTAATTGGTCCATCCACGTTCAATTTGGTAGATGTAGAGACTCTTTATGAGGACATCGGTTTGACCGAACCTGACCAGACCGACCAAGACGAACCATTCCCAACCATGGTGAGCGCGCCCCGGACCATATCCGTCCAGAAGAGACTCACGAAGAAATTCAACCGAGCCATGGAGCATCTGATCATCAGGAGCAGCATAGACGACATCACAGAGCACTTGGACCATTTGGATCATGATCAGCTTGTTCTGAACCAGCTATCCCGAAGGATGTCCAAGACGACCGATACCGACCACAAACATCCGTTCACACCAGGATTGTCCATCTGGCTATTACTTAGGATCGACGACGCATCAATGATCTTCACCATATGAGCCGTTGATACTTAGCATGTGTCGTCTCTATGGACAAATAGTTATACTCTTTTTCCCTTGCAAGGTTTTATCCCACTGGGTTATCCTTGCATGGTTTTAATGAGGTAACATGAGGCCCATTTCATCAGACATAACGCACGGCCCATGAAGCCAAGACCACTCCACACGCTAAGTGGCTTCTACTTGTCTTTATTTTTCTGTTTTGTTTCTTGTAAGGCCTTAAGGCCCAATCCTTTTATTTTCTTTAGGGTTTTCAAAACCTTAGGCTATTTTTTGCCAAACTCCTTGTAATTTTTCAGTGATGTTTAATTGAAAGAAAAACTCTAAAACTTGTTTGCTTGTGTGCGATTGTGGACACCATTTTTTGGCTTCCCCTTTTCTGTTCAGACTAATCTCGTTAATTATCTACTTCAACAACCCATCGATCCATCTTCTAGCATTAACAGAGAGTGACTTCACTCCAGCTGCTCGTGCTCCATCACCATATCTTGTTCGTGGAAACAAGGAGAGTGACCTCAGTCCAGCCTTAGCGTCTCCTTCAGATCGGTTCAGTGTGAGCTTCCTCCGAATCTTACATCATCTGGTATCAGAGCTTAAGCTCTTATAACCCAATCTTCGTTTCTAAACCCTATCATATTTTCTTGTTCTTGCGATTTGCTTCCTTTTGTTTCCTATTCGAAAATCCAAAAAAAAATTACATTAATAGTTCATCTTTGTTTCTGTTAAGTTATTTACTCTTCTTAATTTCTTGCGCATTTAGAAAATAAAAAGGTGTTGTTAAAGGGTTTTATACCAATCGGCCGCATAGGTATCCTTAGGGTTTTACTTGTGAACCGGTTTCTCTTGGTATTGCTTGGTGTCGTTTGTTTTCTTTTGTTTCACATATTTCTTGATTCTTGGTTTGTTTTAGTTCATTGTTTAATCATTCATCATCCTGTTATAAAAAAAAAAAAAAAAAGAAAAGAGGTTGTTAGTCTCATTAAGCAGCCGCACATATAGTACTCATGCACTTGGTTTGTTTGTGGTTGTTCTTTGATTGTTCTCAGTATTATATTTGCATCTATGTTGTTAGTAAGTGTTGATTTATATCTTCAAAAAGAAAAATATAAATAGAAACCATCCTTGTTGCTTTTTTTTCTCCAAATTCGGCATATTTCCATTTTTTGTTCTTGCCTTGCCATTCTTGTTTATTTGTTTGTCCTTTATTTTCCCTGTTGTGTTTGATTGTGTGTTGAATGTGTAGGCAGACAGTAACTGGAGACAACCAGAATGCACCACTTTGCTCATCTACTTGGAGAGATCCAAGCTATTGGAGAACAACTAGTCTGGCTCGAGCAACCAACCGCTCCCGTACAGCCAGCCGCGCCCCAACCTGCACCCTTGAACACACCTGAACGGAGAGGTCAGAACTTCCAGGGCAATCAGTTCAATGACACGTACGAGGACATTCTCGGTCTTGACGACGAACCACTCGACCAAAACAACCGACTGTTCCATTGAAAACGTGATCCGGTCCATCGCGGACGCATACGAGACGACGAGGTACATCTACCAAATTCAAACGATGTAAAACTGAAACCTCCTACTTTTGCAGGCAAGGTTAACCCGGAGGCATATCTCGAGTGGGAACGGAATATGGAGTATATATTCGACTACTACTCCTATAACGATTGCAGGACGGTGGCGTTAGCAGCAGCCCAGTTCATGGACCACGCCGTGTCCTGATGGGATAGAGATGTTCCTGAAAATAAGCGACATCACCACGATCAGATCGCCAAGGGGGTGACATGAAATACAACCTAAGGAGAAGGTACGTGCCTCCGCATTTTCATAGAGACTTACAGAAGAGATTTTCTAAGTTGGTGCAGATAATCAGGTCCGTAGAATAGTACTTCGAGGAGTTCAAGCAACTACGGAACCATATAGAGTTAGACGACTCGGAGGAGACCCTCATGGCCCATTTCATTGACAAACTACATGAGCGTATTACCCGAAAGGTCGAGCTCCAGACATATCACTATATGTCCGAGCTACTGCACATGAGTATTCAGATCGAGCAGCACAACAAGCGGAAAGCGTGATGACAAACCGAGCTCGGAGAAACTCCACGTGGACATCCGCACCTAGAGCCGCCGACAAGGAAAAAGCCATTGAGTTTGAGTCGCGGTTCAAAACGTAGAACACCTAATCTCCTAAGTTCAACCATCTAGAAGTACATAAGTTTTCTAGTACTTCTCAAGCTCGAGATAGTACATGTTTTAAATGTCAAGGAAAAGGGCATATGGCCCGAGAATGTCTGAACCGAACAGTCTTGATCCTTACAGAGGCTGGCGAGTACAAGTCGCAAGATGAGCAGGAAGAGGACGAGGAGTTAGCCGACCCCAGAACACCCATTGAATATCGAGACACCAGAGAGATGTTGGTGATACGGAGAGCTCTCAACGCCCTAGTAGATCCTGAAATGGTCCAATGGGAGAACATCTTTTGTACCAGGTGCACAGTAAACAACAAAGTATGCAGCCTTATCATCGATGGATGATCCTGTGCCAATGTAGCTAGCAGATACATGGTCGACAAGCTTGGTCTTAAAAAATCGAAGCACCCGCGAACGTACCGGCTTATGTGTCTCAACAACGATACGGAGATACAGATCTCTGATCAAGTTACCGTTTCGTTCGGCATTGGCAAGTACATAGACCAAGTGGTGTGTGATGTCTTCTCCATGAAAGTTGGTCATGACCCTGGCAATTCGATAAAGAGACGTTGTACAACGGACGCACCAACCACTACTCGTTCAGCCACGACAAGCGCAAGTACCAGCTTCCCCGCTTACACCGCTGGAGGTCCACGAGATGCAGTTCGTGGTATCAAATAGAGTGACCTCAGTCCAGCCTTTTCGTCTCCTTCAGATCGGTTCAGTGTGAGTCTCCCCATAAGCTTACATCACCGCTTTTTCCCTGCTGTGATGAGTGAACTGACAGCCTCTTTTTATTTCGGTGTCCGGGTGCCATCCGAAAGGAGGCAATGCGGGGAGCTGCCTGTTCAGAGCTACATTGTTTTCCAAAAATGTGTGTATAGTGGCTTTTAATTTTTTTTTTAATCTTCTCCGTTTTTAGTTTAGAAGCTCATAAAACCATCTCCAATGTACCACTCCAATGTATTACTTTATTTTTTACTCAATAAATAAAATATTTTATATAGATTTTTTTCTATTTAATTTTTTGTATATTTTAATTATAAAATTTACTAACCGACCTTATTTTATTTATTTTTCGAATTTTTTTCATAAATTATGAAATAATTTCACTTTCAATTTTTTTATGAACAAGGAAATAATATTAAAATAATAAGTATATATTTTATAATGTTTAAAAAAGTTGTAATTGTTGCTGAAAAATATAATCATATATATTTACATAATAATTATTATAGTATTCATAAAAGTTAGAAATCAAAAGATTTAATATTCAAAAAGACTAATTTGTAAATAAAAAAGTTTCATTCCAAAATGGAATGGAAAATGGGGTTACTCCAAATATGGAGTAATCTCACCCATTACTCCATTTTAGAGTGAAAAATGGAGTAGAGTTAGAGAGGATTTTACTCCAAATCTCATTTGGAATGAGAAATAAAGTATGGTTAGAGATGCCCTAAATATTTATATAAGTTTTATAAAATGTTATAATTATTTTAATAATATGTCTTTTAAACGTTTATAAATTTATATTTTGTAAATAATGATATTAAAAATTTATAAATTTAAAATTCGTCCATAAAAAAAAATATGGTCGATACTTTAGAATAGTGAAACCAATTTAACTAAATTTGTTTAGAAAGTGTATCCATTTTCGATAATACGTGTTTATTTTATTGTTTTTATTTGGCTTTAATGTGAAACACCTTTAAGGAGAGTGATCTCAGTTCAGCATTGACGTCTCTTTCAAAACTGTTTAGCTTGAGTTTTCCCCGAAACTTATATCACTGCTTTTTCCCTGATGTAATGAGTGAACTAACCGTCTCTTTTTATTTTGGTGGTCGGGTGCCATCCGAAGGGAGGCAATACGGGGAGCTGCTTGTTTAGAGCCACAATTTTTTTTTCCAAAAATGTCTGTCTAGTGGCTTTTAAAACATTTTTTTGAATCTTCTCAGTTTTTAAGTACATCATAGAAGTTCCTAAATATTTATTCAAGCTTTATAAAATGTTGTAAATATTTGAATAATATTTCTTTTAAACGTTTATAAATTTATATTTTGTAAATGATCTGATGAGTAAATAAAGTCATCATCAACCCAGGAGCATGGAGAGGACATAGATCAACCAACTAAGACCCTTGGAGAGAAGCAGTTTGAGCGCACCAGAGACATATGTTCATGTCGTGGAGCATATCTATCGAACCAGGAGGAATTAAGCTACAATCAACCTGTTCTAGAAACTTAATTCATCAAGGAATCATCAAGAAGTGGAAGTGTTTCAAAAGCTTTCCATATGAAGAAGATAATCAAGTTACAACTCAGAAGATTTCCAATGAATCCGTAGGAGACCAATTTCCACATCTTGAAGAGTTCAGATCGGACCAGGATGAATCAAGGTATCACTACAAGAAAACCAGGTATTTATAGCAGAACATGATAGCACGAATCTGGGAACTGCTATTATAGATGGTCATAATTTTTGGATACTATATGACAACATTAAATTAGTGCTAACCCGTTTTTTCATTAGGCGGGAAACCCAAATTGGGTTTTGGAGCCCATTTTATGCTATCCCGCGTAAGGCGCCAACACCTAGTAAAAAAACCAAGATTTGGGGCTTTAGGTTATTTTAGAATCGTGACCAAGAAAAAAAAAGACAAAGCTGGGAGGAAAAAAAACACTATACCTTGATTTCTCCGACAACGGTCTTGTCTGCTCCGACAACGACCACCACCACCACGAAACTAGTCGCCGGCGATAATCCCTATCTTCTACGGCTCCGATATCAGTTTTACTCCTGCTTCACTCGTCTTCTCTTACGCTCAAATCGGGGTTCAATCTTCAGCTCATCAAAAATCGAAGGTACGAATTGCTTCAATTGGTTCACTCGGTTCTCATTTTTACCACACCTACTTGTCACTGAGTTTGTATTTGTTTTCATGCAAGGGTTAACATATAGGATCTACATCGAAGAAAACCCAGAGAATCTTCGTTTTGAGGCTTCTGGTTCTAGAGGTATTAAGTAGTTTTCATCGATTTAGTTCTCGATTTAGGGTTTATATGAGTAAGATCTTTAGTATCACTATATTAATCTTGAAATCTTAAACATATACTACTCGGTTCTTGATTTTTCAGGTGTAGTAAGCTGGTTGAAACAGATCTAAACTCGCAGCCTTCCCAAACCACGAGCGTTTACAGTGAGTCTCTTATCTACTAACTTGTTCTTGTGTATATTTTTTAACTACTTGTTTGTTGTTGTGAATGTTCTTAGTATGTTGTTAGTATTGTATTACTTTGTGTAGTGATTCATGTGCTTGTCATTGTCTGTTATAGTTTGAACATTATTTGATTGTGTTGTCTATGTGATTAAGTTGTTGGTCTTCTGTGTTTGTCTGTCTGATTATGTTTGTGAGTATAACGAAACTGTTTAACCCTTTAAAAATGTTTAAACATAAAATGTTGGACAAGGCATGGGTCCATCTTCGCAGGTAAGGAGTATTTTATGTAGGTACTTTCTAATTGGGTTCAGGGGATGATAAGGGACTTGTTTGGTCTACTTATGTTATATAGGGCTGATCCTGCATATGAGCAAGGTGCCTGGAGCTTTGTCACTGCGGCGGCTAAGGCATTAGGAGATGGTGACATGGTTATATGTCCTTGTAGAAGATGTGTAAATCTGGACCGACATCAAGCAAGCACTGTTGTGCACCATCTAGTAACACAGGGAATGGATGAGGCTTACAAGCTGCGGACTGATTGGTTTCATCATGGAGAAGTGACCTCAAACAAACATGATGGAAGAAAAGCATCTCAGTACAACGAGGAGATTGTTGGTTTATTTCAAGCTGCTGAATACTTAGATGAAGAGATGGTTCAAAAGGGTGACTTTTGCGAGGTTGCTGAGGGTGAAGACAAGGAAGAATATGCGTTCTTAGCAAAGCTAGCAGATGCAGAGACTCCGTTGTATCCAACCTGTTCAACTCATAGCAAGCTTTCAGTCATTGTGTCTCTGTTTAGACTGAAGACTCAGAATGGTTGGTCTAATAAGAGCTTCAACGAGTTGCTTGGGACATTGCCAGATATGTTGCATGTTGACAATGTTCTTCACACATCATTCTATGATGTGAAAAAGTTTATGAAGTCATTAGACATTGGTTATCTGAAGATACATGCATGTGTAAATGACTGCATTCTATTCAGAAAGAAGTACAAGATGGCTGAGAGTTGTCCAAAATGCAAGGCTTCAAGATGGAAGACTAACATACATAGTGGTGAAGTTAAGAAGGGTGTTCCACATAAAGTATTAAGATACTTTCCAATTATCCCAAGGCTGAAGAGAATGTTTAGGTCTAAGGAAATGGCAAAGGACTTAAGATGGCATTTTACAAACAAGAGCACTGATGGAAAAGGTCGTCACCCCGTGGACTCTGTGGCTTGGGATCAAATTAATGACAAGTACCCATCGTTTGCTAGTGAAGCAAGGAACATCCGACTTGGTCTTTCAACAGACGGATTCAATCCATTTGATATGAAGGATGGCACTCCAGTTAATAACAAGGCTGCTGAGAAGATAGTAAGTACACAAGATCAGTGTCCCTCACTAGTCATTTGTTATATGATAAAAATGATTAGTTTTCTTTCATGATGGTCAGAGAAAGGCAAAGGATGTTGAAAGCGGTGCTCTTTCATCATCAACAACTAGTCTAGCTAAGAATGACACCCTTGCACAAATACTAGGACCTGATAATCCAGGACGACTAAGGGTCGGGGAATGTCTACAACAAAGCTAGCTTGTTTCCAAGTCAAGTCTGCATATATGAGTCAAATGCAAGAGAGTCAAACTCAACTGCAGCAAAAGGTTCACCAGTTAGAGGCGCTTGTCCAGAGAATGACTAACCATGTATGATGCATTTGATATGTATTTGGTTTGAAAAGTACTTAAATGAGAAAAACTCTGACTCTGACATTTTCTCATAGAAACAAGATGAGCAAGGTGAAACCTCAGCTCCAAGAGAAAGTGACTAGTTAAGCTCTCATTTCCACTGCCTTCATTAACTTATCAAATGACTAAGTCATATTTTCCTTTTGTAGAGTGTAAACAAGTCAGTACCAGCTAGGTGTTTGTTGGTTGATTGGACTGGAACCGAAGAAACTGTCGATGAGGCCCGTCTTCTTTCTGCTGACCCTGAGGAGTATGTGAATGACATCCCACTAGGACCCAATGCAGTGAAGGTTTTAGTTGAATCAGCCTTAATCATGGATGCATTTCTCTGGAGGCCTACATCAAACATGACCTGTATGGAAGAGGCTGTTGGTCAGATAATTGCATGGAAGGCAGATAGTTGTCTTCATGCAGAAGAGGAGGTTGCTCAGGAAATACCAAAGGTAATTTTTATGGTTGTGACATGCTAGTTTAAAAAACTTTTTTTTGTGTTGTTGCCTCTGATGTTGTGTTGTTACTGTTTTACACAGAGCCCATACTTAAGTTCGAAGAACAAATGCAAATTGATGGATTGGGCTACAGATGACAAACCTGTTGCTGAAGGCCGCTGGCAGTCGAAAGACCCTCAAGCTGTGGTTAATGGTATACCTCTCGGTCCAAATGCTGTGAAAGTTTATGTGGACGTGCTACTATCACCACATGTTTCCATGAAGACCTACACCAGATGTGACAAACATGGAGCAGACAGTCAACTCTTTCATAGCTTGGCCTGCAAATAAAGTGGAGAATGAGACACACAGAGAAGCATCTACACAGAAGCCTCCAGTACCTTTGAAGTCTCCTTCAAAGTCGGTAGCAGGTCCATCACTTCGCAAATCTCCAGTGACTCCGAGGTCTTCTAAGTCAATTCCAATGGCTCCTCTTCAGCCGTCTCCATCATCTCCAAAAGCTCCTATTCAGTCATCTCCACAGCCTCCAAAAGCTCCTCCAAAGAAAACAAAACCAGATGCACAATCTCCTAAAAGGAAACTAAGGTAAATCTAAGCTATATCTACTTTAAATTTTTGATGAACAATTTATTGGTATTGGATCCTCAATGTCTGAGCTCTGAAATATTGTGGTTTGATTGGCATTTCTCAACATCGCAGCGGTTGGTCAGCAAGGAAAATCAGAAATGCATGCTGATGGACATTACCGGTAAAAAGCGTGTGGTTGCTGAAGGACGCTGGGCTTCAAACGATCCACAACAGACTGTCCACCATGTACCCTTGGGTCCAAATGCAGTTCGCGTTTGGGTAGATGTTGTGAAGATCAAAAGTGCAGCTGTGTGGAGGAGAAACTCTGAAATTGAGACGATGGAAGATGCGCTTGGTTCAGCTGTTGCATGGCCAGAGGACAAAGTGATGTTGTGCTGATGAGGTAAGAGTTCTTGTCATATCCCAAGAGTAAAGAACTATGGACATGTATCCTCAGAGTAGTAGACATAAACAACTTGTGTTTAAGTTTATGTTTTAAATTGAACTTGTGTTTGTTTGCATGTTTGTGGATGTTATGTTTAATGTGAGCAAATTTAAGTTTAAATTTCTGTGTGTAATTATAAAACCTAAATCTATTTCTGCAAATCTAAATGATTTTCAAATAATAATGCAAAACCAAAATTCAATTTAATCATTTTTCAATAGCTCCAATTAATATTAAATATGGCTAAAGATTTGAGTGTTCATATAAAATAAAACAACAATACATACTCGCCATTACAAATTATAATACAACATCAATTAAACTGCTAGTATAAAGTATACCATAGCCATACTATAATGCCACTAAATCAAATTTTATTGTTTTAAAACAGAGCTACGTTAACATTTAAAATGGCAATCAACCAATGCTACTGAAAGATATTTAATCACAGCAAAATTAACGCTATCATATACAGATATTTTATAGCATCTCAAATTAGTGCTATCGTAGATGTCTGACCTAAGATGGCAACGGCAAACATAGTGTTTATGGAAACGCTACCATAGACATATGATAGCGTTTTCGTGGTGCTGAGAATAGCCAATTTTCTTGTAGTGTATAAACCAACTTGTTTTGGAAACCTTACTCATCAGAGGTTCAGGGGCACTTGGATTCGTTTCAAAACAATTTATGGTTTAAAACTTATTCACCTTTTAAACCAGAAGATGCATAGCTTGCCTTATTTGGAACCTTCCGGGTTTCGCAGGCTTCAAGCATACATTTGGCGACCAAGATGGTGGGAGATGGAAGAACAGGTGCTGGCTTTGAAGCTTTCTCACTTGTTCAGAATGGAATGGAATGGCGAGATGGTTGATGATGATGAACAACTCACTTGCTTAATGGGTTGATTGACTCTCTCAATCCTTGGCAGAAGTAGTTTCTTTGAATCACTCAAACAAACTAATCTGGGAATTCAATAGAATCAAATGAATCACTCAATTTGAATCCTAAAGAACAAGAACAATTTCAAAGACACTCTCTTTGAAAATAAAAACGATTTCTCTGTATTTTTATTGATTGAAACGACCTTTTACAATGAAACAACTAATGAGCTTATATTGGCTCAGTACACAACGTCCCTAAGGTCTAAAACAAGAAAGAAAATCACAATTAAGTAAAAACTAGCCGTTGGAGTCATTAAGGGAGAATCAGCCAAAATAGGAAGATGTGATGTAGTCTTTGTATCTGGATGGCTTCAGAGGATAAGTGAGGATCTCTGGAACAGCTTGATTGTCAAAGAATTCGCAGCTTGCATTCTTGGAAAGGTGTCGTTGGTGTTTGATCTCTTTCTGCTCCAAAAATGGTAAGTGTGACTTGTTGAAGTTCTGGAGAATCTGGTGTGGTCTTGTGCAGCTGAGGACGTCTGGACTTGATGGAAATGAGCTCAAAACGTTGTAGCTTTGATAGGAAAAGTTTTGGTGCTGAATTGATCTTCCAAATGTGAATGCTTCGAAATATGGCAAGTTGTGAACATAATGAGCTTGGTTGATCCTTGGCTTGCTGGTGCATGGAATGTTGTTTGTTGAAGCTTCAGATGGTCTAATGAACTCTCCTTGTCTTCATTGTTGATGTTACAAAGCTCCCAATTTCTTGGTCCTGGTTCTTTCCATAAATGGATCCAATTGGTTTTGTTGAGCAGATTGGAGTGTAGCTTGGACAGTGGTTGTTCTGACTTGGTTATGGCCTTCTCCATGCTCCTTGGTTAATGATGGCTTGATGCCCTCATCATACTCTCCCTCTTGAAAAGGTTTCGACCTCGAAACTGAATAATCTGCACTAAGAGAAGGCAAGTTAGCTTCCATTCTCCTTTGGGAGTTTAGGGTCTTACCTTGATGTGTATGTGGTCTGGTGATGAGTGGAGTGTATGGTGGTTCTCCTTTGAGCAGATAGGATAGTAGTACTCCTCTTCTTTGAGCTGGTATGGTGTCTCCTCTGTCTATCTTGCTCCTGCTCTCCTTATGACCTGAAATATGTTCAACACTTTGGCAAAGAGACAAGTGCATTATGGGCTCTTTATCACAGAATATATAACTTGAATCCTTCTCCTTAGAGTCAATTTCATGTGCTAATGATATCTCATCTTCTTTCAAGCTTAACAAGTTCTTTAACACAGCTGTTGAATCATTGGAAATGAAATGTATCAAAGTAAGACTTAGCTTGTTAATAGATGTTGTGTCCTTGCTTTGGTATGGAGGTTTCTCCTTGATGTTCTCCTTTTCTCTATTGCCTTGATCAGTCTGATCAATTAGTGTAAGGGCTTTTTCTGAGCTTCTCTTCACATTCTCTTCTCCCTCGTGCTTTATATCTGTAGAGATGCTCATTTGGAAGAACAAGTGCATTATATTTGTTCTTGGAGTACTTAAAACAGATTGTATGATACTTGTACTTACATGGTCAGCTTCACTGGGTTGTATGACGGTTTGGACCTGGGTCATCTTCTTTTCTGATCACCAAAACATGTTGCTCTTGTCTTTGATCTTCCTTACTGACTTTGGTTT
This sequence comes from Orychophragmus violaceus, assembly GCA_030180135.1. Classification (NCBI taxonomy): domain Eukaryota; kingdom Viridiplantae; phylum Streptophyta; class Magnoliopsida; order Brassicales; family Brassicaceae; genus Orychophragmus; species Orychophragmus violaceus. Next base: position 59,536,580 of record CM058234.1, on the reverse strand, counting down.
GCTCATGCTCTTTACTGCTCAGTTCTTCTTTCCATGTATCAATTTCTCTTGACAAAGACAAATGCATGACACTAGAATTGAGAAATAACAAATCAGAATGAGCTAAACTATCACTGGTTTTAGCTAATGCAGTTTTATGTCCTAGTGATGTTTCTTTCAACAATTGTTTAGATGGACAAGTTGCAGCAAAATGTCCTCTCTTATGAAATCTATAGCAAGTCTTATCTTTAAGTCTCTTAGATTTAGTAGACTTACCTGGTCTTGGCGTGTCAGGTTGACGGTGCAAGAGGTTGGAACTTCTTCCAATGGCTTCTTCAAGTCGTGGTCCTTCTTTGTTCTGCTCCTGCTTCTTAGGAGTCGTTAACTGTGGCTTCCTAACCTTGGCAGCTCGTGTCCTCTGCTGTCTTGGCGTCTCTGGTTCATCTTTGGCAGTCTTTAATTGCTTGTTGGAAGTCATCTTTTTGGGTTTAGAACAAGTACTCTTCTTGGGAAGTGTTGCAATGATCCATCTTCTTGGCTCTTTAGGTATTTGGCACCTTGAGTAGTATGGTTCTGTGGATATCTCTTCTACAAACTCCTTATGCAGTAGTTGCTTCATCTTTTCCCAAGTGTGGTCTGGTAGCTCAAGTTCATGTTTGAGGTAAGCATCCTTATCCCACTCTAGATAGGCTTCTTCAATTAGAGTTTCTTCAGCAATGGTTGTCTTCTCCTCTTCTGGAACTTGATTTTCTTGAAACCATTCATCCATATCTCTTTTCCACCTTGGATAAGCTTCTGTCCTTGCACACGACCTGAAAAACAGATGTTATATGGTTCTTCTTGACAAACCTTACCTTGGAAATCTTCTCCTTCACTGATTTCAGAATTGGTGTTGTTCTCTCATGTTTCTTCAATGGGCTCTTCTCTTGTCTCTGTCTCAACTTCTCTTAAACAGCATTGGGAATCAGCTTCTTCACAGCCTGGTTCTTCGTTGCTATCAGCTCTTGAGTCATTCTCTTCTGCCCATGACTCCTCTTCACAACCTCTCTCTGATTCTTCTTCAGACCATTCCATACGGCTGTCCTCATCTTGGTAAGGGTCTGGAGGTTCCTGTGCTTCTTCTTCAAGCTCAGATCCTTCTTGATCATGCTCAACATCTGTACCAAAGCAAGCTTATGATGCTGCTTCTTCTGTCCAAGATGCTTCAGACAACTCTTCTTCTCCATTCCATGAGTGCTCTTCATCACCCCAGTCAAACTCTGAGGTAGTGTAGACACTTGCTTCATCTTCATCCTCCATGTTTTAGTACCTGAAAGATTGATACAAGAGCAGACAAGTATCAATAGGTACTGAACTTTTCTACTTATGAGTTGTACCAAGCTATGCACTGATCTTATTGATGCACACAAGCTCCAAAAGCAATTCAGAAAATCAAACAATCAATCACATTGTTTTGAATCCCTTTAACAAAGCAAAGAAAATATCAAACTCGTTTAAACAGGTTTTAGGAAGTTAAGAAACAAATTTTGGGAAAGCGGTTAAAATCCCTTCAAAATCAAATAAATGGTGGTTTGTAAAATCAGGCACGATTTGGAACTGGTTTAGGAGTTAAACATGGTTTAGTTTGGTTTTATTAAAAACTTTTCCAAAAAGTAAGGGATTTTGGGTTTTAAAAACTAAATATTTGGGTTTCCTTTTATGCAAAGATGCTAACACGTTTTTGGATTTGATAAAAAGGGAAATCTGGTTGTTTTTTTTTTGGGATCAAAACTTTAAGAGGAGCCTATTTTCTAACTTGAATTTCGAAAACAAGACTCTTAAAAAGGAAATGAACACTTTTAACTTTGGGTTTATTAGAAAAATAGGATTGAAAACAAGGAACTTCTTCTTTTTGGTTTTAAGGTTTTGTAACAATAAAAACTATTGTAAAAATCAAAGAACACAAAAATGACACAAACTAATGCAATTATTTTGGTTTTTGGGCTTAAAATATGCAATAGATGAAGGAAAAACAGAATCAACTAGAGAACTAATGCAAAAACATAGACTATTTTTATGATTTTCGTTTTTTGATGCAAAGATGAACTACTGATAAAAACTAAATCAACAGAACACTTTTTTATTGTTTTTCTTTTATGTATGCAATGAATAAAATAGGAAAAACTAAGAAGAATGACAGATCTAATAAAACAGAACAGAAATGGATGCAACAGAATGATGAACAAATGAAACATATGCAATCTAAAGAGTTAAACGAAAATTAAGGGATAGAATACACCTGTTAGGAGCCTTTCAGCTCTGATACCAAATGATGCAGCCCCAAATCAGAGACTAGGATGGTGGGAGATGGAAGAACATGTGCTGGCTTTGAAGCTCTCTCACTTGTTCAGAATGGAATGTAATGGCGAGATGGTAGATGATGGTGACCAACTCACTTGCTCAATGGGTTGATTGAATCTCTCAATCCTTGGCAGAAGTAGTTTCTTCGAATCAGTCAAACAAACTAATTTGGGAATTCAATAGAATCAAATGAATCACTCAATTTGAATCCTAAAGAACAAGAACAATTTCAAAGACACTCTCTTTGCAAAGAAAAACGATTTCTCTATATTTTTATTGATTGAAAGGTCCTTTTACAATAAAACAACTAATGAGCTTATATTGGCTCAGTACACAATGTCCATAAGGTCTAAAACAAGTAAGAAAATCACAATTAAGTAAAAACTAGCTGTTGGAGTCATTAAGGGAGAATCAGCCAAAATAGGAAGATGTGATGTGGTCTTTGTATCTGGATGGCTTCATAAGATAAGTGATGATCTCTGGAACAACTTGATTGTCAAAGAATTCGCAGCTTGCATTCTTGGAAAGGTGTCGTTGGTGTTTGATCTCTTTCTGCTCCAAAAATGGTAAGTGTGACTTGTTGAAGTTCTGGAGAATCTGGTGTGGTCTTGTGCAGCTGAGGACGTCTGGACTTGATGGAAATGAGCTCAAAACGTTGTGGCTTTGATAGAAAAAGTTTTGGTGCTGAATTGATCTTCCAAATGTGAATGCTTCCAAATATGACAAGTTGTGAACATAGTGAACTTGGTTGATCCTTGGCTTGCTGGTGCATGGAATGTTGTTTGTTGAAGCTTCAGATGGTCTAATGAACTCTCCTGGTCTCCATTGTTGATGTTTCAAAGCTCCCAATTGCTTGGTCCTAGTGAAGGATCTTTTGGTGTTAATCCTGATTCAATTCATCAGATTAATAGATCCTAAACATGCCTGATCTAGGTTCTCTTGCTAGAAACTTAATGGATCTCACCTGTTACCTTTTTATGCAGCGAAATATGAAGAACAGGTCAGAGATCAGCAGAGCCACCAAGTGATAACTCCTCCAGAGGTTCACACACGCACACCAAGCAGGAAGAGGCTGCTAGACCGAGCTGAGGAGGCCGCATGAGAGAGAGAGAGTGGCGCAGGGGATTAGGGTTATTTGGGACTCAGACTTAAGTTTTATTTATAAAACTTGTCTAGTTCCTTTTGGGCTTTTGGGCCCAAATACCAATCTGATTAAATCCCTTAGATTTAATCAGACCCATTAATCTCTCTCTAAGTACGACAAATGCCTGGCACTTTTACCGTACTTCTGCTAAGCCGTTCCAACACATTTTCCTGTTAGCTTAGGCGTGTGACCCATATGGGATCATATAATAAAGGCAATAAGTCCAAGACTTATAGATCATGAGCGGACTCTAGCAAGCCATCATGACCCCCAGTATTATATGACTTATGTCTGATCATTGACATACTCTTACTTTCTAGAGACAGTACCAAGATTACTGGACACAATTCCAACAATCTCCCACTTGTACTGGAATCTCTGTATTCATAATCCTTTTGTCTCAATATCTCGATTAGTCATAAGGCAAGATTAGTGTCATCCTTATAAAGCCTAATCTTGTTCATCGGACTCTGATTTGATACTGACAATCCAAACGACTCGGGAAAGTCCGTTTGAGCATGGCCATGCGTTTTCCAGTATTCAAATCTCCGATTGGCCTAGAGATATTCACTCCATTTATATTGAAGGGACAAATCCCGTCTTGTTCCATCACTGTAAACTACTCATTTCGTAATACACCCAAACAAGGTCCTTATAGCTATCGCATTACGACAGCGTTAGACAATGATCAAAGCGCATCAGTTCATGTGCAGTCACATGCATGCGAACTCAGGTCTAAGGACTATACTCTATAGTCGTAGTAAGAATCTCTTATGACACAGATATAAATATCCTGAAGAGTTCTTATAAGCGGGTCTAGTCCGGTCGTATGTACCCCACATACACCTATGTACTGACTTTGATGCCGCGCATCTATGACACACTGAGACTTTGTCATAAGTCACATACCAATCTAGTCTCACACGGTTGTTGGTGTTCCAATTTCAACAACCTTCGACTAGGGACTGAATGATATAAGCCATCTATCAAATATAGGGTCTCATGATCAAGCTAAATGACTTTGATGACTCAAGATCAAGTCACTTACTTCGATGACCTATAAAATGGTTTATATCACTTTGGAACGATTATTTCATCACAGTTGAAATAATCTTGAAATAATAATTTCATTAAACATCATAAAATGTTTTACAAGAACATATCAATAACTAAATAAAGCCCTTTACTAACTCCCACTGAAATTTAGACTACATCTTAATTTCACTTATCCTACAGCAACAGTCCGTGACTCGTGCTTAGGCCTAAGGAGTGGCTTCGTTAATAGATTAGCAACGTTCTCATTCATTGAAACTTGCTGATCTACTTAACATCTCTGTCATTTATCTCACGGAATAGGTTATACCTACCCTCAAGGTGTTTGGACCTCCGATGTGCAGCTAGTCTCATCTATGCTGGGAATCACATCAAGTTCAGTGACGAACTCTTCTTTCAAACAACCTTTTTCGCCGCTTTCCAAGCTGCGAAATGTTCAGCTTAAGTCATGGAGTCAGCAACAGTGCCTTGCACCGCCAGACAGACACAAGATATAACCGGACTGTGACCGGAAATCATCTTTGTCTGTTGGAAACTTGCCTTTCAGACTCTACTGACTTGTAGCACCTCACTTTCTCCGTAAATCAAGAACTTATCCTCAGTATTCCTCAAATACTTTAGGACATTCTTTACGGCAATCCAGTGATTCTTTGCTGGATTTGACTGGTCTTTACTTGTCTTGCTTAACATTAAAGCAACATCAAACAAGTACGTTTCATGGCATACATGATAGATCCAATTGCCGAGGCAAATGGAATCTTATCCATGCATTTAAGCTCAGCAGTTATCGTAGGACAATGTGTCTTGCTTAACGTAATGCCATGTGACATTGGCATAAAACCCTTCTTGGAATGCTGAAAACGTGTAGGACTTTGTCGGGATAAGAATCCTGACTTTGTCCTACCAGCTCTTTCGGATCTCTATCTTTAGATCCAAAATCCAAGAATATACGTGGCTTTACCCATGTCAATCATTAGAACCAACTCCCAAGCCAGTCCTTTACCGACTGTAGCATTGGGACGTCATTTTCGAGAATCAGTATGTCATCGACATACAATATGAGAAATGCAATATCGCTCCCACTAATCTATTAGTAAACACACAGTTCCGCTTCGTTCCTGTTCAAGTCAAAACCTTGACTACTTCAACAGAACGAAGATTCCAACTCCGATATGTTTGCTTCCATCCATGAATGGATCAATGAAGCTAACTTACACATAGTGTAATTTTCGGAGTCCGGGCTCACTTTCGCTTCTTTGAATTTCGCAGGTTCGTCGCTTTCAATGATCATCAGATCATGCGAACTTTCAATGATCATCAGGTTCAACTAATGACGAGAAATCACTCTCAGATTAGTAACTGATTCATTCAGATCTGCGAACTTCAGGCTTTACAGGTGTACATTCTACAGAAATCTGTAAATCCTTCCGCTGCTCTCCCTCAACAGGTTGAGCAGCCACCTGTATTTCTCGAATTTCTTCGAGTTATACTTTTACTCCCACTGTTCTTCTTGGAAAGTAACTTCCCTTCTTAGAAAACAGAATGGACGTAAAAGTAACAAGCCTTGGTTTCCCTAGGACAACCAGCGAAGTAGCTCAACTACAAATACTCAGTAAAGACGAATTTGGATCGATTCCAATCCACATTTACGTGGTGTCTTTCAACTGACATAGTTGGAACTATTTCAGCGTAAACTTAGATATTTCTAGAGCGTTATTCTTAAATAATAACATGGAAGATTCGTGTGACTCATCTTTAATCATTTCTAATAAGATCTGATTCTTTCTCACAGAAACACCTTCAGGTTTTCAGGAGAAATGAGCTGTGAAACGATTTCACACTCATTCAGATGATCACACAATCAATGACTTAAGTATTCTCACTCGTGATCTGATCCAGAGTCTTAATGCTTCTGTCATTCAGATCCTATACTTCATTCTGGAACTCTTTCGACTATGTCAAAGAATTCCGACTTGTGTCTCATCAAATGAACACAGTCACACTCACTGAAGTAATCAGTAGAGACAATGAAGTACAGATAGAGATCCGAAAGAGCTGGTAGGACAAAGTAAGGATTCTTATCCATGTCAATCATTAGAACCAACTCCCAAGCCAGTCCTTTACCGACTGTAGCATTGGGACGTCATTTTCGAGAATCAGTATGTCATCGACATACAATATGAGAAATGCAATATCGCTCCCACTAATCTATTAGTAAACACACAGTTCCGCTTCGTTCCTGTTCAAGTCAAAACCTTGACTACTTCAACAGAACGAAGATTCCAACTCCGATATGTTTGCTTCCATCCATGAATGGATCAATGAAGCTAACTTACACATAGTGTAATTTTCGGAGTCCGGGCTCACTTTCGCTTCTTTGAATTTCGCAGGTTCGTCGCTTTCAATGATCATCAGATCATGCGAACTTTCAATGATCATCAGGTTCAACTAATGACGAGAAATCACTCTCAGATTAGTAACTGATTCATTCAGATCTGCGAACTTCAGGCTTTACAGGTGTACATTCTACAGAAATCTGTAAATCCTTCCGCTGCTCTCCCTCAACAGGTTGAGCAGCCACCGGTATTTCTCGAATTTCTTCGAGTTATACTTTTACTCCCACTGTTCTTCTTGGAAAGTAACTTCCCTTCTTAGAAAACAGAATGGACGTAAAAGTAACAAGCCTTGGTTTCCCTAGGACAACCAGCGAAGTAGCTCAACTACAAATACTCAGTAAAGACGAATTTGGATCGATTCCAATCCACATTTACGTGGTGTCTTTCAACTGACATAGTTGGAACTATTTCAGCGTAAACTTAGATATTTCTAGAGCGTTATTCTTAAATAATAACATGGAAGATTCGTGTGACTCATCTTTAATCATTTCTAATAAGATCTGATTCTTTCTCACAGAAACACCTTCAGGTTTTCAGGAGAAATGAGCTGTGAAACGATTTCACACTCATTCAGATGATCACACAATCAATGACTTAAGTATTCTCACTCGTGATCTGATCCAGAGTCTTAATGCTTCTGTCATTCAGATCCTATACTTCATTCTGGAACTCTTTCGACTATGTCAAAGAATTCCGACTTGTGTCTCATCAAATGAACACAGTCACACTCACTGAAGTAATCAGTAGAGACAATGAAGTACAGGAAATTTTCTCTGGCATTACTGCTCATTGGGCCACATACATGAGTATGTTCCAGGTCCAATAAGCCTTTGGGCCTTTCTCTAGCTCGGCTAAGATAGGCCCTTTACCTTTTGGTTCAGTAAACTGAATTCAAGTCTCATAAGATATCTTATCAAATGAGCCCAACAGTCCATAACTATGGGATTTCTGAATCCGACTTACTCTATGTGACCAAGACTTTTATGCCAAGAAAAATCAGGTTTAATTCATCAGATTTAAACCAATTCGGTATTTATGTTACATTTAGGCACTCTTTGGTTTAAGATATAAAACCCATTCCATGAATAGGGTGCTACAATTAATATTTCATTAAGATCAAAAGAACAAAAACTTGTCTTTTATCAAAATAAAAACATTCAAATTCTTACAAGAAAATGAAAGACAACTCTGCTTAAAGCAGGTTCATTGTAGCAATTACTTAATACAAAACCAAGCCTCAAAGGGATCTATTAGTGAAAACCCTACGGCTGAGGCAGCATCCCAAGCTCCTTCCAGACATGTAGTTTCACTTGCCCTTCCTTCAAAGTTCTACTGTTGCCCAGGCTCTGCATATTATAACAAATATCAGTGCCACAACCAGTATCCTCCCTATAAGGTAGAACTTGAAGTAATAACATGAATACCTGAGGAAGTAGTCTCATACATCAACTTCAACTCCTCATCATCTTCCATGAATTTAATGCAATTTCTCTTCCAATGCCCAGTCTCTTTACAGTAGCAGCACTTACCAACGTAAGAGGTATCTGACTTGGGCTCAGAAGACACACGCTTGCCATGATTCAAAATCTGGACAACTTTGTCTTCGCCCTTGTCAGTACTAGGTTTAATAAACCCACCCTTCTCCATTATGAGATTATACTGGGTACTCTTCACGTTTGGCTCAACTGTCTTGAGCATATCATGCAGTTCAGTCAGCGTCTTCGTTAAGCCTTTCTTGATATAGTTCCTTCTGAACTTATCATAGCTTGACGGCAGTGACTGCAGAACGATCTCAGTTGCCAATTCTTGGCTAACTGGATAATCCAGTTTCCTCAGGTTATCAATGTAACCCATCATTTTACTGACATGAGGACTCACTGGATGATCATTTGGTAGCTTGCAGTTAGTGAGAGACTTAACCAACTGGTATCTCTCCACTCTTATCTGCTCCTGAAATTTCAATTTCAGGCTGCTGATCATCTCTATTGGCGACTCCATGTTCTCATATTGCTTCTGCAAGTCTGAGTCCATGGTAGCCAATATCAGACCACGCACATCTACCGCATCATTATAATGCTTATTCCAAGCATCATATACTGCATGAGAAGCATTGGACCCGATCCTCACGGGGAGAGCTCTCTCAAGAACATAGTCCTTTCTCTCCTGCCTGAGGACAAGCCTCAGGTTCCGCGACCAAGTCAAGAAATTTGATCCGTTCAGCTTGTCCATCTCAAGGACAGACCGGATCGAGAAAGTGTTTTGATTGTTTGTGCTAGTCATAACTGAAATTTAAGATAAAAGAATTTTAGTTAATATGTTCAATATGATTAATCTCGCATTATACTTAATATGATTAATCACGCATTATATTCAATAACATAAGTTACCCTCAATAGAATATAATGATTCCAAGATCCACATATAACTAAGATCAAAGTGGGCCACTGGCCATCACCCAACCTTAGCTTATATCGGTAAGCCCTATGTCGGCTAATTATATCCGTGATATAACTCTTGGTTGTGAATCTGGGCCCGAGGCCCAATCCACTCTGATGTCTCAAGGCCCGGGACTCCCGATGGCCTAGTCAAGAAAACCAGACTATACAGTCATGTAATCATTAATGTATGGGACTCCCAATGACATTTATGAATCACAAACCGTCTTATCCACGCAAAAGTAGACACCCTCACACTGTAAGGCCATGAATACAATTGAATGGGCTTCGACAGCTGACATAGACTGGACAAGACATCCAACGCTTGATATTATTTGAGGTTCGTAGGTTTATTAAAATTTCATCCCAAAATAGAAGATTACTATTTTGGGAAACTTTCCTTTTTGGGAAACCTACTAATTTTGGAAACTTTCTAAAATTGGAAACATTCTAAAACCGGAAACTTTCTAACTTTAGAAATTTCTTAAAATCCAAAACATGCAAATCTAGAAACTTCTATTTTAAGAAACTTTCTAATTTCAAAATTTCGGAAACTTATTAATTTAAAATCGATTTTTATAATTTTATAAAATTAAATTTTAAATTAATCTGAAGAAAAGACTCAAATAATTGGCCCAATTGTTTTAACTTCTTGGCCCGAGGCCCAAGAATTGGTCCATGTCCAAGACATGACCCAATTGTCCAATTAAATGACATAACCGGTCTGGTTCATTAAAATTGGTCTAACCAAAATTAATTACTACGATGACCACAATTGTCAACCGGTTATTTACTAAACCGGATTTTCTCAATTTATTTGGTCCAACCAAATCAAATTAGAAAATCCTGGTTTAGGCACAAAATCCAATTTTCGACTTTGGATTTCTTATCCCGGTTTAACCAGAACTTAATAAATATTATTAAGTCTGTTTATTAAACCGTGACGATTTGATTTTAATCAAGTTTTAAACCGAACCGAACCGAATTTGTCACGAACCATTCATGGCCGTGACCTAGCCGCAAGTGAGACGATACACCGGCCAGCCGCAAGCAACGGACACGATCCAAGATCGGTCCATCTCTTTCGCGACGATGCACGGACGGGACGCTCGGGACAGGCTGCTGGACGGGACGGGACGGGACGATCGATCGTCGAGCTCGGGTCGTGTGATCGGGACGAGACAGCCGGGCCATCTCTCGCGATCGGACGGGAGCGTGATCGTCGAGCTCTCGGGTCAGTCCGGGACGTGCGTCATGCGATCGCCGAGCGATCTGGACGCGGGACGGGAGCTGGACGATCGGGACGATGCAGGCTTCACGCGATCGCCGATCGATCGGGACAGCCGCATCCACGCGACGGGACGAGCCACTCACGCGGACGGGACGCGATCAATCCGATGATCGGGACGCGACCACGCAACACGATCGTTACCGATCGGTTCGTGCGTCTTCCGCGATCGGGATGATCCGACGCATACCGATTCATATAGATCGGATCATGCGATTTCTTGTTTGTTTAGGATTTTTAATTCTTTGTTTCTTAAGTGTTTTTCCTTATCAGTAGATTGATTCAAAAACACTTCTTAAACAATCCTAAACATGATTCTAAACAAGAAAAACCACAGAACCAATGGCTCTGATACCACTGAAGGATCTTTTGGTGTTAATCCTGATTCAATTCATCAGATTAATAGATCCTAAACATGCCTGATCTAGGTTCTCTTGCTAGAAACTTAATGGATCTCACCTGTTACCTTTTTATGCAGCGGAATATGAAGAACAGGTCAGAGATCAGCAGAGCCACCAAGTGATAACTCCTCCAGAGGTTCACACACGCACACCAAGCAGGAAGAGGCTGCTAGACCGAGCTGAGGAGGCCGCAGGAGAGAGAGAGAGTGGCGCAGGGGATTAGGGTTATTTGGGACTCAGACTTAAGTTTTATTTATAAAACTTGTCTAGTTCCTTTTGGGCTTTTGGGCCCAAATACCAATCTGATTAAATCCCTTAGATTTAATCAGACCCATTAATCTCTCTCTAAGTACGACAAATGCCTGGCACTTTTACCGTACTTCTGCTAAGCCGTTCCAACACATTTTCCTGTTAGCTTAGGCGTGTGACCCATATGGGATCATATAATAAAGGCAATAAGTCCAAGACTTATAGATCATGAGTGGACTCTAGCAAGCCATCATGACCCCCAGTATTATATGACTTATGTCTGATCATTGACATACTCTTACTTTCTAGAGACAGTACCAAGATTACTGGACACAATTCCAACACCTAGTTCTTTCCATAAATGGATCCAATTGGTTTTGTTGAGCAGTTTGGAGTGCAGCTTGGATACCTAATCAAATATACAACATTTTTGGATGTTCTTTAAGGAATCAAGAGGACCCTGGCTGCACCAAACCCCAGAAGATCACTCAGCCACAACGCTTACCATATTTGGCCTTGGAAGGCATTAAATCCCAACAACTACTTTTATTTGAGTTTGGCTACGACTTGAATACTTTCTGCACTAAAGATAAGCTTCTAAAGGTTCCTAGAATCCTTCCCAAACTCACAAGATACAAAGATGAAGAGCTTCACTTATTTGGCTGGATTTTTCCACTTAATTGTCCAACGGCTAGTTTCTTTTAATTTTCACACCTTCTGTTTCTTTCTTTAGGTTATAGAACATGTATTGGGCATTATATAAACTCACTTAGACATATCATATGTAATCACCTTTCAATCAATCAAATTATTATTCAGTTTCTTTCAAAGAGTGTCTTTATTAGGAGTTTTTCCCTTCTCTTGAATAAGTGTGTGATTCAATACTCTAGAAAACCTTGGATTAACTTGTTTGTGTCATTCAAATAAGTTTTTCAACCACAGATTGAGAGAGTCAATCATCCCAATTGAACAAATTAGTTGTTCATCTCGTCCACCATCAACCAGATTCATCAGAGAGAGTTACACAGCCAGCTGATCAATCTCCATCACCTATTCGTGCCTGCACCATCATCATTAGGTGTTTTCTATCCAAAAAATCATTGCATTCCTTTTTGTTTTCATTCTTTATTGTTTGTTTGATTTCTGTTATTGAATTCTCATAAGAAAAAGCCATAAAAAGTCATCATGTTTCATTCAGTTTAGTCATTCATCAGTCTGTTTCATTGCATTCCTTATTGAAAAAGTCATACAAATCGTTTGCTTGGTAGTTCATATGATTCTGATTAGTTGTTGCATCCTTAAATCGAAAAGCCCCATAAAAAGAGTTCATGTTTTGTGTTTTACTTCCTAGTTCATTGTCTTGCATTAATATTTTGTTTTCTTAAAAAAAAAATCCAATAAAAATTGCATTAGTTTCTTGTTCTGTCAAGTTTTAGTTCTCACCTTGTTTTTCATTAAAAAACCAGAAACTTTTGAAGAAGAAAGAGTTTTAACTTGTTTGATTCGTTTTTATTAATTCAAAACCATAGAAAAGTGTTTGTTTCCTTTGCTAACTCCATTAGATTTCGAAAACTTTATTGCAAAGACTCTCATTAACTTTCACATTTTTTATTTTTCCCTTATTATAGCCAAGGAAACGTGTTTGCATCTTTTTAGAAAAAAGAAATCTAATATTTTGTGTGTTAAAACCCAAATTCTATTGCTTTTTCGAAAAGTTTACTAAACCAGCCTTCCTAAACCAGCTTTTAAATCCCTAAAACCAAGCTACACCGTAAGCCATTTAGTTTAAACCAAAGCATTGAACCGAATTTGATTTTCAGAACCAACAGCTTTGATTTTTCGAGAAAGACTGAACCCGTTTTCCTAAACTGTTTTATAAGTTTTCAAAACTCCTTTGAACAAAGTTTAATTTGAAAGCCATTAGTTTTGATTCCAATAAGACTTTCAAGCATTAAACTGTGTCTCAATCTTGTTTATTACTGAGTTAAGTAGTTCAAGAACATGTTAATACACTGGTTTTGTGCATTTTCAGGTACTGAATCAGTATCATGGAAGAAGAGGAATCAGAAAATTTTAGTGAGGAAGAAGAGAACTTAATCTTCTCAGATGAGGAGGCAGATTATGAAATACCACCATGGCCAGGAGATGAAGCCTCTGAGTATGGAGATAATTCAGATGGTGAAGGCTCTGATCCTGAACTCTCAGCCCAATGTTCCAATCCTCTAGAACCGCAGTACAAGGATCTGCACACAATAACCTCATCTTGGAGTAAGCTTAGCATGAAAATCAGTGAGGATAGTGAAGATTCAGAAGCAGACATGTATGGAGAGTACCACCCACCTAGGCGCAAGAGTGCATTCAAAAATCATGGAGTTACCTCATACCATGTACCAGATCAACATAAGCTCATTGGAACAAGGAAAGCTCGAACGCAACAAACCAGTAAGAGTAAGCCAACCAACAGAAGAAGAGTTTCCCTAGTGTTTTCAGGAAAATCAGTAAACCAGAAGTATGCTTACAACGGGAAGCTGACATGGAGGAATGGTTACAAGATAACAAAATTCCAGAAAAAAGGAGGCTAGTACAAGCTGCTTCAGCATTCACGGAGAAGGCTTATGAGTGGTGGCTAAAGGAGAGTACACCAACCATCTATAAAAAGTCAATACTAGATTGGAGAGATCTAAAGTCCAGAATGCATAAGGAATATGTAGAGAAGCTTCAAACCAGAACCAAGAAAGTAAAGCCTACAACCAAAACGCAGATTGCTCCTAAGAACAAGTATGTTTTCTATCCAAAGCCCAAGGATGTGTTCTCAAACACTTACACCTACCAAGCATAAGCTAAGAAGGCTCTTCAAGAAAAACAAGATCAGGAATGGCAAAGGATCATGGAGATGTTGCAAATAAGTGATAAGAGACCAGAGCAGAAGTAGAGCCACAAAACTTCTCCAATGCAACCGGACCCAGCTTTGATGCCTCACTCAAGCTGTTAAACATGCCAACACCAGGTAAGTGTTCTAAATTTGTAAATTCTAAAGAGCCAACATGTTATAAGTGCCATAGCAGAGGGCATTTGCTACAAATTGTCCATCTAGGAAGCTGATTAAAGATAGAACATCAGAGTTGAAATTGGAAGTAGCTGAAACAAATAAAGGCTTTTAATTTCCAATTCAAGACTCATGCACTTGTCTTCGCCCAAAGATTTTGTATCAGGAACAAGATCAAAGGAAGTGCATAGAGGTCAGAGTAGACTATCGAACCTGAATTGTTAAAAGGAGAATGAGAAAGTCAAGTGGACAGAAGCACCAGCATCACCACGTGATCAAGTGATGCTACCTGCACTCTTTGACGTCCCAGACCACACTACATCCAATGGTGACTGCCCTGAAAGTACTTTAGTCATCCCTAGCCTAAAGGAGAGCCGCAGCCAAGGAGTTCAAGAGCAAAAAGAACAGACCATGTTACAACTTGCTAGAACCAACTCTGTGAGTTTAAGTATTTCCAGACCTATTATAGCAAATTCAAACACATATATGATGCACTTCCTCTTAAGTATTGTTTCAGGTACAAGTACTACAAAGGAAGAAATGAGCATGGAAGAGCATGAACAAACCAAATTAAGTAGGGAAGATCAAAGACCAGATCAACATGTTTTGGTGATCAGGAAAGGATATGAACGTTTAATGATCACTAGCACAAGAGTAGAAGGTCCAAACCCTCATACAACCTACTGAAGCTTACAATGTAAGTACAAGTATCATACAATCTGTTTTTTACTATTCAAAGAATAGATATAATGCACTTGTTCTTCCCAATGAGCAGAAGCTCAGAATCAGTCCTTACACTAGGTGTTCAGACTGATCAAGGCATGAGAGAAAATGAGAACGTCAAGGAGAAACCTCCATATCAGATGTTTATCAAGAACATTCAGCATGTTCTTCGAGTAATCCATAACTTAACCAGCTTTGTTTCACTTACTCCTAAGTGTGTGCTACTGAACTTGCTAGAACTAAAAGAAAATGTAGATTACACAGATGTGATTCCTTGTGTTAAAACACCATTTGTCAAGAAAATTGTTTCATCTCATCATAAGGAACCTATAACACACTTGTTTCTAGGCCAAAGTGATGAGACACTAGCAGATATTAAGGAGAGCAGAAGCAAGATAAGCAAAGGAGACGCCATACCAGCCTAAAGAAGAGGAGTACTACTATCCTATCTTCTCAAAGAAGAACTACCAGACATTCCACTCCTCACCAAACCACATATGAATCAAGGTAAGACCCTAAACTCCCAATGGAGAATGAAAGCTAACTTGCTTTTTCTTGGTGGAGATTATGCAGTTTCGAGGTCGAAACCTTTTCAAGAGGTAGAGTATGATGAAGACATCAACTCATCATCAACCCAGGAGCATGGAGAGGACATAGATCAACCAACTAAGACCCTTGGAGAGAAGCAGTTTAAGCGAACAAGAGACATATGTGCATGTCTTGGAGCATATATATCCAACCAAGAGGAGTTAAGCTACAAATCAAACTGTTCCAGAAACTTAACTCATCAAGGAATCATCAAGAAGTGGAAATGTTTCAAAAGATTTCGAGACGAAGAAGATAATCAAGTTACAACTCAGAAGATTTCCAATGAATCCGTAGGAGACCAACTGCTACTTCTTGGAGAGTTCAGATCGGACCAGGATGATTAAAGGTATAAACAAACTTGTTTTGGAAACCTTACTCATCAGAAGTTAAGGGGCAACTGGATTTGGTTCAAAACATTTAATGGTTTTAACGTTATTCAACTTTTAAACCAGAAGATGCACAGCTCGCCTTATTTGGAACCTTCCGGGTTTAGCAGGCTTCAAGCATACATTTGGCGACCAGGAGATCATAGCTGTACCAAACCCCAGAAGAACACTCAGCCACAAGGCTTACCATATTTGGACCCGAAAGACATTAAATCCCAACAACTACTTTTCTTTGATTTTGGCTACGACTTGAATACTTTCTGCACTAAAATAAGCTTTCAAAGGTGCCTAGAATCCTTCCCAAACTCACAAGATACAAAGATGAAGAGCTCCCTTATTTGGCTGGATTTTTCCACTTAATTATTCAACGGCTAGTTTCTTTCAATTTTCACAGCTTCTGTTTCTTTCTTCAGGTTATAGAACGTGTACTGGGCAATATATAAGCTCACTTAGATATCATATGTAATCACCTTTCAATCAATCAAAGTATTATTCAGTTTCTTTTAAAGAGTGTCTTTGTTAAGAGTTTTTCCCTTCTTCTGAATAAGTGTGTGATTCAATACTCTAGAAAACCTTGGATTAACTTGTTTGTGTGATTCAAATAAGTTATTCAACCACAGATTAAGAGAGTCAATCAGCCCAATTGAGCAAGTGAGTTATTCATCTCGTCCACCATCAACCAGATTCATCAGAGAGCCATCACCTATCCGTGCTTGCTTCATGATTTTATCAAAAATTGGTGAATATAAAATTCTTCCATAATAAATATATGATCGATACTTTAGAATAGTGAAACCAATTTAAATAAATCCGATTAGAAAGTTTATCCATTTTCGACAGTACGTGTGTATTCTACTGTTTTCATTTGACTTTATGTAAAGCATCTTCAAGGCATATATATATATATTACAACAATTATATTTATCTCCTTGCCAAAAAAATTATATTTATTCACAAACTAGTGCATCAAACGGCTTTTAACAATTGTTTCAGTTGTATTTTTGTTTTTTTTTTGTGCTAAATTGCAGATATTGAATTAACAAAAGTTTGGGTGTTAATCATAAATGGTTAACAAATTGTTCAACCTATAAACTAGTCCCATAGCAAAAGAAAAAAAACATAAAAGTAAATACAGTCGGTATATTTTGATATTCGCTTGGTAGCGAGACATTAAAAGTAGTGATAACTAACTTTAAAACCTAGACGATTAATCCCCAAACCATTTAAGGATTAGAAGAAGGCCTCGGAAACAGAAAAAAGAAATGAAACCATTGCTTATCCGGCGGTCCAAAGAAAACTATTCTTCCACAGAGACAATAAAGGTACATCGAAGATAGCCCTCAACATCTAAACATCGAAGATCAACTCGCACGACTGAATCCAAATTTAAAATGGGACTGTAGTAACTAACAATGCTTAAGGAGCCTGCTTAGTTTACCAAATTCTCTCTCCGAAGTCGGCTAGAACAAAGCAAGACCTATCACTACTCTCTGAAGCTTAACTATCCCCTCCTAAAGCAAATATTTAGCAAAACAAGACAAAAAAATAAGAACCACTATTAAACCAAACAACAAGATCTAGCTTAACCAACCAGGTTATCGAAGCCTAACCTGAACATTAGCTAAAACAAGAGTGATCAGGGCAGAGAGCTATCAGAGAAGGAAGAGAAGAATAACGCACATGAGCTTGAAGCGGAGCTCTCGCAAACAGCTCATACAGGAGCCACCGAGACCACCTAGCTGCAGAACACTTCACACCAGCACTACTAGACACCGGGAAAGCGATACAACCGAAACAAGAACGGGGACTAAACCAGTATGTAACGATCCCTTCTGGGCGAACTGGAACGACGACGTTAGGGCACCCGTCGAACCGAAACGGTCCAACCAGGCTCCCTTTCCATTGGACCCAGGAACCTGTGCGATCCCTTCGATTCAAATCCACCAAGACCATCTATCGATCGGTCAATCATGCATCCACACCTGCGAGGGAAAAAGGACGGGAAAGGAAAGAGAACTGAGTAATTATTTCAAACACAATTACCCAGGAATAGCGGATTCAAGGAACCCACGATCTCGGCTTATGCCACACAACTACAAGAACAAGTACCTAGCTAATAATACCTTGCACCCACGCCCAAAGGCTCATACACACAACCTACACGCTAGCACTCCACATAATCACACCACAACCACCGGCACACATGCCACACCTCACATCTCTCTAGTGGGAAGGCGCGTCACACCTCCCCCGACGACTTTCAGAGCACCTGAATTTTCCTCTTCGGGTTCAGACACATGCCACTACACAAAAGCCCATAACAGACGCCTAGCACAGTCAACTACTTCAATCAAGCCATCAATCACAATCAACGTTTTCGGATTAAGCGACAACCTAGCGGCTCTAGGTTCCATCAATCACATCAAGCTCAACACTACACCTAAGCTACCTAGGAAAGACGCTATTAACAAGGGACTCGCGTCCGGCATTGAGATAGAGCAAGAAGGGATCACGTTCTGTAACGCCCCTTTCCCGTTATACGCTGACCGACGAGCTGACCGGTCAACAATCAAACAAGAACATGACTAATCAAACCCGAGCAGGCCAAACGAGAAAGGTTCATCACAATACGAAGCCATAGACTGTTTGGTTTTAGAAAAAGACTCGCACCAAACCGTCCTTGGCCCCCTTTACCTCGCTTCCACAATAAAAAGCTTTTCAACCTGTATTGCTTCCACGAGTTGTGTCGATTCAGACTAAACCAAATATCAGGGAAGCGATTTCATTTCTAAGTATGTAAATCTTTTACAAACAATTTGCCTATTTAATTCTAATTACAAATAATCAAAAATAAACAGGCGCCATGAAATCCCCGAACCGAAATAAATCACACAAAACATCGAATCAAATCCCCGGCCACAAGCAATCCCGAAAGTACACTGAGGACCTCCCACGTCCGTCGAGCTAAGCCAAACCTAAAAACAACAAAAGAGTCTAATGAGCAATCTAGAATCACCAAGCGAGTCGGTCACCACTAAAAGCTATCTAGTCTAACCTATGAGTACTAACCCCCCCCCCCCAAACCCAAAATAACAATCAAAAGGCAGAAAATAGCATATAACGTGCCACCGTGAAGTGATAAGCCCACTGTTGGGAATGTCCTGAAATCTACCGTACTATCTCTAGAAAGTATGATAAGTGTCGAGATCAGACATAAGTCATAAATACTGGGTGATCATGATGGCTTGCTAGAGTCCGCTCATGATCTATAAGTTTAGGACTTATTACCAGTATTGTATGATCCCTAAGGGTCACACACCATAGCTAACGGGAAAGTTAAAATGGAATTAATACGGTAAGATGCAATGGCATTTACTGTATTAGATCAGAGAATTGGGCCAGACAAAATACAGGCTTTTGTCTGATTTGTGTCTTGGGCCCAAAAGATTAATGAGCCATTAGTCTAATGACTTGGGCCCATTAATGAGAGATAAAAGGAATAAGAAACCCTAAGGAAGAGGCCCTTCCCTGCGATTTTTTCCTTGTGGCCGCGAGCCTCTCTCTCTCTAATCTCTCTCTCTGATCATCCATATCTTTGGTCTAGCAGCCGTCCCTTGCTTTTAAGAGTGTGGATACTCAAGGAGGAATAGGTGATTAATCTGTTCTAGCTGATCTTGTCATTACCATCTATCCGCTGTGCAATCCATAGGTAATGTTACAGGTTTGTTTTATGATTCGTTTTGCAAGAACCTAGATCTGTTTAAGGATTTGTGTTAGGTTGTAATTGAGAATTAAACCATGGAAAACACCCATAATCCTTCAGTGGTATCAGAGCGGGGTTATTAGGTTGCTTGTAATTTGGATCATAACTGAATCAAATGTTGATTTTTGGAATCGATTGTTGACTTTGTTGATCGGTCTGTCAATGTCAAAATCGTTTGATTGAATTAATAATCATAATCGTTTGTCAATGTCAATGTCATTAGTGTTTTGTCTTTTAGTGAATTGATGAAACGATCTTGTTTGATTATTAATGTTGAAAATCGATTTTGATAACAATCGCATGTGGCTTGTGGTATGCGTGTGGCGTGTAATCTTGTTGAGCCGATTTATTAAACCCTAAGTTGGCTCACGATGTGCGTGTGCCGTGTGTTCATGTGTGAGCCAATTATTAAATCGTTAGCTCATTATGACCATGTGTATTGGCCGATGTTAACATATGATGCAATCGATTTATTAATCGAGTCGATCATATTGTTTGATCGTGCTGGCGTGATCGATCATGCAAAGCATGGGCCGCGTGATAAGTTGGCCGAGATCGATCATTCGATCGTGAGGCTAGCTTGGATCGCGTGATGCGTGGGCCGTAAGTGATGCGTGAGATCGATTGGATCGATCCATGATCGATCACCTTAAGCCGCGTGATCGGATGGCCATGTGATTGTGGATCACGGATGGGCTAGGAACGATCGGCCATAGCTGGACGCAACGATCGTGGATCGTTTATGTTGTTCATGGGCCGTGGTCGATCGTTTGGCCCGTTAAAATTTTACGTCCCGCGAATAGTCAATCATTTAAACCGAGCTTCGCGGTTCGTTGCCCAAAACCACACCGATTAAACCGGTCCATTTAATTGGCGGTTAATTGCGTGTTTAAAGCCTTAAACCGCAAGTTAAATCAAATTGGCTAAAACACTAGGTGTTTCTTCCCGGTTTTGGATTTAACTGAACCGATCCAATTTAATTGGTGGTTCAAGCGGTTAACCCAAATCGCGTTTTGCTGGAAATTATTTAATACACGGTATTATTTAATTTCTGGTTAAACCGGATTGAAATTCAAAAAATTGAATTTTAACCTAAACCGAAGGTTGGTCTAAGTTTGATTTGGTTGGACCAAATAATTTAGAGCTGGTCTGGTTTAGTAAATAACCGATGGTTTTGATAGTTAATTTGGTCTTGGACCAGAATTAATAAACCGGATCGGTTATGTCAAATTATTGGGCCAGCTGGAATTCTATGGTCTTGGGCCAAGAATTGGGCCTATAATTTGTGACCCAACCCAAAATATTTAATAAAATATTAAATTAGAAATTTCTATTTTTAGCAAGTTACTAAATTTAGAAAGTTTCTAAAATAAGAAAGTTTCCCAAAATAGTAATCTTCTATTTTTGGAAATAAAACTTAAAATCCTTAAAAACAATATCAAGCTTGGATGTCTTTCCAATCTTGTCAGCTACTTAACGCTTATTCGATTACAGATATGGCTTACAGTGTGAGGTATCTGTTTTCGCGTAAGTAAAGTAGAATATAGTCACTAATTTCATTGGGAGTCCCAGACTTTAGTGATTATTTGGCTGTAAGAGATTGTTTTACTTGACTGGGCCATCGGGAGTCCCGGGCCTTGAGACATCTGGTGAATTTGGGCCTCGGGTCCAATTCACAACCGAGAGTTATATGAGATATAACTAGCTGTGTGTATGCTTACCAAGTAAAGCTAATTCCGGGTGACGGCCAGTGGCCCACTTTGGATTTAGCTGAACATGGGTCTCGGAATCATTGTATTCTTATGAGGTTAAACAAAGAAATTTTGAATACAATGCGAGTTTTCTTATAAGTTGTTAAGATTGCTCTTTTATGAACTTAATAACTAAAACTCTATTTATCTCTAAATTTCAGCTATGACAAGCACAAACAATCAAAACACTTTCTCGATCCGGTATGTCCTTGAGATGGACAAACTGAACGGATCAAATTTCTTGACTTGGTCACGGAACCTGAGGCTGGTTCTCAGGCATGAGAGAAAGGACTATGTCCTTGAGAAAGCTCTCCCCGAGAGGATCGGATCCAAAGCCAGTCATGCAGTATATAATGCTTGGAATAAGCATTATAATGATGCGGTAGATGTGCGTGGTCTGATATTGGCTACCATGGACTCAGATTTGCGGAAGCAATATGAGAACATGGAGTCGCCAATAGAGATGATCAGCAGCCTGAAATTGAAATTTCAGGAGCAGGTAAGAGTGGAGAGATACCAGTTGGTTAAATCTCTCACTAGCTGCAAGCTACCGATGGATCATCCAGTAAGTCCTCATATCAGTAAAATGATGGGTTACATTGATAACCTGAGGAAACTGGATTATCCAGTTAGCCAAGAATTGGCAACTGATATCATTCTGCAGTCACTGCCGTCAAGCTATGATGAGTTCGTAAGGGACTATATCAAGAAAGGCTTAACGAAGACGTTGACTGAACTGCATGACATGCTCAAAACAGTTGAGCCAAACGTGAAGAGCACCCTGTACAATCTCATGAAGGAGAAGGGTAGGTTTACTAAACCTAAAGCTGACAAGGGTGAAGACAAAGTTGTCCAGATTTTGAATCATGGCAAGCGTGTGTCTTCTGAGCCCGAGTCAGATACCTCTTACGTTGGTAAGTGCTGCTACTGTAAAGAGACTGGGCATTGGAAGAGAGATTGCATTAAATTCATGGAAGATTATGAGGAGTTGAAGTTGATGTATGAGACTACTTCCTCAGGTATTCATGTTATTACTTCAAGTTATACCTTATAGGTATTGGATACTGGTTGTGGCACTGATATTTGTTATAATATGCAGAGCCTGAGCAACAGTAGAACGTTGAAGGAAGGGCAAGTGGAACTGCGTGTCTGGAAGGAGCTTGGGATGCTGCCTCAGCCATAGGGTTTCACTTGTAGATGCCTTTGAGGCTTGGTTTTGTATTAAGTAATTGCTACAATATACCTGCTTTAAGCAGAGTTGTCTTTCATTTTCTTGTAAGAATTTGAATGTTTTTTCATTTGATAAAAGACAAGTTTTGTTCTTTTGATCTTAATGAAATAATAATTGTAGCACCCTATTCAAGGAATGGGTTTTATATCTTAAACCATAGAGTGCCTAAAATGTAACATAAATACCGCAATTGGTTTAAATCTGATGAATTAAACCTGATTTTTCTTAGCATAAATGTTTTGGTCACATAGAGTAAGTCAGATTCAGAAACCCCATTGTTATGGACTTTTGGGCTCATTTGAATGGATATCTTATGAGACTTGAATTCTGCTTACTAGACCAAAAGACATAGGGCCCATCTTAGCCGAGCTAGAGGAAGGCCCAAAGGCTTATCGGAGATTGAACATACTCATGTATGTGGTCCGATGAGCAGTAATGCCAGAGAAAATTTCCTGTACTTCATTGTCTCTACTGATTACTTCAGTGAGTGTGACTGTGTTCATTTGATGAGACACAAGTCGGAATTCTTTGACATGGTCGAAAGAGTTCCAGAATGAAGTATAGAATCTGAATGACAGAAGTATTAAGACTCTGGATTAGATTACGAGTGAGAATACTTAAGTCATTGATTGTGTGATCATCTGAATGAGTGTGAAGTCGTTTCACAGCTCACTTCTCCTGAAAACCTAGAGGTGTTTCTGTGAGAATGAATCAGATCTTATTAGAAATGATTAAAGATGAGTCACACGAATCTTCCATGATATTCTCTAAGAATAACGCTCTAGAAATATCTAAGTTTACGCTGAAATAGTTCCACCAATATCAGTTGAAAGACACCACGTAAATGTGGATTGGAATCGATCCAAATTCGTCTTTACTGAGTATTTGTAGTTGTGATACTTCGCTGGTTGTCCTAGGGAAACCAAGGCTTGTTACTTTTACGTCCATTCTGTTTTCTTACCATGGAAGTTACTTTCCAAGAAGAACAGTGGGAGTAAAAGTATAACTCGAAGAAATTCGAGAATTACAGGAGGCTGCTCAACCTGTTGAGGGAGAGCAACGGATGGATTTACAGATTTCTGTAGAATCTACACCTGTATAGCCTGAAGTTCGCAGATATGAATGAATCAGTCACTAATCCGAGAGTGATTTCTCGTCATTAGTTGAACCTGATGATCATTGAAAGTTAGCATGATCTGATGATCATTGAAAACGACGAATCTGCGAAATTCAAAGAAGCGAAAGTGAGCCCGGACTCCGAAAAGTTATACTGTACGTAAGTTAGCTTCATCGATCCATTCATGGATGGAAGCAAACATATCGGAGTTGGAATCTTCGTTCTGTTAAAGTAGTCAATGTTTTGACTTGAACAGGAACGAAGTGGAACTGTGCGTTTACTAAAAGATAAGTGGGAGCAATATTGCATTTCTCATAGTGTATGTCGATGACATACTGATTCTCGAAAATAACGTTCCAATGCTGCAGTCGGTAAAGGACTGGCTTGGGAGTTGGTTTTATGATTGACATGGGTAAAGCCACGTAGTTCTTGGATTTTGGATCTAAAGATAAAGATCCAAAAGAGCTGGTAGGACAAAGTCAGGATTCTTAAATTGACAAAGTCCTACACGTAATCAGCAATCCAAGAAGGGCTTTATGCCAATGTCACATGGCAATTCATTAAGCAAGATACAGTGTCCTGCGATATCTGCTGAGCTTGAATGCATGGATAGGATTCCATATGCGACGGCAATTGGATCTATCATGTATGCCATGACACATACTTGTTTTGATGTTGCTTTAATGCTAAGCAAGACAAGTAAAGACCAGTCAAATCCAGCAAAAAATAACTGGATTGCCGTAAAGAATATTCTGAAGTATTTGAGGAATACTTAGGATAAGTTCTTGATTTACGGAGAAAGTGAGGTGCTACAAGTCGATAGAGTCTGAAAGGCAAGTTTCCAATAGACAAAGATAATTCCTGGTCACAGTCCGGCTATATCTTGTGTCTAACTGGCGGTGCAAGGCACTGTTGCTGACTCCATGACTTAAGCTGAACATTTCGCAGCTTGAGAAGCGGCGAAAGAGGTTGTTTGGAAGGAAGAGTTCATCACTGAACTTGATGTGATTCCCAGCATAGATGAGACTAGCTGCACATCATAGGTCCAAACACCTTGAGGATAGGTGTAACCTATTCCGTGAGATAAATGACAGAGGTGTTAAGTAGATAAGCAAGTTTCATCGAATGAGAACGTTGCTAATCTATTAACGAAGCCACTCCTTATGCCTAAGCACGAGTCGCGGACTGTAGCTGTAGGATGAGTGAAATTAAGATGTAGTCTTAATTTCAGTGGGAGTTTGTAAAGGGCTTTACTTAGTTGTTTTGAAAGGTTCATGTAAACATTTTAAAATGTTAATGAAATTTTTATTTCTGGATTA
Organism: Orychophragmus violaceus; assembly: GCA_030180135.1. Taxonomy (NCBI): domain Eukaryota; kingdom Viridiplantae; phylum Streptophyta; class Magnoliopsida; order Brassicales; family Brassicaceae; genus Orychophragmus; species Orychophragmus violaceus. The sequence goes on along the minus strand of CM058234.1, from coordinate 59,511,371 downwards.
TTTTAACTGTGATATAAAATAATCGTTCCATAATGATTCATGTCACTATATATGGGCCATCGAAGTACATGAGTAGACTTGATCCTGAAACCCCATATTTAACGAAGTGACATAAATCATAGTGTCCATAGTCGAAGGTTGTTGAAATTGGAACACCAACAACCTGTTGAGACTAGATTGTGTTGAGACTTGTGACCAAGTTTCGAGGGGTCATAGATGCGCGGCATCAAAGTCGACACATAGGTATATGTAGGGGAGCATATGACCGGACATGGCCCGCAAGATGAGAACTCTGCAAGATATTAATATCTGTGTCATAAGAAGTTCTCATATACGACTATAGAGTATAGTCCTTAGACCTGAGTTCGCATGCATGTGGCTGCACATGGAGTAATGCGCTTTGATCATTGTCTAACGCTGTTTCGTAACTGGGAGCTATACGGACCTTGGTTGGGTGTATTATGAATTGTGTAGTTCATAGTGATGGAACAAGATGGGATTTGTCCCTGCCGTTTAACGGAGGTAATATCTCTAGGCCAATCGGAGATTTGATAGCTGGTAAGAGAATGGCCATTCCCAAACGGACTTGCCCAAGTCGTTTGCATTGTCAGTATCAAATCTGGTCCGATAAACATGGTCTGGCTATATAAGGATGACACGCATCTTGCCTTATGCCAGATCGAGATATTAAGACAAAAGGACTAGGGAATGTAGGATTCCAGTTCAATCGGAAGATTGTTGGGAATGTCCTGTGTAGGATTCCAGTACAAGTGGGAGATTGTTGGGAATGTCCTGAAATCTACCGTACTATCTCTAGAAAGTATGATAAGTGTCGAGATCAGACATAAGTCATAAATACTGGGTGATCATGATGGCTTGCTAGAGTCCGCTCATGATCTATAAGTTTAGGACTTATTACCAGTATTGTATGATCCCTAAGGGTCACACACCATAGCTAACAGGAAAGTTAAAATGGAATTAATACGGTAAGATGCAATGGCATTTACTGTATTAGATCAGAGAATTGGGCCAGACAAAATACAGGCTTTTGTCTGATTTGTGTCTTGGGCCCAAAAGATTAATGAGCCATTAGTCTAATGACTTGGGCCCATTAATGAGAGATAAAAGGAATAAGAAACCCTAAGGAAGAGGCCCTTCCCTGCGATTTTCTCCTTGTGGCCGCGAGCCTCTCTCTCTCTAATCTCTCTCTCTGATCATCCATATCTTTGGTCTAGCAGCCGTCCCTTGCTTTTAAGAGTGTGGATACTCAAGGAGGAATAGGTGATTAATCTGTTCTAGCTGATCTTGTCATTACCATCTATCCGCTGTGCAATCCATAGGTAATGTTACAGGTTTGTTTTATGATTCGTTTTGCAAGAACCTAGATCTGTTTAAGGATTTGTGTTAGGTTGTAATTGAGGATTAAACCATGGAAAACACCCATAATCCTTCACCCACAACACACAAGCATTCTCTAACAACAATATTAACTATGGATATCGAAGTCACTGCGGCACATGCCCTCGAATAGACTCGATCTATCTATCGTGAAAACCAACACTAACACCACTGAGCGCACTATTCAGACTATGTTGCTTCCACAGGCACACTAAGCTACCGCCATGGTAACAAAAACTACCCACGACTCCAAGAAGTAACCACGAAGTCCTACGACATAGGACACTGTTCTCAGTCAATCGATACACAGCGACTCGGGATACCTCTAGATAGCCTAACTTTCCATGCAGTCCGGCCCTAGAACATGACTCGTATTCTCCGGACCACACACCTACCGGCGTCACTCAGTAGGTTAACACCATAACCAGATTCACCACGTGAACCGGTCAGACAACTACCCGAGGATCCAATCGGGTCGGAAGTACCAGAATGCTTTCAATCGACTTGCGGGATCTAACGCACCCTAGATTCCTATTACAGAAAGTAAACACGCAGACTCACTGGGACTCTACACATCAAGCAAAACTGACAAGGTCGAAAGATAAAATAAACGCAACCCATTATATCCCGCAAGACCTATTCCACCACCACTGCCAACCTTATGAGGTTCCATACAGGATTAGGTAACTAACAAACTTACTCGGCCCCGTGACCTAGGTAAGTATCACACAATAATTTTTATCCGGCCTAACACCAGAATAGACAAAACAAGCAAGCCTGCACACAACAGAACATCAATCCAACACACAACAATGATTAAAAAACAAGCTTTTAAGTTCCTTTTAAACTTTCTAATCATTTTGTCCGCTACCTTGGGATTAGCGGATTGCCAACCCCGTAGAGGACTCAAATAATTAACCTTTTAATTTATCTTTCCTAATTATCTTTTAATAATCTCTTCGATCTGTCGGTTTCCTGGTCTATATGACATAAACTATAAATGCAATAACCAACTCACGCTGTGTTAATGCAACGGATGACAGATGTGACGGGTGTGAACTCATAAGATCGAGCAACTGCAAACCCGAACCTTCCCAAACTAAACCGATGCAAACACGAAAAAGAACCAATCTAAACCGATCAAGAACCGTTCGTTGACGAAGTGTTAACTGGCGTTGACCAACATTGACCGGCGTTGACCGCTGACCACGCCTAAACCGGTCACCAAGCTGAACCAAGGCTGAACCTGAACCAGACCAGGACTAAACCGGCTTGACCCAACTCCTTGATGAACCGGCTGAAGGGAACCACGTTGACCGGCAGCTCCGGTGACTTCTCTGTCATTGACCGCGGTGGAGGAATGTTGACCGGCGGCTGGTGGACCTCTTTGTTGACTGACCGGCGAAAAGATGAGCTTCTGTGATGGAGAACCGGCGGAAAAGAGTCACAGAAGAAGGAAGAAGCTCACGACAAGCTTCTTACGGCGTTGACTGGAAATACTCCGGCGTTGACCGCAGCGGAGGAGCTTCTCCGGTGAGATGACCGGCTAGAGGAGCTGGTCTCCGGTGAGAGGAGAGATCAGGGAAGAGGAGAATACAACTTACAATGAGCGACTTGTTTCTAGCAACTTGTTTTTAGATTATTTTAGAATCATTTAGAAACTTTTTTCACCTCAATTGGACATTCGTAGCTCCCACAATGAATCTTACAAGTTTTATCGGTTTCCCTTCCTGATAGTCCAAAAAACCCGTTTAAAGTATGTTTCTTCCACTTCTTGTCTTCAAAATGTTTTGTTTACTTAAAAAGAGAAACATTTTGCCCGTCTTTGCTTCAGGCTCGCATTTCGGTAAAATTACTAAAATGCCCCTCATCTTTTGAAAATTACAAAACTGCCCCAGTTGACTTTTCTGCTGCCTGTTGACCCAATTTTGTGAAACAAGGTATACTATTCTTCCCCACTTACAGGAATTCGGTCCCCGAATTCTCCGTTACTATCAAACTTTGAATTTGGACAAAACCTTGTAAGTCGTCGTTCTGAAATTGATTCCACTACTCCAATGCTCGAACTCTGAACCAACTGAACTATACTCCCGATGCTCACCTGATTCCAAAACACTATCTTGCGCAATCTTCACCACACTGATATTTTACTCTGAATGCCCATCCACTGATCTTGATTGAACTGGTCCATTCTGAATCTTGGTCTCATCTGCAATATCTGATAACCGCCTGAATTCCACACTTCCAGCTTCCCTACTTTGCTTTGACTTCTCTGAATTACCCAAGACTGACCCGCTTTTCCACTCATGATACCTTTTCTGCCTTTGCTGTTTTACTTCTCCCCATCGACATTCGGATAATATCGATGTTCTTCCTTTTAAATCGCTTTGCTAACTCATCATACTTGATTGCCTTCTTGACTCTGACTGCCACAGATATCCACAATGACTTGTACATGGCTCATGTCAACTTCTCCACGACTTTTCTTGAACTTTGACTTGTCGTTCAGGTTCGGTCTCGTGTTCACGTAACATCGTCTATCACGTCCTGAATTATAACTTAACAATACAACACTGGACTGGTTAAATTCTTTCTAACTTACTCTCGATATCACTTCCTCATAGAGGTATGGTTACTTAGTCATGTACCCGACGGTCACACATGGCTAAATAACAATAGTCTATAATTCTGCTTCCTCACGAATAAGATTCTTATTAAAACTGCTTATCAATTCCGAGCTTAGTTCTATCTAGCAGGTTTTCTAACTATTACTCATATCATGAATCTATCTGATAACCTAGCTTTTCGTCTACAACACGTTCTTGGTCTAACAACATACTGCACTCTCAAATACTCAAACATATCGATCTTTATGATTTGCTAACCCTAACTCGGAAGCTACCAGGAACTTAGCGAATTTACAAATGCAGTGATGCTCACCAATTAAACGAACAATCTAGCGATCAAGCAAATGCATTTCTAACAAACGAACCATCATGCAAATGCAATGCTATTAACCTATCTTTCAATTGAATGCATCGCTAGCGGTTCTATCAATCAAACAATGCAATGCATAAAATGACAAACACCCTAACGATTAAATAGATGCAGCATTTCATAATGATAAAATTGCAACCTAGCGAGAAATGCAATGCATAAATCAAACAAGCAAGGAAACAAACAAAAACCAAACAAAACATCACACATCTAGCAATCAAACAATCAATAGATCGGGTCATCATCATGTAATGTCAATGTCATCGCCTCATGGGTCCTGGTGAGTGATCGCTTATTCCGATCATCATTTGTTTTCACATCGTAATTAGATTGCATTCACAAACCATCACATGCATGCAATAAAATAATTTTGTTACTCAAAACGATAAATCGAATACTCCGCATCCACTATATACATAAAACATCCATATCCATACATCAGAGTTTTTATTACATAGTTTAAGCCGAAGTCTACTACAAAGCGGTCTCCCCATCATACCCAAAAATTAAATCAAGCGCCGCTACATATCTGAATGTCGTCAGTGACGAATAATACGCTGATCTATATACAATGAAAAATGAGTTAGAGCCTTACTTACTAGGGCCTACTATAATACCTATACCAAAAACATCCAACAAAACCGGTATGCCCCGCAAAGGCGGCAATATGGCTCATGCAAGTAACCAGTGGCAGGTGTGCCAGGGGGATGGTGCGGGTGCGCGGCGAGTGTGGAGGGTGCTGGTGTAGGCTCTGTGCTGGAATGAGGATCTGCAATGGGGCCGATTGGTGCAAGGTGGCCATCATGACCACAGACCTGGCAGATAACCGGTGGCGGTACCGGCTGGTAGGGCTCGCGGTACCGGCTGGTAGGGCTCGCGGTAGCGAGGATCAGACGGGACAGGGTACCAGTGAAAATGAAACCTTGTGTCTCCAAAAGCCTCACAACATGGGTAATGAGGCGGTTCTGAAGACAGAGGTGCAGACGAGTCAGCCTGAGGAGGTGGCTGATGATGAGCAGCTAGATGCTGCTCCAGGACGTCCGCGAGGAGGCCGGTCTGCTCTACCAGCTGATTCCTTCAGCCGGGGTACTGAGATGGATCAATGGGCTCCATTGGGAAATAGAGTCCGGCAGGGAGCTCAACAAGATGTCACCCGGACTGTACGGCTCAGGAATGTCAGGTTCCACAAATATTGGCACCGGTTGCGTGGGCGAGAGAGGCGGTAACGGCGGCAGTCCGCTACCCAAAGCCGCAAGTAAACCAAGATAGCCGACATAGGGGTCGGCAGAGTCGGCATCATCCCTGAGATATGCATGGAGAGTAGATTGTGGAGATGAGGCAGCAAGCACCGCTGCAGATGCACCAACTAGTGCTCGAAGTGGGATTGGGGTGCGATCAGAAGTACGCGAACCCCGAGAAGATTGGGTACACTTCCCCGAATGAACCCGGCTAGATCCAGATAACCCGTGACCACTCATGATGACGAGACCGATCCACACCACACACCGTACACACCAACCCACCTGTGGCATGCTGATGCGAGTCTACAACCAAAAACATAAAAATGTTAGTACAAATCTAATAAAATTCTAACTTCCAATTCCCCCCCCCCCCCCGATTTGACAGAAGTGGCTCGGTGTCGTAATGGATGCTTGGGTGACTCATTTTGACTCGAAATAACACGAAAAAACTTAGAAATTAAAATTTTTGAATTTTCAAAACCCATGACAAACCATGCTCTGATACCACCTTTGTAATGGCCCTTTCCGGTTTTATGCTGACCGACGAGCTGACCGGTCAACAATCAAACGAGAACATCACTGATCAAACCCGAACATGCCAAACGAGAAAGGTTCATCACAATACGAAGCCATAGACAGTTTGGTTTGAGACAAAGACTCGCACCAAACCGTCCTTGACCCCCTTTACCTCGCTTCCACAATTCAAAGCCTTTCAACATGTATTGCTTCCACGAGTTGTGTCGGTTCAGACTAAACCAAATATCATGGAAGCGATTTAATTTCTAAGTATGTAAATCTTTTACAAAAAAAATTGCCTTTTAATCCTAATTACAAACAATCAAAAATAAGCAAGCGCCATGAAAACCCGAACATAAATAAATAAGACAAAACATTGAATCAAATCCCCGGCCACAAGCAATCCAGAAAGTACACCGAGGACCTCCCACGTTCGTCGAGCTAAGCCAAACCTAAAAACAACAAAAAGAGTCTAATGAGCGATCTAGAATCACGCAGCGAGTCGGTCCCCACTAAAGGATTCTAGTCTAACCTATGAATACTAAACCCGCCCCCAAAACCCAAAATAACAATCAAAAGGAAGGAAATAGCTTATCATGTGCCACCGTGACGTGATAAGCCCACAACACACAAGCATTCGCTAACAATAATATAAATTACGGAAATCGAAGTCACTGCGGCACATGCCTTCGATTAGACTCGATATATCTATCGCGAAAACCAATGCTAACACCACTGTGCCCACTTTGCGGACTCGGTAACTTTCACGGGAACACTTAGGTACCGCCATGGTAACTAAAACTACCCATGACTCCTAGACGTAAACATGAAGTCCTACGACCTAAGACACTGTTCTCAGTCCATCGATACACAGCGACTCGGGCTACCCCTAGATTGTTGGAATTATGTCCAGTAATCTCTGTACTGTCTCTAGAAAGTAAGAGTATGTCAATGATCAGACATAATTCATATAATACTGGGGGTCATGATGGCTTGCTAGAGTCCGCTCATGATCTACAAGTCTTGGATTTATTGCATTTATTATATGATCCCATATGGGTCACACGCCTAAGCTAACAGGAAACTATGAGGGAACGGTTCAGCAGAAGTACGGTAAAAGTGCTAGGCATTTACTATACTTAGAGAGATTAAAGGGCCTGATTAAATCTAAGGGATTTAATCAGACTGGGAATTGGGCCCAAAAGCCCAACAGAACTAGACAAGGGTTTTATGATTAAAACTTGACCTAGCTCTCTTCTCTCGACAACTCTCTGCGCCTCTCATCTCTCTCTCTGCGCCTCCCTCTTTGTGGTCTAGCAGCCATTTTTCCTGAAGTGTGCGTGTGTGAGCCTTTGGAGGAACAACCTCTTGGTGGTTCTGCTGATCTCTGACACATACCTGATTCTTCCGCTGCATAACAAGGTATTACTGAGATCCCTTATGATTCTGTCAAGAGAACCTAGATCCAACATGTTTAGTAGGGTTTAATCTGAATGAATTGAACCAAGACAAACTCTAAACAATCCTTCAGTGGTATTTATTAAGTCTGGTTAAACCGTGATAACAAATCCAATGTCGTTTAAAATTGGATTTAGTGCCTAAACCAGTGGTTTTCTAATTTGATTTGGTTGGACCAAATAAATTGAGAAAATCCGGTTTAGTAAATAACCGGTTAACAATTGTGGTTATCGTAGTAATTAATCTTGGTTAGACCAATTTTAATGAACCAGACCGGTTATGTCATTTAATTGGGCAATTGGGTTATGTCTTGGACATAGACCAATTCTTGGGCCTTGGGCCAAGAAGTTAAAACAATTGGGCCAATTATTTGAGTCTTTTCTTCAGATTTAATTTAAAATTCATTTAATAATTAAAATTTGTTTTTAAATTAATCAGTTTCCAAAATTTTAAATTAGAAAGTTTCTTAAAATAGAAATTTCTAGATTTGCATGTTTTGGATATTTAGGAAATTTCTAACTATAGAAATTTCCATATTTAGGAAGTTTCCAATTATGAAAGTTTCCAAAATCAGAAGGTTTCCCAAAATGGAAAGTTTCCCAAAATAGTAATCTTCTATTTTGGGATGAATTTTTTAAGAAAACCTATAAACCTCAAACAATATCAAGCGTTGGATGTCTTGTCCAGTCTATGTCAGCTGTTGAAACCCATTCAATCGTACACATGGCCTTACAGTGTGAGGGTGTCTATCTTTTGCGTGGGTAAGACAGTTTGTGATTCATTAATGTCATTGGAAGTCCCAGACATTAGTGATTACATGACTGTATAGTCTGGTTTTCTTGACTGGGTCATCGGGAGTCCCGGACCTTGAGACATCAGTGTGGATTGGGCCTCGGGCCCAGATTCACAACCAAGAGTTATATCACGGATATAATTAGCCGAAATAGGGCTTACCGATATAAGCTAAGGTTGGGTGACGGCCAGTGGCCCACTTTGATCTTAGTTATATGTGGATCTTGGAATCATTATATTCTTTTGAGGGTAACTAATGTTATTGAATATAATGCGAGTTTACTCATATTGAACATATAAACTAAAATCCTTTTTATCTTAAATTTCAGCAATGACTACAACAAGCACACAAAACACATTCTCAATCCGGTCTGTTCTCGACAAGGAGAAGCTGACTGGAACGTTCCTGAAGTGGTCAAGGAACTTGAGGCTGGTCCTCAAGCAGGAGAAGAAGGAATATGTCCTTCGTGATCCCCTCCCCGAGAGGCCTCCAAACAATGCCGCCAGGAATCTGCACAATGCTTGGGAAAAGCATTCGTCAGATGAAAATGATGTCTATTGCCTGATGTTGGCAACCATGACTCCTGAACTGCAAATGCAGTTCGAGAGTGTGCTGTCGCCCATCGAGATAATGGCAAGCCTGAAATCGCTTTTTCAGGAGCAGGCAAGGACTGAGAGGTTCCAGACAGTTAAGAACCTCTTAGACTGTAAGATGGCTGCAAATGCGGCAGTGAGTCCTCATGTCTTGAAGATGATGGGTTATCTCGATCATCTTCAGAAACTCGACTGCCCTATCAGCCAGGAACTTGCCTGCGACATCGTTCTGCAGTCTTTACCTGCAAGCTATGATCAGTTCATCCTGAACTTCAATATGCATGGCTTGAGTAAGACATTGCCTGAGCTTCACGGAATGCTCAAGACTGCAGAGCCCAACTTGAGGAAAGCCAAGGACCCCAACGTGCTTATGGTGCAAAAGGGCAAGGGCTTCAAGAAATCCTCTGCCATGGACAAGGGAAAGGCTAAGGCTGTTCAAGTCTCGGACAAGGACACGTCAAAGCCCAAGCCCAAGTCCAAGGCTGGGCCTACTGACATTTGCAGGTTCTGCAAAGAACCGGGGCATTGGAGGAGAGAATGTAAGAAATTCCTGGAAGGTCTAAAGGAATTGAAGAAGAAGACTCTGGAGACTTCTTCATCAGGTATTTTGTTATAGAAGTTAATACAACTACTTCTGACAATACCTCATGGGTTATGGATACTGGTTGTGGGGCTCATATTTGTACTAATATGCAGGCACTCAGCAACAGTAGGAAGCTGAAGCAAGGACAAGTGGAGCTACGAGTTGGGAATGGAGCGAAAGTTCATGCACTAGCTGTAGGCACATACTTGTTGTCTTTACCTTCGGGATTGGTTTTAGAACTTAATAACTGCTATTTTGTACCTGCGATAAGCAGAAATATTATTTCAGTTTCTTTGTTGGATTTGGAAGGTTATGATTTTTCAGTTAAGAATAAATTATGTTCCTTCAATCGCAATAATTTGTTCTATGGTTGTGCCCCTCTTACGAATGGGCTTTACATACTTGATCAATCCGCGCCAGTTTATAACATTAATACCAAACGGTTCAAACCTAATGAGGAGAACCGAACGTTTCTATGGCATTGTCGTTTAGGGCAAATCAGTGAGAAACGCATTAAGAGGCTCCATTCGAATGGACTTCTTGGCTCATTTGACTTTGAGTCATGTGAGAAATGCGAATCCTGTCTGATGGGCAAAATGACGCGGGCCCCCTTTAATAAACCCAACGAGAGGGCCAGTGACTTATTGGGCCTGATACACACTGATGTGTGTGGCCCAATGTCCACAAATGCAAGAGGAAACTATCAGTACTTCATTACCTTCACTGATGATTTCAGCAGGTATGGATATGTTTATTTAATGAAACATAAGTCTGAATCGTTTGAGAAATTCAGAGAATTCCAAAATAAAGTACAGAACCAACTTGGCAAAAGCATTAAAGCTCTTCGGTCCGACCGAGGAGGAGAATTCTTGAGCCAAGAGTTCAGTGATCATCTGAGAGAGTGTGGGATAGTTTCCCAACTCACTCCTCCTGGAACACCTCAATGGAATGGTGTATCTGAGAGGAAGAATCGAACCTTATTGGATATGGTTCGGTCTATGATGAGTCACACAGACCTTCCAATATCCCTTTGGGGATATGCTCTGCTAACAGCAGTGTTCATTCTAAATAGAGCGCCATCAAAAGCAGTAGCTAAGACACCATATGAATTATGGACTGGGAAGCTCCAGTGCTGTCTTATCTTAGAATTTGGGGTTGTGAAGCCTATGTCAAGAGATTGATCTATGACAAGCTTACACCAAAGTCTGATAAATGCTACTTCATTGGTTATCCGAAGGAGACCAAGGCTTATTACTTCTACCTACGATCCGAGAACAAGATTTTTGTTGCCCGGGATTGTAATTTTCTTGAGAGGGAGTTTCTCTCTAAGAAAAACAGTGGGAGTAAGGTACTGCTTGAAGAAATTCAAGATGAACAGGATACTGCTCAACCTAATGAGGAAGAGCAGCAGGAGGACCTACAAGAAATTGTAGAGCCTGAACTTGTAGTACCTGAATTTCGAAGATCCGGGAGGATCCGTCACGAACCCGAGAGATATCAAGGATTCCTCGTGACTAACTGTCATGATCTTCTGATCGTTGATGGTGATGAACCATCGAACTTCAATCAAGCCATGATGGGCCCAAATTCCTCTAAGTGGCGTAAGGCCACTGATTCCGAAATGGACTCCATGTCGGTCAACCAAGTGTTTTCGTTGGTTGACTTACCCGCTGGTGTAAAAGCCATCGAGTGCAAATGGATCTTCAAGAAGAAGATTGACGTGGATGGAAATGTCCAGATTTATAAAGCCAGGTTGGTGGCAAAAGGTTTCAGGCAAGTTCACGGTGTGGATTATGATGAAACCTATTCCCCAGTGGCTATGATGAAATCTATTCGGATTCTACTAGCAACTGCAGCTTTTCATGATTATGAAATTTGGCAGATGGACGTGAAAACCGCCTTCCTGAATGGAATTCTGGAAGAGGATGTGTATATGACACAACCTGACGGTTACATAGATCCAAAGAATGCTGGGAAAGTATGCAAGCTTCATAAATCCATTTATGGATTGAAGCAAGCATCGAGGAGCTGGAATCTTCGTTTTGATGAAGCAATCAAGCAATTTGACTTCATCAGAAACGAAGAAGAACAATGCGTGTATAAGAAGACTAGTGGGAGCAAAATAGTATTTCTTATTTTGTATGTCGATGACATACTGCTTCTCGGAAACGACGTACCAATGCTGCGGTCGGTAAAGGACTGGCTTGGAAGTTGTTTTTCCATGAAAGACATGGGTGAAGCCGCATACGTTCTTGGAATCCGGATCTACCGGGATAGATCTAAAAGGCTGATAGGCTTGTGTCAAGATTCATACATTGACAAAGTCCTGCATAGATTCAGCATGGCAGATTCCAAGAAGGGCTTCACGCCAATGGTACATGGCACAACGCTAAGCAAGAAGCAGAGCCCTACGACGGCTGCTGAGCTTGAGCGCATGAAGAATATTCCTTATGCATCTGCAATAGGATCTATCATGTATGCCATGATCTGTACTCGTCCTGATGTTGCTTATGCATTGAGCATGACGAGTAGATACCAGTCAAATCCAGGTGAAAACCACTGGATTGCCGTCAAGAATATCCTGAAGTAACTAAGACATACTAAGGATAAGTTCTTGGTGTACGGCGGAAGTAATGTGCTTGAAGTCAGTGGATTCACGGACGCAAGTTTCCAGACAGACCAAGATGATTTCCGGTCACAGTCCGGTTATATCTTTTGTCTGAATGGCGGTGCAATTAGTTGGAGAAGCTCCAAGCAAGACACCGTTGCTGATTCCACTACAGAAGCTGAATATCTCGCCGCCTCAGAAGCAGCGAAGGAAGCTGTTTGGATACGAAAGTTCATTATTGAACTAGGTGTGATACCGAATGCAGCTGAGCCTCTAGCACTGTTTTGTGATAACAATGGTGCTATAGCTCAGGCAAAGGAACCAAGATCACACCAGAAATCCAAGCATATACTAAGAAGATTTCACTTGATACATGATATCATTAATAGAAAGGAAGTCAAGATCAGCCGAGTTCCGACAGATGATAATGTCGCTGATCCGTTGACAAAGCCACTCCCAAGGCCTAAGCTCGAGTACCTGACTGAAGCTGTAGGCATTAGAGACATTGAAATGTAATCTAAATTTGAGTGGGAGTTTGAGGGCTTTATTTAGTTATTGATATGTTCTTGTAAAACATTTGAGATGTTTAATAATAAAATTATTTTTCAAGATTATTTTAACTGTGATGAAATAATCGTTCCAAAATGATATGAACCATTTTATAGGTCATCGAAGTAAGTGACTTGATCTTGAGTCATCAAAGTCATTTAGCTTGATCATGAGACCCTATATTTGATAGATGGCTTATATCATCCTGTTCCTAGTCGAAGGTTGTTGAAATTGGAACACCAACAACCGCGTGAGACTAGATTGGTATGTGACTTATGACAAAGTCTCAGGATGTCATAGATGCACAGCATCAAAGTCAGTACATAGGTGTATGTTGGGGAACATACGACCGGACATGACCCGCTTATAAGAACTCTTCAGGATATTTATATCTGTGTCATAAGAGATTCTTACTACGACTATAGAGTATAGTCTTTAGACCTGAGTTCGCATGCATGTGACTGCACATCAACTGATGCGCTTTGATCATTGTCTAACGCTGTCGTTAAGCGATAGTTATAAGGACCTTGTTTGGGTGTATTATGAAATGAGTAGTTTACAGTGATGGAACAAGACGGGATTTGTCCCTCCAATATAAATGGAGTGAATATCTCTAGGCCAATCGGAGATTTGAATACTGGAAAATGCATGGCCATGCTCAAACGGACTGTCCCGAGTCGTTTGGATTGTCAGTATCAAATCAGAGTCCGATGAACATGATTAGGCTTTATAAGGATGACATTCATCTTGCCTTATAACTAATCGAGATATTGAGACAAAAGGAATATGAATACAGAGATTCCAGTACAAGTGGGAGATTGTTGGAATTATGTCCAGTAATCTCTGTACTGTCTCTAGAAAGTAAGAGTATGTCAATGATCAGACATAAGTCATATAATACTGGGGGTCATGATGGCTTGCTAGAGTCCGCTCATGATCTATAAGTCTTGGATTTATTGCCTTTATTATATGATCTCATATGGGTCACACGCCTAAGCTAACAGGAAACTATGAGGGAACGGTTCAGCAGAAGTACGGTAAAAGTGCTAGGCATTTACTATACTTAGAGAGATTAAAGGGCCCGATTAAATCTAAGGGATTTAATCAGACTGGGAATTGGGCCCAAAAGCCCAACAGAACTAGACAAGGGTTTTATGATTAAAACTTGACCTAGCTCTCTTCTCTCGACAACTCTCTGCGCCTCTCATCTCTCTCTCTGCGCCTCCCTCTCTGTGGTCTAGCAGCCATTTTTCCTGAAGTGTGCGTGTGTGAGCCTTTGGAGGAACAACCTCTTGGTGGTTCTGCTGATCTCTGACACATACCTGATTCTTCCGCTGCATAACAAGGTATTACTGAGATCCCTTATGATTCTGTCAAGAGAACCTAGATCCAACATGTTTAGTAGGGTTTAATCTGAATGAATTGAACCAAGACAAACTCTAAACAATCCTTCATAGATAGCCTACGTTTACATGCAGTCTGGCCCTAAGACATGACCCCGTATTCTTGGGACCACACACCTATTGGCATCAATCAGTAGGTTAACACTATAACCAGATTCACCACGTGAACCGGTCAGGCAACTACCCAAGGATCCAATCGGGTCGGAAGTACCGGAACACTTTCAATCGACTTGCGGAATCTAACGCACCCTTGAGTCCTATTAAAGAAAGTAAACACGAAGACTCACAAGAACTCTACACATCAAGCAAGACCGACAAAGTTGAAGGATAAAATAAACGCAACCCAATATATCTCGGAAGTCAGATTCCACCACCACCGCACCTTATCTAGTTCCATACCGGATTAGGTAACTAACAAACTTACTCGTCTCCGTGAACGAGGTAAGTAACACACAACATTGTCTATCCGGCCCAACACCGGAATAAACCAAACAAGCAAGCCTGCACACAACACAACATCAATCCAACAAACAACAATGATTAACAAACAAGCCTTTAAGTTCCTTTTATACTTAGTCCGCTACCTTGGGTTAGCGGATTGTTAACCCCATAGACGGTTCAATTAATTAACCTTTTAATTTATGTTTTTAATTATCTTTGAATAATCTCTTCGATCTGTCGGTTTAGGATTAGTAAAATTACTAACCCTCGACATTTCATTATTATTAACTTTAATTCAATTAACCCATTAACCCGCCTAATAATACTAACGACAAACTATCTAGAATACGATTATAACCCTAATAAATTCATTTATTAAACCGATCTCAATCAATTAACATCCAATTACAGGCATGGAATCTAAGACTACGGTTTAAGGGTTTCCAGGTCTATATGACATAAACTACAAATGCAATAACCGACTCACAGTGTGTTAGTGCGACGGATGACGAATGTGATTAATGTGAACTCCCAAGACCGAGCTGAAGGATTACGCGTTTTTCCATGGTTCAATTCTCGGATTGCAACCTAACACATAATCTTAAACAGATCTAGGTTCTTGTAACTGAATCATAAACACAAACCTGGTCATTACCTTTTAGATTGCAGCGGAATGATTGTAATGACGAGATCAGATTAGAACAGATGAATACTTGTTCCTCCTTGGTATCCACACTCTTACAAGCAGGGGATGGCTGCTAGACCGGATAGAATTCAACAAAGAGAGAGAGAGTTTTTGAGAGAAGGAGCCTGCGGCCACACTCCTCCAAATCGCCAACCATTAGGGTTTTTTAACCCTTGTTGCAATCTGGTTTTTACTAATGGGCCCAAGTTTAATTAATTAAACTAATGGCTCATTAGTCTTTTGGGCCCAAGACACAAATCAGACAAAAGCCCATTTGTTGTCTGCCCAACTCTCTGTACAAATACAGTAAATGCCTTAGCATACTTACCGTATTAATTCCATCTTAACTTTCCCGTTAGCTATGGTGTGTGACCCTTTGGGATCATACAATACTGGTAATAAGTCCTAAACTTATAGATCAAGAGCGGACTCTAGCAAGCCATCATGATCACCCAGTATTTATGACTTATGTCTGATCTCGACATTTATCATACTTTCTAGAGATAGTACAGTAGATTTCAGGACATTCCCAACAATCTCCCACTTGTACTGGAATCCTACATTCCCTAGTCCTTTTGTCATAATATCTCGATCTGGCATAAGGCAAGATGCGTGTCATCCTTATATAGCCAGACCATGTTCATCGGACCAGATTTGATACTGACAATGCAAACGACTTGGGCAAGTCCGTTTGGGAGTGGCCACTCTCTTACCAGCTATCAAGTCTCCGATTGGCCTAGAGATATTACCTCCGTTATACGGCAGGGACAAATCCCATCTTGTTCCATCACTATGAACTACACACTTCATAATACACCCAACCAAGGTCCTTATAGCTCCCAGTTACGAAACAGCGTTAGACAATGATCAAAGTGCATCAATCCATGTGCAGCCACATGCATGCAAACTCAGGTCTAAGGACTATACTCTATAGTCGTATATGAGAACCTCTTATGACACAGATATTAATATCTTGCAGAGTTCTCATCAGCGGGCCATGTCCGGTCATATGCTCCCCTACATATACCTATGTGTCGACTTTGATGCCGCGCATCTATGACCCCTCGAAACCTGGTCATAAGTCTCAACACAATCTAGTCTCAAGTGGTTGTTGGTGTTCCAATTTCAACAACCTTCGACTATGGACACTATGATTTATGTCATTTCGTTAAATATGGGGTTTCAGGATCAAGTCTTACTCATGTACTTCGATGGCCCATATATAATGACATGAATCATTTTGGAACGATTATTTATATCACAGTTAAAATAATCCAGAAATCATAGATTTCATAAACATAAAATATTATGTTTACATGAACCTTTCAAAACAACTAAGTAAAGCCTTTTACAAACTCCCACTGAAATTAAGACTACATCTTAATTTCACTCATCCTACAGCTACAGTCCGCGACTCGTGCTTAGGCCTAAGGAGTGGCTTCGTTAATAGATTAGCAACGTTCTCATTCGATGAAACTTGCTTATCTACTTAACATCTCTGTCATTTATCTCACGGAATAGGTTATACCTATCCTCAAGGTGTTTGGATCTCTGTTGTGCAGCTAGTCTCATCTATGCTGTGAATCACATCAAGTTCAGTGATGAACTCTTCTATCCAAACAACCTCTTTCGCCGCTTCTCAAGCTGCGAAATGTTCAGCTTAAGTCATGGAGTCAGCAACAGTGCCTTGCACCGCCATACAGACACAAGATATAGCCGGACTGTGACCGGGAATTATCTTTGTCTATTGGAAACTTGCCTTTCAGACTCTATCGACTTGTAGCACCTCACTTTCTCCGTAAATCAAGAATTTATCCTTAGTATTCCTCAAATACTTTAGGATATTCTTTACGGCAATCCAGTGATTCTTTGCTGGATTTGACTGGTCTTTACTTGTCTTGCTTAACATTAAAGCAACATCAAAACAAGTACGTGTCATGGCATACATGATAGATCTAATTGCCGACGCATATGGAATCTCATCCATGCATTCAAGCTCAGCAGATATCGTAGGATACTGTTTCTTGCTTAACATATTGCCATGTGACATTGGCATAAAACCCTTCTTGGAGTGCTGAAAACGTGTAGGACTTTGTCAATTTAAGAATCCTGACTTTGTCCTACCAGCTCTTTTGGATCTCTATCTTTAGATCCAAAATCCAAGTACATACGTGGTTTTACCCATGTCAATCATAAAACAACTCCCAAGCCAGTCCTTTACCGACTGCAGCATTGGAACGTTATTTCCGAGAATCAGTATGTCATCGACATACACTATGAGAAATGCAACATCGCGCCCACTTATCTATTAGTAAACGCACAGTTCCACTTCGTTCCTGTTCAAGTCAAAACCTTGACTACTTTAACAGAACGAAGATTCCAACTCCGATATGTTTGCTTCTATCCATGAATGGATCGATGAAGCTAACTTACATACAGTATAATTTTTCGGAGTCCGGGCTCACTTTCGCTTCTGTGAATTTCGCAGGTTCGTCACTTTCAATGATCATCAGATCATGGCAGTTAATCACGAGAAATCACTCTCGGATTAGTGACGGATTCAAATCTGCGAACTTCAGGCTCTACAGGTGTAGATTCTACAGAAATCTGTAAATCCATCCGCTGCTCTCCCTCAACAGGTTGAGCAGCCTCCTGTATTTCTCGAATTTCTTCGAGTTATACTTTTACTCCCACTGTTCTTCTTGGAAAGCAACTTTCCTTTTAGAAAACAGAATTCCGAACAACCTAACTTCGTTTTCGGAATGGACGTAAAAAGTAACAAGCCTTGGTTTCCCTAGGACAACCAGCGAAGTAGCACAACTACAAATACTCAGTAAAGACGAATTTGGATCATTTCCAGTCCACATTTAAGTGGTGTCTTTCAACTGATATTGGTGGAACTATTTCAGCGTAAACTTAGATATCTCTAGAACGTTATTCTTAAAGAATATCATGGAAGATTCGTGTGACTCATCTTTTATCATTTCTAATAAGATCTGATTCTTTCTCACAGAAACACCTCCAGGTTTTCAGGAGAAATGAGCTGTGAAACGACTTCACACTCCTTCAGATGATCACACCTTCAATGACTTAAGTATTCTCACTCGTGATCTAATCCAGAGTCTCAATACTTCTGTCACTCAGATTCTATACCTCATTCTGGAACTCTTTCGACCATTTCAAAGAATTCCGACTCGTGTCTCATCAAATGAACACAGTCATACTCACTGAAGTAATCAGTAAATATAATGAAGTACAGGAAATTTTCTCTGGCATTACTGCTCATCGGACCACATACATGAGTATGTTCAATCTCCAATAAGCCTTTGGGCCTTTCTCTAGCTCGGCTAAGATGGGCCCTTTGTCTTTTGGTCCAGTAAGCAGAATTCAAGTCTCATAAGATATCCATTCAAATGAGCCCAAAAGTCCATAACTATGGGGTTTCTGAATCCGATTTACTCTATTTGACCAAAACATTTATGCCAAGAAAAATCAGGTTTAATTCATCAGATTTAAACCAATTTGGTATTTATGTTACATTTAGGCACTCTTTGGTTTAAGATATAAAACCCATTCCTTGAATAGGGTGCTACAATTAACATTTCATTAAGATCAAAAGAACAAAACTTGTCTTTATCAAAATGAAAAACATTCAAATTCTTCACAAGAAAATGAAAAACAACTCTGCTTAAAGCAGGTACATTGTAGCAATTACTTAATACAAAATCAATCCTCAAAGGCATCTACAAGTGAAAACCCTACGGCTGAGGCAGCATCAATAGCTCCTTCCAGACACGCAGTTCCACTTGCCCTTCCTTCAACGTTTTACTGTTGCTCAGGCTCTGCATATTATAACAAATATCAGTGCCACAACCAGTATTCAATACCTATAAGGTATAACTTGAAGTAATAACATGAATACCTGAGGAAGTAGTCTCATACATCGACTTCAACTCCTCATAATCTTCCATGAATTTAATGCAATCTCTCTTCCAATGCCCAGTCTCTTTACAGTAGCAGCACTTATCAACGTAAGAGGTATCTGACTCGGGCTCAGAAGACACGCGCTTGCCATGATTCAAAATCTGGACAACTTTGTCTTCACCCTTATCAGCATTAGGTTTAGTAAACCTACCCTTCTCCATTATGAGATTATACAGGGTACTCTTCACGTTTGGCTCAACTGTCTTGAGCATATCATGCAGTTCAGTCAGCGTCTTCGTTAAGCCTTTCTTGATATAGTTCCTTTTGAACTTATCATAGCTTGACGGCATTGACTGCAGAATGATCTCAGTTGCCAATTCTTGGCTAACTGGATAATCCAGTTTCCTCAGGTTATCAATGTAACCCATCATTTTACTGACATGAGGACTCACTGGATGATCATTTGGTAGCTTGCAGCTAGTGAGAGACTTAACCAACTGGTATCTCTCCACTCTTACCTGCTCCTGAAATTTCAATTTCAGGCTGCTGATCATCTCTATTGGCGACTCCATGTTCTCATATTGCTTCAGCAAATCTGAGTCCATGGTAGCCAATATCAGACCACGCACATCTACCGCATCATTATAATGCTTATTCCAAGCATCATATACTGCATGAGAGGCATTGGACCCGATCCTCACGGGGAGAGCTCTCTCAAGGACATAGTCCTTTCTCTCCTGCCTGAGGACTAGCCTCAGGTTCCGCGACCAAGTCAAGAAATTTGATCCGTTCAGTTTGTCCATTTCAAGGACAGACCGGATCGAGAAAGTGTTTTGATTGTTTGTGCTATTCATAACTGAAATTTAGAGATAAATAGAGTTTTAGTTATTTAGTTCATAAAAGAGTAATCTTAATAACTTATAAGAAAACTCGCATTGCATTCAAAATTTCTTTGTTTAACCTCATAAGAATGCAATGATTCCGAGACCCATGTTCAACCAAAACCAAAGTGGGCCACTGGCCGTCACCCGGAATTAGCTTTACTTGGTAAGCATACACACAGCTAGTTATATCCATATAACTCTCGGTTGTGGATTGGGCCCAAGGCCCAATTCACCAGATGTCTCAAGGCCCGGGACTCCCGATGGCCCAGTCAAGGAAACCAATCTCTTACAGCCAAATAATCACTAAAGTCTGGGACTCCCAATGAAATTAGTGACTATATACTACTTTACTTACGCGAAAACAGACACCTCACACTGTAAGCCATATCTGTAATCGAATAAGCGTTAAGTAGCTGACAAGATTGGAAAGACATCCAAGCTTGATATTGGTTTTGAGGATTTTAAGTTTTATTTCCAAAAATAGAAGATTACTATTTTGGGAAACTTACTTGTTTTAGAAACTTTCTAAATTTAGAAACATTCTAAAAGTAGAAATTTCTAATTTAATATTTTATTAATATTTTGGGATGGGTCACAAATTATAGGCCCAATTCTTGGCCCAAGACCATAGAATTCCAATTGGCCCAATAATTTGACATAACCGAGTCGGTTTATTAATTCTGGTCCAAGACCAAATTAACTATCAAAACCATCGGTTATTTACTAAACCAGACCAGCTCTAAATTATTTGGTCCAACCAAATCAAACTTAGACCAGCCTTCGGTTTAGGTTAAAATTCAATTTTATGAATTTCAATCCGGTTTAACCAGAAATTAAATAATACCAATTGTATTAAATAATTTCCAGCAAACCGCGATTTGGGTTAACCGCTTGAACCACCAATTAAATTGGATCGGTTCAGTTAAGTCCAAAACCGGGAAGAAACACCTAGTGTTTTAGCCAATTTTGACCTAACTTGCAGTTTAAGGCTTTAAACACACGATTAACCGCCAATTAAATTGGACCGGTTTAATCGGTGCGGTTTGGGCAACGAACCGCGAAGCTCGGTTTAACCGATTGACTATTCGCGGGACGTAAAAAATTAACGGGCCAAACGATCGGATCCATGATCGGATCATGGACCCACGATCCAACTCGGCCCATCATTCAACCGATGGCCCATGATCCATCCGAGACCTAAGGGAGCCTTGCGGATCACGCTATCGAGATCCGACCGTCCCACAGCCTCACGGATGATCACACGGTCATCGGCCATGCCTGATCCGTCCCACGGCCGTTGATCCCACAGCCTTCACTCGATCGATCATCCGATCATAACGAGAGCCGATTGATCACACGGCCGATTGTCGATCCAATCCGATTGATTGAATCACGCGATCCATGGCCTCTCGATCACGAATGATGCGGCAACACACGGCCGATCATCACATGGCCTAAAGTGATCGATCATCGCTCATCTCACGCATCACTCGGCATCGATCCATGCGATCCATGATCACACGATCCCTCAGCCTTGCGGCTCAAGCAAGATCGATCAAATGATCACACGGCCGAGACCAAATGACACCAAGCGATTAGGGTTTACATTCTTGCGATGCAAGAAATCGATGGCAACCATGAATTACAATGATCCGAGACCATAAACATGTAGCCAATTAGGGTTTTAATGATTTCTTAATCAATTTTCATTTCTTAATTGATTCTAAACCATTAAACAATCCAAATTACAAGAAACCTAATGAACCTAGGCTCTGATACCACTGAAGGATTACGCGTTTTTCCATGGTTCAATTCTCGGATTGCAACCTAACACATAATCTTAAACAGATCTAGGTTCTTGTAACTGAATCATAAACACAAACCTGGTCATTACCTTTTAGATTGCAGCGGAATGATTGTAATGACGAGATCAGATTAGAACAGATGAATACCTGTTCCTCCTTGGTATCCACACTCTTACAAGCAGGGGATGGCTGCTAGACCGGATAGAATTCAACAAAGAGAGAGAGAGTTTTTGAGAGAAGGAGCCTGCGGCCACACTCCTCCAAATCGCCAACCATTAGGGTTTTTTAACCCTTGTTGCAATCTGGTTTTTACTAATGGGCCCAAGTTTAATTAATTAAACTAATGGCTCATTAGTCTTTTGGGCCCAAGACACAAATCAGACAAAAGCCCATTTGTTGTCTGCCCAACTCTCTGTACAAATACAGTAAATGCCTTAGCATACTTACCGTATTAATTCCATCTTAACTTTCCCGTTAGCTATGGTGTGTGACCCTTTGGGATCATACAATACTGGTAATAAGTCCTAAACTTATAGATCAAGAGCGGACTCTAGCAAGCCATCATGATCACCCAGTATTTATGACTTATGTCTGATCTCGACATTTATCATACTTTCTAGAGATAGTACAGTAGATTTCAGGACATTCCCAACACGAGCAACTGCAAACCCGAACCTTCCTGAACCCACAAACTAAACCGATGCAAACAAGAACCAAGCTAAACCTATCAAGAACCGGCCGTTCACCAAGAGTTGACCAACTTTGACCGACTTTGACCGGCGTTGACCGACCGTTGACTTGCGTTGACCGTTGACTACGCCTAAAATGGTGGACCAAGCTGAAACAAGGCTGAACCAGAATCTGACAAGGACTAAACCGGCTTGACCCAACTCCTAGATGAACTAGCTGAAGGGAACCGCGTTGACTGCCGCCTCCGGCGACTTCTCCGGCGTTGACCCCGATGGAGAAACGGTGACCGGCGGCTGGTGGACCTCTCCGGTGACTGACAGGGAAAGATATGAGCTCCGGTGATGGAGAACCAGCGTAAGAGAGTCACGGCTGGAGGAGGAAGCTCATGGCAAGATTTTTACAGCGTTGACTGGCAAGACTCCGGCGTTGACCGCGGCGGAGGAGCTTCTCCAATGAGATGACCGACTAGAGGAGCTGATCTCCAGTGAGAGGAGAGATCAGGGAAAAGGAGTGATATATCATGGTTTTTAGGGTTTTTGACCATGATATAATTCTTTGTTATTGAGTCTTTTATTGTCTTTCGTATTCTTTAGAGTGTTTTACATGTTCAGGTACATTTGGAGCTTGATTGGACGTTTTGGAAGAATTTGGAGCGATTCTGCACTATATAGAGATTTCACAGAGTTCACTGGCTGCATCTGCATGGTGCGTCGAACGACGCAGTATGTGCGTCGGTCGAGGCACCCCCTGATCCAGATTTCTGCGCACAAAAATCAGCATTTTTGGAGAATTACAATTTTTCCCAAAAGTTTCCCAGATTTACAAAAAGGCCCAACGTTTTTAGACTAATATATTAGGGGATTTAAGCCATTGTTTCGACTAATTTTTATTTTACATTCAAAGAGTTTTAGAGAGAGAGATATTTGTAGCTTTTTGTACTCATCAGATACTCAACAGAGAGAAAAATTTGAACCCCTTTTATTCTTCTATTGATCTCTTTATGCTTTCTATTTCATATATTATTTATGTTTCATTGATCATGTCTGAATAGTTTACTTGTAAGGTTTAGTGACTCTCATTAAGGATTTCATGGAATATTAGGTTAATTGATTAATTGGGATTCATAACTTCTAGTTCATCATCTAGGTTGATCTTAAAGCTTAATATGAACTGGCCACTTAGATTATTGATGTTAGGTTGATTGACGCTACGAATTGAAATTTGGTTAACCTGTTAGAAAAGAACTTAGATGAGCAATTTGTCTATTCGTAAAGAAATTTGGCTTAGGAAAATTGTGAACGAAAGAACTTGAGATTAATGCATATTTAGGATCTCTAAAACTCGCAACGAAAGTTTGTTGCTAGGTTGCAAGATATAAATAACATTCATAATGAAAGTTGGTCTGTTATGTTTCTGTGATTTTAGTTTTAAACCGTTCTTAATTTGATATGGATTAATTGATTTGCATGTATTCCTGATTTCCTGAGAACTCCCTTGACATGACGCTTCGCTTGCTTGCTTACAAATCGTTTGATTTACTTTCCTGCTTGCTTACTACTTTATTCTCTGCTCTGCTTAGCTTAATTCGACATTCTATAATCTATCATAAGGTTCTTTGGTCTCTTTGGATTCGACTCCTATATACTATGATTGCATATATGTACACTTACAGTGCAACTCTAGGGATTAAACTCTAAGCATATCAAGTTTTTGGCGCCGTTGTCGGGGATTCTTTTGAGTCTTCGATAGATTTGAGTTTAGAATTTAGACTAGGCTTTTTGTTTTTATTTTACTAATTATTTTTCTGTCTTGTCTATGTTCTTGCGTTTCAGGTTCGACGAAGAATACGTGCATCGATCGACACCCACTTGGCATCGATCAACACAATTCCGACTCATCATCGATCGACGCTCTGTTAGCGTCGATTCACACACTTCGCGTGAATCGGACAATTCATGCCTAATCGCACACTAAGGAATAATTCGGAAAAGAGCTTATTTTTCTTCGAAATCAGGAGCTTGCAAGGCTAGAGAGAGAGAAAAGGAAAGCTCAAAAGCCGCTAAAGATGCTGAATCCCAACGTTGTGATATTGACTCGAGATGAACATGGTGTTCTGAGGGGTCTAGAGAACAATGCTTACAACAACCAGGGCCAGGGAGTTGATGCGGATGGAAATGTCATTGTCCAGCTAGTTGTTGAGGAACATGTTGTGCATGTGGGCGCATGACAACAAGGTGGGGTGGGGGTGCAGATGGTGGAAACCCACGGGTTGAAGTACCACCTAATGCACCTAATCCGCCTAATGGGAGGACTCTTGCTGATTACAACAGGCCTGATGAGTTCTGTGCTAACAGTTTGAGATTATACCTCCTCCCATTCAGAGGAATGATTTTGAGATGAAGACTTCTTACTAGATCCGATCAGCTGATAGAGGAGCTTCTACGCTTCAAACAGGGTCTGACAGAGGCATTAAAGGCTGCATGGGTAAGGTTTAAGATGTACCAGAGAGATTGTCCATATCATGATTTCTCTGAAGTTCAGCTGTTGAGAATCTTCTTGAGAGGTGTTGATTTGTGGCATCATATGGCTTTGGATGCTACTAGCAATGAAAACTTCAACACCAAATCTCCAGAGCAAGTTAAGGAGCTGAATGAAAACTTGGTGCATAACAATAGCACTTAAAATGCTGATTTAGAGAGGAATAAATCAGGTGGAAAGATGGATGGAACACAAATCACAAAGATGAAATATAATATTGATTATGTCCATAGAATTCTAATTGGGAAGAAGCAAGTCCATTTTGCTGCAGATGTGGAGACTTTTGGACAGGATGATGAGTCTGAGAACGTCAATTACATAGCTGGAACTGGTTATCAGGGTTAGAGATATGGAAATCAGCAGGGACAAACTATTGGTTACACACCAACGCATGCATTTCAGAGACCAATCCAGCAGAATAGCTCATCCCCAGAGACTATGGTTCTTCTTCATATGATGGGTTGGAACAGCTTTTGGAAGGTTAGCAGAAGAGTACAGTGGAGACTTTAATGGAAAGATAGATGCTTTGTACCTGGATTTGAATAGGAAGATTGAGTCTCTGAGCACTCATGTAAAGAAGCTAGATGTTCAAGTTCAACAAACTGCTGGAACACCACAAAAGGCAAAATGGAACTGGAAGAACTGAGCAAAAGCAATACGTCAATGCTGTCATTGTAAAGAATGAAGTTGATCTAATACAAGAGGAAGAAGACATCATAGTTGCTTTTCTGGACAAATTATCTATGTCCGCGACACACACCCGACACGAAGTAAATACCTAATTTTGAACAGCCAGCATGGATCGATACACCTTATGCATTGGTCAACGTTAATCGCAGACGGATTCAGGAACCTGAAAAAGCACCAGGACGAGTCTATAAGCCTCCTTTACCATATCCCAAGGCTCCTAAGAGGTCCAAAGAGGAGTTAGATGAAGCTAAATGCATGGTAGGGATGGATAAGAAGCTGATTCAGATCCCACTAATTGATTCCTTGAAGAAACACCCTTCTCTGCAAAGATATGCGAAGAAGATGATCTCTATAGATGGATATGTGAAAGAAGAGGTGTTGATGCTTTCTAAGCAGGTTAGTGCAGTGTTACAGAACCAAATTCCAGAGAAGCTTCCAGACCCATGACTCTTTGCGCTAGACTGTTCTATGTTTAAGGACAGCTTCAAGGGTTCTCTGTGTGATTTAAGATATGGTGTGAATCTCATGCCATACTTTGTGGCTGTGAGATTGGGACTGATGGATTTCCAGCCTACTCGGATCTCTCTTATCCTAGTTGATCGATCGAAGAGGATCCGAGAAGGATTCCTAGAGGATATTCCTATCAGAGTTGGAAACTACTTGATTCCAACAGAGTTTGTGGTGCTGAAGTATGAAATTGAACCTTATGATCATATGTTGCTTGGTAGATCCTTCTTATCTAGTGTTGGAGCAGTGATTGATGTGAGGCGAGGTTTGATTGATCTTCATCTGGGAGATAAGCCTTTGCAGTTCAAGATGGACAGAGCTTCAGTGTTGAGATAGAGCCAGAGATTCAGACTAGAGATGAGAAGATGGCGGTTCATCCTGAGCCTGCTCAAACATCTTCAGAACATGCAACTGTTGCTAAGCAGAAAGGTCCAGACATCTCACCTCCACCAAAGAAAAGGTATGATTCCTTTAGACTTAAACCTCCTAATCTATTTGATGTGAATGCAGGAAAATGCAGTATCCCACCCACGCTTCGCTCCCACCCTAGTTTTATTCCTTCATTCCCTAGAAAATCTCATGGTCCTGCCGCTTATACACCACCTTGGATGAGGAGACATTCACAGAGGCACTCAATGTCTCTGTTGAATCCACCATGAGTCTGATCTCCTTCCTAGAGTCAAGCTAATGACTTAAAACAAGCGCTGAATGGGAGGCAACTCACTGGTGAGTCTGTTCTTACTTTATTTTCGGTTTTGGTTGCTTTGATTATTCTTGTTTTGGTGTGTTCAAGGCGTGATAACAAGTCAGTTTTTGAGTTGCGTCGATCGATGCAGTCATGTGCGTCGGTCGACTCAGGGGTCGGACACTCGAGCGGTTTGGCCAGCGGAAGGATTGTACCCGCGAGTTGATGAAGAATTATTGTTGTATGGATTGCGATTCGGGCTGGGGTTCGTTCAACCGCAAAGAAGCTAGATCACGATCTGCGTCGATCGATGTGGTCCTGAGCATCGATCGATGCACATCTGCGACAGGTAAGTGTTCTACATTTTCTGACTCTGTTCAATCTGATTATTTGTTCTCCCGAGCCCTAGCTTCTATAACACTGGGGACAGTGTTGTTTAAGTGTGGGGAGGTAGTTACTGACACACCGTTTCTATTTTCTTAGAGTCAGTTCAACTGTTTTATTGAGTCAAACCTGAGTAAGAAACTATGACTTTTTGAGGAGATCACTACACTTGCAGGAACCTAAGTGACCATTTGATGAGCTTGCAGATGATCTCTGACTATTAGAAAACCCAACGCAGATCAACCTACTGAGGACACCCATATCACTTCAGGTATTCAGAGAATCCATTACTGACTTCACCTTTAACTTGACTTAATTTTTCTCACCTAGGGGATTAGTATACTTTGAGTCGGATTCTTCTGTTAGTTCTAACACATCTTGTAAACCTGTCTAAGTATGGTTCCCTTTTTCCCCTTCCTTAAAGTAAAAATAAAAAAGATAAACTGCAGATAAGCTAGTAGCTTCGAAGTGATGACAAGAGTGGTAGAGACCCCTACTACCTCATGTGCATTCATGCAATGTGTCCAAATTACATCCCAATGCGGGAAGAGCACTGATTAAAGAAATGATACCCAAAGGAAAAATCAGTTGCTAAGGAAGGAAAATGAGAAGAAAGGAACCAGAAAATGATAGTATGGTGGTTAGATGCTAAGAGAGTAAAAGTCCATGTGTTCTTTGATCAATACTCCCTAGGTGAGACCATTATAGAAGTCAAAATGGTGAATTTGAATGCTCTGGATCTAATTGTGCAGTGTACTTGGGACAATTTCTAAGTGTGGGGGAAGTCCATTGTGGTCTTGATGAATGCACGTTTATTTTCATGTGGATTACTAAGGTGAATCTGAGTGTGGTACTCCAACGATGAAATGAGTCTTTTAAGTTTTCAAACTTCTTCTTCTGATCTTGGTTTTATGTTTGCTTGAGAGCAAGCAAAGGCTAAGTGCGGGGGAGTTGATATATCATGGTTTTAAGGATTTTTAACCATGATATAAGTCTTTGTTATTGAGACTTTTGTTGTGTTTGGGAGTCTTTTAGAGTGTTTTACAGGTTTAGGTACATTTGGAGCTTGATTGGACGTTTTGGAAGCATTTGGAGCAATTCTGCAGTATATAGAGATTTCGAAGAGTTCACTAGCTGCGTCTGCATGGTGCGTTGATCGACGCAGTATATGCGTCGGTCGACGCACCCCCTGATCCAGAACTCTGCGGACAAAAATCTGCATTTTTAAAAAATTACTGTTTTTGCCCAGAAGTTTCCCAGATTTACAAAAATGCCCAAACGTGTTTAGACTATTATATTAGCGTTTTTAAGCCATTGTTTAGGCTAAGTTTTATTTTACATTCAAAGAGTTACAGAACATGTGTCGATCGACACACATACGTAACGGTCGACACCAACTTCGAATTTTTATGACGGACCAAAATCGACCCACCTCGACACCAAGGTCGACTCAATTCGAGAGAGTGTCGATCGACATCACTTCTGCGTAAACTGTCGGCGTGAGCAGTCAACTTCTTTAGAAAGGCCAAATGTTGCTCAGGAAAAGGCCTACATACCGAAGGTTTCTTTCACTAGGAAGTCAAAGCACGAGCTTAAGTTGGAAAAGTACAAGGAAATAATGAGCAAGATGCTAACTGAAATCCAATTGATTGATGCTACTAAGACAACGTGAAGAGATGTCTGACGGACATGCTTTCAGGTAACATGACTGATGAAGAGGGTGTCTTGATGATCTATGAGGTATGCAGTGATGTGATTCAAGGCAGAATTCCTGAGAAACTAAAGGATCCAGGGAATTTTGTGTTGGATTGTTCTATCTACATAGATAGATTTAAGAGGTCATTGTGTGATCTTGGTTCAAGTGTGAATCTCATGCCATACTCTGTGGCTGTGAGATTAGGACTGATGGATTTTCAGCCTACTAGGATCTCTCTTGTCCTAGCTGATCGATCGAAGAAGATTCCAGAAGGAGTTCTTGAGGACATTCCTATCGGAGTTGGAAATTACTTGATTCCAACAGACTTTGTGGTGCTGAAATATGAGATTGAACCAGATGATCCTCTGTTGCTTGGTAGATATTTCTTAGCTTCAGATGGAGCAGTGATTGATGTGAGACATGGTCTGATTGAACTCCACCTGAGAGATAATCCTTTGCAGTAATGGATAAGATATAAAGATCCACCATTGGTGGGCAGAGCTTCAGTGTTGAGGTGGAGCCAGAGATTCAGATTAGAGAAAAGAAGATGGCGGTTCATCATGAGTGTGCTCTAACATCTTCAGAGCCTGCAACTGGTGCTAAGCAGAAAGCTCCAGACATCTCTCCTCCACCCAAGCAAAGGTATGTTTCCTCTAGACTTAAACCTCTTAACCACATTGAAGTAGGAAAACTCAGTATCCCACCCATGCTTCGCTCCCACCCTAGTTCAATTCCTTCACTCCTTGGGAAATCTCAAGATCCTACTACATATGCACTGCCTTGGATGAGGAGACATTCATAGAGACACTCATTGTCTCTGTTGAATCCACCATGAGTCTGATCTCTTTCCTATAGTTAAAGATGTGCAACATCGATCGACACGGTTCTGAGTGTCGGTCGACACCATGGTCACATTTCAATTGCGGTTCAGACAGCAGTTCAATTCAAACCGCGAGGAAGCATACACGAGATGTGTCGATCGATGCGGTCCTGAGCATCGATCGACACACCTCCGCGACAAGTAAGTGTTCTGCATTTTCGGCCTCTGTTCATTCTGATTATTCATTCTCTCGAGCTCAAGCTTCGATTCCACTGAGGAAAGTGTATTTCAAGTGTGGAGGAGGTAGCTAGTGACGCACCGTTTTCTGTTTTCTTACAGTCAGTCAGTTGAGTCTGTTTTATTGAGTCAAAACATTTAGTAGGAAACTATGACTTTTTGAGGAGGCCACTACACTTGCAGGAACTTAAGTGACCATTGGATGAGTTTGCAGATAATCTCTGACTATTAGAAAACCACATAAAGATCAGCCTACTGAGGACACCCATATCACCTCAGGTATTCACAGAATCCATTACTGACTTAAACCTTAACTTGACTTAATTTTTCTCACCTAGGGGCTTGGTATACTTTGAATCGGATTCCTTTGTTAGTTCTGACACAGCTTGTAAACCTGTCTAAGTGTGGTTTCCTTCTCCCCTTCCTTAAAGTAAAAAAAAAAGAGATAAACTGTGGATAAGCTAGTAGCTTCGAAGTGATCATGTGAGTGGTATAGACCCCTATTACCTCTTGTACTTTCATGGAATATATCCAAAGTACATCCCAATGCGGGAAGAGCACTGATTAAAAAAATGATACCCAAAATGAAAAATCAGTTGCTAAGGAAGGAAAATGAGAAGAAAGGAACCAAAAAATTATAGTATGGTGGTTAGATGCTAAGAGAGTAAAAGTCCATGTGTTCTTTGATCAATACTCCCTAGGTGAGACCATTATAGAAGTCAAAACGGTGAATTTGAATGCTCTGAATCTGATTGTGGGGGAAGTCCATTGTGGTCTTGATGTCTGCACGTTTATTTTCATGTAGATTACTAAGGTGAATCTGAGTGTGGTACTCTAACGATAAAAAGAGTCTTTAAGTTTTCAAACTTCTTCTTCTGATCTTGGTTTTATGTTTCCTTGAGGGCAAGCAAAGTCTAAGTTTGGGGGAGTTGATATATCATGGTTTTTAGGGTTTTTAACCATGATGTAAGTCTTTGTTATTGAGACCTTTATTGTGTTTTAGAGTCTTTTAGAGTGTTTTACAGGTTTAGGTACATTTGGAGCTTGATTGGACATTTTGGAAGCATTTGGAGCAATTCTGCACTATATAGAGATTTGTATTTTTTAAAAATTATGCGCACAAAAATCTGTATTTTTTAAAAATTATAGTTTTTGCTTAGAAGTTTCCCAAATTTACAAAAAATGCCCAAAACGTGTTTAGACTATTATATTATGGTTTTTAAGCCATTTTTAGGCTAAGTTTTATTTTACATTTAGAGAGTTTTAGAGAGAGAGATTTGTAGCCTTTTGGACTGATCAGATACTGGACTGATAAGTTTTATTCTTCTATTGATCTCTTTATGCTTTCTATTTCATATATGATTTCTGTTTCATGATCATGTCTGAGTAGTTTACTTGTTAGGTTTAGGGATTCTCATTAGGAATTTCATGGAATATTAGGTTAATTGATTAATTGGGATTCATAACTTATAGTTCTTCATCTAGGTTGATCTTAAAGCTTAATATGAACTGGCCACTTAGATTATTGATGTTAGGTTGATTGGCGCAACGAAATTTGGTTAATCTACTAGAAAAGAACTTAGATGTGAAATTTGTATATTCGCAAAGAAATTTGCCTTGGGAAATTGCGAACAAAAGAACTTGAGATTAATGCATATTTAGGATCTCTAAAACTCGTAATGAAAGTTTGTTTGCTAGGTTGCTAGATACAGATAAGATTCGCAACGAAAAATGGTATGTTATATTTATGTGATTCTAGTTTTATAATTGTTCTTAATTTGATCCGGATTAATTTATTTGCATGTATTCATGATTTCCTGAGAACTCCCTTGACCTGACGCTTCGCTTACTTGCTTACAAACCGTTTGATTTACTTTTCTGCTTGTTTACTGCTTTATTCTCTGCTCTGCTTAGCTTAATTTGATATTCTATAATATATAGTCTTTGTGTAACTCTAGGGATTAAACTCTGAGCATATCAAGGAGAGAACAACCACAAAAGTGAGAATCCGGCTAGAGAGAACAGCCACAACCACCGGCGCGCAGGCCACACCTCACATCTCTCTAGTGGGAAGCCACGTCACACCTCCCCCGATGAATTTTAGAGAACCTGAATTTTCCTCTTCAGTATCAGACATGTGCCCCTACACAGAAGCCCATCACAGGCGCCTAACACAATCAACTACTTCAATCAAGCCATCATTCACAATCAACGTTTTCCGTTTAAGTGATAAACTAGGGGTTCTACGTTCCATCAATCCCATCGTGCTCAACACTACATTTAATCTACCTAGGAAAGGCACTATTAACAAGGTACTCGCACCCAGAATTGAGATAGAACGAGAAGGGCTCACGTTCAGTCCTCACCTTGGATAAAAAGGGTGAAAGCGTAATTTAGAAACTCCAGACACCCAAACAGACTTCATATCTGGAAAGACAACGGAAAATCGAGTGAGATAGGCTTTAGTTTTGCTCAAATCGGCCCAAGGACGAGCTACTTACGATCAATTGAAGTTTATGACTAAAAGTCAATGGTACAGGTCAAAGTCAACCGGGTTAACCCAATCAACCTAGGCCCAGACCCAAACCTAGTAAACCAGGCCCAATTGCATAACCAGCCCAAATAAGATAAACCGATCTGAACCAAACTAACTCGGATTTAAACTGAAATAACCAAAAATTAGAATTGAACCGGACCATACCAAACAAACCGAACAAAATCGGTTAACAAACCGGTTAACCGATTTGACTCGGCTGCCGGCAAGTTTACTCGGTGGTTAGAGGCGGAGGCTCCGGCGGTGGACAGTGGCTCCGGCGGTTGACGGCGGCGGCTCCGGTAGGCGACATACGGTAGCAGACGGCGGCGACTCCTGGCGGTAGATGGTGACGCATGGCAAACGGCGGATGACGGTGGCGTGTGGGAAATCTTGGCGCGTCCGGAGGCCTACGGAGGAGCGGTTGGCTGGTATGGCTTCGACTCGTCGAGCTGAACGCGATGGTGGTCTTGGATTTGCGAGATTCATCACAAATAGAAAGTTACTAAGGTTTTAGTGATCGAGTTAAGGGAAAACAAATCTGAAACTGAGTTAACGGGGTTATCTTCAACTCAAAAATATGAAGGAGCACTAGAACGGGAGCAGAGCTTCTCAAAGATCTCTTCTTTTCTTTTCTCAAAGGTGGCCACTTCTTTAAATCTTATATATAATAAGAATTCATCTCTCCTACTATTGTGCCACGTCACCTCCTTCTTTTAAAATTATTTGGCCTTCTAAATTCTTAAAGCACATCGGCCTTTCCTTCGTTTTGATGTCAGACGCTTCTTTTTTTTAGGCCCCTCTATCGGGCGCGCAGACTGACAAAACCATGCCTAACCACCTTCTACCTTTCTCCGCCTCCTACCTCTATAGTAATCTTATGACCTCTCTCAGTCCATTAAATCTCATTCAAACCCCACCTTTACCGTTACAGCCCACAATAAATCTTATTCAAAACGAAACCTCTTCACATCCCACCGTTTGAGATCGACCTCCATCAAACGCTATTAATATGCGAGTCGACCCAACACATAACCTCCACGCCAATTTCGCAAAGCTAGAAAGAAAACAACTTCACCTTCAAAAAACAAGAAACTTCTCCGCATCCATGGCGTCCCAAAATTTTAGGCCTTGAAAGGCATGCGATTCACCAAAGCAACTTTGGAAACCTCGGATTGTAACGCCTCTTTCCCATTCTCCGCTGACCACCGAGCTGACCGGTAAACAATCAAACAAGAACATGACTGATCGAACCCGAGCAAGTCGAACAGGAAAAGTTCATCACAGGACGAAGCCAGAGACAGATTGGTTTGAGACAAAGGCTCGCACTAACCCATCCTTGACTCCGCTATCCTCACTTCCATAGTACAAGTTGATCACCTTGCACTACTTCTGCGAGTTGTGTCGGTTCGAACGAAACACAATATCAGCAAAGCATATTCATTTCTGAGTAAATCAAACGTTCAGCACAACGTTTAATCGTCACTTTACAAATCGTTTTCATCAATAAACAATCAACACGCAAATCAATACAAA
This sequence comes from Orychophragmus violaceus, assembly GCA_030180135.1. NCBI lineage: Eukaryota > Viridiplantae > Streptophyta > Magnoliopsida > Brassicales > Brassicaceae > Orychophragmus > Orychophragmus violaceus. Next base: position 59,477,177 of record CM058234.1, on the reverse strand, counting down.
AGTGGCGCCAAGCCGAACCGAAAGAAAAACCCAAAACCATCGAATCAAAACCCTGCCCCAAGCCATCCCAAAGTTACACCGAGGACCTCCCGCGTCCGTCGCTGCTTAACCTGAAAACACAAAAAGAGTCTAATAAGCGATCTAAGATCACCCAGTGAATCGGCTCCCCACTAAGGCTTCTAATCTATCTAACATCTATAGATTCCCGCCCGAAAACCCCAAAATAACAATCAATCAATCAAATAGCCGATCACGCACTACCACGTCGTGTCGATCCCACACACATTCAATTGCCAAAGAAAGAGAAGGCGATTAGAGGAAATCGGGAGCACTGCGGCACATGTTCCCGATTGAGACTCGATCTATCTACCGCGCACTACCATCTACACCAAAACACCACGCTGGGCCCCTACGATCTTGGTAACTTCCACGGGTTTCCACCATTACCAATATGGCAACTAACCCATGACTCCTAGCCGTCCACACAAGGTGTAACAACTAGGACACCGTTCTCTGTCCATCGATACGCGGTGACTCAGGCTACCCCTAGATAACCCAAGCTTCCATGCAGTCCGGCCCTAGGACATGGCCCCGTATTCTCCGGACTGCACACCTACCGGCGTCACCCAGTAGGTTAACACCATAACCAGAATCACCACGACCCGGTTAGGTAACTACCCGAGGATCCAATCGGGTCGGAAGTACCAGAACGTAATCAAACACCTAGACTTGCGGGATCTAAGGCACCCTAGAGTCCTAGGGCAGAAATGTAAACACGCAGACTCGCTTGGACTCTAGCAATCAATCTCAATCAATACAACAATCAATTCAACCCCGCATCCCGCAAGTCTACTCACACACACCACCGCTCTGACTCGGCAACATACCGAGTCAGCACCACCACTTAACCGATCCCGTGACCGATTTAAGTAACAACAAGGATCGCTCGGCCCAACACCAAGATGATCTAACAGGCCTGCACAGAAAACTCAACAACAATCACACCACAACACAATCACACAATCACACATAAACAGACCTATTAGGGTTGCTAACGTCTTTTAACCAATTTACGCCCGCTACCTTGGGTTAGCAGCTTGCTAACCCGTAGAAGGTTCATCAATCACAATACTTCTCTTTTCTTAACCAATCCTAATCATCTTTTATCAACTCCTCGATCTGTCGGTTTAGAGCTAGTTGCTTACTAAACTCTCCGACGTCTCATCTTTCGTTTACTTAATTCATTTAACCTCGGGAACCCCGATACCATTCATATTCTATACGTTTGTTCAGGTTTAACTTCCGTATTTTAACTTGTCTTAATTCCCGTATATAGATTCTTTTCATACCATTCTTTGCTTACATATATATGCATATACGGCCCTAATCATGAAACGACTATATGAATGCATCACGCAACATTACTACCAACCTAATGTCACTCAACAGGTTTAATCCGTTTAAGTCTAACATGCTTCTTTAACCGTAGCCGGTTTAACGTTAATTCAAACAATCCATTCACAATTCAATTCAATTCAACGCGACCGGGTATGCATTCCAATCTCTACGGTTTTCCCGTTTAACGTTCTATATACAACTACGGTGTTTGAGCCGACTCACAGTGATTTATGACGGAACGAACGGCACAGATGCGGATACGGATTCCCGAGACCCCGAACTAAACCCGAACCTCCCGAACACACCAACACGAAACCCCGAAGCGTCACGAACACCCGTACACGAACCACACACACAAACCGGCCGGAGTCAACGCGTTGACCGGCGTAGACCACGGCGTTGACCGACCGTTGACTTTGACTCCGGTTGACTGTTGACCACTGACCATTGACCAAGCTAAACCGGTTGACCACTCTGAACCAACTGAACTGTCTTCAATTGAACAGGTTAGGTTAAACCGGTTTTGAGTCAACCGTTCACCGGGTTGACCGGTTAACCTAAACCGACTCAAATTAAACCAAACCATCTTCTCTATCCTCCAATTCTTTCTCTCTTTCATCCGGTTCTCCTCCATGTCTCTCTCTCTTCTTCTCCAATCTTCATCTTCTCTCTCTCCTTCACGCCTCTCTCTCTCTCTCTTCTTCTTCTTCTTCACGCCTCTCTCTCTCTCCTTTTTCTTCTTCCTCCTCCTCCTTCTTCTTCTCCTCCTTCTTCTTCTTCTTCTTCTCTTCTTCTTCTTCCGGCTTCTTCTTCTTCTTCTTCTTCTTCTTCTTCTCCTCCTCCTCCTCTCACGCCTCTCTCCTTCTCTTCTCTCTTTATCTTTGTTGTGTTTGTTGTGGTGTTGTGTGTAGAATGAGGAAGCAAATGCCTCTTTAAATAGGAAACCAAACTCTTTGGATGGATGCCAAATGTCACTCTCTTCTCTTCTCCAATGGACACCACATCATGGTAAGTGTTGACATAATATATTGACAGCTGCCCCTCCTATCCTCCTGTTTTGCCACGCCATTCATCAAGATCTGAGGTAAACATATTTTTTTTCTTAACTCTTCTTGTTAGCTTCATCTCCAAGCAACTATGACAAGTGTCACTTCATCTAGAAGAGGAAGCTGGCGCCATCTTAGAACTGCCACATGTCACTTAGGAGTGTTTTATGACCAATTAGATTGCCCCAAATGTTTCGTAGAAGTTCATATTCCCGATTTCTTCCGATGCTTCGGTTTGCTCGTTTTCTTGATAATTGTTTTAGAAGATACCAGACGATTCCTATAAATCTCCAAACTTCCATAGACTGATTCTACTTGATTTTAGGTGAATTTAGCAACTTGAATCACCTCATTTTGAGTTTCCTAGCTCCCGTTATGATTTTTCGAAGTTTCCTCGGTTTAGTCGGTTTCCCGACCGATACTCCGAAAAATGCATTTCTGCTCCGTTCCTTCTAAATCTGATCTTGTAAATGTTCTTTATGTCTTAAAAAGAGAACATTTGGCCCGTCAAATCTTCCGTCTCGAACTTTGGCAAAATTACCATTTTGCCCCTGGGTTTGGCAAAATTACAATTTTGCCCCTGTTGACTTTTCTTCTACCCATTGACCGTATTTTTGGATACGGGGTATCACATTCTTCCCCACTTACAGGAATTCGGTCCCCGAATTCTCCGTCACTACCAGACTTTGAATCGGGACCAAACCCTGCAAGTTGCCCCGATACTCCACTCCAACGCTTCCTTACTCGAACATTGCTGTATAACTCTGACTTCTTGCCTTCCCGTGTTCTTTCCAACCTTCCATCTAACTTACACTGATTCCCAATTCTGACTTCCCCACTTTGCTTCGACCCCTACATCCTTTTTCTGCTACTGGTTTGTCTCCTTGAAACACTCTTCAAGAAACTGCATTCTAACCCTGACGTCATTACGATTCTAACTCCTTCCATACTGATAACTCCGTCCTCTTCCGATGTGACAACTCCCTTCTTGAACATTCCTTAAAAATTTGGATTTCTGATTTCGACGGTTCTAAAACTTCAATCACTTCACACCAATCGCTTCATTCTGATCTTCACATTGTCGCTGACATTTCCCCAAATCTTTTTGCTATCTCATCATACCAACCGTTTCGCTCCTTCTGCGGCTCTGTACTAACACATTCCCACTGACAATCCATACTGACTGCTTCACGGCCCGGTCTTCTTGTTTTCACGAGGTCTTGCCATTCCATCTCGCTTTCGAGTTCGGGTTCGGTCTCGTATTCGTATCGCATCGTCCATTCCGTCCTACATTCAACACAACAACTTTCACTGGAGCGGTGAATTCAAACATATCCATCCTTCGATATCACTTCCTCATAGAGATATAGTTAGTTAATCATGTACCCAACGGTTACCCATGATTAAGTAACGATATTCTATAATTCTGCTCTCTCGCGAATCGACAGTCGATTACAACCATACTCGAGTTAGCTCAACACCTTAAACGAAAAGGTTCTAACACTTCTATCTCTAACAACTTAACGATTGCAACCAAATTTAAACTACTCACTCGAATGGCTTACCAATGCCATCCATACTCCGCACATGCTAAGCATGCCATAAAAACTAGCACTTTCACAGTGCTACACCACAAACGAAACGCAACCCTACTTAACTAATGCACCACTAAAGCATTAGATAAAACATGCAAGCAATCAAAATAAAAGCAACCAATTACCACACACAGCCAAGCAATCACTAGATCGCTCCGGATATGTCGTCAGTCTGGTTTTAGGTTATGATGAACGGTCGTCAGTTCCGCGAAACATTAGACTTCACATGGAAATTCATTTGCATCCAAAACATCACACGCATGCAAACAATTACTACGTAAGCCATAATGATAAGTAGAACGATTCTGCATCACATACATACATAAGAACAACAACACACACATGTTTCGAGGTTTTTAAATACATAAGTAAAACAGAAATACAACCACGAGACGTCCGTCATCCATACCCTAACCCCCAAACTGCACCGTCATAACCCGGAGATGCCTAAAACAACATGCGAGAATCGCCGATCTAGATACACACAACAACAACATATTTAGTGCCCAACTTACCTGGCCAAACTATCCTAACCTAACAGCCCCAACACGACCGAAATGCCAAACACAACCGGCATCGCGGCTCGCGCTGGTAACCACTGGCAGGTACGCCGGGAGGGTGTGGTGGGTGTGCATCTCTGGTCGGCGGTCCAACCTGCTGCGGCTCTGCCATCGGACACAACTGCGCTACATGACCTCTGCGACCACAAATCTGACAACCCGGAACGGGCACTGGGCGTGGCCCACGGTAACATGCTGCTGCCTGGTGATCTGTCGCTCCACACAGCTGACAGGAAGAAACAGACCCCGAAGAAGGCTCCTGAAAACACTCGGCTGCTCGATGTCCCTGACCTCCACAAATCTGAAAAACAACTGGCACTGAGAGGGACCGACGAGAACAAGCGGACGCTCTGTGTCCCTCGTCTCCGCACCTCCTGCAACTCCTCGATGGTCTCGGTGGCTGCCCCATTGGTGGCTGCGCTACATGTGACTACGCGGCTGGCTGCTGAATAACCGACTGTCGAATAAGCCCACCGGCTCGGCGACTCGGTCCAGGTCGATACTCCTCAGATAATGGGGCACGATGCGGCTCTGCGTCTGACATACGAGGTCCGGGCCCCGCGATCGGACAAATAGGTACAAGATGACTGTCCATCCCACACACCTGACAATAATACAGACTCGACACTGGCTGATATGTCTCACGGTAGCGCGGATCAACTGGTCGTGTACACCAATACAAATAAAAGCCCTGAACTCCGTAGGCGCTACATGTCGGGTACACTGGCATAGGCGGCACTAAATCTGGCGTGTCGGCTAGTGGAATCTCTGGTGGTGCAACCGGCTCAGTCGGCGGTGCCTCTGGTGATGTAACTGACTCAAACTGCGAGTCCGACCCTGCCGTCGACATCGGCTCGACTCATGTGGCTGACTCCATCGCCGAGAGTAGCTCGGTAAAGTCGGGTGATGGAGCTCCTGACCTCTGTGGCGATCCTGGCTGATGATGCGGCCCAATCTGCTGCTCCAAGACGTCCTCGAGTATCGCCATCTGCTCGTCGATGTGCTGCGCCCACTGCACATGCTGCTCCGGATCCAACGGCTCCATGTCCATATCGAAAATTGGGTGTAATGGATCCAACTGAAAATCCCCTCCACCAAGTGGAATAAAATCCGACTCATGCAAACTGAAAGGTAATGGCACATCATGTGCCTCATGCATCGGCGGCTGCATCCCCGATGGTATTGTAGGTGCCTCAAGCTGAGGTGGTAACGGCGGCAACCCATAGTCTGTAAATCCCAAAAATCCCATCACTCATGCGGTCGGGTCTGCGGTACCTGCGTCGTCCTGTAGAGAAGGCGGTAATGGATCGGGTAACGGCCTCCAATCCACAGCGGCTGCTCTCGCTCCCTGATGCACACGGGGAACAACTGGTGGTCGATCTGATACCCGAGAACCCTGCGACTGACCCTGCTGTGCTATCCTCAGACCTGCCTGATGCTGGTCTACCAAAGCGTGATACTCTGCCCGTGTCATCCGACGCTCACCCATACTGCTCGCTGCAATCTCTTACACCCAATGCACACACCCACACACGCTATGTCCAGGGACACGCTGCTGCTGTCTGCAATCAAAAACACAATTAAACATTAGTTCGCATAATACAAATTTCCTACCCCATCCCAACCCCGGATTTTACAGACGCGGCTCGGTTTCCTAATGGATGCTTGGGTAAGACACAATTTTGACTCGATAAAACCACGGAAAACACTCAGAAATGAACAGCTTCGAAACCCATGCAGAACCATGCTCTGATACCACCTTTCTGTAACGCCCCTTTCCCACTCTCCGCTGACCGCCGAGCTGACCGGCCAACAATCAAACAAGAACATGACCGATCGAACCCGAGCAAGTCGAACAGGAAAAGTTCGTCACATGACGAAGCCAAAGACAGATTGGTTTGAGACAAAGGCTCGCACTAACCCATCCTTGACTCCGCTATCCTCACTTCCATAGTACAAGTTGATCACCTTGCACTACTTCTACGAGTTGTGTCGGTTCGGACGAAACACAATATCAGGAAAGCATATTCATTTCTGAGTAAATCAAACGTTCAGCACAACGTTTAATTGTCACTTTACAAATCGTTTTCATCAATAAACAATCAACATGCAAATCAATACAAAAGTGGCGCCAAGCCGAACCGAGAGAAAAACCCAAAACCATTGAATCAAAACCCCGCCCCAAGCCATCCCAAAGCTACACCAAGGACCTCCCGTGTCCGTCGCTGCTTAACCTGAAAACACAAAAAGAGTCTAATGAGCGATATAAAATCACCCAGGGAATCGGTTCCCCAGTAAGGCTTCTAATCTATCTAACATCTATAGATTCCCGCCCGAAAACCCCAAAATAACAATCAATCAAATAGCCGATCACGCACTACCACGTCGTGTCGAGCCCACACACAATCAATTGCCAAAGAAAGAGAAGGCGATTAGAGGAAATCGGGAGCACTGCGGCACATATTCCCGATTGAGACTCGATCTATCTACTGCGCACTACCATCTACACCAAAACACCACGCTGGGCCCCTACGATCTTGGTAACTTCCACGGGTTTCCACCATTACCAATATGGCAACTAACCCACGACTCCTAGCCGTCCACACAAGGTCTAACGACTAGGACACCGTTCTCTCTCCATCGATACGCGGTGAATCAGGCTACCCCTAGATAACCCAAGCTTCCATGCAGTCCGGCCCTAGGACATGACCCCGTATTCTCCGGACTACACACCTACCGGCGTCACCCAGTAGGTTAACACCATAACCAGAATCACCACAACCCGGTTAGGTAACTACCCGAGGATCCAATCGGGTCTGAAGTACCAGAACGTAATCAAACACCTGGACTTGCGGGATCTAAAGCACCCTAGAGTCCTAGTGTAGAAATGTAAACACGCAGACTCGCTTGGACTCTAGCAATCAATCTCAACCAATACAACAATCAATTCAACCCCGCATCCCGCAAGTCTACTCACACACACCACCGCTCTGGCTCGGCACCGTACCGAGTCAGCACCACCACTTAACCGATCCCGTGACCGAGTTAAGTAACAACAAGGATCGCTCGGCCCAACACCGAGATGATCTAACAGGCCTGCACAGAAAACTCAACAACAACCACACCACAACACAATCACACAATTACACATAAACAGACCTATTAGGGTTGCTAACGTCTTTTAACCAATTTACGCCCGCTACCTTGGGTTAGCAGCTTGCTAACCCATAGACGGTTCATCAATCACAATATTTCTCTTTTCTTAACCAATCCTAATCATCTTTTATCAACTCCCCGATCCGTCGGTTTAGAGCTAGTTGCTTACTAAACTCCCCGACGTCTCATCTTTCATTTACTTAATTCATTTAACCTCGGGAACCCCGATGCCATTCATATTCTATATGTTTGTTCATGTTTAACTTCCGTATTTTAAATCGTCTTAATTCCCGTATATAGATTCATTTCATACCGTTCTTTACTTACATATATATGCATATACGGCCCTAATCATGCAACGACTATATGAATGCATCACGCAACGTTACTACCAACCTAACGGCACTCAACAGGTTTAATCCGTTTAAGTCTAACATGCTTCTTTAACCCTAGCCGGTTTAACGTTAATTCAAACAATCCATTCACAATTCAATTCAATTCAACACGACCGGGTATGCATTCCTATCTCTACGGTTTTCCCGTTTAACGTTCTATATACAACTCCGGTGTTTGAGCCGACTCACAGTGATTTATGACGGAACGAACGGCACGGATGCGGATACGGATTCCCGAGACCCCGAACTAAACCCGAACCTCCCGAACACACGAACACAAACCCCGAAGCGTCACGAACACCCGTACACGAACCACACACACAAACCGGCTGGAGTCAACACGTTGACCGGCGTTGACCACGGCGTTGACCGACCGTTGACTTTGACTCCGGTTGACCGTTGACCACTGACCGTTGACCAAGCTAAACCGGTTGACCACTCTGAACCAAATGAACCGTCTTCAATTGAACCGGTTAGGTTAAACCGGTTTTGAGTCAACCGTTCACCGGGTAGACCGGTTAACCTAAACCGACTCAAATTAAACCAAACCATCTTCTCTCTAATCATTTTCTCTCTCCTCCAATTCTTTCTCTCTTTCATCCGGTTCTCCTCCATGTCTCTCTCTCTCTCTTGTTCTCCAATCTTCATCTTCTCTCTCTCCTTCACGCCTCCTTCTCTCTCTCTTCTTCATCTTCACGCCTCTCTCTCTCTCTTCTTCTTCTTCTTCACGCCTCTCTCTCTCTCTCCTTTTTCTTCTTCCTCCTCCTCCTTCTTCTTCTCCTCCTTCTTCTTCTTCTTCTTCTTCTCTTCTTCTTCTTCCGGCTTCTTCTTCTTCTTCTTCTTCTTCTTCTTCTTCTCCTCCTCCTCTCACGCCTCTCTCCTTCTCTTCTCTCTTTATCTTTGTTGTGTTTTTTGTGGTGTTGTGTGTAGAATGAGGAAGCAAATGCCTCTTTAAATAGGAAACCAAACTCTTTGGATGGATGCCAAATGTCACTCTCTTCTCTTCTCCAATGGACACCACATCATGGTAAGTGTTGACATAATATATTTACAGCTTCCCCTCCTCTGCTCCTGTTTTGCCACGCCATTCATCAAGATCTGAGGTAAACATATTTTTTTCTTAACTCTTCTTGTTAGCTTCATCTCCAAGCAACTATGACAAGTGTCACTTCTTCTAGAAGAGGTAGCTGGCGCCATCTGAGAACTGCCACATGTCACTTAGGAGTGTTTTATGACCAATTAGATTGCCCCAAATGTTCTGTAGAAGTTCATATTCCCGATTTCTTCTGATGCTTTGGTTTGCCCGTTTTCTTGATAATTGTTTTAGAAAATACCAGAAGATTCCTATAAATCTCCAAACTTCCATAGACTGATTCTTCTTGATTTTAGGTGAATTTAGCAACTTGAATCACCTCATTTGGAGTTTCCTAGCTCCCGTTATGATTTTTCGAAGTTTCCTCGGTTTAGTCGGTTTCCCGACCGATACTCCGAAAAATGCATTTCTGCTCCGTTCCTTCTAAATATGATCTTGTAAATGTTCTTTATGTCTTAAAAATAGAACATTTGGCCCGTCACATCTTCCGTCTCGAACTTTGTCCCTGGGTTTGGCAAAATTACAATTTTGCCCCTGTTGACTTTTCTTCTACCCATTGACCGTATTTTTGGATACGGGGTATCACACGGATGGTACCCGGTTTATGTAGAAGAACACCTTGGTGTCATGTCCATAGGTTTCATGCTCCCTAGCTCTGATGACGTTGTGGCCTGGAGAGGTCCGCACGAGAAGGCTCTCATCAAACCGTTTTTAAAAAGAGCAATTTGGTTAACACTTGTTGACTTCTTATTTATAATAGAGACACTTTTTATGGTGTCATAAAAAAGTAACACTTCCATCGTGGTAATATCGTTTATACCCTCTTGTTCTTTATCTTTCTTATTTCCTGCGCGTGGTGCAAAATGGAGAAGAAGAAATTATTATTTTTTAAATACAAAAGTTAATTTTTATTTTTTTGAAATTGATTTAAGTAAATAAAATAGAAGAGATCAAATTCCTTCTTCTTTCTCCATTCACGTCACTATAGAATCTGGCAAATTTCCAGAATTTCAAATCTCATAACTATCATTTATAATAAACAACCAAATTTTATGAGATGAAGAAGAGAGTAGGGTTTCTCCTCCTCGTTGACCCGTTCGGGTTCCTTAATTTCTTCAATGGATTTGCTTTGATTGTTACGTAAATGGTGGATTCTTCTCCAGATTCGTGTTTAAAAGGGGGTAAAAGAAAAGATCTGAGAAAGCGAGTAAGACGTCTAATGGAGGAGTTTATCTCAATGGTTAGTTTGCAACAGCGCCACCAGAAATTACGAATTGGTTTTCAAGTTACCAATCGATTTCTTCAGTCAAGGAAAGTGAAAGAGAACTAAATGGGTTTTCTTTTGGAGAGGAGAAAGTGAATCTTAGAGAGAAGTTTGTCTCGAACAAACCTATGAACAAGAGTGGGAGACAAGTATGAGTAAATGATTCAACATTGCAGATTTTTGGTTTGTTTGACCAATTTTTAATTCATTTATTTTTGGGCAGATTGCAGATTGCAGATATGAAACTCTATGAATCACTCCCTTCTGGTAAATTTTCTTATGGAAAGTCTCTAGCTGTTAATTAATTATCATGTAACCTTCGCTCTATTTTGTTTCTCAGAACCTCCATTAATGCGCCAGGGTTTCGATTTCATTTCGACTGATGAGGAGTTGGTGATGTATTATCTGAAGAGGAAGATTTGTAAGAGAAGGCTAAGTGAAATGACATCGGCGTCATAGATGTTTACAAATTGGATCCCGAGGAACTACCTGGTCTATCAGTGTTAAAGACGGGAGATCGACAGAGTTTCATGAACCCCAGGAAATTGTAGAGTTTTTGCCCAACGGCCAGCCATACATCAGGCCCTCGAGTTTTAAGTCTACTGAGGTCACGTCAGCTTCCAATAGCTCTGGTATGGGGCCTTTTGTGTTCGAGAAGGAAGATTACATCGAAATGGCTGATCTTCTTGTAAGATTTTAAGAGAATAATGCGGAATGATAGAGAGAATGGAGTTAGAATAGAGAGAATAGAGAGAATAATTCTCCAACAGTGTATTTTATTCTATTCCATTTACAACATTATTATAGGGGGTTTACAAGGTTATAGAAGAGAGAGAAAGGAGCCCCAACGGTCATATAACGATCATATAATTCGAATTGAGCCGTTAGGGAGAATGAGAGCCATTGAGTACAATTGTATGGAGATGTACTGGTTGTACTCTGAAGTCTGGAGAGCAGATTCTGAAGTCTGGCTCAGTACATCGATGCTGACATCGTCGATGATACATAGTCCAGACTTTACATTGTTTTTTCCAGACTTCAGACTGTTCACCAGACTTCATTCTGCTTCACCAGACTTCACTCTGCCTCACTAGAATTCACTCTGCTAGAAAACCTTGGTCAATACTCCCCCTCAAGCTTAGCCGTAGAGAAAATAAGAAGGCTAAGCTTGTAAACCCAAGAGCATCACCTCATTAAAAACCTTAACATAGAAAACCACTTGGGACAAAACTATGTTAAGGGAAAAACAGTGTGAAGCCCATGGATTAGGGAACATGAGATCAAGGGTGTGTAAGATCCACAAGTCCAAGTTTTCCATATATGTTGCTGCAAACTTTTAGACTTGCGGCCTTTGTGAAAATATCCGCCAATTGGTCTTCACTCTTTGTGTAACATGGCAAGATAACTCCTTCTTCAATCTTCTCACGAACCTTGTGGCAATCAATCTCAATATGCTTGGTTCTTTCATGGAACACCGAGTTAGTGGCAATATGGATCCTGGCTTGGTTATCACAATGCATGGTGATCGGTCCTTCTTACTCAATACCAAAATCTTTAAGAAGAGCTTTGAGCCAAGTCAATTCACTTGTTAGCTTCCTCATAGGTCTATATTCCGCTTCCGCACTTGAGCAAGATACAACCTTTTGCTTCTTTTTTTCCAAGTCACCAAATTTCCTCCAACGAATGTGCAATAACCGGTTGTAGACTTCAGATCTATTCTGTCACCTGCCCAATCCGCATCACAATACCCAACAATCTCAGTGTTACCATTCTTTCCCATCCATATACCTTACTCGGGGCTTCCTTTGAGATATCTAAGTATCCTTTCCACCATCGACCAATGATAAACCGTGGGTTCTTGCATGTGTTGACTCACTTGGTTGACTGCAAAGCATAGGTCTGGCCTTGTAAGGGTGAGATATATCAATTTTCCAACAAGTCTTCTAGACATCCTTAAACTTCTCATTTGATTTCTCTCCCTTTCTATTGAGCTTGTAGCCATCTTCAAGTGGTGTCTTGGCTGGTTTTGAGCCAAGTTTTCCAGTTTCACTTAAGAGATCAAGTGTGTACTTCCTTTGAGAGAGGAACAAGCCATCCGGTGATCTACACACTTCAAGCCCAAGGAAGTACTTCAACTCTCCAAGATCCTTGATATCAAATGTGGTATTGAGGAAGGCCTTGGTGAATTGGATACCTTCTTTTCATCACCAGTAATGATTAGGTCATCCACATACACAAGAACCATGACAAGGCCTTTCTCACTTTTTAGAGTGAACAAGGTGTGATCCGAATGAGATTTCCTGAAGCCATGATTAGTAAGTGTAGAGCTAAGCTTGTGGTACCATGCTCTTGGGTATTGCTTCAATCCATATATAGCCTTCCTTAATCTCAATACTTGGCCGGGTACACAAAGGTCTTTAAGACCGGGTGGAGGTGTCATGTAGACTTCTTGTTAAAGTTCCCCTTGAAGAAATGCATTCTTGACATCCATTTGCTAAGGGTCCCAAGATAAGTTGGTAGCCAAGGATAGAGCTACTCTCACAGTGTGTAGCTTAGCCACCGGAGCAAAAGTGTCTGTGTAATCTTCTCCATATGTTTGGGTGAAACCTCTAGCCATAAAACGTGCCTTGTACCTCTCTATTTAACCATTACTCTTGTACTTGATGGTGAATACCTACTTGGAACTAACCGCCTTCTTTCCTTTTGGAAGATCATCTCCATCCCAAGTGTGATTCCTTTCCATAGCTCCCCTTTCATCCCCAATTGCATCAACCCAAACCTTCTCATCTTTAGCCTCTTCATAAGTCTTGGGAATTCTATTTTTTTCAATCTTCCCAAGGAATGCTTGATGATCAGTAGGCAAAATGGCAATAGAACAAGTAGCTTGAATTGGGTGAGCCACGGCTTCATTGTTGTAATATATCCGATTATCCACCCATTTGAAGGGAAACGTTGGTCTAGTGCTTCTTCTAGGTGGTTGAACTATTTCTTCGACCTCTTCTTCGACCACCTCTTCCACTTCCTCTTGTGGTGTAGGCACATCTTCATCTATACCCAACTCCCCTTGCTCTTGAGCTTGATCTTGGGACGGCTCCCCCTCTTGATCATATTCATGATCTTGTGGTATAGTTGGGATTGATTCTTCTTCATTCCCATTTGCATTTCCTTGCCTTGGTGTTTCATCATTTCTCAAATGATCAAGTAAGAACTTCAAACTTGTAGCTAGATCTGATGGTGACCTTGAAAGATCCTTTAGACCTTCCCAATCCTTCTTATCATAATATCCTTGTCCTTCAATGAACTTGACATCTCTAGACACAAGGAGTCGGTTGTTGATCGGATCAAAGCACTTGTAACCCTTTTGAGTGGTTGAATATCCAAGGAAGATGCATTTGGTACTCTTAGCTTCTAACTTGTTTCTTTGTTCACCTGGTACATGAACAAAGCACACACAACCAAAGACGCGTAAGTGTTCAACAGATAGCTTAGAGTTGTTAAGTACCTCAAATGGTGATATGTCACTACAAGAAAAATGGGTATCCGTAGCGCTCGATATCCGCTATAATAGATAAAAGATAGCGCTTTAACGAACGTTGTATATGCTCCTGTAATAATAAGTTTCACACTTTATATAGCGCTTTTTATAAATACAATAATAACTCTTATCTAATATTGCAATTTAGCGAGTGCAATATATTTATTTTTAATTGCATATATTTTGCGTTATACTTTTTTTTACGTAGCACTATTTTATTGCTATCCTTAGAATTGATAATAGCATTCTTTTAGTGAAAATATACTGCAATATTTTGATATTTTAAATTTAGCTAATTATTTTTTTCATATTAATTTGAAACCTGGAAATCCATATAAAATCTGATAAACCTAATAATATCATTACAACGAGAACACTTAAATCGTATTACAACACCATTCATACGATAATAAACACAAGACTAAGTAAGATAAATATGTTCTAATCAACAAAAGTACTAAACAAGTTCAGATACAACAATTCCATTCCTCTTCATGATTTTAGAGATATGATCGCATATGGCGTTTGTAAACTCTGTTGTGGTGCTATACTTTCCCTTGGCAATTGTATTGATGATGGCGCTCTGGATTTGCTCTGTTTCTTTGTTGCAGCAACATCATCACTGCGCTTAAATTTAATTGCGTCATACAAATCTAGAATGATATTAGAATCTGAGTAATGCTGCTTTGAGGACTAACCTTTCCAGCAATATCAGGTGCAGAGCCGTGAACAACATCTTAGTTGCCTCCTAAATGTCCCAATCGTGGTCAGCTTGGTCATAAGGCTTCTAGATGTTTAGGTTTGCCAATCAGTGTCTCTGATTCTACAATCTCAGCTGCACAACAATCTTCAGCCCCACAAAACTCAAAGGCACATGCTGCAAAATCAGATAATGTGTCTGTCTTCTCAGAAAAGTTTTACAACTGCAAGCAAAAAATTTGAAAAAGTTATCAGTTTGGAGTTCTTATAAACAATTGAATAAATGGCTTCGTCAAAGAAAAAGTTAATAACCTGAGCGGAAAATTCCTTGGACTGTACAAGGAAGTCACAAATGTTTTTCTTAAACTCAGACGGGTTATTTCTTGACTCGTAAAGTCTATTCACAAATTGTGTGACCTATAACTATAGATATTCAATATCAGACACTTGAGAAACAAGATGAAGGATAAGGAGAAATCAACAAGAAACTTTTAATTACCTCTGCTGCAGTCATGTTGGGAATGAAGATCTCAATAGCTTAATGGTGTATTCATGAACAAAGGTAGCATTGTTCGGATACGGATAAGGTACGATTGCACCATCCCATAAAGGTTCCGTCAAAGCACCGCTCTCAACCTGATATTTATAATCAACAAACGTCTAAGTGTATACAGAACATATCCATTTCCAAGCATACTTAAGGCCAATAAGAAGATAAGATGGCAGAGAAAAGACGGTTTTACAAGGCAAAAGAAATGCTGAAGCACCAACACATGCAGCTTAAAGCCAGGCTTATGAAAGATATCAGTCAAAACAGCAAATATTTCTTGCTCGATTTGTATAAAGTATGGCCGGAAGAAAAGATTACAAAACGCAGATTGCTGTCACAACCATAGGCAAATGTTAGACACCAGGAAATAATATATGCCACACAACCACAGAGCTAGTATTGTACAAGTTCAATTTCTAAACTATGGAAGAGTCGCATACCTGATCCTGGGATGTTCCATCGTTGTTTGGGAGTGCAAATCCCTAACGATTTAGCCACAGCCTCTGTGTAAATCCCTAACGATTTCCAAATCGCCACACAATTCTCCGTTACTTTCCCTGAATATTGTTGTCCCGTTAACGGCAGTTTCATCGTCACCTTAATGAATTTCTCAAACATGCCTAATTAAGGGATCTTCTTGTAAGGTAAACACAAGATCAGTTAGATGTATAACAAAAACCACAAAACATGAGAAAGATAACTCAAACCGAAGCAATAAAGGGATAAACAGAAATTAACATAAAAATCAAAGCTAAAGCCCAGGAGATTCGAAGTGGGAAACTCGAGACTCTAACCTGAAAATCGAAAAAATGGTGAAGAACAATTGACCCCCCCCCCCTCCTAAGAAGGCGGGGAAGAGATCAACGGCGACGGCTTCTTCTTTCTCCGATGAGTTTGGCCAGGAGACAGAGGCGAGGAGGTCGAAATCGATGATGTGGAGGCCGTGGAAGCCATGGAAGGACTCGAGGAAGGATTGGTTGAAGGTGAAGTTGGCGAACTGGAGAACGGAAGAGATCTCTGAGAAGGATTTGTGTAGTGGAGATGGGGAGACGGCTACTAGGGTTAGAGCACATATATCGGTGATACTCCATTTGGGGTTTTTAAAAAAGTTTTTTAATATTTTTTTTTTGGAAAAGGTGTGAAAAAAAAAAGAAAAAAAAAGTAAACCAATAACAACGAGACATGTGTCTTGAACAGGGTAAGGATCGGTTCTTAGATAAGCAACTTAAGACACTGGTTCTTAAGTGAGATCCACACATATTATTATTTTATTTCACTTTGCATTAAAAACTGTGTTAAAAACCCCTAAAAACTACCGATGCACGTGGTCTTATAGAGAAAAAGAAAAGAAAATTTTAAGTGTTGTTTTTTTTGGTTTTAGGCTAAAGTATATTTTTTTATGTCTGAAAATTTTAATTCGCGGGCAAATAAATGTTATCCCGCTTAAACATCCTGCTTACGAATAATATAGGGTTAATTTAATGTATGTGCAATCTAAACCGAAATGATTTTAATTAAAAGTAACATTTTTACGCGCTCATAATTTTAATAGCATAAAACTTAAAACCGCTATGTTAATGTGCAATCAATACCTCAATTTCCTGTAGTGTGTCTTTTAGGATTTTTGTCGGAATTCGGTTGATAAGGTAGCATGAAGCTAGAACCGCATCTCCCCAAAAACTCTTTGGCACATTGGTGTGGAACATCATTAATCTTGCCACTTCCATAAGGTGCATATTCTTCCTCTCTGCCACTCCATTTTGTTGTGGTGTGTGAGGACTACTTGTTTGGTGTAGTATGTCATGTTTAGCTAGGTGCTCTTTGAATCTAGCGCTTGTGTATTCTCCTCCATTGTCGGACCTAAACACTTTTATCTTGGCATTGTATTGGTTAGTCACATAGGTTTGAAAGTTGATGAATGCCTCAAACACTCTATCCTTAGATGGTAGTAATGTGGTCCAAGTATACTTTGATTTCTCATCTATAAAGGTCACAAAGTACTTGTTTTTATCCCTAGAAATGCAAGGAGAGGTCCACACATCCGAATGCACCAAATCAAAACAATGCTCATAGATAGTAGAAGATTTAGGAAACACAACTTTGCAATATTTGCCAAGAATACATGCCTCACAACTAATGTGATCAAACGATACATTAGGCAACATTAGTTCAAGTGCTCTTCCATGAAGATAGCCTAGTCTAGCATGCCAAATTGAATCCACATTAGCTACATAACAAGAATTAAAAGATAAAGCATCCCAATTTTGTGGTGGCTCTTCGAGAATATAAAGCTCATCTTTGGATCCACCTTTCCAATATCCTGAAAATGAACATCATTAGGACCAAAAATAGCATAGCAATTAAGGTCGTTAGTAGTTCTCTTAACCGATATTAAGTTGGATTTAAACCTAGGAACATACAACACTTCACTTTTCTTATTAAATAGCTTTAAGTTTCCTTTTCCTTCTATAGGAATTCCATCACCATTAGCAATCTCTACCTTACTCATAGCTGGTTCAATCTTGTCTAGAAACTTAGGATTACTAATCATATGATGAGAAGCACCCGAATCTACAACAAGTTTACTACTAGGTTTATGAGAATAGTGAGTGATACCGGAGTTTTGTGAGGCAAAGGCCTTAAATAAGGTCTCCAAGTCACTCTTCTTCACATACTCATTGGAGGCTGCCATAGCCACTTCCCTTTGAGCTGTGGATGCATTTGCTTGTCTAGACCTATCATCATGAGGAACATTTGCTCTTGGTTTCTTTGAGTTTGGAAACTCGGGTTTGAGATGAGGATGAAGGAGCCAACACTTTTCCTTTGAATGACCACTCTTCTTGCAATGACCACACATCTTTGGGTGCTGCTTTTCTTGCTTGTATTCACCTTTATTGGCTGTTACAAGTTCGGATTTACCACCAAGGAGACATATGGAGCCTTGCTCCTTTTAAACTCTTGAACACAACTCTTCAAGGTTTGGTAGCTTGTCATCTCTTAGGATGTGCTTGATGAGATCATTGTAGCTCGGATTCAAAGCGAGGAGAAGACCAAAGACCATGTCTTGTTCACGCCTCTCATTCAACACCTTTGGATCCACACTCATTGTCCTAAGTATCTTAAGTTCAGACCATAGATTTTGAAGCTTGCCAAGAAGCTTGGTGAACTCCATATCGTCTTGGTGGAGATCAAACACTACAAGAAAAATGGTTATTCTTAGCTCACGATTAATGCTATTATATGTGATTGATAGCGTTTTTGAAATGGCTATGTCTGCCCCAGCTATAATAGATCGGCCATATATGATAGCGTTTTTTCGTCTGTGCTATAATATTGTTCACTATAATAGCGATATTTTTTCTTGCTATTACTGGATATAGTTATGATAGCTTTAGTTTGTGATGCTATATATACATTGTTTTATAGCATTGTTAAATTGCTTTAATAAATATTATATTAAATATATTTATAAACTATAATAAATTAAATTTATATTAGAAATATATATATATATATATATATATATATATATTTGAAATTTTAATTCAAAATATGATTTTCATTAATAATCTAAAAATTTCTTATACAAACATCATAAAAAACACATATCTAAAATTCCTAATATTCTAACATTGTCCATAGTTTCTTGTAGTTTCTTCAGTCTCAAGTTCACTCAAATCTTCTTCTCTTGAATATCCTGGGTCCATATTATTTCACATGAAGTCATGGCCGGTTTTCGAGGGGTTTCTGTTTGATTTTTTGGGGTCTCCATTTATGCCTACAAAAAGAAAAATTATATCTTGAACAAGAATTATTCAACACAAAGTCCAAGCCAAGTAAACACGGAGCAACCAACAACAATCATTACATAATACGAAGTTATTGTATAAATGTTAATCTCAAGACAGACTCACGCAAGCAAAAATCTTCAGAAGGAAGAAGGATCTAATTTCTCCATTTATATAACGCTCTCAAAGCCAAAGCACAAAGCATAACATTTTATATGATACTAAAAATAAGTAGATATACTTCCTAGAACAAAATCGTAACTTGATTATTGGGTGTTGCTCAAAATCAAAGCGAAAGCACATCTAAACAAATTGTAGCAAGCTACTAAAAAGGAAGAAGTTATGGTGAGAATATGAGGCATTTCAAGATTGAATTAATCAAGTGAGAGAGCTAAACCTGACTCTTGTCACCAAATTCACCAAAGAAATTAATCGAAAATGCCTGCAAGAAAAGAGGTGAACAAACATGAAACTAATTTCAGAGAGGTATAATGCTTATGGGAACAGATTCTGAGACTGAGATGATTTTTAGTTTTACCTTGAGAAAAACTGGAGAGAATAATTGTGTGAGGAACAGCCTTGTCTTTTTTTGTTTTCATCTTACATCTACAATGACAAGAGATGGTTTTGTGAATACAAAGCACATGCAATTCCCACACGCATTCTGTGTGAATCTCGGTGTTTTTTAGCTACATACCTTAGTGTTATCTTTTGTAGCTTTACCATTAGCCAACAAATCAGAATCCTATGATAAACACACAATAAAGTCAAAACCACAAAAGTATTTATTTAAAATGTGAGAACGAGTGTGAAGAAAGGCGAAACCCAACCAGTTCTGCTTCGACGTCAGCCAACTCTTCTGAACCCCTGCCACCAAAAGTAGAATCAGATAACCTGAAATTTCATCCTCATGACATCAAAATCGCATGAAGCAAACAATTATTCTCCTCCTTGTTTAAAACCGTCCCACAAAGACCATAGCCCGAAACCAAAGAACAACAAATTTGTTATGTGATGATTCTATTTCCGAGATATCTGCAAGTGAGGGTTTGAACCAGCATTTAGTAAAAATATTCTTCACTCAACAATCTGAGTTCAAGCAAAAACCATTACAAAAGTAACAAAACAAACATACCAGATTTGGAGCAGCCCATCCAATAGTAGCAAAGAGGATAGTCATAACCTAAGAACTAGCAAAGAAATGAGTTTCCAAAATCGGGAAGAAAGGTCAGTGAACGCAAATAGTCAAAAGGAATCAGGAAAGCTTACAATAAGCATTCCGGGTGAATCTCCAATGTCATCACAAATCGCAAGCTTTATAGCAGTTGATTGATCATCATTACGCATAGGAAGCATTCCGGGTGAATCTTATAGATCAAGATCTTTCCCAAGCTTCACCCATCTATTTAACAGTAAGATAAAGAGAAACGATCAGTGACAAAGATTAAAACATGAATCTTGAATGTGTCTGAGTAAAAAAGGAAGCTTTAAATGAACATCTTAGATTATTATCAATCGTTGACCAATCTGAAAGATGAACATCTTATCCTTTATTTCCAGAATCAAATTCTGAGTCTTGCATCCAAGAATCATCGTACTATTTTGAAGAATAAAACCAATCACCTTTACAAAAGCGCCTTTAGGATTCTGGTTCTCTTCTCACCACCGAATCCACATGGTTCCCTTGTAAAAGCAACAAAACGATTTCAATGAAAACAAAATCGAGAGGCAAAATCGATTGGGTCACAGAATTCGCTTCAACTCGGATCCAAAAGGTCCAGAGATGAGAGATGGATTGTGTGTAACCTTGTTTGTGACCGGCGCCTTTGTCCACGGTGTGACACTGAGCACACTTAGTCCTGAAGATCTTCTCACCGGCCTTGGAGTTTCCTGGTGGTGCTTCATCAAATGACGCCATTCTCGCCTGAGAACAGGAGAGCCAGAGGAAGGATGGGGAGAGGCGGAGGAAGGCGGAGGAAGGTGGTGGAATCAACACCGTTGTGGTCGTGGTGATGGCTGAGAGAGAGAGAGAGAGAGAGAGAGAGAGAGAGAGAGAGAGAGAGAGGAAAAGCAATATCAAAAGAGAAAAAAGGAGAACTTGGAAGATTTTTTTTGTTTAACATATGTAGAGTTTGAAAGATATCAAGTCAGATAAAAAAAATTGAGGAATAGAAGAGGGAAACTTCGGCGCTCTAACAAAATTTTCGTAAGTATTGGCGGATCGGGCTATTTTTGTTTCCCGCTTATTAATTCACTATCTTAGCAATATAACAATGCTATTAAAAATAAAATAAATCTAAAATTTATCTTTAATAGCAGTATGATAAATCGTGCTATTATATTATGCTATTAATAAGCATAATTTTTGTAGTGTCATTGATAGCCTTTTTGACTTCAAAGATCCGACTTAAGTTACATGTATTACCATACACACATTTGAGAGTTTCCCATAGATCCTTTGGAGTCTTGCAATAATAGTAGGCTTCCAAGATGGTCGGATATAGGGATGATTGGAGAAGAATAAGAACTGCTTGTTGATCTCCTTCCCACTTCTCCTCTTCTTCTTTGATAGCTATTTCTTTCTCCTCTTCAATTAGAGCCTTTCTCCTTTTCTTGATGGATTTCTTTGGATATTCACTTGAAAGGACATGCTTCCAAAGTCTTCTTCCGCCTAAAGCGGTTTGAGTGGTGCTAGACCACAAAGATAGTTGTTTCCTTTGATAATAGCAGGATCAACCAAAGGTTTTGAGCTCTTAGTGGTAAGAACACAAGAACTCATAGTTCTAGCTTAAAGAAACTTTGAAATTTCGTTTAGGAATTTCGTCGAACACTTTGTGGGCGTCTTGTAAGAAACTGAGATTTGTGAAGATTTTGGAGTAAAAAAAGAGAAATCAAAGAGAGAATAGAAGAGTTAAGATCAATGCTCTGATACCATGTAAGATTTTAAGAGGATAATGCGGAATGATAGAGAGAATGGAGCTAGAATAGAGAGAATAGAGAGAATAATTCTCCAAGAGTGTATTTTATTCTATTCCATTTACAACATTATTATAGGGGTTTACAAGTTGATAGAAGAGAGAGAAAGTAGCCCCAACGGTCATATAATTCGAATTGAGCCGTTGAGTACAACTGTATGGAGATGTACTGGTTGTACTCTGAAGTCTGGAGATCAGGTTCTGAAGTCTGGCTCAGTACATCGATGCTGACATCGTCGATGATACATAGTCCAGACTTTACATTGTTTTTCCAGACTTCAGACTGTTCACCAGACTTCACTCTGCTTCACCAGAATTCACTCTACTAGATAACCTTGGTCAATACTTCTGACCACTAATGTGTCTGTATACATAATTTGGTCATCGATGTAGTTATGTAAGAATAATGTGTCCGTCTACAGCTCTATTAAAAGATTGGAGCACTAGACTGCCAAATACACAGAATTGAAATTGCTTAAATATAGAATCAGAGACCATCAAGTGGGAACCTCACTGTTCGGTGGATGTTTTTCATTTCTTTATTGGTTTGACAGAGGAAATTGTCAGCTCAAGAACTTCAAGAGCTGGTGAAAGGAGCTGATTAAATCAATGTCTTTGAGATCATGGTCGGAGAGAAACTCGTCGCAAATATGAGGTCTCTTGACACCCTTATTGGTATGTTTCTCTGGTTTTATTGCTATTTAGTGCTTTTTCTAACTTTATTCAATTTCTTCTTGTCTTCTAATGGTGAAAATCCTCTGAAGCTTTTTACTGATGTTTCGTTTCTATTATCTACTAAACTACTTGCTGGCTTGTTGGAGCTGGACAATGCAGGAATGGTGATTCACAAGCTTTTTATTGATATCTCGTTAGTTGCTCTGTTGTTTGTTAATGATTCATTTAATCATTTACACTTCAATCTGCTTAATATCAGGTGTGCTTTATGGGAATTAGATGCAGTGTAGCTTAGTTGTTGCAGTCGGGCTGGGTAGCTTATGGTTGTGAATCAGGTTTTAGTAAGACAGGTTGCCAAGTCCCACCTGAAGGTCCCAAGCTATGTGTCAACAACAATCAGGTTTTAGTAAGACAGGTTGTCACTATGGTGATCTCTTCTCTGTAACACACCGCTATGCAGACATACAAAATTGCACCTTCGATTATCATGCTGCTGCGCAAGAAGCTATAGCTAAAGCAAAACCGGTTGTGAAGGCCGAGAAGCTTGGCAAAATCTGAAACTCTGTTTCAAGACACGCCAATGTTTACTTCTTCCTGTCTGTGTCTGGTTCAAGGTGTCTCATGTTAATAAAGGTTTTTATATATGGTCGAAGAACAAAAGCGTGTGTTGATCTTTAGCTTCTTCCATTTCTCTGTGCAATATTTGTTGTGTGAAACTTTCTATTATTTGTGGTTGCAACCAGAGAAAGGTGCTCTTACAAAATTATGCTTTGATGTGTTTCTCTTTATTATTTATAAACACTATTTTTTGTTTATGTTTCCTCATTTGGGTTTAGATCATAATTGTAACGCCCCTTTCCCATTATCTGCTGACCGTCGAGCTGACCGGCCAACAATCAAACAAGAACAGGACCGATCGAATCCGAGCAAGCCAAACAGGAAAGGTTTGTCACAAGACGAAGCCAGAGACAGATCGGTTTGAGACAAATGCTCGCACTAACCCGTCTTTGACCTCGCTATCCTCACTTCCATAGTACAAAGCTTTACAACTTGTACCATTTTCGTGAGTTGTGTCGGTTCAGACTAAACACAATATCAGGGAAGCATATTCATTTCTGAGTAATCAAACGTCAAGCACAACGTTTAATAATTTTTACAAACAATTTGCCATCAATTAGTACAACCCACAATTCTCGATACAAAAATGGCGCCTAAGCCGAATTGAGAGAAAACCCAAAATCATCGATTCAAAACACTGCCACAAGTAATCCTGAAACTACACCGAGGATCACCCGCGTCCGTCACTGCTAAACCTGAAAAACTCAAAAAGAGTCTAATGAGCGATCTAAGATCACCCAGCGAGTCGTCTCCCCACTACGACTTCTATTTTATCTATCATCTATAGATTCCCGTTCCCAAAATCCCGAAATAACAATCAATATAATAAACGGTCGATCACGAACTACCACGTCGTGTCAAACCCACATCACACAAGCACTTGCCAAAAGAAAGAGAAAGGGACTAAAGGAAATTGGAAGCACTGCGGCACATGCTTTCGATTGAAACTCGATCTATCTATCGCGCAATTCCAACCACACCAACACAGCACTGGGCCCTTACGATCTCGGTAATTTCCACGGGTTTCCACCGTTACCGACATGGTAACTAACCCACGACTCCTAGACGTAAACACGAAGTCTCAGGACCTAGGTCACTGTTCTCAGCCCGTCGATACGCAGTGACTCGGGCTACCCCACGGTAACCTAAGTTTCCATGTGATTCGGCCCTAGGACATGACCCCGTATTCTCCGAATCACACACCTACCGGCGTCACCCAGTAGGTTAATACCATAACCAGCACCACTGCCTGAAGGCACGTGTCCGATCAGGTAACTACTCGAGGATCCAATCGAGTTGGAAGTACCGGAACGTAACCAAACACCTATACTTGCGGGATCTAGCGCACCTTAGAGTCCTAGTGCAGAAAAGTAAACACGCAGACTCGCTTGGACTCTAGCAATCATACTCAATCAATACTCAACAACAATCCAACACCGCATCCCGCAATTCTACCCACACACACCAACACCACCGCTCTGACTTGGCACCGTACCGAGTCAGCAACTACAACTTAACCGGTCCCGTGACCAAGTTAAGTTTCCACACGGATTGCTCGGCCCAACACCGAGACAATCTAACAGGCCTGCATAGAAAGCTCAATAGCAATAACCACACAACCACGCAATAGCACAAACATCACACCACCAGGCCTATTAGGATTTCTAAGATCTTTTAACCAATTCACATCCGTTACCTCGGATTAGCGGATTGCTAATCCGTAGACGGCTCACATTTCATTAACGTCCGCTACCTTGGATTAGCGGATTGCTAATCCGTAGACGTCTCACCAATCACATAACTTTCCAATTTCTTAACCTTTTCGGAGTATCTTTTACTAAATCCCTGGTTCATCTGTTTAGAGCTAGTAGCTTACTAAACTCCACGACGTCTCATCTTTCCTTTGCTTAATTCATTTCTTTTCTTTAACTCTCGTTAGACTAATCCCCGATATCAATCCATACACCGTACGTTCGTTAGGTTTAATTCCATATTTTAACACCGTCTTAATTCTCGTACTTAGATTCATTCGATACCGTCCTTTCAATACGTATACATGCATATATGGCCCTATCATGCCACGACTATATGTATGCATCAATCAACGGTTCTAACAAACTAACGGCACACAACCAGGTTTAATCCGTTTAATTCTCACGATCCTAAGATGCGTCTTAAACCCTAACCGGTTTTTCGTTAATCCAACCATTCAGTTCTCAAACACAATTAAATCACATCCGGCTATGCAAACCCTAATTCTACGGTTTCCCATTTCTCGATCTACATGCATCTAACTACGGTGTTTGAGCCGACTCACACTGATTTCGGTCGGAATGGCGGATCGGATGCGGATACGAACCCTGAGACCCCGAACTGAGACCCGAACCTCCCGAATACCCGAATACGAACTCCAAGGCTTCCCGAACTCCCGTACACAAACCGCAAATGCAAACCGGCCGGGGTCGACGCGTTGACCACGACGATGACTTTGACCGTTGAACTTTGACTTTGACTTTGACTTTGACTTTGACCAATCTTGAACCGGTTGACCACTCTGAACCAACTAAACCAATGCAATCGAATCGACCTTCTGAACCGGTTTCCAATTGAACCGGTTAGGTTAAACCGGTTTGAGTCAACCATTGACCGGGTTGACCGGTTAACCTAAACCGACTCAAATCAAACCAAACAAACTTCATTTCAATCCCAACCCAATGCTAAACCAACACCAGTGAACCGGCGGAAGAGAGAGACGGCGGTGGAAGACTTCCGGTGGCTTTTCCGGCGTTGACCAGCGGTGGTCTGGCATTGACTGGCCGGTTCACCCCTTTTTCCGGCGACTCATACGACAATCCACCCATCAAACTGACCGCAAGGAAGAGATTTGGCCATTGGTAGCTTCAAAAGGCCGATATCTGGTGAAGGAAGAGAGAGAACCAAAGAAACCCTAGACATGGTGGATCTCCGTTGACGGCGGTGATGGCTGGCTGGCAGGCGGTTGTAGAGGAGGGATAGAGGAAGCTACTGGGCTTTGCAGAAGTGAATTTGGGATTATAATGAAGAAGTTATGGGATTTCTTGTGTTGGGAGGTATGAAAAACACTTTGAAGATGTTCTTGAGTTCTCTTGAATATTCAAACGTTCCAGGGTTTTTCTGGATAAATTCTATGAGTCTGATGAATATAGAGAGATGAGAGAGAGCTCGTGGTGAGAGGGTTAGAGAGAGATTTTTGGGAGCAAAAATGAGAGTAGTTTGAAAAAATAATCCTTTGATTCATGAACATACCCATGTAAGTGCATGCACCCAAGAGATGTGGCGCCTCCAGGGGTGAGACACCTGTCCATTCAGAGCTTATTTTGTACCAAAAAACCCTTCCCAAACCGAACTAGACCATTCCTTAACCCACTTTATCCGTTGCTTCGTTTTCTTTGGTTTCGCGGTTATTGTTTTAATAAATCCTGAATGATTTTTATAAATCCCAAAACTTCCATACACTGATTCTACCTGATTTTAGATGAATTTAGAAACTTGAATCATCTCATTTGGAGTTTCCTAGCTCCGGTTATGAATTTCTGAAGTTTTCTCGGTTTTCTCGGTTTTCACTCCGATAAGCCGAAAAACTCGTTTCTGCTCCGTTTCTTCCAATTCTGGTCTTGTAAATGTTCTTTATGTTTTAAAATAATAAAATTTGGGCCGTCTCGTCTTCCGTCTCAAACTTTGGCGAAATTACATTTTGCCCTGGGTTTAGCAAAATTACAATTTTACCCCTGTTGACTTTTCTTCTGTCCGTTGACCATATTTTTGAATATAGGGTATTACATTCTTCCCTACTTACAGGAATTCGCTAACAGACTTTGAATCGGCACCAAAATCCGCAAGTCGCTTCACCACGTCCCTTTACTGTTCCTTTTTCATAAACCAACATCTCGTTACTTGACCTTTGACACTCAGAATCAATTTCCCGTACCCTCTGGCGGTTTGCTATCTCATTCCAACCTTTCCATTGTCTCCTGTACTGCTCACTCAGTTACCACTTCATTACTCAATTCCTAATCTTGACGACACTCCTTCATTTGCTCTTTACTCTTCCCACTTTATTATTGCTTCGTTTCTCGATTTTCGGTCCCGCTTTACTGTGGCACTTCTCGCTTTAACTGATCTTCCTTGAACCTCGATCTTACACAAACATTTACTTTTCTCTGATTCTCACTTTTGACTTCCCCACTTCGGTT
This sequence comes from Orychophragmus violaceus, assembly GCA_030180135.1. Taxonomy (NCBI): domain Eukaryota; kingdom Viridiplantae; phylum Streptophyta; class Magnoliopsida; order Brassicales; family Brassicaceae; genus Orychophragmus; species Orychophragmus violaceus. Next base: position 59,449,598 of record CM058234.1, on the reverse strand, counting down.
CAACTTCCACGTCCTTCCTGTCACTGGTGCTCAAACGGACTGTCCCGAGTCATTTGGATTGTCAGTATCAAATCAGAGTCCGATGAACATGATTAGGCTTTATAAGGATGACACTCATCTTGCCTTATGACTAATCGAGATATTGAGACAAAAGGATTATGAATACAGAGATTCCAGTACAAGTGGGAGATTGTTGGAATTATGTCCAGTGATCTCTGTACTGTCTCTAGAAAGTAAGAGTATGTCAAATGATCAGACATAACTCATATAATACTGGGGGTCATGATGGCTTGCTAGAGTCCGCTCATGATCTATAAGTCTTGGATTTATTGCCTTTATTATATGATCCCATATGGGTCACACGCCTAAGCTAACAGGAAACTATTAGGGAACGGTTCAGAAGAAGTACGGTAAAAGTGCCAGGCATTTACTGTACTTAGAGAGATTAAAGGGCCTGATTAAATCTAAGGGATTTAATCAAATTGGGACTTGGGCCCAAAAAGCCCAAAAGGAACTAGACATAAGTTTTATGATTAAAACTTAACCTAGCCACTTTTTCTCCCAAAAAAACTCTTATGCGCCTCCTCTCTCTCTCTCTCTGCGCCTCCCTCTCTGTGGTCTAGCAGCCTTCTTCCTGTTGGTGTGCGTGTGTGAACCTCTGGAGGAGCTGTCCCTTGGCGGTTCTGCTGATCTCTGACAATACCTCTCTAATCCGCTGCATAAACAAGGTATTAGGTGAGATCTCTTTATGTTTCTGCAAGAGAACCTAGATCCAATATGTTTAGGTGAGTTTAATCTGAGAATTAAACCAGGACAAACACTAAACAATCCATCAGTGGTATCAGAGCCATTGGTTCTATTAGGGTTTCTTGTTAGAATCATGTTTAGGTTGTTTAGAAGTGTTTGAATCAATCTATGATAAGAAAACACTTAAGAAACAAAAGAATTAAAACCTATAAAAACCCTAAACGAAATCGCATGAACCAATCTATATTGAATTGGTATGCGTCGGAGTGTGATCGTCGAAGGATCGCACGTCCGGATCGGAATGACGCACGGACCGATCGTGGATCGTGTTGCGTGGTCGTACCGGTCAGTGGTGAGGCGCGAGAGATGGGCTGATCCGCAATGAGGATCGCATGGACGCGATCGCGTCATGCTCTCGTCCCGCTCTCGTCCCGCTCTCGTCTTGATCGCACGACCCGAGCTCGCCTATCGCGTCCCGTCCCGTCCTGCATAGCGTGAAGCTTGGTCACGATCGTGATCGGTTCACGTAACCAATTGGTTCGGTTTAAAATTTATTAAAACTTGATCGTCACGGTTTAATAATTACAGACTAAATAAAATTTATTAGATCTGGTTAAACCGTGATAAGAAATACAATGTCGTAAATAAATTGGATTTAGTGCCTAAACCAGTGGTTTTCTAATTTGATTTGGTTGGAGCAAATAAATTGAGAAGATCCGGTTTAGTAAATAACCGGTTAACAATTGTGGTTATCGTAGTAATTAATCTTGGTTAGACCAATTTTAATGAACCAGACCGGTTATGTCATTTAATTGGGCAATTGGGTTATGTCTTGGACATAGACCAATTCTTGGGCCTTGGGCCAAGAAGTTAAAACAATTGGGCCAGTTATTTGAGTCTTTTCTTCAGATTTAATTTAAAATCTATTTAATAATTAAAATTTGATTTTAAAATTAATCAGTTTCCAAATTTTCAAATTAGAAAGTTTCTTAGAATAGAAGTTTCTAGATTTGCATGTTTTGGATATTTAGGAAATTTCTATAGTTAGAAAGTTTCCAATTTTAGGAAGTTTCCAATTATAAAAGTTTCCAAAAACAGTAGGTTTCCAAAAATGGAAAGTTTCCAAAAATAGTAATCTTCTATTTTGGAATGAAATTTTAAGAAAAACCTATAAACCTCAAATAATATCAAGCGTTGGATGTCTTGTCCAGTCTATGTCAGCTGTTGAAACCCATTCAATCGTACACATGGCCTTACAGTGTGAGGGTGTCTATCTTTTGCGTGGGTAAGACAGTTTGTGATTCATTAATGTCATTGGGAGTCCCAGACATTAGTGATTACATGACTGTATAGTCTGGTTTTCTTGACTAGGCCATCGGGAGTCCCGGGCCTTGAGACATCAGAGTGGATTGGGCCTCGGGCCCAGATTCACAACCAAGAGTTATATCACGGATATAATTAGCCGAAATAGGGCTTACCGATATAAGCTAAGGTTGGGTGACGGCCAGTGGCCCACTTTGATCTTAGTTATATGTGGATCTTGGAATCATTATATTCTTTTGAGGGTAACTAATGTTATTGAATATAATGCGAGTTTACTCATATTGAACATATAAACTAAAATCCTTTTTATCTTAAATTTCAGCAATGACTACAACAAGCACACAAAACACATTCTCAATCCGGTCTGTTCTCGACAAGGAGAAGCTGACTGGAACGAAATTCCTGACGTGGTCAAGGAACTTGAGGCTGGTCCTCAAGCAGGAGAAGAAGGAATATGTCCTTCGTGATCCCCTCCCCGAGAGGCCTCCTAACAATGCCGCCAGGAATCTGCATAATGCTTGGGAAAAGCATTCGTCAGATGAAAATGATGTCTATTGCCTGATGTTGGCGACCATGACTCCTGAGCTGCAAATGCAGTTCGAGAGTGTGCTGTCGCCCATCGAGATAATGGCAAGCCTGAAATCGCTTTTTCAGGAGCAGGCAAGGACTGAGAGGTTCCAGACAGTTAAGAACCTCTTAGACTGTAAGATGGCTGCAAATGCGGCAGTGAGTCCTCATGTCTTGAAGATGATGGGTTATCTCGATCATCTTCAGAAACTCGACTGCCCTATCAGCCAGGAACTTGCCTGCGACATCGTTCTGCAGTCTTTACCTGCAAGCTATGATCAGTTCATCCTGAACTTCAATATGCATGGCTTGAGTAAGACATTGCCTGAGCTTCACGGAATGCTCAAGACTGCAGAGCCCAACTTGAGGAAAGCCAAGGACCCCAATGTGCTTATGGTGCAAAAGGGCAAGGGCTTTAAGAAATCCTCTGCCAAGGACAAGGGAAAGGCTAAGGCTGTTCAAGTCTCGGACAAGGACACGCCAAAGCCCAAGCCCAAGTCCAAGGCTGGGCCTACTGACATCTGCAGGTTCTGCAAAGAACCAGGGCATTGGAGGAGAGAATGTAAGAAATTCCTGGAAGGTCTAAAGGAATTGAAGAAGAAGACTCTGGAGACTTCTTCATCAGGTATTTTTGTTATAGAAGTTAATACAACTACTTCTGATAATACCTCATGGGTTATGGATACTGGTTGTGGGGCTCATATTTGTACTAATATGCAGGCACTCAGCAACAGTAGGAGGCTGAAGCAAGGACAAGTGGAGCTACGAGTTGGGAATGGAGCGAAAGTTCCTGCACTAGCTGTAGGCACATACTTGTTGTCTTTACCTTCGGGATTGGTTTTAGAACTCAATAATTGTTATTTTGTACCTGCGATAAGCAGAAATATTATTTCAATTTCATTGTTGGATTTGGAAGGTTATGATTTTTCAGTTAAGAATAAATTATGTTCCTTCAATCGCAACAATTTGTTATATGGTTGTGCCCCTCTTACGAATGGGCTTTACATACTTGATCAATCCGCGCCAATTTATAACATTAATACCAAACGGTTCAAACCTAATGATGAGAACCGAACGTTTCTATGGCATTGTCGTTTAGGGCACATCAGTGAGAAACGCATTAAGAGGCTCCATTCGAATGGACTTCTTGGCTCATTTGACTTTGAGTCATGTGAGAAATGTGAATCCTGTCTGATGGGCAAAATGACGCGGGCCCCCTTTAATAAACCCAACGAGAGGGCCAGTGACTTATTGGGCCTGATACACACTGATGTGTGTGGCCCAATGTCCACAAATGCAAGAGGAAACTATCAGTACTTCATTACCTTCACTGATGATTTCAGCAGGTATGGATATGTTTATTTAATGAAACATAAGTCTGAATCGTTTGAGAAATTCAGAGAATTCCAAAATGAAGTACAGAACCAACTTGGCAAAAGCATTAAAGCTCTTCGGTCCGACCGAGGAGGAGAATACTTGAGCCAAGAGTTCAATGATCATCTGAGAGAGTGTGGGATAGTTTCCCAACTCACTCCTCCTGGAACACCTCAATGGAATGGTGTGTCTGAGAGGAGGAATCGGACCTTATTGGATATGGTTCGGTCTATGATGAGTCACACAGACCTTCCAATATCCCTTTGGGGATATGCTCTGCTAACAGCAGTGTTCACTCTAAATAGAGCGCCATCAAAAGCAGTAGCTAAGACACCATATGAATTATGGACTGGGGAAGCTCCAGTGCTGTCTTATCTTAGAATTTGGGGTTGTGAAGCCTATGTCAAGAGATTAATCTCTGACAAGCTTACACCAAAATCTGATAAATGCTAATTCATTGGTTATCCGAAGGAGACCAAGGCTTATTACTTCTACCTACGGTCCGAGAACAAGATTTTTGTTGCCCGGGATTGTAATTTTCTTGAGAGGGAGTTTCTCTCTAAGAAAAACAGTGGGAGTAAGGTACTGCTTGAAGAGATTCAAGATGAACAGGATACTGCTCAACCTAATGAGGAAGAGCAGCAGGAGGACCTACAAGAAATTGTAGAGCCTGAACCTGTGGTACCTGAAGTTCGAAGATCCGGGAGGATCCGTCACGAACCCGAGAGATATCAAGGATTCCTCGTGACTAACTGTCATGATCTTCTGATCATTGATGGTGATGAACCATCGAACTTCAATCAAGCCATGATGGGCCCAGATTCCTCTAAGTGGCGAAAGGCCACTGATTCCGAAATGGACTTCATGTCGGTCAACCAAGTGTTTTCGTTGGTTGACTTACCCGCTGGTGTAAAAGCCATCGAGTGCAAATGGATCTTCAAGAAGAAGATTGACGTGGATGGAAATGTCCAGATTTATAAAGCCAGGTTGGTGGCAAAAGGTTTCAGGCAAGTTCACGGTGTGGATTATGATGAAACCTATTCTCCAGTGGCTATGATGAAATCTATTCGGATTCTACTAGCAACTGCAGCTTTTCATGATTATGAAATTTGGCAGATGGACGTGAAAACCGCCTTCCTGAATGGAATTCTGGAAGAGGATGTGTATATGACACAACCTGACGGTTACATAGATCCAAAGAATGCTGGGAAAGTATGCAAGCTTCATAAATCCATTTATGGATTGAAGCAAGCATCGAGGAGCTGGAATCTTCGTTTTGATGAAGCGATCAAGCAATTTGACTTCATCAGAAACGAAGAAGAACAATGCGTGTATAAGAAGACTAGTGGGAGCAAGATAGTATTTCTTATTCTGTATGTCGATGACATACTGCTTTTCGGAAACGACGTACCAATGCTGCGGTCGGTAAAGGACTGGCTTGGAAGTTGTTTTTCCATGAAAGACATGGGTGAAGCCGCATACGTTCTTGGAATCCGGATCTACCGGGATAGATCTAAAAGGCTGATAGGCTTGTGTCAAGATTCATACATTGACAAAGTCCTGCATAGATTCAGCATGGCAGATTCCAAGAAGGGCTTCACACCAATGGTACATGGCACAACGCTAAGCAAGAAGCAGAGCCCAACGACGGCTGCTGAGATTGAGCGCATGAAGAATATTCCTTATGCATCTGCAATAGGATCTGTCATGTATGCCATGATCTGTACTCGTCCTGATGTTGCTTATGCATTGAGCATGACGAGTAGATACCAGTCAAATCCAGGTGAAAACCACTGGATTGCCGTCAAGAATATCCTGAAGTATCTGAGACATACTAAGGATAAGTTCTTGGTGTACGGTGGAAGTGATGTGCTTGAAGTCAGTGGATTCACGGACGCAAGTTTCCAGACAGACCAAGATGATTTCCGGTCACAGTCCGGTTATATCTTTTGTCTGAATGGCGGTGCAATCAGTTGGAGAAGCTCCAAGCAAGACACCGTTGCTGATTCCACTACAGAAGCTGAATATGTCGCCGCCTCAGAAGCAGCGAAGGAAGCTGTTTGGATACAAAAGTTCATTATTGAACTAGGTGTGATACCGAATGCAGCTGAGCCTCTGGCACTGTTTTGTGATAACAATGGTGCTATAGCTCAGGCAAAGGAACCAAGATCACACCAGAAATCCAAGCATATACTAAGAAGATTTCACTTGATACGTGATATCATTAATAGAAAGGAAGTCAAGATCAGCCGAGTTCCGACAGATGATAATGTCGCTGATCCGTTGACAAAGCCACTCCCAAGGCCTAAGCTCGAGTACCTGACTGAAGCTGTAGGCATTAGAGACATTGAAATGTAATCTAAATTTGAGTGGGAGTTTGAGGGCTTTATTTAGTTATTGATATGTTCTTGTAAAACATTTAAGATGTTTAATAAAATTATTTTTCAAGATTATTTTAACTGTGATGAAATAATCGTTCCAAAATGATATAAACCATTTTATAGGTCATCGAAGTAAGTGACTTGATCTTGAGTCATGAAAGTCATTTAGCTTGATCATGAGACCCTATATTTGATAGATGGCTTATATCATCATGTCCCTAGTCGAAGGTTGTTTGAAATTGGAACACCAACAACCGCGTGAGACTAGATTGGTATGTGACTTATGACAAAGTCTCAGGATGTCATAGATGCACGGCATCAAAGTCAGTACATAGGTGTATGTTGGGGTACATACGACCGGACATGACCCGCTTATAAGAACTCTTCAGGATATTTATATCTGTGTCATAAGAGATTCTTACTACGACTATAGAGTATAGTCCTTAGACCTGAGTTCGCATGCATGTGACTGCACATCATTTGATGCGCTTTGATCATTGTCTAATGCTGTCGTTAAGCGATAGTTATAAGGACCTTGTTTGGGTGTATTATGAAATGAGTAGTTTACAGTGATGGAACAAGACGGGATTTGTCCCTCCAATATAAATGGAGTGAATATCTCTAGGCCAATCGGAGATTTGAATACTGGAAAATGCATGGCCATGCTCAAACGGACTGTCCCGAGTCGTTTGGATTGTCAGTATCAAATCAGAGTCCGATGAACATGATTAGGCTTTATAAGGATGACACTCATCTTGCCTTATGACTAATCGAGATATTGAGACAAAAGGATTATGAATACAGAGATTCCAGTACAAGTGGGAGATTGTTGGAATTATGTCCAGTGATCTCTGTACTGTCTCTAGAAAGTAAGAGTATGTCAAATGATCAGACATAAGTCATATAATACTGGGGGTCATGATGGCTTGCTAGAGTCCGCTCATGATCTATAAGTCTTGGATTTATTGCCTTTATTATATGATCCCATATGGGTCACACGCCTAAGCTAACAGGAAACTATGAGGGAACGGTTCAGCAGAAGTACGGTAAAAGTGCCAGGCATTTACTGTACTTAGAGAGATTAAAGGGCCTGATTAAATCTAAGGGATTTAATCAAATTGGGACTTGGGCCCAAAAAGCCCAAAAGGAACTAGACATAAGTTTTATGATTAAAACTTAACCTAGCCACTTTTTCTCCCAAAAAACTCTTCTGCGCCTCCTCTCTCTCTCTCTGCGCCTCCCTCTCTGTGGTCTAGCAGCCTTCTTCCTGTTGGTGTGCGTGTGTGAACCTCTGGAGGAGCTGTCCCTTGGCGGTTCTGCTGATCTCTGACAATACCTCTCTAATCCGCTGCATAAACAAGGTATTAGGTGAGATCTCTTTATGTTTCTGCAAGAGAACCTAGATCCAATATGTTTAGGTGAGTTTAATCTGAGAATTAAACCAGGACAAACACTAAACAATCCATCAACTGGTTTGTCTCCCTGAGATATTCTTCAAGAATATGTATTTCTAACCTGACGTCTTGATGGCTCCAACTCCATCTGTACTAATAACCCCACTCTGATCCCGCTACTGGCTCTTCCTTCCTGAACGCTACCCAAGAATTTCGATTTCTGAATTCGACTTTGCTACACCTCCATTCCAATTACACCGATCGCTTCACTTTGGTTTCCACACTGTCGCTGACGTTACCTCAAATCTTTTCGCTAACTCCTCATACCAACAGCTTCGTTCTTCCGGTTGCCTTGCACTGATACATTTTCCACTGTCGATTCATACCAACTGCTTTACCTTCCGGGTCAACTTGTCTCACGGCTCCTTTACACTCCATCTCGCTTTCGGGTTCGGGTTCGGTCTCGTATTCGTATTGCATTGTCCCTTCCGTCCTACATTAAACACAACAACTTTCACTGGAGCGGTGAAATTCAAACCAATCCATCCCCGATATCACATCCTTATAGAGATATAGTTAGTTAATCATGTACCCAACGATTACCCATGATTAAGTAACGATATTCTATAATTCCGCTCTTCTCGTGAATTGACGGTCGAACACAACCATTCTCGAGTTAGCTCAATACCTTAACCGAAAAAGGTTCTAACACTTTTTACTTCTAACAACTCAACGATTGCGATAAAATTTAAACTGCTCAAGCTAACAAAACACAACTAGCAATCAAATGGCTCACCACTATCATCAACGATCCTCAGATGCTATGCATGCGATAAAACAAAACTAGCACCCTAACAGCGCTACACCAACGAACGAAACACAACCCTACTTATCCAATGCACCACTCAAGCATTAGATAAAGCATGCAAGCCATAAATACAAAAGCAAGCAATTACCACACACAACCACGCAATCACAAGATCGCTCCGGATATGTCTTCAGACTGGGTTTAGGTTATGATGAACGGTCGTCAGTTCCGCTCATCATCAGGCTTCACATGGTAATTCATTTGCATCCCAAAACCATCACATGCATGCAAACAATTACTACGCAAGTCATAATGATAAGTTGAACATTCTGCGTCACATATATACAAAAACGACATAACACATGTTTCGAGGTTTTTAATACATAGATAAAATAGAAATACAACAAGACGTCCGTCATCATCACCATAACCCCCCCCCCCCCCCAAACTGTACCATCATACCCTGGAGATGTCAGAAATGACACGCGAAGATCGCCGATCTAGATACACAGAAAAACAACATAGTTAGTGCCCACACTTACATGGCCTATCTATCCTAGTCCTAACAGCCCCAACACGACCGGAATGCCCAACACAAGCGGCATCGCGGCTCGCGGTGGTAACCACTGAATCACTAGCACCTCTAACTGTGGCGGTAATGGTGGCAATCCACTGTCCGCGTATCCCAGGTAACCCATCATCCCTGCGAACAAGTCTGAGGTACCCGCATCGTCCTGTAAGCTGGAGGTAATGGATCCGGAAACGGTCTCCAATCTATGGCGGCTGCTCTCGCTCCCTTTTACACTCGCGGAAGAACCGGTGGTCGCTCAGATATCCGGGAACCCTGTGACTGTCCAGGATGTGCTCTCAGACTCACCTGATGCTGTTTTAACTGAGCCTGATATTGTACTGCACTCATCCGACAATGACTCTTACTGCTCGCTGAAATCTCACACTATGCACACACATGCACACACCCACGCACAATCTGTCCAGGGACACTCTGCTGCTGGCTGCAAACAAAGACACAGAAAAACAATAGTACAGATAATACAAATTCCTACGTCATCCCAACCCCGAATTTACAGACGCGGCTCGGTTTCCTACTGGATGCTTGGGTAAGACACCATTTTGACTCGATAAAACACAGAAAACACTCAGGAATCAATAGCTTCGAAACCCATGACAAACCATGCTCTGATACCACCTTTTTGTAATGCCCCTTTCCCATTATCCGCTAACCGTCGAGCTGACCGGCCAACAATCAAACAAGAACATGACCGATCGAACCCGAGCAAGTCAAACAGGAAAGGTTTGTCACAAGACGAAGCCAGAGACAGATCGGTTTGAGACAAAGGTTCGCACTAACCCGTCTTTGACCCCGCTATCCTCACTTCCATAGTACAAAGCTTTACAACTTGTACCATTTCCGTGAGTTGTGTCGGTTCGGACTAAACACAATATCAGGGAAGCATATTCATTTCTGAGTAATCAAACGTCAAGCACAACGTTTAATAATTTTTACAAACAATTTTCCATCAATCAGTACAACCCACAATTCTTGATACAAAAATGGCGCCAAAGCCGAACCGAGAGAAAACCCAAAATCACCGAATCAAAACCCTGCCATAAGTAATCCCGAAAATACACCGAGGATCTCCTGCGTCCGTCGCTGCTAAACCTGAAAACACAAAAGGGTCTGATGAGCGATCTAAGATCACCCAGCGAGTCGTCTCCCACTACGGCTTCTATTCTATCTATCATCTATAGATTCCCGTTCCCAAAATCCCAAAATAATAGTCAATATAATAAACGGTCGATCACAAACTACCACGTCGTGACAAATCCACATCACACAAGCACTTGCCAAAGGAAAGAGAAAGCGATTAAAGGAAATCGGAAGCACTGCGGCACATGCTTTCGATTGAAACTCGATCTATCTTTCGCGCAATTCCAACCACACCAACACAACACTGGGCCCTTACGATCTCGGTAACTTCCACAGGTTTCCACCGTTACCGACATGGTAACTAACCCGCGACTTCTAGATGTAAACAAGAAGTCTCATGACCTAGGTCACTGTTCTCAGCCCGTCGATACGCAGTGACTCGGGCTACCCCACGGTAATCTAAGTTTCCATGCGATTCGGCCCTAGGACATGACCCCGTATTCTCTGAATCACACACCTACCTGCGTCACCCAATAGGTTAACACCATAACCAGCACCACTGCCCGAAGGCACGTGTTCGATCAAGTAACTACCCGAGGATCCAATCGGGTCGAAAGTACCGGAATGTAACCAAACACCTAGACTTGCGGGATCTAATGTACCATAGAGTCCTAGTGCAAAAACGTAAACACGCAGACTGGCTCGGACTCTAGCAATCATACTCAATCAATACTCAACAACAATCCAACACCGCGTCCCACAAGTCTGCCCACACACACCAACACCACCGCTCTGACTCGGCACCGTACCGAGTCAGCAACTACAACTTAACCGGTCCTGTGACCAAGTTAAGTTTCCACACGGATTGCTCGGCCCAACACCAAGACAATCTAACAGGCCTGCACAGAAAGCTCAATAGCAACAACCACACAACCACGCAAAAGTGCAAACATCACACCACCAGTCCTATTAGGATTTTTAAGATCTTTTAACCAATTCATGTCCGCTACCTTTGATTAGCGGATTGCTAATTTGTAGATGGCTCACATTTCATTAATGCCTGCTACCTTGGATTAGCGGATTGCTAATCCGTAGACGGCTCACAAATCACATAACTTTCCCTTTTCTTAACCTTTCCTGAGTATCTTTTATTAAATCCCCGATTCGTCGGTTTATAGCTATTAGCTTACTAAACTCCCCGACGTCTCATCTTTCCTTTGCTTAATTCATTTCTTCTCTTTAACTCTCGTTAGGCCTAATCCCCGATATCAATCCATACACCGTATGTTCGTTAGGTTTAATTCCATATTTTAACACCGTCTTAATTCCCGTACTTAGATTCATTCTACACCGTACTTTCAATACGTATACATGCATATACGGCCCTATCATGCCGCGACTATATGTATGCATCAATCAACGGTTCTAACTACCTAACGGCACAGAACAGGTTTAATCCGTTTAATTCTCACGATCCTAACATGCGTCTTAAACCCTAACTGGTTTATCGTTAATCCAACCATTCAGTTCTCATACACAATCAAATCACATCCGGGTATGCAAACCCTAATTCTACGGTTTCCCATTTCTCGATCTACATGCTTCTAACTACAGTGTTTGAGATGACTCACAGTGATTTCGGTCAGAATGGCAGATCGGATGCGGATACGAACTCCGAGACCCCGAACTGAGACCCGAACACCCGAATACGAACTCCGAGGCTTCCCGAATACCCGTACGCAAACCGCAAATGCAAACCGGCTGGAGTCGAAGCGTTGACCAACGTTGACCGCGGTGTTGACTTTGACCATTGGCCGTTGACTTTGACTTTGACTTTGACTTTGACTTTGACCAATATTGAACCGGTTGACCACTCTTAACCAACTGAACTGATGCAATCGAACCGAACTTCTAAGCCGGTTTCCAATTGAACCGGTTTGGTTAAACCGGTTTTGAGTCAACAGTTGACTGGGTTGACCGGTTAACCTAAACCGACTCAAATCAAACCAAACCAACTTCATTTCAATCCCAACCCAATGCTAAACCAACACCAGTGAACTGGTGGAAGAGAGAGACGGCGGTGAAAGACTTCCGGTGGCTTTTCCGGCGTTGACCGGCGGTGGTCCGGCGTTAACCGGCCGGTTCACCCCTTTTTTCGGCGACTCAGACGACGATACACCCATCAAACTGACCGCAAGGAAGAGATCTGGCTATTGGTAGTTTCAAAAGGCCGAGATCTGGTGAAGGAAGAGAGAGAACCAAAGAAACCCTAGCCACGGCGGATCTCCGGCAAGATTCCGGTGATCTCCGGCGACGGAGATGATGGCTGGCTGGCTGGCCATTGTAGAAGATGGAGAGAGGAAGATCCTGGGCTTTGCAGAAGTGAATTTGGGTTTATAATGAAGAAGTTATGGGATTTCTTGTGTTGGGAGGTATGAAGAACACTTTGAAGATGTTCTTGAGTTCTCTTGAATATTCAAAGGTTCCTGGGTTTTTCTGGATAAATTCAATGAGTCTGATGAATATAGAGAGATGAGAGATCTCGTGGTGAGAGGGTTAGAGAGAGATTTTTGGGAGGAAAAATGAGAGTAGTTTGAAACAATAATCCTTTGATTCATGAACATACCCATGTAAGTGCATGCACCTAAGAGATGTGGCGCCTCCAGGGGTGAGACACCTGTCCATGCAGAGCTTATTTTGTACCAAAAACCCTTCCCAAACCGAACTAAACCATTCCTTAACCCACTTTATCCGTTGCTTCGTTTTTTTTGGTTTCGCGGTTATTGTTTTAATAAATTTTGAATGATTCTCATAAATCCCCAAACTTCCATACACTGATTCATAATGATTCTCATAAATCCCCAAACTTCCATACACTTCTCCCTGATTTTATATGAATTTAGCAACTTGAATCATCACAATTGGAGTTTCCTAACTCCGGTTATGAATTTCCGAAGTTTTCTCGGTTTTCTCAGTTTTCACTCCAATAAGCTGAAAAACCCGTTTCTGCTCCGTTTCTTCCAATTCTGGTCCTGTAAATGTTATTTATGTTTTAAAATTAGAACATTTGACCCGTCTCGGCTTCCGTCTCGAACTTTGGCGAAATTACCATTTTACCCCTGGGTTTGGCAAAATTACAATTTTACCCCTGTTGACTTTTCTTCTGCCCGTTGACCATATTTTTTAATACAGGGTATTACAATAATGAGATTGTATTTGTAGCTATATGAAGAAAAAAATGTTTATGATTGTCCTTCAATGCAGGTTTTAGGTCCGGTTCTTATTCGTTTTCTTATCTCGTTGGCGAGTTATATAGCTTTTGTCAACGAAAAGTTGCGAACTTCATCTTCTACGAATGAAAAGTTCATTTAGAGGTTTATACATTCATTTAAACATATACATGAATACACATATACACAAAACATGTGTATTTCCCTATTAAATTACATTGTCAATTGATATATAGAATACTAAGATAGTTTAGATACATTCAAAAAATATACGTTCATATCATATATATACGTTCATATCATCATATGTACGTTCATATCAAAAACTAAACGTTCGTAAATTAATCATAGCTTTCATTTTACATTTTAAACAGTATCTAGCAATCAAAATCGGTTATATATGTACATATACTGCATAGATTAAATTCAATCAAATTAATTTAGTTTTACATGATTTAGTAAAAAAATCTTGATTTTCATATACTACTATTAATTATATAGTAAAAGAAACTATGTGATTCACCGATGCAAAAAGATCGTTCGAGGAGAACTTAGGGATAATATCTTACTATTGTAGCTCAAATATATCCTACTTCTACTAACCGACTCGGACCTAGCGACTTAACGGAAATTCAGGATAAACTCAGATAGTATGCGGGAAGAATTATTTATAGTAATTTATATTTTCAAAAGATTATCTATGATTTAACAAAATTAAATTTACTATACATATAATTTCTTAAGATTCATGAAAACAATCAAGTGAACAACAAATAGTTTTGGCTATTTGTCTAAAGTTTGGTTTATTCGTTGTTGAAATTAAGATGTAACAAGAAAAGTTAATCTAGTGCAGCGGTTAGGGTGTCTTTTGTAAGAGTGAGCGGACATGAGTTCAAAGCTTATCTGGTGCGTTTATTGTATTTCAGTTGCAACATAAGATATCTACGAAAAACTATTGATTTAAGGCTTCAATCGAAAAAAAACAAACAAAGTTTTTAAAATCCGATTTTCTTGAGTGATTTGGATTTAGTAATTAGGGTTTAGGGTTTTAGCCCTTTAAGGTTTTGGTTTAGTGATTAGGGTTTAAGTCCTTTGGGGTTTAGGGATTATGGTTTAAGCCATTTGGGGTTTAGGGTTTTGTGATTAGGTTTTAGGGTTTGGAGTTTAGGGTTTATGCCCTTTGGGGTTTAGGGTTTAGAGTTTAAGTCGTATGGGGTTTAGGGTTTAGGGATTAAGCCCTTTAGGGTTTTTTCTAAGGTTTACATATTAGGGTTTAGGGATTAGGGTTTAGTTTTTATTTTAATTTTTAAGTTTTTAAATTAGGGCTTAGGGGTTTAGAGATTAGGGTTTAAGTTTTTATTTTTTAAGATTTACCTATTGGCTTTAGGGATTAGGGTTTAGTTTAATTGTTTTTTTTTAGGTTTTCAAATTATTGTTTAGGGTCTATAATTAGGATTTAGAAATTAAGATTTAGATTTTAGTTTTTTTTTAATAACTCGTTTTTTTTTTCAATTTTTGTCTAAAAGAAAACATAATTTTTTTATTTTTGTTTATTCTTATTATTTTTTTTATTTTTTTATTTTTAATACTAGATTATGTGTAATCATTTGATTGGTTAAAAAATAGGGGTTGAACAAATTGTTTCACCCCTCCCAAGAATTGTTCTTTTTATGAACGTATATATGATGATATGAATATATATATGATTATATGAATGTAATATGTCTTCTATGAATGTATATACGTTTGATATGAACGTATATTACGTTCACATGACCATTATATTTTCTTCATTATAAAAACTGGTATGTATATGAATATATACTTCATAAATTTATAAACATAAATATACATTCATATTAACATATTTATACTTTTATACGTCGACAAACATCTTTAGCTATGTTGAAATGAATCTAACATATTTATACTAATTATGTGCATCAGTGGACACTACTTTGGATGATGATACTTGTGCTTGTCTCAGGGCTCTTATGAGGAAGTGTTCGTGTCTGAGGGCTTTAGAGGTTGAATATGAACAAGTTATCATCATGGCAAGTATGCTCGTCACCATCGCAGGCATATATTTTGGCCAAATGGAATAATAGGAGAAAAAAGTTAGGTGACAAGTGATACTCGTACTTTTAATCTTCAGATATTTACACTCTCAATCTAAACCATTAAAGTAATAAAAATTAGAAATATCATATAACCTTCAAAATAACTCACGTGTTTGCACCATCAATAACTAAGCGGAATAGATATTATAAAAGGTATAGATGTCTACATGGAAACGTGGTCCATAAACCATGATTAACCATTAACTCCGAACCTTTAAAGGGTTTAGTTCCAAAATATGCCTCTTTTATAAACGGAAGGTCCAAAATTGGCATCTCCAAAACACAGATTGAGAAGAGCCACACAATAAAGATTCCTAACTAAAAATAGTATAAAATACAATCATGTCTCTCTCAATCCAACACAATAATGATGCTTCACGAATTTATGATCACAAACAAACCTAATAGACGCCACAACAGCTGAAGCATACTCCTCAAGACTGTAAGCAAAAAAGAGATCTGATTCGCCGGATTTAGACACGTTGTAATCGATCCCTAACCCACCACCAATGTCAATTACTTCCATACGAGTACCAAGACGGATAAGATCACAATAAAGTTGTGTCGTCTTAGGAATTAGGATTTAGGGTTTTAGCCCTTTAAGGTTTGGGTTTAGTGATTAGGGTTTAAGTCCTTTGGGGTTTAGGGTATAGGGATTAAGGTTTAAGCCATTTGGGATTTAGGTTTAAGTCCTATGGGGTTTAAAGTTTAGGGATTAGGGTTCAAGCCCTTTGGGGTTTATTTTTTTTTTAATGTTTTAAGATTTACATATTAGGGTTTAGGGATTAGGGCTTATTTTTATTTTTATTTTTTAAGTATTTAAATTAGGGTTTAGGGGTTTAGGATTAGGGTTTAAGTTTTTATTTTTTAAGATTTACATATTGGTGTTAGGGATTAGGATTTAGTTTTTTTTTTTAAGGTTTTGAAATTATGGTTTAGGGTTTAGAATTTACTATTTTGAAATTAAGATTTAGATTTTTTTTTTAATAACTCATTTTTTTTTTAATTTTTATTTATTTTTAATACTAGATTATGTGTAATTATTTGACTGGTTAAAAAAATAGGGGTTGAACAAATGGTTCCACCCCTAAGGAATTGTTTTTTTTAAGAACTTATATATGATATATGAACGTAATATGTCTTCAACGAACGTAATATGTCTTCTATGAACGTATATATGTTTGATATGAACGTATATACGTTTGATATGAATGTATCATATGTTCACATGACCATTGGGTTTAGGGCTATATACTCTGTTTGGATATTTTTTATATATCGTGTCAGATTCGTTTCGGGACTTATCGGGTTCGGATACATGAAATTACCAAAAAATATCTTAAAACTCGAATAAATATTCAAAAGGATCAGAAAATACTCGAAAATCCTAAAAAAAAAAATCTAAACTAATTCAAAATATCCAAAAATACTCAAAAATATTCGTCCTACAAAAAAATGAATATATACTCTTATTCATTATTATATATATACATTTTATATTCATTTATGTTAGCGTATAACTACCCAAAAAATGAAGTGTGTGAACGTACAAATCAGAAATATGAACGTATAAACCTCTAAATGAACGTTTATTGTACAAGATGAAATTCAGACTACTGCGGAAAACCAACTGGAGGAACCAAGTGTGGAAGATATAAATAAAGACTTAGAATATCCCAGTACAAGTCGATCCACGAATGATAAATCTGAGGAGGTTAGATGATATATATATATATATATATATCTTTAATGTAAAGATAATTTTATATAAAAGAGTCTATATATTCTTATTCATTATTATATATGTATAATTTTTTTTCATCTATATGTTAGGTATAACTAGCTAAAAAATAAAGTGTGTGAACGTACATACCGAAGATATGAACGTATAAACCTCTAATGAACGTTCATTGTACAAGATGAAGTTCGGACGAATATTTACGAAGGACAGTTCAAAATGGTTTTCACTTCTATTTGTAATATTCTTCTCCCTAAAGTCAGAAAGTCTCTTTTATAAATATTTGTTTTTACTTCTGCACATATTTTGTATTCAATATTTTTACAATAAAGCAGCTTTTCTTTATAAAATCAAAGCTAGACTTACATTTATAAGAAGCAATTTACTGAAATGTTAGATACAAGATATTACAATTGAAGAAAAAAGACCAACCATAAGTTCAAATAATAAATGCTGAAAAATACATAAAAGTAATTATACAACCAAATCTAAAAACATCATTTGTTTCCACCATCAAGTTTTCTACTTTTATCAAGCTTCTCAGTTGAACCATTCGGTGAGAGCACACATTGCAGCTTTACAAATGACCTTCCAGAATCATATGAAGTGTAGTACGCGGGATGCTTTCTCTTTGTTCCAAGTCCATCTTTTAAACTACTATCCAATACCTTGACGATGTTGGATTCCATTTCTATCTGCTAACAAAGCTCAACTTAAAACTTGAACAGAAAATCAGTTAACACGTTTAAATCTCTTGTCTTAATCCTTGGTACCTTTTCTCTTAGAAATAAAGGTAATCAGAGAAGAAATGTCACTGTCTTTCTCCAGTTTTTCACAAACGTGTCGCTGCACGACAAGCCACACCATAAAATTTCAACCTCCAATGGCAGAAACAGACCAATTAACAAGCCAAAAGTCAAAATATTATTTCTTTTTTAATCAAAACCTGTCGTTATAAACTCTCTTGTGTGTTAGGTGAATCAACCCAATCAATTATAACAAAAACCACATGATTAAGCACCTTTGACGAACCTTTGGCGAGTTTCTTCTGTTCGTGTTGGCGAGTAACAACTTAACAAATAAGAATCATTGCAGAAGACTAAACAGAAGCTGCGCCAGAGATAGGAAACACTTTTTTGAAGCAGAGCCGTCAAGAAAACTTAACCATGTTTCGAATCCATTTTGTTCGCCGCCGCCCATATCACCTTCTTCTAACCCAATTTTCTGACTATCGGCACATAAACATTTTCAAGATCAACTTTTTGCTAAAGAAACGGTCCAACCAGAGATAACCACCGCCACGAAGAATTTGATCCAAATCAAAGAAGAAGAATTCCAGTACCGTCACCAGGATCCACCGTGTGACGCCCGTCCCTCTTACTTGGCGGAGACGACAAGTCATCTAGAACTTTACAATTATTTTATAATTAACTTAAACAATGAATTATTTAAATAAGTCTCAAATCATTTCATAAAACATGCTTCGTTTCAATCCAGTCTTTCAAATACATACCGATGTTTTAAATATATAAATAGTCTTTTGAAAACATAACACACAACCCCCGATAAAACGAGCATCCGAGCAAATACCACCTCGAGCCGCTACTCTGCAATTTCTCTGTCACCTGAAAGGGGTGAAGTAGGGGGGGGGGGGCTGAGTAACAAGTTACCCAGTGTTGATGATATCTAAGGAACCCTAATACTCGAAAAACAATAGGTACTTATACATATTAAGCCAAGAAATAAGTCATACTTCACTCAATTGATTATACTTAACATGTCACAACACAATCACTTATTCATACTTAACATATATCACCATATAATCACTTATTAATACTTACACATTTCACCACATAATCACTTATTCATACTTTATACATTTCACATTATTAACTTAACATTTCACTTCTTTACTTAACTTTTTACTTCTTTACTTTATTTTTCATAATCTTTAATTATTTACTGACGGCGGAGCCAACCCCTTTCACGCGTTTTGGGTATGGAACCTCCCCGTCATCGACCCGTTTTCGTCCTTATTGGACTGCAACGGGCACATACGCGATTGTCCACAGTCCAATAAAACAATCTCAGCAACGGGCTAACAGACGCGATCGTCCGCAGAGCTAACATCACGACATGGACTACAACGGGCTTACATACGCGATCGTCCGTAGTCCAACAAACAAAGTTCTGCAACGGGCTAACGTATGCGATCGTCCGCAGAACTATCATTAACTTTTATCATCCTTTACCACCATTAACTTTTACCATACTTTACCATCATTCACTTTTACCATACTTTACTATCATTTAGTTTTACCATACTTTACTATCATTTACTTTTGCCATACTTTTACTATCATTTACTTTTACCATACTTTTATACTTAGCATCATACACGTAATCAAACAATTCCTATTTCAAGACTTAGCATGCATAACCACTTATTGGTAAACTAGTACTGAATTACTTAGATAGCACCCGCACCTTAGCATGTATAGGTCGGCGGAAAAATAGCGGTTGAAGCGGTTAGGAAATAGCGTTTCGAGCGGTTGCGGATGGAACATTAGTTTTGGTGTTCTGAGGTTGAGGTTCAAGAGACTGGCGTTTTGTGGTTGATAAAACGCGTTTCGAAATCTGCGATTGCAAAAATAGCGTTTCGGGCGGTTTAGTAAACGCCCATAACTCGCGAACCATACCTCCTAACGAAGCAATACCGGTGTCTATGGAAAGATGAGAGACGGATCTTTCCAACGGTACTAGGATCGTAATCAGGGTCGTCTGGAGCAGTTGTCAATCTGCAGTTAAAGTTGACGTATCAGAATTCCGATCATTCTCACGAAAACGGCGATAACTTTCCGCACATACCTCTTATAAGCTCAAACTCAACGTCTATGGAAAGATAAGATCCAGGGCTTTCCAGTGATATAAGTTACGTCTCCTGTTTCTTTATATTTTTCCGTAAAATCCACTTTGAAGTCAGACCAACGATTCTGGGATTAGATTCTCGGTTTTAGAAATACTGATTTTGCTCAATAATCAAAGAGGGATTGCGAGCAGAATATACCTCGGAATTGCAATCGGAAAGATGCTACGGAAACTAGAGAACAAGGTCTTTCCATAGGTATAAGGATCCCGATCTGGTTCTGCCTGAGTCAACGGTTATTCGGCCTCCAAGTTGGCAACTCGAAACTGTCTCTTGGAGGTGCTCAAGAAAGCAATTGTCTCAAGGGAATGATGAATGGACGATTTTTCTGGAGCAAGATGATAATGGTGGCTCCTTCTGCTCCCCTTCATGATCTAAATAGAGGTAGTGGATCTTTCTTTTCATTTCTCTAGACTAATCAATTCATGAGTACTTAACTTTGATAAAGTGATTAGTGGGAGGGAGGGTCCATGAGGATTGCAAGTTGAAGGAGAGAAAGAAAAAAAAATCTGTGTCATGACACACCGGTTCACAGCTCGTCCACACCGAACCAAATCCACCACGCCATCAAATACAAGAAGCCGCTGCTGGAGAGGCACATGAAGCAGCACGAGCCCTCTCAACGCCACCGCCTCGCTGTACGACGCATTGAAATTCATCGTCGTGGTCAGGACAGTGACATTGCGTGCTTTCATTGCTGCAGCGAAAGACCCAGTCCCACCCCTGACCACCGCCGATGTCGATCCCGAGTCGGAGTACGGAATTGGCGGATTTGGCGATTTTGAGTACTGCTAGATCGGAAGATCAAGCTCCGATTTGGCGACAGCCACAAACTCAAACAAAGCGACGAATTAGCTGCTCGATCGTCAAATGATTAGGGATTTTTGATTACAACCACTCGTTAAAAAATAAATTCTTTTAATTACTTATTTAAAATAATTATTTAAAATAATTATTTCAATAGAAAATTGACACCTCACACTCGCTTAGTTGTACAGATTAGATACACTTGAAGTTAAAATTGAACATATTTTCAACAATGAAAGAGTGTTATGCTCCTTAATACCATATAAAAAATGTTAGTTTCTAAATGCTTTTTGCCTAAAATCTTTTTTTTTTAAAACGTTTACTGGGGAGAGATCGAGTACCTCGTGGTTGATGCCTCACCAGGAACTTCAGACGACTACATCTCCATCGTCCAGTACCTTCAAGGCTCTGGGATCGACAGTGCAATCATTGTCACAACCCCACAAGAAGTCTCCTTAATCGATGTCAGAAAAGAAGTGAGCTTTTGCCAGAAAGTTGGAGTCCCTAGTGAGCTTTTGCAAGAAAGTTGGAGTCCCTGTGCTAGGAGTGGTAGAGAACATGAGCCTTTTGTCTCGACAGTTAGCGGTTTGATCGCACTTCTCTGTGAATTTGAAATGAAATTGGCTGATGAGACCATATAGATAATAATCGATAAGGTTTATGGTCTATTTCAATAATAAAAGGTTTTTCTTTCTAGCAATTATACATTAGAGCTAAAAGTTTTAATGTGGAGTCTTTCTTTCTTTGATTAATGAACAGACATCTGAGGATACAGACGTGAATCATGATGGAAATATTGATAAATTAGAGTGGAGCGCTTTCGTGAACAGAAACCCATCACTGCTTAAGATCACGACGCTCCGATATCTCAGGTATATTTTACAAACTGATTTTTTTGGAACCTAAACTCATAAAATAATTGAAAATATTATAAATGAAATGACCAATAAGTTTTCTAAATGTATACGTAAATCTATGCAGGGATATAACAACAATGTTTCCGATTTTTTATTTAATTTGATCGATGAGATTGCCAAATGAAGAAACAAAATGTTTACAAGGTTGGACGAACAACATGACCAATGCTGTGTTGATCGGTGTAATCGGCGTCTGTTTGTAAACACAGTAGATCATATTTTTTTCCTTTCTATTCGTTTCTTTTACTTGGGATTTTCATTTTATGGGTTCCTATTTTCTTCTCAGGACAATTTTGAAATCCTCACGGTCTGAGAAATTGCTGGAGGACGAGTTGGAGAAATTCAACAATTTATTTGTTGAGTAAGAGGAAGAGCACATCACGAGATCGAAGGTAACCATTTCCAAACCGATCTCGCTGACTCAATTAGTTACCTTCCCCACTAAATGATCTGATCTTTTGTTTGTGTAAACACAAGAATTGACAGATAGTATTGCTAAAGCTATTCAAAGGAGAAGATGATGAGCATAAGGATGAAAATTGTTGATCTCGAAGGAGATGGTTCTCCTCGAGAATTACAGTGCTCTTAACTACACATGTAACATTAAACACCACTTATAGAAAAGCTTAACCTTTATGGGATAGACATGATCTACCTCCGAACCTGAACATTGCTTAGCTTGCTGATTTCTCTAACAAGATTTCAGTTTTACAAGCATTAGACATAAGAGCTTAATACATAACCACAAATCAACTGCTTTCGTTTACTTGAATTTTTAACCCAAGATTTGTATCTGAGTCATAGTTGTTTATTAACTCATGGATCCAAATGCTGATATGGGTTTTGCTTTGTTTGTTTAAACTATACAGGATTGGTTAAGATACTAAAGAAGTATGACAAATGAACTGGTGATCTCATATGCTTACCTTACATCCAGAAGTTCTTCGCCCACCTTTGCGTATTTTGTTCTAGCTCATAACTTTTTCTGTGTTGGATGTACTAATAGATATAATCTACCACTCCATATTTGTTACTTATTGAGTGACATCTCTTCATTTTCAAAAGCTGCTTTGCTTGATTTCCTAAACTAGATATAAAATAAACATATGAGATCATCTTCATAGCCACGAGGTCTTCTTCAAGTGCTATTGTGACTCTCTGCGCTGAATTTCACATTATATACTTGCTCAATGTCTGAATGTCACAACTTAAATGTCATGAGCTAGATTTACTTTTTTCGGACGCGTTGCTTTCAAGATTTTGGGTAAAGTGAGGACTAAGAAGAATATCGAGAGTTTAGTTTCCAAGAGCGTCGACAAGTCACAATCACTCCTTCATATCAACCTATTTTCTCTATAACATACGTCTTCTACTTACAAACAGTGACCACTTCCCACAATCATTGTTGTTTATCTTCTACATAAAACGATATATGTACATGTGCGGGCAAACCAACTTATCATAAACAACCATAAAAAACACAACTTTATGAATGAACGGAAACAATCTATTATATAATAATATCGTTCTTTTTCTCCATCTACCGATCTACGATAACCACATCAAAAAAAACAATTTATAATTGAACCTTAAAGAAAAACACTAATATAAATTTTAAATATCTATTTAACATCAGTAATTTTTAAAAAGCATTAAACAAAGAATTTAAAACATCTAAATATTCATCTAAATAAGTCTATATTAAATTTATTACTATAAACATATAGAATTTCAATCTCGAATAGATAAAATAATTAGATTTTTTAAGGAAAGTAAACTATTGACTTTAAAAACTACACTGAACAAAAATTTAGAGTTAAATTTTGTTTTTAAAAGGAAAATAAAAACAAATTGCATACAAAATGGCAAATAAATTACAACCAAAATGATATAAATAAAATAGTAAAGAGTTTTACGACAAAAAATAATATTATATTATCGAAGAAATATAAATATAGTCTAAAATAAAAATAATAATAAATTTTATAAACAAAACTAATCCATGCATGTGTGCGGGAACCGAGTGAACGCACCAGAGCTTCTCAACGTCTTGGCTTGCAGTGAAGTGTTTGACAGCAGTTGAGGTAGTGCAGAAAGAATGTGTTGGGAAATAGAGTTACATGAACCCGCCTACAACACGGATTTGTTACAACAGGGGACGTCAGGAGCCCATATCACACACCAATATTTGTTTCACAATATTTTTAAATGCTGCTTGAGATTATTTCTTTACAAAAAATATTACAACAAAGTAATGGTAAAGCCAAAGATATAACATTGGAAATAAGGTAGAGTGCAAAGACGAATCAAACTCCGTGCGTGCACGGAGGTTATAAATCACCTAGTAAGAAAAATGAGAAGGGAATTTTAGGATTTATTAGAAAACGGAGATGAGCTTTGGACTGTGGACTGTGCTACTGAGCGTTCTCTTTATTTTCAAAAAAATTTGGGTTATAGGTTTCGGACCATTAGACAGCAAATTAACGGGACGAAAAGCCGTTCGAGGGAGACAACACCGAAAAGTTTACATGTACGCCTTTCATTTTGACATTATTGAAATGCAAATGGTTTAAACAGAGTTTCTTATGTACTATAAAATAATAATAAGATTTTGTACCTTTGTCCATGTTTTACTATTATTAATTTGATTACTGAGTAGCAAAATCGACAAGCTTGAGAAATAGAAACGAATCATTAGCTCATATACCCTTAATTGAAGGAGTATCAATCTGACATGCCCTCTTATAATCTACATACCCCTCATAAAGTGGAATTCCGATATTATCCTTAATGAATTAGATTAAAATATATATATTTTTTTTTTAATAAATCAAGTTTAAAGGAAATGAAATAAACAAAATAAAAGAAACACTTCTTTTGAGTGGATCCCACATTCAATATTTTTGGTATTTCCGATGTATTTCCGGCATTTTCTCCGGCGCATCTTCGATGTCTCCGGCGCATCTCCGGCACTTCGTGAATTCCACAGATATAGGACAACTGGTACAACTGAAAAATATACAGTCCTAAAAAGACCAAAAATGGTCGAAAATAGACCAAATAATCCTAAAGAACCATACTAAAACATCAAATGGCAAACAAAGAAGTATATATCCTCTTGCATTCATGATCATTTGGTCAATTTGAGCTCCTTAAAATTCAAATATTATTAATTCCTAATTACAAAAAAATAATAATAATTAAAAAATGTATATAAAATTATAGTTTCACAGAACTCTAAAAACATCTTAAAATCACTAGAACAATTATAAAATTAGAAAACATGAGTTTCAAAATTTTCTTATAAAAATTTCTTCATTCACATAAAACATACCTTATGAAATATGTAACACTTAAGTTTTGTTTCATATCTTGTGATGGAAAACAAGTAAAATATATTATTTCACACTATTTTTCCTATAAAAACCTTCTAAATGATATTTAATATTCTTAAATTATGTGGACAACTAGAATAACAAAATTTATATCAAGGTTCAGTTTCAATTACATGAAAATCGCCAATGTACAACTATGAAGCTAAACGGACAATTGTACATTTGGAGACAACTATGTTTAATATGCCTAAAATTTTAAGCGGGAAAATTTCAGATTTTCCCTCCATTGTTATTTAAAAATCAGATTTTCCCTCTAATTAATGGAGAAGAGGTAAAATACATGATTTTACACTATTTTTCCTACGGAAACTTTCTAAATAATATTTAATACTCCAAAATTAAGGGGACAACTAGAATATCAAAATTTATATCAAAGTTCAACTTCAATTACATAAAATCGCAAATGTACAACTATGAAGCTAAACGGACAACTGTACATCTCGAAACAACTATGTTTAATATACTTTAAAATTTAAGCGGGAAAAATTTAGATTTTCCCTCTATTTTTTTCTAAAAAAACAGATTTTCCCTCTAATTAATAGAAAATAGTTAAAATACATGATTTAACACTATTTTCTATGAAAACCTTCTAAATGATATTTAATACTCGAAAATTATGGGGACAACTAAAAAAATAAAATTTATATCAAGGTACAACTTTAATTATATGAAAATCGAAAATGTACAACTATGAAGCTAAACAGACAACTATGTTTAATATGCCCAAAATTTTAAGCGGGAAAAATTTAGATTTCCCTCCATTTTTTAAAATCAGATTTTTCCTTCAATTGATAGAGAAGAGATAAAATACATGATTTTTTTATCCAGAATTTTCATTAATATATCGACGTTATTTTAAATTCAAGTAAAATTTTTTTTCCCCAATTCACTTTATATCTAATATATCTTGAGTACAATAACAATTGAACACGATAGTATATAGTGGCTGTGGTGCTTTTATTTCACGTAGCCACCCAAATTTGATTCTCTTTTCTCTCATTAAAATGTGGTTTTTTCTCTTTGTATTCAGTAAGGGCACAATCGTAATTTTTTAATATCTTAGAATTGGGCGGATTATCCGATTGAATTGGATCGGATCATTTAATTGAGTGGATATTACTGGTTGGTTTCGTAATAAAATCAATATCTTCAAAGTTAATTTGTAATTGTCCACCTTTTAGCATTAAAAATAATTGTAAAGTAAATTAGTTTTTATAACGGGACATATGAGATCATTTTTCTCCAGTTAAGGTCGTATGAGACTTTGCCTCAATAGAAACATGATGTGAAGAGAATCATTTATATTTGAAAGGAATACGGTTTGAAATTTTCACTTCTTTTTTCCTCTTCTTCTTTGATGTTTTTTGTCCACTAGACCCACCACAAACAACAGAACACTCGATGCCACAAATGTTACCAAAACATGAAAACAATCCATTATCTCCTCCTTTCTTGTTGCTCCCACCCTGTTTTTGAGGAGCTACAGTCATCTGTTGATTTCGTGGGACAGTTTCATTGGGCTTGTAACTTGATTTAGGGTTGAAGTTAGAGCTTGTTTTGTAGTCAGAACTTGGTTGATAATTTGAACCAATGTCTAACACGACCGGTAAATTCGCTTGCCACCTTTCTAGCTTAGAACGGAGACCCTCAACGCTTCGTTCACCAACACTTATCACAGTACTCTCTACATCTTTCCCTGCCAACGCCTTCTCCTTTGCAATTTGAGCGGCGACCACTGAGGCTGAAGGTCCCAAATCAGACTCTGTAATTACGACCGGTCTCGACCTCATTGGTGTTCCATATTCAATATTGTTCCTTTTGGGAGTATAGACATTTGTGTTCCTTGGCCTCATCGGTGTCCCATACACGATATGCTTCGTTTGCCTCAACATGGTATTTTGCGTTTTTCTTTGAGGCTCATACACAACCATTTGAGAATCAGATGAAAACTCATCTTTCTCAAAACCTGAGTTTGTAGTAGAACTCACACGAGTTTGTTTTGTCACCTTCCTTGGTGATTCCACCATTGAGCTGCTTGTATCACTTTTGGAACGTCGAAGCCCTACGGGTTTTGAAGATATATTTTTCTTGTGACACATCAAATCTTCTTCAAACAAAAGAGGCAAGCTTTTGCCCGAGTTATCGATGAGCCCTACGGCAATGTTTAGGAGACCGTGAGGGCGGCCTGACGCACGAAGAACCTCAAGGGTAACGAATCTCATACTAGAAGAAGGGTTCACAAGATCGCTGACCAACGTTTGTACCGTTCCAACATGAATATCTTTGAACCAATGCAATGCATATATTTCTATAACAACTATTGATGTCCCATCGTAGAGTGCTTCCTCATTTAGACGAAACACAAACTTTTCGTTCCATGTAGGACTTGTTCTGTAACACCCGTCTCACGGCGAACCGGAGACGCGGCATTAGGACACATGTTGAATCCATTTTGGCCCAATCGGGATGCCAACTCAACTTGTCCCAGGATCCGGCGCTTCCTTCGTATTCAAATATACTAATGGTGCCGCACGACCGATCAATCCCGTATCCGGACCTGCAAGAAAACTGGGACAGGGAAAGGGAAGAGGACTGAGTAATTGTTTCAAATACAACTACCCAACGAGGGCGGATTTAAGGAACCCGCGATCCCGGCTTACGCCAAACAATTACGAAACACAAGTTCTAAGCTAATACCACCTTGCAAACATCACCCGAAGGCTTTCACCACGCAACCTATGTCCATATACGCTGGACTCCTACCGCCCGAAGCACAAACAATTCAACAGCCCCGGTGACCCGCCATTGGCCCCGGTGCTCAACAACAACAACAACTTGGGGGGCTCACCAAAACCCCCTTCCGACGATACAAAGGACACGTACCCAACCTCGATATACATGTGCCGCCACTCAACACCCTTTCGGGGGCCCTACCACAATTCTAATTCATTCATATCCATCACGCACAAACAACCTAGAAAACGATGTCAGAGGTAAATAACCGGAGATGCCTGCGATGGTAGAACGAAGAAACGATGTCAGATCTAAGAAACGTTTTCGGTTTGAGCGATAACCTAGCATTCTACGTTCCACAATAAATCATACGTATTACTAGCCTAGACTACCTAGGAAAGATAATATTAACTAAGGAGTATCGTCCGGAATCGAATTAGAGCAAGGGAGATCATAACCGGTCCTCACCTTGGCCAAAGAAGGTGAGGACCGGAGGTGGCTCACCGGAGAAAAACGCGAATCACTAATCCCGAGAGAAGAACGAAGAGATATCCATGGAAGAGAAGAGAAGATCGGACGGAGGTGGCTCACCGGAGATGGCTGCGGCGGCTTGTGGCTCACCGGAGGGATAGGGCTTCGCCGGAGGCTTCTTCTTCACACTTTTCTAAGAGAGGCGGCTTCTATTTACATGGAGGGGCTAAGATTTTTGGAAAAGAGAATGGGCTTTTGGGCTTTGGACTGGGCTTTTCTTTTTTTTTTTTACTGAACCGGATTTTGGTATGTTACATGTTCCCCCCGTATTGTCTACCCGAGTCGTTAGTTTACGCTCGGGGTCAATCCAAGCTGTTGCATATGTTTTCATACACAGTGCCATTGGCGCCAATTCTTGGGACGAAATAATATTCAGCTCCAAAATTTGACAAGGCGCAAGAAAAGACATTTTTCTTGACAAAACTATACCTGTAAAACCAAAGGAAATGGAGAGGATGAAATTTGTTCTTTGGGTGGATACAAAGACAGATCCGTCGTCCCCTCCAAGGACGACGAAGGAAAGTAATGCATGAAGGTGAAAATGCAAAAGCAAATTGACCAAGGCACTCAAAAAACAATAATAAGCAATTTTTTTTTATTATTATTAATTTCTTGTTTTGGTTTTGTTATTTTAGAACACCGAATCAACTGCATCACTTTTCGTTGACTACTATTTTCTTTCATTAATCTTCTTGCGATATTTTTAGATTCTCTTTCATTAATTTTTAGGTTAGTTTCTGTTATTTTATTGTTATTTCTAATTAATTCCGGATTTCTAGATCTTTGTTATTTTGTTGATAAAAAATATTTTTAAGATTAGATATCGACGTAACTCCACAAAAACATTAAGGAAAAATGCCAAATAATATTTTAACTAATTTATTTTGGTCTTAAAATACCGAAACTATAAGGTGGCAAAAAAATATCTTATCTTTTATTCATTCTCCAAAAATTAACAAATTTGTAATTGATTCGGCCAAAACGACACATCGTTTATCTCATCTAACCGAATCATTAGATGACGTTGAATATACCATTTATTGTGCCTTTAAAACTAAACGACGTTGTATTGTCTAAATGCAAAAATTGCAAAACAATTCTTGAACTTTATAAATTTTGCCAAATAATACATGAATAACTAAGTTGACCAAAAAAATACTTGAACTTTTATTGACTCTGTGAATAAATATTAAATTTTTTATTGACTGAGCCAAACTAATATGTCGTTATCTCATCTAACTGAGTAGTTAGATGGTGTTTAATGTGTTGTTTACTCCGGCATTAAATACATCATTCCTTCCCAAACGAAGCTCATCTTATCTATGCATGATCAATTGGAAAACGACCGCATATTAAAAAGGATATGCCCGATATTTATATCAACCATATAGCTGATTTTGTCAAAGAGGATAACTCCGAGATCAGCTCAACAGTCTAGAGATCATGAAGATCATTTTTAAAGCATTGTGTGATCTTTGAAGTTCTAGCCCTTCAACAATCCCCATTCTAAATTACAAATTTCCAATGTAGATTTCCGGATCCACAATATGGTTGACTCGGCCAAAAGGCCATCGAACTACTCTACTATACAATTGTGAAATCACACTTTAAAAGATGATGACTTTGTTTTATTTCCAAAGTGTGAATTAGTGAGACGAATTCATAATCTTCCAAAATGTAATTTCTACAATGGTATTTAAGAATAGTTAGATGGCGTTTTGGCCGAGTCGAAAATAAATGATATTAAAATAAATAATAAAGATTTTATATTAAAAACATTTATAAGATTGTGTCTATATGAAGGTCATTTATTTTAGTTTAAATATGATAAATGAACTTATATAATTATAAATTTATATAGTAGATGCAAAACAATATAATCATATCAAATAAATAAGGAAAATATTGACGAAATATAGACCAAAACCAAAGACAATAAAAAAACTTAAAGAATAATAATGTTAGGATAATAAATGAGTTTACCATACACAAGATAAATAAAAGAGGGGCAATTTCATAACTACTCTTGAATTGAAGTCAACCCTTAAACTACCCTCTCCCTTCTCCTTTCTTTCCTCCGCTAATATATCCTCCTACTAATCTGGATATTCACGGTAGTGCCATCATCAGACTTCATATGAAGTCTGATATTTTTACCAAAAGAAAAAAACACCCAAACATATTTTAGATATTCACGAAAATGCCATCGTCATGAATGCTTAACAACCACGACAACCACCATTGTCGTCGATTTAATGTGTAATCGAGCTCGTTTTACCACCATTAAAGCTCAAGTAAATCTCAAGGATAGAGATCAAACGTTCTCTTCTCCGATTTCTCCCTTTTCCCCTCCGATTTTTTATTCAAATTTAGCGAAATCGTTTATTATATTATAAAAACAGCAAAACACGACTCGAATTTCGGGTTTCGGTGATATTAGACGTTCTGGGCATTCGACGAGGCTAAAAACAAACTGAAAATGGACATAGGTAAGAATTTTTGCATATCGTTGATTATTAGATCTGAATTGTAATCTCAGACTTCCGTTTAAGTTAATTTTTTTCGTAAACTTCAACATGGCAACGAGAAGGTAGTTTTGCAATTGATTTTCAATTGACAGACCTCCATTGAAGTCTGAGAAATTCCTTTGAAAAAAAATACCTGACTTCACCAAGAAGTCTAAATAATAAGAGGATAGTTTTGCAATTGATTCAATTTTAATTTTATAGTCAGACTTCTTATGTTGGCAAGAAATTGACCGAATCTTGACTTTTTGTCAGACGAAATCCGATGTCTAAAAATAAAAGGGGGTAGAAACTACAATTGACCCAAATTTTCAGATGTTGACCAGAATAAGAGAAAAAACGTCACACTGCTAATTATGTCTGAAACAAGGGAAAAACATATCGGACAACACTAGACGTCTGAAATTCAAAACTTTTGCCAGACGGCTATAGACATCTGAAAATTTGAATTTTGGTCAACATTGGATAAACTCCAAAAATGCGAAGTTTTTTTATCAGCTTCCCTCGCTGTCTGAAAATCTTGTCAGACAGCAATAGAAGTCTGTTACAAAAAAGTCAATACCAAATTTTCTTGGTCAACCCCAAAAATACCCTCTACTTTTTGTCACACATCATTAGAAGTCAATTAAAAAGTCAATTGCAAAACTACCCTTTTTGGTTCTCAGACTTCATAATCTGTCTGACAAAAATGTCAAAAAATTTCAAAGCAGACTGCGTACGCTGTCTGATGGCTTTTAGACTGCATCCGCTGTCGGACACTTTGATTTCCATTGCAAAAAATACCCTCTTTTCAGACTGGTCTAGAGGTATGGTTTTACTACAATCAGAGTGGTATAGACGTCTGAAATGTTAAAAAGTTTAAAAATGCATTTTATTGTATATTTGTCATTAATTTAGTTGATTTTAATTTTTATAAATATGTGTTAGTATTATATGTTCCTCTTGCGTGAGTAATACATTCTTATGTTTGGTAATTATTTTAAATCAATTTTTGAATAATATTGGCAATGTAGCTAATAGCATCAGACTTCGCAAGAAGTCTGGCTTTTCCCAAAAGATCTCTAATGTGGTTTATACGTGTTTGTTTAGCAAATAATGGTTCAGTTACCTGTTAATTTTGGTGAATGGGTTGTGACAGACCATATTTGGCATTTTGTGGTTGATAAGCTCAAAGGAGGGCGATTTATTACTTTACGCGATGGTTCTACATATCAAGAAGTTGTTCAGATGGTACAAGATGATTATATGCTGGACAAGAAAACTGAGCTGATGGAGTTATCATATCCATTGCCCGAAGCACTCTTGAAACAAATGGATCTGGATAGCCCTCTAGTTTATGTCACAAATGATAGGCAAGTAATAAGCATGGTCGAGTTAGCTAATACGCATTTAATCCGTCTTTGTGTCTCGAGCCGATCCGGCATGGAAGATGAAGATGTAGACGAAGATGACAAAGAAGGAGACTGGAATGAGGAAGATGTGGACTATGTCTCGGATGATTATGTTTGTGGTGGTGGTGGTGATGATGGTGTTGGTAACTTGGTTGTGCTTGAGAATTTTTTCAAGAAACACGATGAGACTTACCGTGACGATGTTGATTATACCCTATATGGTAAAGTGAAACATGAAGATGTAGATGTGGAAGAAGATGAAGATTATAAGAAACATGAGTTGGAGGTTACGACTAATCGGCGTGTTGGCAAAAGGGACTTGTTGATAGGTTCTAAGTTTTACCCTATACTAAACTGCAAGTGAACAGCAATGTCAAAGTAGTATATAGGGTTATCGAATCCACAGGGACACTAGGTCTCGATAGATCAGAACAGTAGAGACTAATACTAGAAAGAAAACAATATGATTGAATTAAAAGTGGTGCGAGAAAGTAAATCAGTAGCAGAGATTAACGGTTGTGAAAGCAAGTAATTAAAAGTGTCAAGCCTAGGGTATTCTCAGGAAATCAGACAAGCAGACAGTTCATTCAGCAAGGATCTAATTAAGCACAGCTCTAGAACTCAAAACACAGATATAGAACTAACCAAATTCCTTTGCGATAATTCTCTAAGTCTAAGTGCAGCAAACCAAACTTTCGTTTGCGAGAACTAACAGATTAAACTAGCATTAATCCCAAGTTTGATATGTTCACAATTATCCTAAACCAAACTTCCGTTTGCGCAAAGTTTAATTGCCCAATTTAATTAGTTCAGATTCCTAAACCCCACTTCCGTGACGTATTTAGCAACCTAAGATCTAGATTCTAATTGATCAGGTTAGAACTAGCTTTAAGCACAATTAAATTGAAGAACAGATATAGTTTGAATCCTTAACTGAATTTGAACAAGTCTAGCAAGTCATGAAATCCTATGTGAGAAACCCTAAACCTAACAAGGAATCTACTCAGACATAGATAATGAAAACATAATCATATGATGAATAAATTGCATAAAAGAATAAGAGTAAAAGGGGTTCGAAATCTTCTCTAAATACAGATGATGTAACAGGTTCAGATCAGCCCCAAAAGCTCTAAAAATCCTCTGCTCTTAATTATGAAAGCGTAATGTAAAGCGTATAAAGCGTATCAAGCGTATCTAATTAAAACTCTAAAAACTCTATTATATAGGCATAATCTCGGCCAGGGGCTTCTTTGTAAATATCAAGAACTTCTGGATCAAAGTGCAATATCTTGATTCTTCTAAACCGCCGAGTTTTGGCCCATCTCGTTGGTGCATCGATCGATGCTAGAGTGAAACGATCGACACCTTCTCTGTTTCGGACAGTGAACTCTATCTCTCGGCCAATCACTCCAAAAATCTCCAAAAAGCTCCATTATCTCCAATTCAGCTCCAAACCTGATTATACCTGTAAAAGACTCTAACAGAACACAAAAGACACTAAAAACACAACTATATCATGGCCTAAAACCAGTAAAAACCATGATATATCAACTCCCCCACACTTAGCCTTTGCTTGCCCTCAAGCAAAACATAGAACTAAAGCTTGGTGAAGAGGTTTGAAAACTCTTCAGAAACTCATTTCCTCCTAGAAGCTACAATACTCAGATTCCCCTTAGTAAACCACTGAAAGAATCAATCACAGGATATCAAGACCACAATGTACTTCCCCCACACTTAGCAACTGTCCTAGGTAAACTCCACAATCACATTCAAGCATTCAAATTCTCCCTACTGACTTCTGCAAGTATTTAAGTGCGGTCTCACCTAAGGAGTATCGATCAAAGGGCACATGGATTCTTACCTTATCAGCTCTAGACCACCATACTATCTTTCTCTAGTCCCTTTCTTCTCTTTCCCTTCTTTAACAACTGATTTTTCCCCACTGGGTATCATTTTATTTTTTTTTATCAGTGTTCTTCCCGTTATGGGGTGTACTTTGGACACATTCCATGGATCACATGAGAGAAAATAGTGTTTGCTACCATTCCCATGACCACTTCGGAGTTACTAACTCATCCTCAGTTTATTATCTCTATTTTTTTTTTTTTTACTTTATAGAAGGAGAGAAGAGAACTAAATAGGATAGGTTGACAGGCTGTGTCAGAACTAACAAGGGAATCCGACACAAAGTATACCAAGCCCTTAGGTGAGAAATCTAAGTCAGTATTAATTTGAAGTCAGTAAAAGGATCCTCTGATACCTGAAGCGATGTGGGTGTTCCCAGTAGGTTGATCTGTGATGGGGTTTTCTAATAGTCAGAGATAGATCCTGCAACTTCATCTCAATGGTTACTTAAGTTCCTGCAAGTCTTGTAAATCTTCTCAGAAAATCATAGTTTCTTACTTAAACAATTTTGACTCAATAAAACAAATTTTTTTTGAAAAACGGACTGACTCTTTAGAAAACAGAAAACAAAAGTCAGTAGCACCTCCCCCACACTTAAGACACACTGTCCCCAGTAGTGTCCAGCGAAGGATCGGTAAAAAGAAAATAAAAAAATTGAAAAGATGAAATTATGTCTGTCGGGTTACCTCTGTCGCTCAGGCATCGATCGTTGCACTAGGTGCATCGACCGTTACTTGGCGATTTTCGTGTATGGTCGATCGTTGCTCAAGAGCGCAACGATCGCTGCAATGCAATTCCTTTCGTGTTGTGACGATCGACACAGAAATGCGTCGATCGTTGCACTGCGATTTTGTCCGAGACCTGCAAACATAAACTCACCAAAAACAAAAACAAACGTAAAATCCTAACAAAAACACCAAAAATTAAGTAGAAAAACACCAGTACCTAATGGTGGGTTGCCTCCCACCCAGCGCTTGTTTAAGGTCAATAGCTTGACCGAACGGATGGGAATTTTCAGGTACCAGGAGGTCCTGACAGAGACTTTTTCTGTCTCTGTTCAAGTCTCCTCATCCAAGGTGGTGAGTAGGCTGTTGCGGAATGCTCATGTCCAAGAAAAGATGGAGTGAAATGTGCTCCAGGATCTATAACCATGGTATGATCAGGCTGCTCAAAATCTGCGTCCCTTATGGTGAATGTCTGCCCATCTATCAGTGGCTTTCGCAGCTTATCCATCTCATAGTGCAGTGGTTCATCTCCCAGATGGAGGTCTATCAAGCTATTCCTAACATCAATCAACGCTCCTGCTGTAGCCAAAAAGGGTCTCCCAAGCAATAATGCTTCATCCGGATCACAGTCATATCTCAGCACAAGGAAGTCCGTTGGAACTAAGTAGTTTCCAACTCTCACCGGAATGTCCATAAGGAGTCCTTCAGGAACTCGTATGGACTGATCAGCTAGGACAAGAGAAGTCCTAGTAGGAGTAAAATCCAACATACCCAGCTTCTCTGCCACAGAGTAAGGCATCAAACTTCCAGCAGCTCCTAAATCACACAGAGAGCGTCTAAAGCTATCCTCAAAGATAGAACAATCCAGCACAAAGACTCCAGGATCAGGCAGCTTCTTCGGGACCTTAGTCAGCAGAACATCACTAATATGCTGAGGAACTACTATCACCCAGTCTTTCAGATCATCATCCAGGGACAACATCTTGTTTAAGTACCTCTGCACACATGGATGATAAGGTGGATCATCAGAAGTTGGAATTTCTTCCAATTCTTCACCAATCCCTTCTAGTTTCTTCAGCTCTTCAATCTCTTGCCTAATCACTTCAGACACTGAGGAGTGTTGTCTAAAAATCTGTTCGTAGATCTCCTGTTGAGTAATCTCAGAGGCTCCATTGAATAGGCGATCAAGCTCCAAGTCAGCATCTATGCCATTATCATCCGACAGTTCTGTCTGTTCACGCCCTGCAACGACCGACACCAAGGGTGCGTCGATTGTTGCCATCCCGACTGGTGTATCGATCGACACAGATGTAGCATCGATCGACGCACTGTAGCAGATTTCACCCGAGAGTTTTTCACAAATATCCGAAAATTCTTGTTCTGTCACCAACTCAGCTGTACTTAGCTCAAATCTTTCACCTAGGTGAGATCTATCATTAATGTACACAGACCAGGCCTTAACATGAGTGTCTGCCACTCCTTTTCCCTTCAGTGAGCTGGACATCTGGTTCACCTGAGTGTCCAACTGCTTCAAGTGAGTGCTCATAGACTCAAACTTTCCATTGAGGTCTTCATAGACAGCGTCCAACTTCTTGTTGCAGTCCACAGAAATCTTGGTCTGACTCTCAATCAGTTGTTCCATCATAGCCTCCATTTTGCTCCCATGGGCTGTAGGTGCAGGAGGAGTCTGATAGGATGTAGATCCATAGGTTCTCTGAGTACCTTGTCCATAGGTCTTCTGAAAACCACCAGTCTGTCCTCCAATGGAGAATCTGTTCCCCTGTTGATTATTAAATCTATTACCTTGGAAGCCAGAACCTCCTATGAAATTCACATCTTCTTCCTGAGTGTCCTCCTCAGTCTGAATCACCTCTACATCTTGGGCAAAGTGGACAGCTTTCTTACTTGTCAGGAGATTGTAAACTGTGTCCAATCTGGATCTTATATTAGCTATATCAGAATTCTCTACAGTTCCACCAGATTTCTTCCTCCTTTCATCCATTGTCTTGCAACTATTGCTGCCAATCAGGTTCTCAATCAACTGCTTAGCTTGTGTAGGAGTCCTGGTGTTGAAATTGGCATTACTGGAATTATCCAGCGCAGTTTGATAAGGGAGATCTATGCCTCTGAAGAAGATACCAATCAGCTGTACTTCTGTGAATCCATGGTGTGGACAGTCACGCTGATACTGCTTAAATCTCATCCAGGCAGTCTTCAAGGGCTCCACAGCTCCTTGGGAAAAAGTGAGTATGTCCTGTCTGGACTGATCTGAGCGCGCATCATCATAAAAGTGACGCAGGAACTCACTCTTTAAGGCTGCCCAGGTAGTATACTGACCAGGTGCCAGTTGTCTCAGCCATGCACTAGCGTCTCCAGCAAGACTGTGCGGAAATAGCTTAAGGAACAGATAGTCCGGGCATACTCCTTCATACTTCATGCCAGTGACTATGTCCTTAAACTTGTCAATGTGATCCATAGGCTGCTCTGCTTGAAGATCATGAAAAGCAATCTGTCTCATCATCTGGTAGTAGATGGTCTTTACCTCAAAATCATTCCTCTCAAAAGCAGGAAGCACTAGAGCTGCTCGGTTTGCATGAAACTCATCAGGTCTGTTGTAGTCAGCTAGTGTCCTCTCATGAACCACCATCTCTCTACCTTGGGCCTGTCCTTGACCCTGGTTTTGGTTCAGCTCCTGTTGCTGTAGCTCAGGAGGATCAGGGATGACATTCCCTTCAGCATCAACCCGATGCCCAGCAGCATTGTATGGGTTGTTATCTCGGTCCCTCAGGGTACCTTCAGCATCTGGTATCAAGATCAGACGTTCTCGTACCATTCTCTCTCTCTTTTCTCTTCTGATAGTCCTTTCTAGACGTCCAAGTTCCTCTAGTCCGAGATTAAGTAAGCTCGAGTTCGGATTACTTCGATTTTTCTGCGTTGGCATAAACTGTCTGTAATCGTCCAGCAACGATCGATGCTATCAGTGCAACGATCGATTCAATCTCAGAATCGCCTAGTGACGATCGACGCAAGGGATACAACGATCGACGCAAGGCAAAAGTTGTACCTGCGACAGAAAGAAACAGAGAAAAAGTTAGCAAAATATAAAAACAAAACGAAAAAGCAAAAACAAAAAGAAAAATTTCTAGTAAAAACCCTAAGTTCGGTCATATCGAAGACTCTAAGAGTCCCCGGCAACGGCGCCAAAAACTTGATAAGTTCTAAGTTTTACCCTATACTAAACTGCAAGTGAACAGCAATGTCAAAGTAGTATATAGGGTTATCGAATCCACAGGGACACTAGGTCTCGATAGATCAGAACGGTAGAGACTAATACTAGAAAGAAAACAATATGATTGAATTAAAAGTGGTGCGAGAAAGTAAATCAGTAGCAGAGATTAACGGATGTGAAAGCAAGTAATTAAAAGCGTCAAGCCTAGGGTATTCTCAGGAAATCAGACAAGCAGACAGTTCATTCAGCAAGGATCTAATTAAGCACAGCTCTAGAACTCAAAACACAGATATAGAACTAACCAAATTCCTTTGCGATAATTCTCTAAGTCTAAGTGCAGCAAACCAAACTTTCGTTTGCGAGAACTAACAGATTAAACTAGCATTAATCCCAAGTTTGATATGTTCACAATTATCCTAAACCAAACTTCCGTTTGCGCAAAGTTTAATTGCCCAATTTAATTAGTTCAGATTCCTAAACCCCACTTCCGTGA
Source organism: Orychophragmus violaceus (assembly GCA_030180135.1). Taxonomy (NCBI): domain Eukaryota; kingdom Viridiplantae; phylum Streptophyta; class Magnoliopsida; order Brassicales; family Brassicaceae; genus Orychophragmus; species Orychophragmus violaceus. Next base: position 59,410,667 of record CM058234.1, on the reverse strand, counting down.
CGTATTTAGCAACCTAAGATCTAGATTCTAATTGATCAGGTTAGAACTAGCTTTAAGCACAATTAAATTGAAGAACAGATATAGTTTGAATCCTTAACTGAATTTGAACAAGTCTAGCAAGTCATGAAATCCTATGTGAGAAACCCTAAACCTAACAAGGAATCTACTCAGACATAGATAATGAAAACATAATCATATGATGAATAAATTGCATAAAAGAATAAGAGTAAAAGGGGTTCGAAATCTTCTCCAAATACAGATGATGTAACAGGTTCAGATCAGCCCCAAAAGCTCTAAAAATCCTCTGCTCTTAATTATGAAAGCGTAATGTAAAGCGTATAAAGCGTATCAAGCGTATCTAATTAAAACTCTAAAAACTCTATTATATAGGCATAATCTCGGCCAGGGGCTTCTTTGTAAATATCAGGAACTTCTGGATCAAAGTGCAATATCTTGATTCTTCTAAACCGCCGAGTTTTGGCCCATCTCGTTGGTGCATCGATCGATGCTAGAGTGCAACGATCGACACCTTTCTCTGTTTCGGACAGTGAACTCTATCTCTCGGCCAATTACTCCAAAAATCTCCAAAAAGCTCCATTATCTTCAATTCAGCTCCAAACCTGATTATACCTGTAAAAGACTCTAAAAGAACACAAAAGACACTAAAAACACAACTATATCATGGCCTAAAACCAGTAAAAACCATGATATATCACTTGTCCGAGGGTATGTTTCTCAACAAGTGCTTTGATAGCAAGAAAGACCTAATATCAGAGCTACGTTTGACGACGATAATGAATAAATTCGCATACATGATAGAGAAGTCTGACAAGACACGTTTTGTGGCTAAATGTCATGTGGAAGGATGCAAGTGGATGCTTTGAGCTTCTGTGAAGAGCGAACCAAACAAGTATTGGGTGATGATCTATTCAAAAACCCATACATGTTCGGTGGTGGACCAGATCTCTACGTGTAAACGTTATACCCCAGTTTATATTGGTTGGTTGTTTACTGAATATTTAGTATAAATGAACAGATAACACCAAAGCATGTCAAAGTATCAATGAAGAAGCAGTTTGGGATTAGGATGAGCTACACAACCGCATACAGAGCATTGTTACATGGTCAAAATATTGTGGGAGGAACATCGGAAGATGGTTACGAGAGATTGCCTTCTTTTTTGCATGGAATCAGGCAAACCAACCCAGGATCAATAACTGTTCTTGAACTAGATGAGAAGAATAGATTTAAATATCTATTTATAGCATTTAGAGCTTCCATACATGGGTTTACTTTTCTTAGAAGAGTCATTGTGGTGGATGGTACTCATCTTAATGGAAAGTACAGCAGTGTTATGCTAGTGGCGGCTGCACAAGACAGAAATTTCAAATATTTCCGTTGGCTTTCGAAATTGTAAACTCTGAGAATGTTGACTTGTGGGAGGAGTTTTTTCACCAAGCTGAAAGAATGCATTTCAGACCAATATCCTTTGGTCATAGTCTCGGATAGATGCGAGTCGATCAAGAATGGGTGTGAAGCAGTTTTTCCTTGGGCACAACGAGGGATATGATATTACCATCTTCAAAATAACATAGTTACCAAGTTCAGGAGAAAACATCTTCTGTAGTTGGACAAAAACGCGGCTTACGCATATACGATATACGATTTTGACCAAAGCATGGCCTCCTTACGAGCGGTACATCCTGAACTTGCTGATTACTGGAGGAATCGGATGTGAGTCTATGTCCACGCGTGCATTTCGGCGGAGACATGTACTTGTGCGGTCTGACAATAAGTGTCAGACTTAATATTTTTTTGACTTCTAATGATGTCTAATATTATAGTCAGACAATATTTTTTACTCAGATTTCTAATGATGTCTGATATTATAGTCAAACTTCTCCTGCTGTCTTATTATTTACCAGACTGCAAGAGAAGTCTGAGAGCGTAGTGTTTTTCTTAATACTTTCTAGTTCTTACTTGTGTTAACCTCTTTCAAATTGTTGGAGAAAGGTACAACATAAAGACGAGCAACATTGTCGAGTCTATAAACTTCGTAGTTAAGAAGAGAAAAGGATATTCCATATCTTTGCTTTTAGAGTTCATACAAGAGAAACTAGGGACTTGGTTTTGTAAAAGGCAGCTAGATGCAATGAGTCTCACAACAAATTTACTCGAGGATTTGAATATTTGTTGGCTATTCGTAAATATTATGCGGATATGATGACGGCTGAACGCGCAGATACATATCGGTTTGTTGTTAAAGGAGGACATAGGGATTGTGTTGTCGATTTGGAACATCAAAAGTGTGAATGTGGTGTTTGGGATTACAAAAAGATACCTTTCTCACATGCCATTTGCGGTGCACCAGAATTTGAGCTACACATTTATACCCTTGTATGTTCATCTTACAGAACATACTACTTGTACGCTGCATATTCGCGCAACATTCTACTAAAGAATTTTACTGGCACAACTGATCATGACACCGTACGTGTCCTTCCGCTGGAAGAGAGGCGGAAGCCTGGAAGACAAAAGAAGTCGTGGTGGCAATATATGCTAGAAATTGCCAAGAAGAAGGGTAGTAAACCGCGGAAACTACACAAGAAATATTGTTGTTCGAATTGCAGACAACCAGGTCACAAACAATTTAATTGTTCACAACCTGAGGATGACTAGAAATGATTGAAGTCTGATATGATTTGGGGTTTACTGAAGTCTAATATGATTTATGGTTTACTGAAGTCTGATATGTTAGTGTTCAGTGAAGTCTAGTAAGTTTTAAGGTTTACTGAAGTCTGATATGTTTTAATGAAGAAATGGTTGAAGTCTGATATGTTTTAGGGTTTTCTGAAGTCTGACGTAGTAATGGATGTATTTCATAAGTCTGATATTGAAACTTGTGTTAATTGTTTGGGTTCTGTTTCATCAAACGTTGTAGCACATAAACATAACTATGAACAAGTCATGAGTTTGTTACATAACTAAGAACAAGAGAAAAAGTAAGCCAAAAGGTAGACGTGTTTTTTTTTACACCTACAAAAGATAAATATGTATAAGAAATCCATTATTTGGAAATCCAAAAGATATCAGGAACTCTATTTCCCATCGTAGGTGTCTAGCAATTCATACTTGGTACGTCTCTCTTCACATGTTCACTCGAGTTCAGTCATTATGTCAAAAGTCAGATTGTCCCTGATTTGCTTGATCTTCTTATCATAAAGATACTTTGGAAACGCCATTCCAAGTGAACAGAACTCGATGAATATTACTATATTATACACGTTTGTCATAAAGGGTAGCTTTTACTATATTTATCATAAATATTATATAAATCATTTTTTCTTGAATAAATTAACTAATCATGTCAATATCCAATTTTTTTTCCTTTCTCTTGGATTATATTTTCTAAAACAATATAACAATCTTTTTTCTCCAAAATAATATTATCAAAAAAACTATAGTAGTATACTTTAATGTGAATTGATGTTGTTAGCAATTATATATATATATGTATATTATATAAATTTTAATATTGATTATATAATATATAATATTGTGCTCCCGGTTAAAAAATGTTCTAGATCCGCCACTGATTGTGTTGTTGTATGTGGCTCATGGTTGGTGGAAGGACAACGGGGCGGTGGAGATTTATTGTGGACATTAAAAGGTTGTCGCGAGTTTTTCCGATGATTATAGGAATGAAGTTGGAAGCGCTTGAGATGGTTGTAGTGAAGGAGATTTGGAGAGGAGGATGATGTAAATCCAAAATTCATCTAAACGATGGTTGTTACCTGCTGCTCTACCAGCGATGGCTGTTCACCGTTGATTATGGTGACCACATATTTTGGACTACCTTGTTTCTTAGAATTGTTCTTTGCGAACCGCTCAATGACGCTCTTTCTGTCATTCTTGAAGATAGTTAGGAGAGAAGGAGATTCTGGCAAGAAACAATATGACAATACGGAGACGCTGACCGGCGTTACGGACCTCTTCCCAGGTTAGGTGATTCAGGGTTGATATCTCCATTAAGCAAGCCATTAGCCAATAAAGAAATGGTGGATAGTATTACCAAATAGCGCACACCACCTTCTTCGTAAACAAAATGTCTTGATGACCAGTATAAGATGGAACATGGTGGAGAGCAACCTACAATGTAAGTTACGCGAGTTTATGAAATTCACATTACAAAACATCAAAGTGGAAAGCAACCTATACTGGATAGCCTGTGAGGGAACACCGAAGACTGTCCATTTTTGTTAGACATTACAGATACAAGACACGGTCCGAGTTTTTGTACAACGCGCCCTAAGTCATGTTATATAAGCCATTCATATTTTATATCGTGATGTATCCACTCGTTCTTATAGTCCTTCGTATGGATGCGTTGTTATGTTCTTTATTCTGATTTTTTTTTACATTACCACATTTCTGATTTTTTATACATTGGAGCCTTTGATGCGGCATTCTCTTACTGAAAATGTAAAATGACCTAGCGAAGTGATCGTTAATAAAAAGCTGTCCAAGCGCGTATTACAATGCCATCTTATCAAGGCATATGTAAGTAATTGTTTTTACAAATGGACCAATCTATATCAATGCTGACAACATGAACTATTTCAAATACTAAACCTGAATTATTTTTTCATTGATATGCAAATTTCAATTTAAAACATAATGGATACAAAGACCCGTATACCATCTGTCCATGGATCCCTAATGTTATATATTTAAGTTTATAAGTAGGAGGCTACACAGTCGTTCATAAACATTATTTACAGTTATGAGCTTTACGTCTAACTCAACTTGTCCGAGTTCTCAGCAAGAATGACGCGATTATGAAAGAGGTTGATAAGCTTGCCATGGATGTCACGAAAATAAAAGAAGACTTAAAAGTTCTAGAAAAGTGGCATGCTTCAGTAGAAGACGAATTAGCGATCAAGATGCTTCGGTAGAGACCTCCATTAAGGTCGCGAGAAATGAAAATGTACCTTGTACTAGGAGGCATGGACATGAGAAGATGAACATGATGCAGTTCATTTGGGTCGTTTCCGTGTCTGTTTGTGCAGCCGCATGGACGTTTGGGCCGTTGAAGACACACCTTTATGATTGAAGAACGATCTTTTAGCAGTAGGCACGCATATGGGATTATTCCATATGTTCTACGACCTTTGTTTATGTTTTACCATATTTCTGTTTTTCAGATCATCATGTATTGTCCTAATCTGGTATGGATACCCATACAATCCATATATAATGCTCCAGTAATTACCTAATTTTACTTCAAAACCTGTGTTTTATTTCTATCCAAATGTACACTACTGTTTAGGAGTAATTTGATTATATAACGGGTGTTGTATTCCATGTTAATCGCTTAACAATTAACTATCCATCATTTTATATATGATATTGTTGATTTGTGGCATCCATAATCGTCCTTTTTCTATTGGTTAACAAATTCATTTTAAATGGATATGAGCCTTCTCAGTTCATATGTTCCACGAATTTTCAAATGCTGATATGTATAGATGTATATCCCACATAAGGTAAATTTTCTCATTTAATTGTCCCAAAAAATTACAATCAATGAATTACTAACAAATATTCACTCGAAATATGCTGTATTCACAATATACAATATAACAAAATAGTTAATATTAACTACCCCATAGAATTATAGTATCTTTATAACTAACAAATCCGAATATGGATATGCTTATATTTTCCTATATCAAACTTAGTTATGGCTTACGAGTATTAATATCCATCATTAGGTTAATTAGAAGATTATTCCTATTTGTATCTAACTTGATAAATAACTCATGGATGGGAGTATTGGGGTGTGCAATGCGTATTTTGTGTGATGCATTGAATTAAGTTGTGTGGAACATGAAACGTTGCGACGATTCATCATCTATAAATATGATATGTTAACCCAAACAATCTGTCTACACACACAAAACACATCACCAAAGATGAGTAGAGTAAATTCCCATCACACCATCTTTCCCTCTCTCAAATCTTCTAGATCTGCCGGCCGAATTAAGAAATCAATTTTGGCCAAAAATGCGAGCAAAAACATTCATGAGCACTTCAAAACTAGAACCGTATGCAGGATTCTTTGTGATGATGGGTATGACGTGGATAGCTATTCCTGGTTTATCATAGAAAGACTCACCACGAGCATCAAGGGATACTCCAACTAGATCATGCATGTCTAGATGCCAACAATCCAACCGTAGTGTTCTTGAAAGCAATATCTGATTTCATGTACATAGACGGAAGAGTCGACGCCTTTTAATGCATAAAACATTGCACCGTCGTTTGAATCAAGCCTGATGCATACTGCTACAAAGTGATCCGCCGATCCATCTTCCATGGGTTGGATGCTGGTTCAAACATTCCTCTTCTCTCTCGCAGTGCTATCCGTGCGCTTATGAGGCATGTCAGAGAGTTCCAGCAATTAAAATGGCCTATCAACATCTCTGACGATCTCGCCACGATAAGGTAGTCTGTTGACCAAGGAAGAATGACAACATGCCCTTGCGCCGTTCATTGCTATTGGGTTGACTTTCTTGACGAAAACGTAAAAGGTCACGATATGTGCCATTTATGTTTATGGACTATCAAGACATCAGTGTTCTTCCGGATAATCCCTCAAACTTTCTTTAAGTGGATTAAGCTCGGTGGTTGGGGTGATAATGTGGAAGACATAAGAAATTGGGGCGACAATAATATGCAAGACGCTGGCGGTTTGGGAGATGGTAATGTCCAAGACGCTGGAGGTTGGGGCGGTGCCAATGTGCAAAAAGCTGGCGATTGGGGTGGTGCTAATATGCAAAACACCGGCGGTTCGGGTAGTGGTAATGTACAAAACGACATTCATGCGGTTTGGGACGCTTAAAGTCGAACTTAAATATTTTGTATAATTACTCTTAGTTATCTTTTATATATGCTAGGAATATCGTTTTTTGTTCTATCCATGCTATAATATGTCTTTGGAATCACAAAACTATAAAACTATTTTCGTATCCGCGTTCTTATACATATTTGCTTTACTTTCAAATTCAATCCTCCTATTAAATGAATAAATAAATAAAATACCCAAAAAACTTATTTATCGCAAAGACCGATGTATCTTCGAAACCATTAATCTTTTAACCGTCCAATCATAGTTTAGAGTTCAAAAGCCATCAATATGCACGCGAACATATACACTTTCTTGTTTGTTTTATTAAATCAAAATTGCTAAGTGTGTTTTGGTGATTTTTGGGAGTAGTATTTATGATTCAACTCCTTCCACATGCACCTCTATAGTAATGTATCCATCAGCGATTCAACCCCAGCCACACACGCAAGTGTAGTAATGTATCCCACATACTAAACAAAAATCCATATTCACTCTATCTAGACAACCAAACATATTTTAGATTATCCTTATCGACCTGCGATTTTTAAATAAATCGCTTTTTAGATAGACATAATTGGATTGTTCCTATCCACTCCATATAAACTCTATCGATTCGCAATGTCCATTCCATGCACATATTGATTAAAATAGACTAATAGTATATCAAATTCAATTAATAATAAAATATTTACATGTTCCCCTATTAATTTAGCATTGCTCTACATGTCGGCCAGAGTGGTTGGGTCTTTTCGAAAATCTTGATCTTCATTATTCAAATCTCTATTTTTTTCCTTTCCCAATCAAACAGGATTCCAACATATAGTTGTGATTCAATCCATTTGATTATAATCCGACCAGACTATATATCCAACTTATTAATATCATCTATACATAAACACATTCATGATGATATCATGTAACCTATAATGCTCATCTAAAATCCGACCAACTTTGAAAATGACTTAGCAAGCTCAACCTCTGCATCCATGGCATATGCTTAACACCTTTTGTGGCTGAGAAGAGTCGCTTAGTACCACATTTTCTTCAGTGTTTGCCACTTGTTCCTCGTCACATACCTGCTTCTTTTTAATTTCTCTTAGAGAGTGTTTTGACGTTTTTGTTCAAATCCAATGGGCTTCTAAGTCATCTATCTGTTTTTAACATTGATTTTTTTTAACATCAACGTTACCCCTCCCTCTTCCATCACTCAATTCACGAGAAAACGGCCAAATCTCCTATAAATTTATCTCATAAACAGTTTTCATACATGACTTATTGACCAATGCCATAAAATATATAAACCACCAAAATTTTGAATTTACTACATAATCTTTTGAAATGTGGTCAATTTCACCAAAACCATTGTTTATTTATTTTAATTGTTGAAACTAAAACGACGTGAAACTAACCGCAGTGGTTTGGGATTCTACAAATTACACATCACCCACTAAAATACTTAGAGTATTTGATAAATATAGCCCACATAATATTATTATAAAATAAACCAATTAAAGACAAAGCGTTCGGAAAAATTACAGTTGAAGAGGATCGAAACCAGGTCTTGATTTTCTTTGCATAACTTCTTCGCAACTGAACCATTTATATTATTTGTTAAATATCGTAATCGTAATTATATTAATAACAGCGACAAATATTTGAATTAAATTCTATTTCATCCCATTAACCACACGAGATTCTCCTCTAGGTTCTCTTAATTCTTCTTCTTAATCCAATTTCATTCAATTTCTAAGTTCTTCTGAAATTTAAAATAAATCCTCCCCAAACCAATTAGTTCAGAGTTTTTTGCATCTGGGTATTTTAGAAAGATAAAATCAAATTCAACACTCAAAATCGTTTTTCATGTCGAATCCCAATTAAGAGCACTTGATTCAGATTCATGGGCACTTGCTTTTGATTCTTACTCAGGAGTATAATAGCGTTTCTTGTTGTTATTATTATTGATATGAATAAGTTTAATTTATCCTGGTTGTTATGTTATTAATGTTACCGTCACTACCACATATTTCAAATAATCCAAGTAGTCTAGAGGTTAAGTGAAGGAACTCAAGACTCGGGTTCGATTCTTCCAAATGTATATTTTGTGAGTCCAATTGTGAGTCAAGTCCAACCAATTGAATTCCTTTGCGAAGAAAACCTCAAAGCTGGAAGCTTCGTCTTCTCCACTAAGTGACGAACACTTTATCTTTAATTGGTTTGTTTTATAATAATATTATGTTGAACTATATTTATTAAAAACTTTAACTGGTCTAGTGTTTGATATATAATTTTTAGAAGCCCAAACCATCGCAGTTCGATTCAACATCAAACACATTTTTCCAATTTTAGGGAAAGAACAAAATGACGTCGTTTTAGTTTCAACAATTAAAAAATAAACCGGTTTCCATGTGTCATCCATGTCATCAATCGTTAATGGAAAATTAACACCATTATGGTTTTGGTGAAATTGACCACATTTCAAAAGATCATGTAGTAAATTCAAAATTTTTCGTAGTACATATGTTTTATAGCATTGATCAATAAGTCATGTATAAAAAACTGTTTATGAGATAAATTATATTTCATTGAAGCAGATTTACAATGAAAAGGTGTATCAATATCCTTTGTTTATGGTGATCCAGGCAGAAATTACAGGCTTTAGTATGAGAGAGATTAACTTGTATGGGTGTAGTCAGGACAAATCTGTTGTTTATCATAGGGGATCTAAATGAGATTATTGGGAATCATGAAAAGCAAGGGGGATCTCTAAGGCACACATCTACATTCGTCTCATTTAATAATTTGATTCATGATTGTGGTTTAATTGAATTTCCATAATTGGGAGAGTCCCTTTCCTGGAGAGGTCGTAGGGGAAACCAACTTATCAGGTGCAAACTAGATAGGGCATTAGCAAATAAAGATTGGCTCCCTTTTCTTTTGTAGAATATTTGAGGATGGTTGGCTCGGAACACCGTCCGATTGTGGCATCTATTGAGGATAAATACAGAAGAGACATGGCCAGTTCAGATTTGATAAACGTTGTGTGGGGGGAAAATGGTCTAATGGATACGATTAAATTGAGATGGGGGGGATCGGAGAACAATGAAGGTACAGATTTGTATTCCAAGATTGGTAGATGTAGACGTGAGTTGTCGATATGGAGGAAAAACAATACTTCATACAATAAGGACCAAAGAAATGAGTTGCAGAAAGCCCTGGAAGAGGTTTAAAAAGAGGATAATAGAACACAAGCGGAGGTGAGGGAGATTACGGAAAAATCGAAAGAGGATTATAGAGATGAAGAACAATTTTGGCAGCAAAAGAGCAGGAATATGTGGCATACATCGGGTGATCAATACACAAAACTTTATTTTCTTTAACCAATCAAAGAAGGGGAAGGAATCGCATTGTTGGTCTTCACAATTCATCATGAGATTGGGTTACAAAGGATCATGAGGTTGAACGAGTAGCAGTAGACTATTTTGAAGAGCTATTTGCATCTAATAATCCGTACTATTTTGAGGAGTTTTTACATGAGGTTCTGGTATCAATAACAACTCAGATGAATGAGAGACTTGTGGTATCAGCCACTGAAGAGGAGGTTAGGAAAGCATTGTTTATGATGCATCCAGAAAAGGCTCCAGAACTAGATGGGATGACAACTTTATTTTTCTAACAGTCATGGCCAATTGTGAAGAATGATGTTGTTGGACTGGTTAACAATTTCTTACAATATGGGGAACTGGATACAAAGATAATACGGAAAATATTTGTCTTATTCCGAAGACGCAACGACCGAGTAGGATGACAAAATTGCTACCTATCAGTCTTTGTAATGTAGGTTACAAGATCATATCTAAGGTTTTGTGTCAACGATTGAATGGGCTTCTACCAAGGTTGGCTTCGGAAACGCAATCAGCATTTGTTGCGGGTAGAATTATTTCAGATAATATTTTAATAGCCCATGAGATGTTTCATGGATTACGAACAAATCCATCTTGTAATTAAAACGGATATGAGTAAGACTTATGACAGAGTTGAATGGGCTTTCATAGAGAAACTTATGGGAAAAATGAGCTTTACGGCTCAATGGATTGATCGCGTAATGCGATGTATAACCATGGTTAAGTATAGGTTTCTCATTAACGGTCAGCCACAGGGTTTTATAGCTCCACAGAGAGGGTTACGACAAGGGGATCTTTTGTCACCATATTTATTTATTTTATGCATGGAAGCTTTGACTGCGAATATAAAGAAAGCGGAACGAGAAAAAAAGTTAACGGGTCTTAAGATAGAAAGATCATGTCCCCCAATATCACACTTTCTCTTTGCGGATGATAGCTTATTTTTTTTTTTTTTTTTTTTTTGCAAAGCTAAGAAGGAGGAATGTCAGACAATTTTACGGATTCTCAAAGACGATGATGGACTGTCAAGTCAACAAATAAAATTTTCAAAATCCTCGCTTCAGTATGGCATAAGGTCGTCACTAAAGTTTGAGATGAGATGAAAGCAATATTAGGGATCACAACGGTGGGTGGAATGGGATCATATATGGGTATTCCAGAGAGTCTAAGTGGGTCCAAAACGCAAGTTTTTAGTTTTTAAAAGAGAGACTTCAAGGAGCGGTTAATGGATGGACGACGAAGATTCTATCACGAGGAGGTAAAGAGGTTATGATAAAGGCGGTGGCGACGGCTTTGCCAAATAACGTAATGTCTTGTTATAGGTTACCAAAAACAATCACTACAAAATTAACGAGTATTGTCTCCAATTTCTGGTGGAGTACGGGGGAGAAAGTCCAGTGATAAGGCCATAGAACCAGAAGCAGAAGATCCAATTCCCATCATAAGGAAAGGTTGACAAGATCAGCAACAAAGGCTTTGAGAAATCAAGTCAATGAAGTTGTGCAATGTCTACTGAATCAAGCTACTGACCAAGTGCAAGAGCAAGAACAAGTCAGCCAACCACTATTCAACTCAACTCAAAAGGGGCTAACCATATGTATCATCACAACTAGCTCAGGGAATAACATCACAACTAGCTCAGGACGTAACATCACAACTAGCTTAGGATGTCAAGACCAGAATGCTACGAGTAAGAAGGCTTATGATTAACGGCCAAGGACATACCAAACATAAGCTAAGTTATGAGTTTCATTTACACATTATATGACCGTTGGTTCTTTATTTTGAAGGCTTAGTTCTTTGTTTCACTTAGTAGTTTCAATTAGAATTATAGCCATTGGTCTTTGTTTCCTTAGGTCCCAAAACGAGTATATACTTTCCTTTTGTGTTTTATTTGCTTCAAGTCCCCTAGAAAGGCATAACTGTTTGGACTATTATAAAGTCCCCTCTCACTGCCGTGTATTATTTACCGAGATCAATAAAGTACACCGAGTGTTTTCTACAAGAAAATAAACCGTAATCTGTTTTCTCTCTTGTTTGTGTGATTCAGACTTAGAGAAGGCTTCTGTCTTATCAAGGTTAAGACTCATAGGATCTTGTGGCGACCTCAATCCATTCCATCCCTTGATTGCTTCTAAGAGAGCTCTTAAGCCAGCAGGAACAATCTCACCTCTATTCACAATCCATCCAACTCGATCCAACAAAGAGAGCTCTTAAGCCAGTGGTTAGATCTCCATCAATCCATCAACCAAGCTTCTGCCCAGGGGCTACATCATCTGGTATCAGATCCGAAATATTCCTAGATCAGGTGTAATCTATCCTTATCCTTTCGGTTTTCTTTTGCATCTAGATTCATATTTCTGTTTTCATTGCATCTTCAATCAAAAACCCATAAAAATTGTTTGTTTCATCATATTTCTTAGCTGGTAATTTCTTTTTTTATCTTCAGTTGTGCATCAAAAACCAAAAGAAAAAGAGTCCAAGTTGTAGTTTCTGTCGATTTGCTTTATTTTGTTCTTATTTATCTTCATAAACCCTAAAAAGAAAAAGAAGAGTTTTCATTGTTTTTATTCGATTTCTTAAACCCAAAAACCAAAAAAGTGTTCTTTCCTTTGATCTATTCCTTAGTTTTCGAAATCTTTGGTCTAAGGCTCCTCTTGATTGCAAGAAAATTTGATTTCCTTTTCTAAACCTACCAAAAACCGTGTGTTGTAAACAAGAAAGGAAAGTTTGTATTTCAAAGAAAATTTTCGGCCACTCCTTTCACTTTTTAAAAAGTTTAAAGCCCTAAATTGATTTGCAAAAATTCCCAAACCGTTTTAACCAAAGAAAGGGTGGATTAACTCCTTATTTCGAAATTCCCAAACCGGTTTTCCTAAAAAGGTTCCAAACCAAGTTTTATCTTTCTTTGATTTACTAAAAAGGATCAATCCGTGTAGTTTAGTAATTAGGTCTTCTAAAGCGTTTGAGAAGATTGTGTGCATCACTCACAACCGTGCATAGCTTTGCCAAACTCTTAGGAAGAAAGTTCAGAGCCTGTTGATACTTGTCTGCTCTTGTATTAATTTCAGGTACAAGGACTCATGGGAGAAAAGGTTGGACAAGATCAAATCACCATGAATAAACTTCTTGAAGCCATGAGAGGCATCAATGATAGGATCACTCAGCTGGAGCAGAGACCTATTCCTCGAGCACCAAGAGAACCCATCCGTAACCTGAACAGAAACCAGAGGCCGCAAGAATAAGAAACAACTGATGAAGAGATGCCTGAGTTAGAGGAAGATGAGCTACCTCCTGATCCAAATCAAGGAGGCAGAGGATTTAACAACCATGGCAGAGGCAGAGGAAGGAGAAACAATCACCAGCCTAGGCGTGGATTTAGAGACAGAGACAATGAGGATGATAATCAGAGGCGTGGAGGCAAATATCTGAAACTCACAACACCTACTTTTGCTGAAATGGTGAATCCAGAAGCTTATCTGGATTGAGAAAGAAGAATGGAGTACATATATGAGTACTACCAATACTCTGAAGCAAGAAAAATCTCCTTAGCTGCAGCTCAACTCGCTGACAATGCATCGGCATGGTGGGACAAAGAAGTATCTGAGAGAAGGAGATTAAGACATGGTCAGATAAGCAATTGGGATGTCATGAAGTATGCTCTAAGGAAGAGATATGTACCAGCTTACTACCATATAGATCTTCAGAAGAGGTTCAAAAAACTCTCTCAAGGAAACAAATCAGTTGAAGATTATTTTGAGGAGTTTGAAACCATGAAGAACAGGCTGGAGGTAGATGATTTAGAAGAGACTTTGATGGCTCAGTTTATAGATGGTCTTCAGGACAGGATTGCACGCAAGGTAGAGCGACAGCCTTATGAGGATCTTGAAGGCTTATTGCATTTAGCTGTCCAAGCTGAGCAGCACATCAAGAGGAAGGTTGCTGCAACCAGTAGAAGCAAAGCAACTTGGAATCAGCCTCAAAGGAGCCAAGACAAGGGCAAGGCAGTAAAAGCGGATTCAAAGAACACGAAATCAAATTATGTGCAGCCCAAGAGTAACAAACCAGAGTCAAGCAGTAGCAAGGCTCCACCTCAAAGGTCCAGAGACATTACATGTTTCAAATGCCAAGGGAAAGGTCATTATGCTAGAGACTGCCCAAACCAGAGAGTGATGGTTTTAAGAGACAACGGGGACATTGAGTCACAAGATGAAGCAGAGCTTGATCCGTCTGGATCAGAAGAATAGATTACTGATTATCCAGACGTGGGAGCGATACTTGTGACCAGGAGAGCTCTCAGTGCATTGTTTGAGCCAGAAACAATCCAAAGAGAAAACATCCTTCATTCCAGATTCACCATTGATGCCAAGGTATGTAGCCTGATCATAGATGGATGATCTTGTACTAATGTTGCTAGTGCTTACCTTGTAGATAAGTTAAAGCTGCAAAAGACCAAGCATCCAAAACCATACAGATTAAGGTGGCTCAATGATGAGACTGAGATGAGGATAGCTGAGCAAGTTATGGTACCATTCAGCATAGGTAAGTACCATGATCAAGTGAAATGTGATGTTGTGCCAATGCAAGCAGGTTATCTACTCTTAGGGAGGCCTTGGCAATTTGATAAAGACAACGATCACAATGGAAGGACCAACATCTACAGCTTCACACACCAGAACAAGAAGCACAACCTGGCTCCATTAACACCACAAGAGGTGTACGAAATGCAGAAAGCAATGGACAAAGGTTCCAAGGTAAGTAAGTCCAACATTTTTGTTTCACCTTCTAATGTTCTGAAATCTTTAGAGCATAAATAACATGTGCTACTCATGATCTTTAGAGAAGGGTATCTTTCAGTTCAGAAGAGCAGGAGCACCCCTTAGCCGTGTCTGAGCTATTGGACAGCTTCAAAGATGTTTTCCCAGAAGACATACCAGCTGGACTTCCACCTTTGAGAGGCATTGAACACCAAATTGATTTGGTACCAGGAGCTCCATTGCCCAACATACCAGCTTATAGAGTGAATCCAGAAGAAGCTAAGGAGCTGGAAAAGCAAGTTCAAGAGTTGATGTCAAAGGATATATCAGGGAAAGTCTGATCCCATGTGTTGTACCAGTTCTGTTCGTCTCAAAGAAGGATGGTACATGGAGAATGTGTGTTGATTGCAGGGCCATCAACAACATCACCATAAAGTACGGATATCCTATCCCAAGACTTGATGACATGCTTGATGAGCTGAGTGGAGCAACCATCTTCTCAAAGATAGACTTGAAGAGTGGATATCACCAAGTCAGAATGAAAGAAGGAGATGAGTGGAAAACAGCCTTCAAAACCAAGCAAGGGCTGTATGAATGGCTTGTCATGCCATTTGGTCTCACCAATGCTCCCAGCACATTCATGAGACTAATGAATCAGGTTCTAAGAGCTTTCATTTGTAAGTTTGTGGTAGTATATTTTGATGACATACTGATTTATAGCCACTGCTTAGATGATCTTGTTAATCAAACACTTTGATCAGAAAGTCTTTATGCAAACTTAAAGAAATGCATCTTTTGCACTGATCAAATGGTTTTCCTAGGATTTGTTTTAAGTTCACAGGGACTTAAGGTGGATGATGAGAAGATCAAGGCAATACAAGATTGGCCAACACCTACAACAATAGGACATGTCCGGAGTTTCCATGGTCTAGCAAGCTTCTACAGGAGATTTGTCAAAGACTTCATCACCATAGCAGCACCTCTTACCTCAGTGATCAAGAAGGACAAAGCATTTGAATGGGGAGAGGCTCAGGAACAAGCATTCACACGGCTCAAAACCAGTCTCACCAATACACCACTATTGGAACTTCCTAACTTTGATAAAATGTTTGATATTGAGTGTGATGCTTCTGGTACATGAATTGATGCAGTACTGATACAAGGAGGCAGACCAGTAGCCTACTTTAGTGAGAAGCTGAGTGGTTCAACACTCAACTACCCAACATATGATAAAGAGTTTTATGCTCTGGTAAGATCATTGGAAACTTGGCAACATTACTTGCTTTCTAAAGAGTTTGTGATACATACAGATCATGAAACTCTAAAGCACCTAAGAGGACAGACTACTCTTAAGAAAAGGCATGAAAAGTGGTTGGAGTTCATAGAAACTTTTTCCTATGTGATCAAGTACAAGAAGGGGAAAGAAAACATTGTGGCAGATGCACTATCAAGGCGCCATGCTCTCATAACAACAATGGAGTCTAAGATCATGGGATTTGAGCATATCAAAGACATGTATGCTGATGATCCAGACTTCAAGGACGTGCATCAGGAGACATCTAAGGCAGCATTTGGAGTGTTCTATCAGCAAGATGGGTTTTTTTTCAAGGAGAAAAGTCTGTACATTCCACAAGGTTCCATGAGGGAGTTGATCACTAGAGAAGCTCATGGAGGAGGTTTGATGGGGCATTTCGGCAGAGACAAGACTTATAGTGTCTTGAAGGATCATTTCTTTTGGCCACACTTGAAGAGAGATGTGGAGAGGTTTTGTGCCAAATGCATCACTTGCCTAAAGGCCAAGTCCAGGTTACATCCGTATGGTTTATATATGCCTTTACCAATTCCTAAAACACCTTGGGTGGACATTTCAATGGACTTTGTTTTAGGACTGCCCAAGATCAACAACAAGGATTCCATCTTTGTAGTTGTTGATAGGTTTTCTAAAATGGCTAATTTCATTGATTGCAACAAGACTAATGATGCTGTGCAGATAGCTGATATTTTCTTTAAGGAAGTGGTCAAGTTGCATGGAATTCCAAGAACTATTGTTTCAGACAGGGACACAAAGTTCTTGAGCCACTTTTGGAGGGTACTTTGGAGGAAGCTGAGCACCAATCTGCTCTACTCCACCACTTGTCATCCCCAAACAGATGGACAAACTGAGGTAGTAAACCGGACTCTCTCAACACTCCTAAGATCCACGGTTGGTAAGAATATAAGGAACTGGTTATCTTGCTTTCCATTCATTGAATTTCATATATCCATGCTAAGCATTCGGTTACTAACCATTCTCCTTTTAAAGTTGTGTATGGGTTTAATCCTTTAGCTCCTTTAGATCTTACCCCTTTGCCTCAAGCTATCTATATAAATACAGAAGGAGAAGCAAAAGCAGACTTTGTCAAGAAGCTTCACCAAAGAGTTAAGGAGAATGTGGACAAGAAGACTGAGAAGCATAAGCAGAAAGCTAACCAGGGAAGAAAGGAGGTGATATTTGAACCAGGAGATTGGGTCTGGCTACACATGAGACAAGAAATGTTTCCCAATCAAAGGAAGTCAAAGCTAAGACCAAGAGGAGATGGACCATTCCGAGTCTTGGAGAAGATCAACAACAACACATACAAGTTGGAGCTGCCAGGTGAGTTAAACATTTCTCCAACATTCAATGTTTCTGATTTAGCTCCTTACGATGCAAGTCAATCAGTTCTAAGGTCAGAACCTCTTCAAGGGGGAGGGAATGATGAGGCCATAGAACCAGAAGTAGAAGATCCAATTCCCATCATAAGGAAAGGTTCATTGACAAGATCAACAACAAAGGCTTTGAGAAACCAAGTCAATGAAGCTGTGCAATGTCTACTGAATCAAGCTACTGACCAAGTGCAAGAGCAAGAACAAGTATGCCCAAAATTATTCAACTCAAATCAAAAGGGGCTAACCATATGTATCATCACAACTAGCTCAGGGAATAACATCACAACTAGCTCAGGACGTAACATCACAACTAGCTTAGGATGTCAAGACCAGAATGCTACGAGTAAGAAGGCTTATGATTAACGGCCAAGGACATACCAAACATAAGCTAAGGTAAGAGTTTCATTTACACATTATATGACCGTTGGTTCTTTATTTTGCAGGCTTAGTTCTTTGCTTCCCTTAATAGTTTCAATTAGAATTCTAGCTGTTGGTCTTTGTTTCCTTAGGTCCCAAAACGAGTATATACTTTCCTTTTGTGTTTTATTTGCTTCAAGTCCCCTAGAAGGGCATAGCTGTTTGGACTATTCTAAAATCCCTTCTCACAGCCGTGTATCATTTACCGAGATCAATAAAGTACACCGAGTGTTTTCTTCAAGCAAAGAAACCGCAATATGTTTTCTCTCTTGTTTGAGTGATTCAAACTTAGAGAAGGCTTCTGTCTTATCAAGGTTAATACTCATAGGATCTTGTGGTGACCTCAATCCATTCCATCCCTTGATTGCTTCTGAGAGAGCTCTTAAGCCAGCAGGAACAATCCCACCTCTATTCACAATCCATCCAACTCGATCCAACAAAGAGAGCTCTTAAGCAGTGGTTAGATCTCCATCAATCCATCAACCAAGCTTCTGCCCACGGGCTACATCATTCATATATGCACTGGATGTCTAGGGATAGACTTTGCAGAGATAAAGAGAATGGTAGGATTGGCTTCAGAGCCTTTCGTGATGTAAATATGGCTTTCTTAGCGAAACAGTTATGGAGGTTAATCGATAAACCGAATATTCTTTTTTCAAAAGTTTTCAAAGGAAAGTATTTTCGGAATACGAATCCTCTTGATCCAATAATATCATATTCAACATCCTATGGATGGCATAATATTATATCAGCTAGGCCTTTAGTTAAAAAAGGACTTATCAAAAGGGTGAGAACATGGGAGTCTATTTCAAAATGAAACGACCCGTGGATACCATCCAATCGCTCGAGACCAGCAACTCAAAAGTCGGACTCAAATCATACTTTGGTTACTGTTAATCAATTGATTGATCATCACAACCAGATTTGAAAAAAAAAAACTAATGGAGACTGTTATGGAACCAACAGAAGTGGTTTTGATATTAAGTATCCCCTTTAGTCGTTTAAATAGACTTTATTCGTTGGGATGGTCTCATACAAAGTCTGGTAAATATCGGGTGAAATCGGGGTATCAGCTTGAGAGATAATTCACAGAGGAGGGAGAGAAAACTCTCATTTTGGAGCAAAGTATTACAAGACTTCTAGCTTTCTCGTGGAAGATAAAATGTCCGGCTAAGATTAGGCATTTCATATGGCAATCACTCTCAAGTTGGTTACTGGTAACAAAAAACTTAATGGGACTAGGGATAAAATGTGATACATGTTGTGTTCGGTGTGGAGTAGAGAATGAATCGATAAATCATGTCTTATTTGGATGTACACCAGCAATTCAAACATGGGCACTGTCTCATATACCAATAAACCCAGAGTTTTTTTCCAAAGTCATCTATCTGCACGAATATGGAATATTCATTTTGGAGATTACCTTCGGTTAACAAGATGGATATCTATCATTGGTTAATATGGTATATATAGAAAAGTCGGAATGATATGGTCTATTGACCGGAGTCCTTAGGAAACTTTAAAATTGGCAGAAACGGAATCTGCCACAGCGTCCAGGAGTCAGATCTGATGCTCCTCCATCGCCTAGAGTCGAAAGAAATCCGGTAAGCCCTTTTCAGATCTGATTTCACTCAACCCGAACACTAAAAGCCTCGTATCTTTCTGACCGTGAGGAATATGAGAAAAAACCAGACCACCATCGCGTTCCTCTCGACGAGACGAAGCCGTAGCCGTAAACCGCACCCCCATAGCTGCCCAGACGCGCCCAAACTCGGAAGACGAAGATCCGCCGGTTCTCCACGCACCGCCGCACGTGCCGCCGTCACGCGCCGCCGCCGCCCACTGGGACCCGCCGCCAGAGCTCCGCTGCCGCCGACCACCGGAGCCACCGCCGGACCGCCGCCGAGTCAACTCGGCCGGCGACCGAGTCGACTCGGTTGACCGGGTTGGCCGGGTCGTTGACCGGGTTGGCCGGGTCGTTGACCGGGTTGGCCGGGTCGGTCAGCGTTGACCGGGTTGGCCGGGTCGGTCAGCGTTGACCGGGTCAGACCGTTGACCGGTTCGGTTTAATCTTGTTTGGTTCGGTTATCCAATTTCAATTTTTAATTTCGATTTTAATTTCAATTTTCGGTTTAGGTCGGTTAAGCTTGTTTGAACTGGGTATTTTCAATCGATCATATCTAGCTCATCCTAAGCCCGATTTAAGCGAATGAAAAGCCCACCTCACTCGATTTCTCGACCTTGTTCCAGATCTGATGTCCGTTTGGGCTAGTGGAGCTTCTAAATTACCGTTTTGCCCTCTTCTTTGGCTAAGGTGAGGACTATTGGTTATCTCCCTTGCTCTATCTCAATTCCGGAAGATAGTCCTCTGTTAATACCGTCTTTCCTAGGTAGTTTAGACTAGACATACTAGTGATTGATTGAAAGAACATAGAATGCTAGGTTATCGCTTAAACCGAAAATGTTGATTGTGCCTGATGGATATGTATGAATTAGAACTGTGGTAGGTCCCCCGAAAGGGTGTTTCTTTGCGGCTCGCGTATATCGAGTTTGGTACGCGACCCTTGTATCATCGAAAGGGGGTTTTGGCGAGCCCCCCAAGAGGGATGGCCGACGGGCCGAGAAGGATAAAGAAGGATTGTGTGGGCCTACGGGTCGAAGGAAGGGGTTCATGAGTGTGAAAGCACAAGTGGATGTAGATTGCGTGGTGAAAGCCTTTCGGGCCTGATTGCAAGGTGTTGTTAGCTTAGGACTTGTGTTTCGTAGTTGTGTAATGTAAGCTGGGATCGCGGATTCCTTAAATCCGCCCTCACTGGGTAATTGGCCTCTTTCCTTTCTCTGTCCCCGTTTTCTTGCAGGTCCGGATGCGGGATCGATATAGTCATGTGACGTCATTGGTGGCTTTGAATACGAAGGAGGCGCCTGGGACCTAGGACAAGTTGAGTTGGCGTCCCAGTTGGACTGAATCCGGTTCAACGGGCGTCCTAATACCGCGTCTCCAGTTTGCCGGGAGACGGGTGTTACAGAAACCACCAGGACGCCGAGAGATGAGTCATCTGAAGAAACGGAGAAGAGAGGAAAAAGAAGAGATCACATACAAAAAGAGACGACGCCTAAGAAAGGGAACTATAGATCCACATCACCGAGAACACATCGGTTTATCACCACTGCGTTGAAAGCCTAAGTGAATGGTGAAGGGGAGCAAAGGCCGCCAGAACTATTACCGGTCAAGTGCAACAACCGCGAAACTTTGAATCCTAACTGCTGCTGTCCTATTTCGGGCAAGAGAAGGAAAAAGATTATCCCAACAAACCATCCAACCGCTTACTCAAACCCATTGTCTTTCGAACGAAGCAACCCAACGTGCTCAAAAACGGGGGAACCATCGAAAGCAGACCCAAAAGACGTCGTCGTTAGATCTGGTCCTCACATATCCACAAAACTAAACGTAGCAAAATCAAGGAGTGAAGCAAACATCTCCAAATCGAAAGAGGCAAACCAGATTGCGAAATAAACGTAAGGTTTGCAAGAGAAGAAGAAACTGCTTATTCACGGATTGAAAGTGGTGTTTGCAAAAAAAGAAAAAAATGTAAGAGAAAGGTGAGCGAGAAAAGATAATTAAATACAAATGGATGAGTTAATCCCTCCATCAGATACCTCTTGGCTCAATGACCAAACATATGGATGGCTACTCTATGATTCTGCTGGTAAGCTCCTCATCCAAGGGTTAAGTTCAACTGGAGTAACAATTTCACCCCTTGAAGCTGAAGTAATTGCTTCGAAAGAAGCTATGTTTCAAGTTAATAAACTCCATTATGATCACGTCAGATTATGTGGTGCTTCTCTTTTCCTCTACAAGAGTTTGATGAATCGATACAAGCCTTATCCTCCATCTTTCAAAAATGTGTCCATCGACGATATTGCTAGCCTTCTTAAGGACTCCTTCAGATTTCAACTCATCAAACAGACATCAAATCATGTTGCAGACCAACTAGCTAAGAAAGCAAGATCATGTAATAGTCAACATGTAGTTTCATGGATGTTTTTGAAGCTTTCTTTGTTTTTCTGCCAGCAAGATTATATTAGATTTTCAGGCCCACGGGCAATTACAGGGAAATACACAGAGGAAGAATGTAAGTCAAGTACAAAGCGGTGAGTTTTATCCATCCCAATTACATTGAAACAAATAGAGTTATCATATTAACACGACATGATTCATGTAACCTTAGAAGCCACATGTTAGTCAACCGAGCAATCTCGACATGCAAAACACCGGCTAAACTCCGTTCACTGATTCAGCTTTTGTACGGCTTCATACGCATCTCCATGTCGATCGAATCCAACCAACTCTTTCAGTGAACCGCCAGATCGATATTAAAAGCTTGTCTGTCTACAGAATTATTTCCGATTTATGCGCTTCGTAAATGCAGAATCCGACATAGGAAAACCGCAAACAAATAATAGTTCCACTGGCGGTTCAGATTTATCGGGCATAGAATCCACTGGACATAAGCGCTCGCCTAATAACGTGGAGAGAGACATAGATCATCGACAATTTGATGGAAACTAAGCGCCGTGTTCAAATCGAAGTGATTCCTGAACGGAATCAGAATATCCAAATAAAAACCGATTAAAAGATGTATATAACAAAATCGATCTTTAGTTGGAGAGACACTGGAAAGATCCGGTAGAAAAAGTCTGAAAGTAGTTCGGAAGCCAAGTCCAACATCAAGCCGGAAATTTATTGGCGGCGAGGACCGCAACAAAAACAAGAAAACAAAAGTAACCTAACCACTAGAGCAGCCGGAATCAACACCGGCAACCGAAACTGGATCGCGATAATCGACTTTCTAGTGGGGGGTCGGAGCTGTTTAGAGAGAAACTATTTCGCTTTTTATGTTTAAATTATAATGTAACGTTGTAGTGTTCTCGAACGTTTGTAAAAGTTTTACTAGTAATATATCAGTTTGACGACAAAAAACCTTTTTAGGAAATGAGAAAAGAAAAAGAGAAAGTAAACGAGAATCTTTGGAATAAGAAGAAATAAAAAAGTAGAAAATGAGTTTGTGATAATATTAGAAAATATGGAAAAGATCGACCATATCAAGAAAGATCGAGAAGAATTAAGAAGGATCTGGAAAGATAGAAACGAATATCTGAGAATAGGAAGAATTGTATTAGAAAGAATTATATTAGACTCTCATAAGAATAAAGTAAAATATGCATAGACTTATATAGAATATCGGAGATTTGAACAAAGGATTCATGACCAAGGTTGACAAAGCTGAGTCAAGCATCGACCAACGCACCCCTTGCATCGATCGATGCAAGGTCCGTGCACAGACAGCAAATGCAGAAAAGCTCAAGAAGATGAAAGAGTCTATAAGCCTAAGGTTCCATTCCCTAAGAATATGAAGTCAAAGTACGAGCTTCAGTTGGCTAAATGCAAAGAGATGATGAGCAAAGTGCTAATTGAGGTCCCTTTGATTGATGCTCTTAAGACCACTCCTGTGATGAAGAGATGTCTAAAGGACATGCTTTCATGCAACATGACTGATGAAGAAGGTGTACTGATGATCTCTGAAGTATGTAGTGCTGTGATTCAAGGCAGGATTTATGAGAAACTAAAAGATCATAGGAGTTTGTGTTGGATTGTTCTATCTACAGAGATAGATTTGAGAGGTCATTATGTGATCTTGGTTCAAGTGTGAACCTTATGCCCTTCTATGTTGCTCAGAAGCTTGGGATGGCAGATTTCATGCCTACTAGAATCTCATTGGTTCTAGCTGATACTGTCATGATACCAGAAGGAGTGTTGGAGGATGTGCCAATGAGAATTGGGAACTGTGTGATCCCTACAGACTTTGTGGTTCTGCAGTATGGAGAGGAACCAAAGGATCCACTTATCTTGGGTATACCCTTCTTGGCTCTGGAGTGATGATTTAAAGCAAGAAGGGAACAATCATTATGAATGTGGGTGATCTAAAGATGAGTTTTGACATGGATAAGCTGGTGAAGAGGCCATTCATCAACGGATAGACCTTCTATATGGACACTCTCAGTGATTTGGCAAAGGAATTATTGCATAGGACACATGCTGAGGATCCATTGGAGAGAGCTCTGCTAAGCTCAGTACATGAATTGGAGCATTTGGAAGACGAGCCTGCTATCTTCTATACTAGATTTCTGGACTTTACAGAGCAATTTATGCAATTGGAAGTGCATGACGAACTAGTGCATCGATCGACACACCCTGTGCATCGGTCGACACACGTCGTAGGTGCCGACTGGGCAGAGGAAAAGCTCCGAAAATTGCACTCAAACAACTTCCCTCTGGACTAAGGTACGCATTTCTTGGACCTAATTCAACATATCCAGTGATTATTAATGCTTCCTTAAACAAGGCAGAGACTTCCTTACTGCTGAGCAAGCTACGTATGTATCGCAAAGCTTTTGGATATTCTCTTGATAACATTTCAAGTATCTCTCCAGATCTGTGCATGCATAGGATACATCTTGAGGATGAGACAAAGTCATTTGTTAAGGATCAAAGGAGGCTGAATCCGAATATGAAGGAAGTGGTTAAGAATGAGATTCTGAAACTGCTCGAAGCTGGAATCATCTATCCTATCCCTGACAGTGATTTGGTCAGTCCAGTGCATGTTGTGCCTAAGAAGGGAGATGTTACAGTGGTTAAGAATGTGAAGAATGAGCTGATTTCTATAAGGAATGTAACTGGACAAAGGATGTGCATTGATTACAGGAAGCTGAATGCTGCGACTATGAAGGATCATTTCCCATTGCCTTTCATTGATCAAATGCTGGAAAGGTTAGCTAATCACCCATATTACTGCTTCCTTGATGGGTATTCTAGTTTCTTTCAGATTCCCATTCATCCAAAGGAACAGGGGAATGCCACTTTTACTTGTCCCTATGACATTTTTGCATATCGCAGAATGCCATTTGTATTGAGATGAACATCCTAAGTGTTCAGATCATTGTGAAAATCCGGGGCACATACAGACAGACAGACAGACAGACAATGTGCATTACTAGGGTTTGCACTAATCTTGCACATTGTGATAATATGGAAAGGTATTTCTGATTAATGTGCATTCTTGGGGACTTACGGGATTTCGAGATATCAGAATAAAGTGACAGATCAAAGCAATAGAGCTGTTGGTGACTAAGGACAAAAGAAAGTCACATGTGTTATTTAAGGAAGAATGAGCTGTCCATGTCCATTCCAGCCTTTTAGGACATGTCACCATCACTCTTAAACAAGATCATCTCATAATCTTTATTTCTCCTCTTCTTAGCTGTCGAAAACCCTTATTGTATTCCCTATACATGTAATGTCTAAGTCTGAATGATAATAACACTCTTTGGGATTATTTTTCCCTTGTTACACTCAAAGTCTCTCTCTCGCTAACTCTCTCTCTCAAGTAACCTAAATCTGTTCTTGAGCTCTTCTCTCTTGAATCTTCATCCATTCTCTTAATTCTAACATGGTATCAAAGCTTTAAAGCTCTTGTACCTCTTCTTTACTTCTGCAAACTCTCATAATCTCTTGTTCTTACTCAGTTCTTAAATCTGTTTCCAAATCTTGTTCTTGTTTTATTTTCAACCGGTACTGTTCTTAAGCTCTTCAATCTCTTTTGAAACCTTTTCTCTTGAAAATCCCTCCTTTCTAATTCATGGAGAACTCAAGAGTGTTGATACCAGTTACCCTGAAGGGAATTAACTACTTGGTGTGGGAAAGAATGGCTGAATCTGCCCTTGGAGGTCGTGGGATGTGGAAGTATGTTCCGAGTAGTGAAGCTCCACCCCGCAGGCCTAAAATGAAGGCATGGAGATGGTTCGTGTAGATGAAGAAGCCTGCACTCAAGGAGACCATAATGTATTGTCTATTCTTCAAAGCTCACTTGAACCTTCATTCTTGGAAGCTTATTCCTACTATGAAACTTCCAAGGAGCTTTGGGACACTCTCCATAGGTCTATGGAAACATGTCTAACCTGAGCAGAGTGTTTGAAGTGAAGCTGGCTATAAACAATCTCCAACAGGAAGGCATGGAGTACAAGACTCACTTTGGGAAGTTCAGTTCCTTATGGGCAGAGCTGGAGATGTTAAGACCAGCTACAATTTTGACCCACTTGTTCTCAATGAAAGAAGAGAGAATGATAAGGTCTTTGTGCTCATACTGACCTTGATCCCTCCTACAACAGTTTGATCAAGCATATCCTAAGAGCAGACACACTTGCCACCTTGGATGATGTGTGTGCACAAATTCAGAAGAAGCAAGGATCATTTGGTTTATTTGGAGGAAAAGAGGAGCTTGTAACTACAAATACGTGTACAAGCAGGAAGAGAGGAGAAACTCGGTGTGTAACCATTTCAAGAGAAAAGGACACCTCAAGAACAAGTGATGGCTGCTACATCCTCACCTCAGACCCAACTACACCAACAAGTTCATGGAGCAAAGAGCTCATTTCTCCAATTGAGAAGCTGAACCTGGTTCTACTTCAACACGGTTTTGATAAGAAGGTAGCGCAACGGTGTCCACTCCTGATCCTGATCATGTTGTGGCGGTTCAGAATGATGTGGTGAGGAGGTCATACCTTGATGGTCTCATCAAAGCCATCAAAGAAAATTCTGGTAAAACTACTGGTAACTCTCTTCATGCATCCATTAATCCTAGGCCATTGATTGTTGATTCTTGTGCATCACATCATATGATTAGTGATTCAAATTTGATTGCTGTGAAACCGGCATTAGGTAATGTGGTAGTTGCAAATGGAGAAAGAATTCCTATTAAGTGTGTAGGAAATGTTAGGTTATTTGATAGAGAATCAAAAGTCTTTTACATCCTAGCTTTACATCTAACTTGTTGTTTGTAAAAAGAGTTGCAATGCTATCGTCTGTCCTAATGAAGTGAGTTTTCAGGATACTGAGACTAGTAATTTGCTTGGGAAAGGCGTGACAAAGGGAGAGTTATACATGCTTGAAGACACCAACCTTGCATCTGACTTATCTACTTCTGTTTTTAGTTCTGTCTTAGTTAACGATTATGTTTGGCATGCTAGACTTCATCCTTACTTTCATGCCTTAGGACTTATGTTACAGTCTGTTTTATTTAAGAATGATGATTGTGAAGCTTTTATCCTAGGAAAACATTGCAATTTTGTCTTTCCTATCTTTAAAACCGTTTATGAAAACTGTTTTGACTTGTTCATTCTGATGTATGGACTGCTCCATGTATTTCTAGAGAAAACCATAAGTATTTAGTGACATTCATTGATGAGAAATCCAATTATACTTGGTTGACATTGATTCAAACTAAAGATAGGGTGTTAGAAGCATTCACAAACTTTCAGAACTATGTATCTACCAATTTCAATGCCAAGATTAAATTTTTAGATCATATAATGGTGGTGAATACACAAGCAATGCATTCAAACAACATATAGCCAAACATGAAATCATCCATCAAACAAGCTGTCCATACACACCACAGTAGCATGGTGTTGCTGAAAGGAAGAATATGCACTTGATGTAGGGGGTCAAATCAATGATGTTCCATACAAACGTTCCAAAACGTTTTTGGAGTCATACTCTGATGTCTGCTTGCTGTCTAATCAATAGAACTCCTACCAAAGTTCTCCAGGATGCATCACCCTATCAGGTATTGAAAAAAACCACACCTTCAATTCATCACTTACGTGTGTTTGGGTGTTTGTGCTTTGTTCTGATCTCAGGAGAACAAAGAGATAAGCTTGATGCAAAGAGTGTCAAAGCAATGTTCATTGGCTACTCTACTAATCAGAAAGGTTACAAGTGCTATGTGCCTGAAACCAGGAGGGTGTTTGTCTCTAGAGATGTCAACTTTGTGGAGTCAAAGGGTTATTATGGTGAGAAGAGTTGGGACAACCTAAATGATATCCCCAATAACCCATATGAATGTGCCAACAACTTGAAGATCATCTTAGAGAATCTTGGGATCAGTCAAGAAAAACAAAAAGGATGATGAACAAAAGACTAAACCGGTTGCTGTGGAGGCTCCAATTGCTGATGATACTTACCACCTTGATCATGAGGGGGACTTTGGAGAATCATAAGCTGATCAACAAGAAGATTCTACTGCTCATGATCGAGGAGGAGAAGAAGATCAAGAAGCACACCAAATGGAGTCTGAACAATCTGAAATGGAGGAGGAACAAGAGGAAGGGGATATTGATCAGTCAGTGCAAGTATTGAGGAGAAGAACAAGGGTGAAGAAGGATCTATCTGAATGGAAGAACACAAGAGTCTACTAAAATAGTCAGGCGGTTGCTCATCCAAACTAAGTTGTTTTCACACTTGCTAACTTCCCTACTGAACATCAAGTCTTCATTGGTGCTCTTGATGCTGAACTGGTTCCCAAAACCTCTGAAGAAGGCCAAGAGTATAAGAAGTGGAGAGATGCAATGGGGGATGAAATCAAATCAATAGAGAATAAAAACACTTGTTATGAGACATAACCCTAGAAAGAAGAAGCCAGTGAGCTCCAAATGGGCTTTCGCTATAAAATACAAAAGCAATGGAGAGATAGAGCGGTACACGGCTAGATTGGTGGCAAGAGGATTCACACAAAATTATGGAGAGGATTACCGTGATACATTTGCACCAGTATCCAAGCTTCATACAATGAGAGTCATCTTATCCTTAGCAACAAACTTGGAATGGGAAATATGGCAGATGGATGTCAAGAATGCCTTTCTTCAAGGAGAGTTAGAGGATGAAGTGTATATGACTCCACCACTTGGTCTTGAAGACATGGTTACACCAGGGAAAGTATTGAGACTTAAGAATGCTATTTATGAGCTGAAGCAATCTCCTAGAGCTTGGTATCACAAACTGAGCACCACTCTCATGGAAATAAGCTTCAAGAGATCAGAAGCTGACCATACACTCTTCACTCAATCAAACCAGGAAGGTATTGTAGTCATTCTCATTTATGTTGATGATATTAGCATCACAGGGAATGACAAAGTAGGATTCAATTTTGTAAAGATTACTTAAAGTCTGTGTTTGATATTAAAGACCTTGGAGAACTAAAATACTTCCTAGGGATAGAAGTGTGCCATTCTAAGGAAGGTCTCTTCTTATAACAAAGGAAGTATACTCTTGATTTGTTGAGTGAATCAGGTAAGCTGAGTGAAAAGGCAGCCATGACACCTTTTGAAGAATTCAACAAAGTCATAAGAGAGGGGGAGATTGATGATCAACCATCTGGGGACATCACTCTATACAAAAGGATGGTTGGTAAGCTAATTTATCTTACCATTACACGACCTGACTTATGTTTTGCAGTAAACCAGGTGAGCGAACATAAGAAAGCTCCTATGATGCATTATTGGAACATGGTGGTGAAGGATTATGGGTGTTTTTCCAAGGTTCAATTCCCAATTGCAACCTAGCACATAATCTTAACAGATCTAGGTTCTTGGCAAACGAATCATAAAACAAACCTGATCTTTACCTTTGCAGCGGAGATTGGTGGTAATGACAAGATCAGATTAGAGCTGATGAGAATCGGCTCCTCCTCGAGTATCCACACTCTTACAAGCAAGGGACGGCTGCTAGACCAAAGATGTGGAAGAATCAGAGAGAGAGAGAGATAGAGAGAGAGAGAGAGTCACGCCAAACAGAAAAAAACGCTGGAGAGAATTATTTCCTTTAGGGCTTTCTAATTCTCTTATATCTCATTAATGGGCCCAAGTCATTAGACTAATGGCTCATTAATCTTTTGGGCCCAAAATACAAATCAGACAAAAGCCTGTATTTGTCTGGCCCAAAACTCTGATCCAATACAATAAATGCCATTGCATCTTACCGTATTAATTCCATTTAACTTTCCCGTTAGCTATGGTGTGTGACCCTTTGGGATCATACAATACTGGTAATAAGTCTTAAACTTATAGATCAAGAGCGGACTCTAGCAAGTCATCATGATCACCCAGTATTTATGACTTATGTCTGATCTCGACACTTATCATACTTTCTAGAGATAGTACGGGTAGATTTCAGGACATTCCCAACAATCTCCCACTTGTACTGGAATCCTACAAAGGACATTCCCAACAATCTTCTGATTGTACTGGAATCCTACATTCCCTAATCCTTTTGTCTTAATATCTCGATCTGGCATAAGGCAAGATGTGTGTCATCCTTATATAGCCAGACCATGTTTATCGGACCAGATTTGATACTGACAATGCAAACGACTTGGGCAAGTCCGTTTGGGAATGGCCATTCTCTTACCAGCTATCAAATCTCCGATTGGCCTAGAGATATTACCTCCGTTAAACGGCAGGGACAAATCCCATCTTGTTCCATCACTATGAACTACACACTTTATAATACACCCAACCAAGGTCCTTATAGCTCCCAGTTACGAAACAGCGTTAGACAATGATCAAAGCGCATTACTCCATGTGCAGCCATATGCATGCGAACTCAGGTCTAAGGACTATACTCTATAGTCGTATATGAGAACTTCTTATGACACAGATATTAATATCTTGCAGAGTTCTCATCTTGCGGGCCATGTCCGGTCATATGCTCCCCTACATATACCTATGTGTCGACTTTGATGCCGCGCATCTATGAACCCTCGAAACTTGGTCATAAATCTCAACACAATCTAGTCTCAACAGGTTGTTGGTGTTCCAATTTCAACAACCTTCGACTATGGACACTATGATTTATGTCACTTCGTAAAATATGGGGTTTCAGGATCAAGTCTACTCATGTACTTCGATGGCCCATATATAGTGACATGAATCATTTTGGAACGATTATTTATATCACAGTTAAAATAATCCAGAAATCATTAGATTTCACAAACATAAAATGTTATGTTTACATGAACCATTCAAAACAACTAAGTAAAGCCCTTTACAAACTCCCACTGAAATTAAGACTACATCTTAATTTCACTCATCCTACAGCAACAGTCCGCGACTCGTGCTTAGGCATAAGGAGTGGCTTCGTTAATAGATTAGCAACGTTCTCATTCGATGAAACTTGCTTATCTACTTAACACCTCTGTCATTTATCTCACGGAATAGGTTATACCTATCCTCAAGGTGTTTGGACCTCTGATGTGCAGCTAGCCTCATCTATGCTGTGAATCACATCAAGTTCAGTGATGAACTCTTCTAAACAACCTCTTTCGCCGCTTCTCAAGCTGCGAAATGTTCAGCTTAAGTCATGGAGTCATCTACAGTGCCTTGCACCGCCAGATAGACACAAGATATAGCCGGACTGTGACCAGGAAGTATCTTTGTCTATTGGAAACTTGCCTTTCAGACTCTATCGACTTGTAGCACCTCACTTTCTTCGTAAATCAAGAACCTTTCCTTAGTATTCCTCAAATACTTCAGAATATTCTTTACGGCAATCCAGTGATTCTTTACTGGATATGACTGGTCTTTACTTGTCTTGCTTAACATTAAAGCAACATCAAAACAAGTACATGTCATGGCATACATGATAGATCCAATTGCCGTCGCATATGGAATCCTATCCATGCATTCAAGCTCAGCAGATATCGCAGGACACTGTATCTTGCTTAATGAATTGCCATGTGACATTGGCATAAAACCCTTCTTGGATTGCTGATTACGTGTAGGACTTTGTCAATTTAAAAATCCTGACTTTGTCCTACCAGCTCTTTTGGATCTCTATCTTTAGATCCAAAATCCAAGAACCACGTGGCTTTATCCATGTCATTCTTAAAACCAACTCCCAATCCAGTCCTTTACCGACTGCAGCATTGGGACGTTATATTCGAGAATCAGTATGTCATCGACATACACTATGAGAAATGCAATATTGCTCCCACTTATCTTTTAGTAAACGCACAGTTCCACTTCGTTCCTGTTCAAGTCAAAACCTTGACTACTTTAACAGAACGAAGATTCTAACTCCGATATGTTTGCTTCCATCCATGAATGGATCGATGAAGCTAACTTACACATAGTGTAATTTCCGGAGTCCGGGCTCACTTTCGCTTCTTTGAATTTCGCAGGTTCGTCGCTTTCAATGATCATCAGATCATGCGAACTTTCAATGATCATCAGGTTCAACTAATGACGAGAAATCACTCTCGGATTAGTGACTGATTCATTCATATCTGCGAACTTCAGGCTCTACAGGTGTAGATTCTACAGAAATCTGTAAATCCATCCGATGCTCTCCCTCAACAGGTTGAGCAGCCTCCTGTACATCTCAAATTTCTTCGAGTTATACTTTTACTCCCACTGTTCTTCTTGGAAAATTAACTTCCCTTCTTAGAAAACAGAATGGACGTAAAAGTAACAAGCCTTGGTTTCCCTAGGACAACCAGCGAAGTAGCACAACTACAAATACTCAGTAAAGACGAATTTGGATCGATTCCAATCCACATTTACGTGGTGTCTTTCAACTGATATTGGTGGAACTATTTCAGCGTAAACTTAGATATTTCTAGAGCGTTATTCTTAGAGAATATCGTGGAAGATTCGTGTGAATCATCTTTAATCATTTCTAATAAGATCTGATTCATTCTCACAGAAACACCTCTAGGTTTTCAGGAGAAATGAGCTGTGAAACGACTTCACACTCATTCAGATGATCACACAATCAATGACTTAAGTATTCTCACTCGTGATCTAATCCAGAGTCTTAATACTTTTGTCATTCAGATTCTATACTTCATTCTGGAACTCTTTCGACCATGTCAAAGAATTCCGACTTGTGTCTCATCAAATGAACACAGTCACACTCACTGAAGTAATCAGTAGAGACAATGAAGTACAGGAAATTTTTCTCTGACATTACTGCTCATCGGACCACATACATGAGTATGTTCAATCTCCAATAAGCCTTTGGGCCTTTCTCTAGCTCGGCTAAGATGGGCCCCTTTGTCTTTTGGCCTAGTAAGCAGAATTCAAGTCTCATAAGATATCTCAAATCAAATGAGCCCAAAAGTCCATAACTATGGGGTTTCTGAATCTGACTTACTCTATGTGACCAAAACATTTATGCCAAGAAAAATCAGGTTTAATTCATCAGATTTAAACCAATTGCGGTATTTATGTTATATTTTAGGCACTCTATGGTTTAAGACATAAAACCCATTCCTTGAATAGGGTGCTACAATTAACATTTCATTAAGATCAAAAGAACAAAGCTTGTCTTTATCAAAATGAAAAACATTCAATTTCTTACAAGAAAGTGAAAGACAACTCTGCTTAAAGCAGGTATATTGTAGCAATTACTCAATAAAACCAAGCCTCAAAGGCATCTACAAGTGAAAACCCTACGGCTGAGGCAGCATCCCAAGCTCCTTCCAGACACGCAGTTCCACTTGCCCTTCCTTCAACGTTCTACTGTTGCTCAGGCTCTGCATATTATAACAAATATCAGTGCCACAACCAGTATCCGATACCTATTAGGTATAACTTGAAGTAATAACATGAATACCTGAGGAAGTAGTTTCATACATCAACTTCAGCTCCTCATAATCTTCCATGAATTTAATGCAATCTTTCTTCCAATGCCCAGTCTCTTTACAGTAGCAGCACTTACCAACGCAAGAGGTATCTGACTCGGGCTCAGAAGACACACGCTTGCCATGATTCAAAATCTGGACAACTTTGTCTTCACCCTTGTCAGCTTTAGGTTTAGTAAACCTACCCTTCTCATTCAAGAGATTGTACAGGGTACTCTTCACGTTTGGCTCAACTGTCTTGAGCATGTCATGCAGTTCAGTCAACGTCTTCGTTAAGCCTTTCTTGATATAGTCCCTTACGAACTTATCATAGCTTGACGGCAGTGACTGCAGAATGATATCAGTTGCCAATTCTTGGCTAACTGGATAATCCAGTTTCCTCAGGTTATCAACGTAACCCATCATTTTACTGACATGAGGACTTACTGGATGATCATTTGGTAGCTTGCAGCTAGTGAGAGATTTAACCAACTGGTATCTCTCCACTCTTACCTGCTCTTGAAATTTCAATTTCAGGCTGCTGATCATCTCTATTGGCGACTCCATGTTCTCATATTGCTTCCGCAACTCTGAGTCCATGGTAGCCAATATCAGACCACGCACATCTACCGCATCATTATAATGCTTATTCCAAGCATTATATACTGCATGACTGGTTTTGGATCCGATCCTCTCGGGGAGAGATTTCTCAAGGACATAGTCCTTTCTCTCATGCCTGAGAACTAGTCTCAGGTTCCGCGACCAAGTCAAGAAATTTGATCCGTTCAGTTTGTCCATCTCAAGGACATACCGGATCGAGAAAGTGTTTTGATTGTTTGTGCTTGTCATAGCTGAAATTTAGAGATAAATAGAGTTTTAGTTATTAAGTTCATAAAAGAGCAATCTTAACAACTTATAAGAAAACTCGCATTGTATTCAAAATTTCTTTGTTTAACCTCATAAGAATACAATGATTCCGAGACCCATGTTTAGCTAAATCCAAAGTGGGCCACTGGCCGTCACCCAGAATTAGCTTTACTTGGTAAGCATACACACAGCTAGTTATAACCAATAACTCTCGGTTGTGAATTGGGCTCAAGGCCCAAAACACCAGATGTCTCAAGGCCCGGGACTCCCGATGGCCCAGTCAAGGAAACCAATCTCTTACAGCCAAATAATCACTAAAATCTGGGACTCCCAATGAAATTAGTGACTATATACTACTTTACTTACGCGAAAACAGACACCTCACACTGTAAGCCATATCTGTAATCAAATAAGCGTTAAGTAGCTGACAAGATTGGAAAGACATCCAAGCTTGATATTGTTTTTGAGGATTTTTTTTTTTTAAGTTTTATTTCCAAAAATAGAAGATTACTATTTTGGGAAACTTTCTTATTTTAGAAACTTTCTAAATTTAGTAACTTACTAAAAATAGAAATTTCTAATTTAAAATTTTATAAATATTTTGGGTTGGGTCACAAATTATAGGCCCAATTCTTGGCCCAAGACCATAGAATTCCAGCTGGCCCAATAATTTAACATAACCGATCTGGTTTATTAATTCTGGTCCAAGACCAAATTAACTATCAAAACCATCGGTTATTTACTAAACCAGACCAGCTCTAAATTATTTGGTCCAACCAAATCAAACTTAGATCAGCCTTCGGTTTAGGTTAAAATTCAATTTTATGAATTTCAATCCGGTTTAACCAGAAATTAAATAATACCATGTATTAAATAATTTCCAGCAAACCGTGATTTGGGTTAACCGCTTAAACCATATAATTAAATAATTAATAGATTTAAACAATAAAATCTGCTAACCAATTGGAATCACGCTAACAAACAAACAATCAGCCATGAACACACGATCGAAATCACATGATTATACAGCCAAAGCAATAATCAAACCATAACAAAACGATTATCACATTCAATAATAATCGATCAACTAAAAGACAAACATCGATTGTCTAACATAAAGGAGACAAAAAAACGTTTTGTCAATTACTTATGATCAAGCGATTGATTAATTACATAGACAAAAGCATGTGCGATTCACTAAGTCAACAGACACAAAAAGGACAAAACCGATCCTATTCAATACAATCGGATATCAATTAATTAACAAAAACCGATTCACACGAGCCGAAGCGATAATCAAATAGGCTTTCACATGCGATTATTGAATAACAACATTGGGCCGAAACCCTAACTTTCATTAACCAATTTTCAATCAAAATCAATTAATCAATTAATCAATTTTCATATGATCCAAATTACAAGAAACCTAATGCCTAGGCTCTGATACCACTGAAGGATTATGGGTGTTTTTCCAAGGTTCAATTCCCAATTGCAACCTAGCACATAATCTTAACAGATCTAGGTTCTTGGCAAACGAATCATAAAACAAACCTGATCTTTACCTTTGCAGCGGAGATTGGTGGTAATGACAAGATCAGATTAGAGCTGATGAGAATCGGCTCCTCCTCGAGTATCCACACTCTTACAAGCAAGGGACGGCTGCTAGACCAAAGATGTGGAAGAATCAGAGAGAGAGAGATAGAGAGAGAGAGAGAGAGTCACGCCAAACAGAAAAAAACGCTGGAGAGAATTATTTCCTTTAGGGCTTTCTAATTCTCTTATATCTCATTAATGGGCCCAAGTCATTAGACTAATGGCTCATTAATCTTTTGGGCCCAAAATACAAATCAGACAAAAGCCTGTATTTGTCTGGCCCAAAACTCTGATCCAATACAATAAATGCCATTGCATCTTACCGTATTAATTCCATTTAACTTTCCCGTTAGCTATGGTGTGTGACCCTTTGGGATCATACAATACTGGTAATAAGTCTTAAACTTATAGATCAAGAGCGGACTCTAGCAAGTCATCATGATCACCCAGTATTTATGACTTATGTCTGATCTCGACACTTATCATACTTTCTAGAGATAGTACGGGTAGATTTCAGGACATTCCCAACAGGTGGATCACATCCTAAGATACCTCAATGGAGCTCCTGGTCAAGGAATTTGGATGGGATGTAATCAAAGCATAGAGATTGTAGGCTATTGTGATGCTGATTGGGCTTGTGAACGAGTGGGTAGAAGATCTACTACAGGCTATTGCACTTTCATTGGAGGCAATCTGGTCACTTGGAAAATAAAGAAGCATAATGTGGTTTCATGTTCAAGTGTTGTAGCGGAGTATAGGGCAATGAGGAAGGTTACAAATGAA
The DNA here is from genome assembly GCA_030180135.1 of Orychophragmus violaceus. Lineage (NCBI taxonomy): Eukaryota > Viridiplantae > Streptophyta > Magnoliopsida > Brassicales > Brassicaceae > Orychophragmus > Orychophragmus violaceus. The sequence continues at coordinate 59,373,736 of CM058234.1, read as the reverse complement.
TTGAATTGGCCGAAGACTCTACTCCAAGACTTGGGCATTCAATCACCAAATAAAATCATAATGCATTGTGATAATCAGGCGGCCATTCACATAGCATCTAACTTAGTGTTTCATGAGAGGACAAAGCACATAGAAGTGGATTGTCATAAGGTGAGGCAGAATGTGCAAGAAGGAGTGATCTTGACTTGCTACACAAGAGTTCAGATAAGTTGGCAGACATATTCACCAAGGCTTCTAGCATGAAGGTTTGTGAGTTCATTCATCCTAAGCTTGGACTCATATACCTATCTCAAGCTTCAGTCTCTGGGCTGTGGATTCCATACTCTTTTCCCCTTCGTACAGTTTTTATCCCATGAAGCTTTTCTATATCAAGGTTTTTAATGAGGTGAATATACATAGTTCCAAGCTCAACCATTTCCTATATCCATGGTTAAGCTTGAGGGGGAGTATTGAGATGAACATCCTAAGTGTTCAGATCATTGTGAAAATCCAGGGCACAAACAGACAAATAGACAGACAACATGCATTATCAGGGTTTGCAATAATCTTGCACATTGTGATAATGTGCAAAGTTACTTCAAATCAATGTGCAATATTGGGGACTTAAGGGATTTCTAGATATCAGAATAAAGTGAGAGATCAGAGAAATAGAGCCGTTGGTGACTAAGGACAAAAGAAAGTCACATGTCTGATTTAAGGAAGAATGAACTGTCACTACCCATTCCAGCCGTTTAGGACATGTCACCATCACTCTTACACAAGATCCTCTTATACTCTTTGTCTCTCCTCTTCTTAGCTGTCGAAAACCCTTATTGTATTCTCTATATATGTAATGTCTAATTTTGAATGATAATAACACTATTTGGGATTAATTTTCCCTTGTTACATTCAAATACTCTCTCTCTCTCTCTCTCTCTCTCTCTCTCTCTCTCTCGCTAACTCTCTCTCTCTCTCAAGAACCCTAAATCGGTTCTTGAGTTCTACTCTCTTGAATCTTCATCCATTCTCTTAATTCTTACAATTTGGACTCTGTAATTCTCCAACAACATTCCATAGACGTATGATTCCTATCTTCACAGACGTGATTATGGATTTCATGGAGGTATTTATAGATGATTTTTCTGTTTATGGATCTTCGTATAATGAGTGTTTCGATAATCTGTGCAAAGTGCTGGCTAGGTGTGAAGAAAAGCACTTGGTTCTAAATAGGGAGAAGTGCCATTTCATGGTCAGAAATGGCATTGTACTTGGGCACAAAATATCAGAGGCAGGGATTGAGGTAGATCGCGCCAAGGTTGAGGTAATGACCAGTCTACAGGCGTCAGACTCAGTGAAATCTGTGAGGAGCTTTCTTGGACATGCTGGTTTCTACAGAAGGTTCATCAAGGATTTCAATAAGATTGCTAGACGACTAACTGATTTGCTATGTAAGGATGTGAAATTTGAGTTCACTGCAGATTGCCAGATTGTATTTGAACAGATTACACAAGCATTAGTGAGTACCTCTATAGTGCAACCACCTGATTGGGAGTTGCCTTTTGAGGTAATGTGTGATGCAAGTGATTTTTTTGTAGGAGCTGTTCTGGTCATAAGAAGGACAAAAAACTTCATGATATCTATTATGCAGTGATATATCATGGTTTTTAGGGATTTTGATCATGATATAAGTCTTTGTTATCGAGTCTTTCAATGTGTTTTGGAGTCTTTTCAGGTGTTTTACAGGTTTAGGTACATTTGGAGCTTGAATGGACTTTTTGGGAGCATTTGGAGCAATTCTGCACTATATGGAGATTTCACAGAGTTCACTGGCTGTGTCTGCGTAGTGCGTCGATAGACGCAGTATGTGTGTCGGTCGATGCAGTCACTATTCCAGAATTTTGCGTACAAAAATCTGCATTCTTGGAAAATTACAACTTTTGTCCAGAAGTTTCCAAGACTTACAAAAAGTCTCAAAACGTGTTTGAACTTATATACTAGGGTTTTAAGCCATTGTTTAGGCTAAGTTTTATTCTACTATCAGAGATTGAGAGGTTTTGGGGATGGTCTTGTACTCGACAGAGAAGAGATTTTGAACCCCTGTTTTTCTATCCCTTTTATGTTATTTGGATTTATATTCATCATGTTTATTGTTACGATTTCCATGTCTGAGTAGTTCTCCAGTTAGGTTTAGGGATTCTCATTAGGGATTTCATGGGTTAATCAATATGTTGGGATTCATACTTTCTAGTTCTTCATCTAGGGTTAATCTTAATGCTTAATCTAAATTGGCCACTTAGATTATTGATGTTAGGTTGATTGATGCAACGAAAGTTGGTTAATTAGCTAGACAAAACCTAGATGAGAAATTTGACTATCTCCAAAGAAATTTGGTTTAGAAGAATTGTGAACGAAAGAACCTGTGATTAATGCATGTTTAGAACTCTAGGATTCGCAACGAAAGTTGACTTGCTAGGTTGTTAGACATAGTTAATATTCGCAACGAAAGTTGGTCTGTTGTATTTCAGTGATTCTAGTTCTAGAACCATTCTTAATTTGATCACAGTTGATTGATTGCTTGTATTCCTGATTTCCTGAGAACTCCCTTGACCTGACACTTCGCTTGCTTGCTTACAACCGTTCGATTTACTTTCTTGTATTATTTACTGCTTATTCTCTGCTGTCGCTTAGCTTAATTCAAAATTATATCGTCTATAGTAAGATTCTTGAGTCTCTGTGGATTCGACTACTATATACTATTAGTCACGTCTGTGCACTAGCAGTATAATTCTAGGGATTAAACTATGAGCATATCAAGTTTTTGGCGACGTTGCCGGGGACTATTTTGAGTCTTCGATAGATTTACACTAGGATTTTCGTTTTTGTTTTACTAATTTTATTTTCAGTTTTTCTTGCGTTTCAGGTTGGACGAAGAATCGCTCTGCATCGATTGATATCTACTTGGAATCAATAGACACAACTCGCGATCAACATCGATCGACGCATTGCTAGCGTCGGTCGACACATTTGCGTGAATGAGATAGTTTATGCATGATCGCACACTAAGGAGTAATCCGGACAAGGAACTCGTGAATCTCGGACTTAAGGAGCTTACAAAGCTAGAGAGGGAGAACATGAAAGCTCAGAAACAAGTCAAGATGGCAAATCCCAGTGATGTGATACTGATTCGGGATGAGCATGGTGTTTTGAAGGATAGAGAGAACCATGTATGCAATGAGCGTTGTCAGAGACTTGATGACGAAGGTAATGTCATCCCTAAAGTTAAACGGTAGATTGTTCAGCCTAACGCATAAGCTCAAGGTGGAGGAGCAGGTGGACAAGATAATCCACGAGTTGAAGTGCCACCTAGAGCACTAGAGCCTCTTGCTATGAGGACACTAGCTGATTACAATAGGCCTGATGAGTTCTATGCTAACAGTTCTGCGATTGTACCTCCTGCGTTTGCACGAAATGACTTTGAGCTGAAGACTTCTTGCTACACGCTTGTGGGACAGCACCTTTTTCATGGATTCCCACATGAGCATCCTATAGATCACATAGAGACGTTTGAGTCTTTGGTTACTGGAATAAAGCACAATGGAGTGAGCTATGACTTCCGGCACTGCAAGCTTTTTCCTCACTCTCTTGGAGGAGAAGCTGCAAATTGGTTGAAGCAGATTCCACCTGGGACTCTGACCACTTGGGATGCAGTGAAGAGGAAGTTTCTGTGGCACTTTTATGATGATGCTAGTTCTGATCAGCTCAGAGAAGATCTCCTGACATTCAAGCAGGGACCTATAGAGCCTCTTAAGGGCACAAGGGTGTGATTTAAGATGTACCAGAGAGATTTCTCTCATCATGGTTTCTCTGAAGTTCAGCTGTTGTGAATTTTCTTCGGAGGAGTTGATTTGTTAAATCAGATGGCTTTAGATGCTGCTAGAAATGATAACTTCAACATTAAATCCCCAGAGCAAGCTAAGGAGCTGATTGAGAACTTGGTATCTAGTAATAGCACTAAGAATACTGATTTGGAGAGGAAGAAATCTGGTGGAAAGGTTGACAGCTCGCAGATGGCAGAGATGAAGAACAAGATTGATTATGTTCATAGCATCTTACTTGGAAAGAAACAAGTCCAATTTTCTGCAGATGCTGATGAGTCTGAGGATGTTAATTACATAGCTGGAAGTTGTTATCAGGGTAAGAGATATGGAAATCAGCAGGGACAGACTTCTGGTTACACACCAAAGTCTGCATTTCAGAGACCCTTTTCAGTAGAACATCTCATTTTCCAGAGATTATGGTTCATCTTCTTATCAGACTCCTCCTCCACAAAATGAGCAATTTGATAAGATGATGGGTATGTTGGAACAGATCTTGGAAGGTCAGCAAAAGAGTACAATGGACTTAAATGGGAAAATAGATGCTATGTTCCTGGATTTGAATGGGAAGATTGAGTCTCTGAGCACTCATGTGAAGAAGCTGGATGTTCAGGTTCAACAGACTGCTGGAACAGCACAAAGGCAAAATGGAGCTGGAAGAACTGAGCAGAAGCAATACGTCAATGCTGTCATTGCAGAGAATGAAATTGATTTGACAAATGTGGAGGAAGACATCATTGCTGATTTTCTCGACATAAGAAGGACAGCAGAACACTAGATGATGCGCAGAGAAACTATGCCACTACAGAGAAGGAGTTGTTGGCAGTTGTCTTTGCCTTTGAAAAATTCCGCCCCTATCTGGTTGGATCCAAGGTGATAGTGCATACGGATCATTCAGCTCTGAAGTATTTGATGCAGAAGAAGGATGCTAAGCCGAGACTTTTGAGATGGATTCTCCTTCTTCAAGAGTTTGACATTGAGGTCAAGGACAAGAAGGAAGTTGAAAATGGATTTGTTGATCATCTTTCAAGGATCATGGTTGTGGAAAACATTCCCATTGATGATTTTATGCCTGAGGAGAACATCAATTTGATTGAGACAGCATTTGTGACGAATTTGGACAAAAACCTGCAAAACTGTCGGATAGTAGAGAATGCATCGATCGCTGCCACCCTAGCGACGATCAATGGACGTATCGATGCAGCGTCAATTGATGATACCCCCTGCGTCGGTCAACTCACGGTGATTACGAACATGGAACCTTACAAGGTTCAGATTGGTCACAACAACTTGAATCTTTATGTTGTCTTGACACATAAATCGACTATGGTTTGCAGATATTGCGAATTACCTTGCTGCAGAGACTGAACCATATGATCTCAAGGGGTATGCAAAGAATAAGTTCTTCAAAGAACTAAGGAGGTTATATTGGGATGAACCTTACCGGAATAAGCAATGTTTGGATGGTATTTACAGGAGATGCATTGCAGAATCAGAGGTTCCAGACGTTCTATTTCACTGCCATGGATCAAATTATACTCGACATTTTGCTAATTTTAATACAATGTCTAAGGTTTTGCAAGCAGGCTTCTGGTGGCGTACTATGTCCAGATATGTTTGTCTCTCAGTGTGACGCCTGTCAGAGGAGAGGGAAAATCAGTAATAAGCATGAGATGCTGTTGGGAATGTCCTGAAATCTACCGTACTATCTCTAGAAAGTATGATAAGTGTCGAGATCAGACATAAGTCATAAATACTGGGTGATCATGATGGCTTGCTAGAGTCCGCTCTTGATCTATAAGTTTAAGACTTATTACCAGTATTGTATGATCCCAAAGGGTCACACACCATAGCTAACGGGAAAGTTAAATGGAATTAATACGGTAAGATGCAATGGCATTTATTGTATTGGATCAGAGTTTTGGGCCAGACAAATACAGGCTTTTGTCTTATTTGTGTTTTGGGCCCAAAAGATTAATGAGCCATTAGTCTGATGACTTGGGCCCATTAATGAGATATAAGAGAATCAGAAAGCCCCAAAGGAAATAACGCTTCCTGCGATTTTTCCTTTTGGCGTGACCTCTCTCTCTCTCTCTTCATCTCTCTCTCTGATCTTCCACATCTTTTGGTCTAGCAGCCGTCCCTTGCTTGTAAGAGTGTGGATACTCGAGGAGGAGCCGATTCTCATCAGCTCTAATCTGATCTTGCCATTACCACCAATTTCCGCTGCAAAGGTAAAGATCAGGTTTGTTTTATGATTCGTTTGCCAAGAACCTAGATCTGTTTAAGGATTTGTGTTAGGTTGCAATTGGGAATTGAACCATGGAAAAACACCTATAATCCTACAGTGGTATCAGAGCCTAGGCATTAGGTTTCTTGTGAAATTGGATCATATGAAATTGATTAATTGGTTAATTAATTTTGATTATTGAAATTGATCAATCGAATGTGTTCTTGTTATTAATCGGCCGAATGATTCTGTTAAGTGTTATTATTGAATGATTTAAGAACCTGAATGATACCGTATTATCGTTTTTGTCTTTGATCAACGTGTTAGGGTTTGATGTGATCAAGAGTGTATCGAGTTTGTCATTTAGTGAATTTCACTTTTCGCTTGTTTGACATTGTTTGATAATTAATAGAGAAGTTGCTTTTGTCATTTATGTGGAAGACATGACTCGTTTCGTTGATGATCGAATTATTGAATGAGAATTGATTTTGTCTCTTTGTGCAATCATGAGGCAATCATAAGGCATTAATAATCGATGTGTCGTTGGTTATCTTGTTATGATAATTAATGTGATCATGAGATATGACCACATGATCGTGATAATATATATATATTATATATATATTATATATATTATATATTGGAATATATAATATATAATAGTATATTATATAAATCATTAATTATTTAATTAATTATGGTTTAAGCGGTTAATCCAAATCGCGGTTTACTGGAAATAATTATATTTCTGGTTAAACCGGATTTAAATTCATAAAATTGAATATTAACCTAAACCGAAGGCTGGTCTAAGTTTGATTTGGTTGGACCAAATAATTTAGAGCTGGTCTGGTTTAGTTAATAACCGATGGTTTTGATAGTTAATTTGGTCTTGGACCAGAATTAATAAACCGGATCGGTTATGTCAAATTATTGGGCCAGCTGGAATTCTATGGCCTTGGGCCAAGAATTGGGCCTATAATTTGTGACCTAACCCAAAATATTTAATGAAATATTTAAATTAGAAATTTCTATTTTTAGTAAGTTACTAAATTTAGAAAGTTTCTAAAATAAGAAAGTTTCCCAAAATAGTAATCTTCTATTTTTGGAAATAAAACTTAAAAATCCTCAAAAACAATATCAAGCTTGGATGTCTTTCCAATCTTGTCAGCTACTTAACGCTTATTTGATTACAGATATGGCTTACAGTGTGAGGTGTCTGTTTTCGCGTAAGTAAAGTAGTATATAGTCACTAATTTCATTGGGAGTCCCAGTTTTTAGTGATTATTTGGCTGTAAGAGATTGGTTTCCTTGACTGGGCCATCGGGAGTCCCGGGCCTTGAGACATCTGGTGAATTTGGGCCTCGGGCCCAATTCACAACCGAGAGTTATTGGTTATAACTAGCTGTGTGTATGCTTACCAAGTAAAGCTAATTCCGGGTGACGGCCAGTGGCCCACTTTAGATTTAGCTGAACATGGGTCTCGGAATCATTGCATTCTTATGAGGTTAAACAAAGAAATTTTGAATGCAATGCGAGTTTTCTTATAAGTTATTAAGATTACTCTTTTATGAACTAAATAACTAAAACTCTATTTATCTCTAAATTTCAGCTATGACGAGCACAAACAATCAAAACACTTTCTCGATCCGGTCTGTCCTTGAGATGGACAAACTGAACGGATCAAATTTCTTGACTTGGTTGCGGAACCTGAGACTAGTTCTCAGGCATGAGAGAAAGGACTATGTCCTTGAGAAAGCTCTCCCCGTGAGGATCGGATCCAAAGCCAGTCATGCAGTATATAATGCTTGGAATAAGCATTATAATGATGCGGTAGATGTGCGTGGTCTGATATTGGCTACCATGGACTCAGATTTGCGGAAGCAATATGAGAACATGGAGTCGCCAATAGAGATGATCAGCAGCCTGAAATTGAAATTTCAGGAGCAGGTAAGAGTGGAGAGATACCAGTTAGTTAAATCTCTCACTAGCTGCAAGCTACCAAATGATCATCCAGTAAGTCCTCATGTCAGTAAAATGATGGGTTACATTGATAACCTGAGGAAACTGGATTATCCAGTTAGCCAGGAATTGGCAACTGAGATCATTCTGCAGTCACTGCCGTCAAGCTATGATAAGTTCGTAAGGAACTATATCAAGAAAGGCTTAACGAAGACGTTGACTGAACTGCATGATATGCTCAAGACAGTTGAGCCAAACGTGAAGAGTACCCTGTACAATCTCATGAATGAGAAGGGTAGGTTTACCAAACCTAAAGCTGACAAGGGTGAAGACAAAGTTGTCCAGATTTTGAATCATGGCAAGCGTGTGTCTTCTGAGCCCGAGTCAGATACCTCTTACGTTGGTAAGTGCTGCTACTGTAAAGAGACTGGGCATTGGAAGAGAGATTGCATTAAATTCATGGAAGATTATGAGGAGTTGAAGTTGATGTATGAAACTACTTCCTCAGGTATTCATGTTATTACTTCAAGTTATACCTTATAGGTATTGGATACTGGTTGTGGCACTGATATTTGTTATAATATGCAGAGCCTGAGCAACAGTAGAACGTTGAAGGAAGGGCAAGTGGAACTGCGTGTCTGGAAGGAGCTTGGGATGCTGCCTCAGCCGTAGGGTTTTCACTTGTAGATGCCTTTAAGGCTTGGTTTTGTATTAATAATTGCTACAATGTACCTGCTTTAAGCAGAGTTGTCTTTCATTTTCTTGTAAAGAATTTGAATGTTTTTCATTTTGATAAAGACAAAGTTTTGTTCTTTTGATCTTAATGAAATGTTAATTGTAGCACCCTATTCAAGGAATGAGTTTTATATCTTAAACCAAAGAGTGCCTAAATATAACATAAATACCGAATTGGTTTAAATCTGATGAATTAAACCTGATTTTTCTTGGCATAAATGTTTTGGTCACATAGAGTAAGTCGGATTCAGAAACCCCATAGTTATGGACTTTTGGGCTCATTTGAATGGATATCTTATGAGACTTGAATTCTTCTTACTGGACCAAAACACAAAGGGCCCATCTTAGCCGAGCTAGAGAAAAGCCCAAAGGCTTATTGGACATTGGACATACTCATGTATGTGGTCCGATGAGCAGTAATGCCAGAGAAAATTTCCTGTACTTCATTGTCTCTACTGATTACTTCAGTGAGTGTGACTGTGTTCATTTGATGAGACACAAGTCGGAATTCTTTGACATGGTCGAAAGAGTTCCAGAATGAAGTATAGAATCTGAATGACAGAAGTATTAAGACTCTGGATTAGATCACGAGTGAGAATACTTAAGTCATTGATTGTGTGATCATCTGAATGAGTGTGAAATCGTTTCACAGCTCAATTCTCCTGAAAAACTAGAGGTGTTTCTGTGAGAATGAATCAGATCTTATAAGAAATGATTAAAGATGAGTCACACGAATCTTCCATGATATTCTTTAAGAATAACGCTCTAAAATATCTAAGTTTACGCTGAAATAGTTCCACCAATATCAGTTGAAAGACACCACGTAAATGTGGATTGGAATCGATCCAAATTCGTCTTTACTGAGTATTTGTAGTTGTGCTACTTTGCTGGTTGTCCTAGAGAAACCAAGGCTTGTTACTTTTACGTCCATTCTGTTTTCTAAGAAGGGAAGTTACTTTCCAAGAAGAACAGTGGGAGTAAAAGTATAACTCGAAGAAATTCGAGAAATACAGGAGGCTGCTCAACTTGTTGAGGGAGAGCAACGGATGGATTTACAGATTTCTGTAGAATCTACACCTGTAGAGCCTGAAGATCGCAGATATGAATGAATCAGTCACTAATCCGAGAGTGATTTCTCGTCATTAGTTGAACCTGATGATCGTTGAAAGTTCGCATGATCTGATGATCATTGAAAGCGACGAATCTGCGAAATTCAAAGAAGCGATAGTGAGCCCGGACTCCGAAAAATTACATTTTGTGTAAGTTAGCTTTATCGATCCATTCATGGATGGAAGCAAACACATCGGAGTTGGAATCTTCGTTCTGTTAAAGTAGTCAAGGTTTTGACTTGAACAGGAACGAAGTGGAACTGTGTGTTTACTAAAAGATAAGTGGGAGCAATATTGCATTTCTCATAGTGTATGTCGATGACATACTGATTCTCGAAAATAACGTTCCAATGCTGCAGTCGGTAAAGGACTGGCTTGGGAGTTGGTTTAATGAATGACATGGATAAAGCCATGTAGTTCTTGGATTTTGGATCTAAAGATATAGATCCAAAAGAGCTGGTAGGACAAAGTCAGGATTCTTAAATTGACAAAGTCCTACACGTAATCAGCAATCCAAGAAGGGTTTTATGCCAATGTCACATGGCATTACGTTAAGCAAGATACAGTGTCCTACGATAACTGCTGAGCTTGAATGCATGGATAGGATTCCATATGCGACGGCAATTGGATCTATCATGTATGCCATGACACGTACTTGTTTTGATGTTGCTTTAATGCTAAGCAAGACAAGTAAAGACCAGTCAAATCCAGCAAAGAATCACTGGATTGCCGTAAAGAATATCCTAAAGTATTTGAGGAATACTAAGGATAAGTTCTTGATTTACGGAGAAAGTGAGGTGCTACAAGTCGATAGAGTCTGAAAGGCAATTTTCCAATAGACAAAGATAATTCCTGGTCACAGTCCGGCTATATCTTGTGTCTAACTGGCGGTGCAAGGCACTGTTGCTGACTCCATGACTTAAGCTGAACATTTCGCAGCTTGAGAAGCGGCGAAAGAGGTTGTTTGGATAGAAGAGTTCATCACTGAACTTGATGTGATTCACAGCATAGATGAGGCTAGCTGCACATCAGAGGTCCAAACACCTTGAGGATAGGTATAACCTATTCCTTGAGATAAATGACAGAGGTGTTAAGTAGATAAGCAAGTTTCATCGAATGAGAACGTTGCTAATCTATTAACGAAGCCACTCCTTATGCCTAAGCACGAGTCGCGGACTGTAGCTGTAGGAAGAGTGAAATTAAGATGTAGTCTCAATTTCAGTGGGAGTTTGTAAAGGGCTTTACTTAGTTATTTTGAATGGTTCATGTAAACATAATATTTTATGTTTGTGAAATCTAATGATTTCTGGATTATTTTAACTGTGATATAAATAATCGTTCCAAAATGATTCATGTCATTATATATGGGCCATCGAAGTACATGAGTAGACTTGATCCTGAAACCCCATATTTAACGAAGTGACATAAATCATAGTGTCCATAGTCGAAGGTTGTTGAAATTGGAACAACAACAACCTGTTGAGACTAGATTGTGTTGAGACTTATGACCAGGTTTCGAGGGGTCATAGATGCGCGGCATCAAAGTCGACACATAGGTATATGTAGGGGAGCATATGACCGGACATGGCCCGCTGATGAGAACTCTGCAAGATATTAATATCTGTGTCATAAGAAGTTCTCATATACGACTGTAGAGTATAGTCCTTAGACCTGAGTTCGCATGCATGTGGCTACACATGGAGTAATGCGCTTTGATCATTGTCTAACGCTGTTTCGTAACTGGGAGCTATAAGGACCTTGGTTGGGTGTATTATGAAGTGTGTAGTTCATAGTGATGGAACAAGATGGGATTTGTCCCTGCCGTTTAACGGAGGTAATATCTCTAGGCCAATAGGAGATTTGATAGCTGGTAAGAGAATGGCCATTCCCAAACGGACTTGCCCAAGTCGTTTGAATTGTCAGTATCAAATCTGGTCCGATAAACATGGTCTGGCTATATAAGGATGACACGCATCTTGCCTTATGCCAGATCGAGATATTGAGACAAAAGGATTAGGGAATGTAGGATTCCAGTACAATCGGAAGATTGTTGGGAATGTCCTTTGTAGGATTCCAGTACAAGTGGGAGATTGTTGGGAATGTCCTGAAATCTACCGTACTATCTCTAGAAAGTATGATAAGTGTCGAGATCAGACATAAGTCATAAATACTGGGTGATCATGATGGCTTGCTAGAGTCCGCTCTTGATCTATAAGTTTAAGACTTATTACCAGTATTGTATGATCCCAAAGGGTCACACACCATAGCTAACGGGAAAGTTAAATGGAATTAATACGGTAAGATGCAATGGCATTTATTGTATTGGATCAGAGTTTTGGGCCAGACAAATACAGGCTTTTGTCTTATTTGTGTTTTGGGCCCAAAAGATTAATGAGCCATTAGTCTGATGACTTGGGCCCATTAATGAGATATAAGAGAATCAGAAAGCCCCAAAGGAAATAACGCTTCCTGCGATTTTTCCTTTTGGCGTGACCTCTCTCTCTCTCTTCATCTCTCTCTCTGATCTTCCACATCTTTTGGTCTAGCAGCCGTCCCTTGCTTGTAAGAGTGTGGATACTCGAGGAGGAGCCGATTCTCATCAGCTCTAATCTGATCTTGCCATTACCACCAATTTCCGCTGCAAAGGTAAAGATCAGGTTTGTTTTATGATTCGTTTGCCAAGAACCTAGATCTGTTTAAGGATTTGTGTTAGGTTGCAATTGGGAATTGAACCATGGAAAAACACCTATAATCCTACAGATGCCACATAACTTCATTCTTGAGGTAGAGGTTTTCTATTGCTGGGGCATAGATTTCATGGGTCCTTTCCCCTTATCCTAAGGGAAAAATTCATTTTGGTTGTTGTGGACTATGTATCTAAGTGGGTGGAAGCAATAACTAGTCCTACTAATGACTCTTTTGTGGTGCTTAAGCTGTTTAAGACCACCATTTTCCCTAGATTTGGAGTGCCTCGGATTGTGATAAGTGATGAAGGATCTCACTTTATCAACAAGGTCTTTGAGAAGATGCTGCAAAAGCATGGTGTTCATCATCGTGTGGCTACTCCAGGTCATCCTCAGACTAGTGGGCAAGTAGAGGTCTCTAACAGACAAATTAAGGAGATCTTGGAGAAGACAGTTGGGAAGACAAGGAAGGATTGGTCTGCAAAGCTGGATGATGCGCTATGGGTCTACATGACTGCGTTTAATACGCCACTGGATACTACACCGTTTCATCTTCTCTATGGGTAAGTCTGCCTCCTTCCAGTTGAGCTTGAGCATAAGGAAACATGGGTTGTGAAGCATATGAACTTTGATCCGAAGTCTGCTACAGAGAGGCGATTTTTGCAATTGAACGAGCTGGATGAGATTAGTCATCTTCATGCCTATGAGAATTCGAAGCTGTACAAGGAGATGACTAAGGCATATCATGAAAAGAAGATTGTCTCCTGACACTTTGAGCCAGATGATCAGGTACTTTTTTATAACTCTCGTTTGCAATTGTTTCCAGGTAAGTTGCTCTCTAGATGGTCAGGTCCTTTCACAATCAAGGAAGTGCGCCCGCATGGTGATGTAGTTCTGATTAGCTCGGAAGGAAAAGACTTCACTGTCAATAGACAGAGGGTGAAACACTATTGGGCTAAGGCCGAGATTCCAAGAGGTCCAATTCTGCGTTTGGATGATGCACCCACTGCCTAATCTCCTTACAGTCAAGCTAACAACGTTAAAGAAGCGCTTTGTGGGATGCAACCTACTGGTAAGTCTGTAAATATTCAATTTGGTGTTTTTATTTGATTTTACTTTGGTGTTTTTCGGTTTTTGTCATTTTTGTCCGTACAGATCAAGTCTGTCACTGGAATCTCCTTGCATCGATCGACGCGGTCATGTATATCGGTCGATGTAATGGTCGAATGGAAATTTCTTGCCAAAAGCCATAAGTTCTTCGGTTCAGGAAATCGGGCAAATCAGGTCCGATATTTGGAAATACAAAGTGCGCCGACCGTTGCACCTGTGCGATGATCGATGCAGTCTCAAACCGAGTAAAAGCCTCTGAAATCAAAGCGTAAGTTCTTAAATCAGAAATTTGATTAAACCGGTCCGGTTCATTAAATCTGATGTGCGTCAACCACCACACTCATCGCATCGATCAACGCACCTGCACATGAGGTGAGTCACTTAAACTCTTCCTTTTCCTTCTTCTTCTCCTTTTCTCTTCACTTTCGTGAAACTGAACATAAATCTACCAAACCCTAAATTCCTCATTTCTTCACCGATTTTGGTGATTCAAAAGTCTAAACTACATGATATTGCCCCCTCTATCCATTTCTATCATCATTTTCATTGATCTGTGAGGTATGTGCTTTGAATCCAATCTTTTTAATTCGGCCATAAGGTGAAAAACTCAAAATTCATCACATTTTTGATGATTTATGCTATATTGGTGCTTGTTTAGGGTTTATGGTAGTTATTTCGAGTTATCCTTGAGCTTGCATGAATAGATTCACAATTTTATAAAATTCTTTGATTTGACGACGAACCCTTGCGATTATGTGTATTAGGCTGGAATTAGAAAGGATTTAGAGGAATTGAGACTGATTTTTGTGCTGAGAATGGTAGCATGTGCTGTTAATATTGATTTGGTGTCATTTGTTGATCTTAGAGCCTTGGCTTAATTTGCGAGATTGTTTTTATTGTGTCTTTGATAGCAAATGCCTCCTAGGAAGCACATGAATGTTACAAATGATTCAGATATTCATGCTGACTTTGGCACTCGCGCCTCATCATCTCATATGCCTAATTCGCGTATTCGTGGAGAAGTAAGGCCTCCTTGGCCTAACGGTGAGAAAGATAAGATCCTGATGTTGAGGCAGTGGGAGAATGATCCCAAAACTGAGACAGAGAGTATAATTGCACTGAACGTACGATCTCTGAGGAGTGGGATGAGTATGATACTTTGTTCTACAATGGGTGGGTGGATGTGCATATAAAGCCTAGACGATTCATTCATTACAAAACAGTGGACATTTTGGGGATACGATAGGATGTGCAGAGGATTGTGCAGAATATAGGTTTGGGGACAATGCCTATGAAGTCTTGTGAGCTGTATCCAGACTTGGTTAAACATATATTGGCTACATGTCGAGTTTACTACTCAAATGAGCATTGCAGGGGAGCATCAGATGGGGTCTTGACCTTCATGTGCATGAGCGTCAGGTATCGCATCTCTTTTCTGAATCTATGCCGCATTTATGGGTTCAGCGTGGAGCCTATCCGATGTGTCCTAAGTGTTGAGTGGGAAGATGCAGATACTCAGTATTTTTGGTCACATTTTGGTAATGATCGCTACCATTCTTTCCATACCAACCAGACAACCATCCGACATCCGGTCCTGAGGTATGTCGTTCATATTTTAGGGAACATGATTTTGTGCAAGGCTTAGCCGAACATGATGAGGAAGACTGAGCTTATGCTACTCTACACCATGTTAGGCCATCCATACGATGAGACCATTTTAGTTGACCCTATGCCAGGACTGAACATGGGAGCTATCTTCATAGAGCATCTCTGCTCTCTAAAGACTAAGGCAACCAGTAGCAAGAAGACTGAGACAGTGGGGCAGCCTGCTTACTCCCATTTTTCAGCATTTCAGGATTCCTACAGATGGATGTGAGGTTGTAACTAGGAGACTGTGGATGGATGATGCTCATCTTAGGAGCACCACTTGGATGAATGAGGATAACCTTTGTGTTTTCAATGATACGCATGGTTGTGAGTGGTAGGTGAAGCTTCCCTTGCGGGAGCTCACAAATATCGAGGCACCTATGTATTTGAGGTTTCAGCCAAACCAGAACTTTCTGTGCAGAGTCCCTACGGTTGCAAACCCGTTGCGAGCTTCTACTTCTGCTTCTCACACTGCTTCTACTTCAGCTGCAGCAGGTGATTTTGTACATGTACCTTATCATGATCTACCGATGGATCCTGAAGAGATGTCTCAAGAATATTTCAAGACGATGCTGAATGACAGACTGAAGGGTATTTGGGAGATGGTAGCTAGATGTTCTTGCAGATGCCAACCGAGAGTTCATGTGCCTACACCTGCTCCTCTACGCAGCCGATCTCCTACACCTGAGTCTTTTGGTTCTGATACTTATGCAGGCATTGATGATGAGTCTGATGAGTTCTGATTCTGGTTCATGTTTCCTATGACACTTGGTTATGTACTCTTTCTTCTTTCTTTTTATTTCATTTGAGTCATTATGATGTTTCTCTTGAATCTATGTTAGTCCTTTTACATTAGAACTTATGTATTGATGTTTGCTATGATTATCTAGTGCTTTGATTATGCGTTGTCTTTGATCTATTTTGCTTACATGTTGAGTTTTTGAGATTATTCACGGAACATATGTTGTCTGCAAAAATTTCCAGAAACAAACATCATGGCTTCGATCGTTGCATTCATGGCGTCGATCGTTGCATTCATGGTGTCGCTCGGCGCACCAAAACGAAACATGCGTCGACCATAGCACGATTTGAGTCGGTCGATACAATTGCGAGTTCAGGTAAATCGAAGATCAGAAGTACATTTCGTCCCTTTTTAATATTTTACCGAGCGTAAGGTTCCATTCCACTAGGGACAGTGTGTTTCAAGTGTAGGAGAGGTGGTACTGACATAATATTTTTCTTTTCTTAGAATTTGAGACTATTTTATTGAGTCAAAACAGTTAGTAAGAATTGGAACATCGCTATTTAGATTAGGGTGAATCCCATAGAAAACCTTCAATGTGACACTCACTTCCACTTTAAACCTCGAAACTATTACGTGATCAAATTAAACTCTCAGTGTGATAAAACTAACAAATTAAACGTTTAATGTGACTTCTTCTTCATTGCTTTAAAACCCTAACGAAACTGTTAACAATAAAAGTAATTCTGTTAGAAAAAAACAAAATTTTAAAAAAATTCTAAAATTATTCAGAAAATTCCAAAAAATCCAAAAACTTTAAAATAAAAATTCAAAAATTTTCAAAAATTGAAAATTTGAAAAAACTCTTAAAATATTTCAAATAATTCATTTAATTTTGGAATTACTTTACACCGTTAACAGTTCCGTCAGGGTTTAAAAGCAGTGAAGAAGAAAGTCACATTGAATATTTACTTTGTCATTTTTGTCATATTGAGAATTTAATTGGATCAAATAATAGTCTACATGTTTAAAGTGGAATTGGATGACACATTGAGGGTTTTCATGGGATTCTCCCATTTAGATTATCTACTTATTGCATATTTCTATTGTTGCATATTGTATTGTGTCAAAAAAAGGAAATAAGACACTTAATTGCATACTTTCCATTTTTCTTGTTTTTGGCTATTGCCTTTGATTTACTTTACTTTTATTATTTGTTTCCTTTTTTGCGTGTGACCCTTTGCTAAGTGAGCAGGACACACAAAAATGGGCGATAATGCAGATGCCCCTATCGGCTTTGCCCAACTACTTGGAACAATTCAGGCCATTGGTGCACGTATAAACCAGTTTGAACAACCCGCCGTCCAATAGCCTCGACAAATACTGCCAAAAACTCCAGCTAGGTGAGGACAGCCTGTGTAGGATGGTCCGCTCGACGACACAGACGATGACATGCTCGGGCTCGACGACGAACCACCTGACCGAAACCACCGTCCGTTAAACCGACGCGACCCAAACCACCGAGGACGCATTTGAAACGACGAGGTACAACGACCCAATTCCAATGATATCAAGCTAAAACGTACCTCCTACTTTGCAGGAAAGGTCGACCCATAAGCATACCTCGAATTGGAACGGAGGATGGAGCACATATTTGACTACTACGCGTACAATGATCGGAGGAAGGTGGTATTTGCAGGGGCTCAGTTTTTTAGACATGCATTGTCCTGGTGAGATAGAGACATTTATGAACGTAGACGACATCACCGCGACCAGATCACTTCCTCGGCCGACATGAAGTACAGCTTAAGGCGAAGGTACGTACCAAGACACTTCCATGGAGATTTACGAAAATGATTTCGTAAGTTGGTGCAGGGAATCAGGTCCGTAGAAGAGTATTTCAAAGAGTTTGAAAAAATACAGAACCGGCTTGAATTGGACGACTCAAAGGAAACCCTCATGACCTAGTTCATCGATAGACTGCATGAATGTAGAGCCTGGAAGATCCAGCCGTACCACGATATGTCGGAGCTACTACACCTGAGAATTCAGGTACATCAGTACAAGAAGCCGAAAGCAGAAATGATGAACTGAGCCCGGAGCAACCCAAACTGTTCGACACCTGCACCCAGAGCCATCGACAAAGGCAAGGCCGTCGAGGTTGGGTTACTATTTAAAAGGCCGAACGACAAGGCTCCTAAGTTTAACCGTCATGATGTAGGTAAGCTTCCTAGTACCTCTCGAGCTAGAGATATTAACATGTTTTAAATGTCAGGAGAAAGGACACATGGCCCGTGAGTGTATGAATCGACGGATCATGATCCTTATGGAAACTGGCGAGTATGAGTCACAAGACGAGCATGAAGAAAACGAGGAGATGCCCGAACCAGGAACACCTATTGAGAATCCATACCCCAGAGAAATGTTGGTGATCCGGAGAGCTCTGAGGACCATAGTAGAACTCGAGACGGTCCAACAAGAGAACATTTTCATACCCGGTGCTCGGTGAACTACTAAGTCTGCAGCCTTATCATCGACGGAGGATTGTGTGACAATGTAGCTAGCAAGTGTATGGTTGACAAGCTCTGGCTGCTAGTCACAAAGCATCCTCACCCGTACCGACTTAGGTGGCTTAATGACGGTACAAAGATACGGATAGCCGAACAAGTCACAGTCCCGCTTAGCGTTGGAAAGTACAACGGTGGTGTGCGATGTCGTAATGCAAGTCGACTACTGCTCCTCGGTCGACCCTGGCAATTTGATAAGGAGACGCTACACAATGTACCAGCTTGCACCGCTCACACCACATGAGGTCCATGAGATGCAGCTAAAATTGGCTAAGGATGGCAAGAACCGTAAGGCTAACTTGCTCATTACTTCACGTTACGTATCTAAATATATTAACTAGAACACACATGTGCTATTAAATATCTTTAAGGAGGCTTTAAATTCTTGTTCTGATGACACAGATCTGCCCCAACAAGTAGTCTCTTTGTTGGACAGGTTTAAGGACGTGTTCCCGGATGAGATTCCAGCCGGCTTACCACCGACCTGAGGCATTGAGCAACGGATCGAACTCGTACCCGTAGCCGCCCTACCAAACCGATTGGCTTACCAGTTGAACCCAACTAAGTCCAAGGGGTTGGAAAAGCTTATTCATGACCTAATGTCCAAGGGAAAAATTCCCAAGAGCCTCAGCCAGTGTGCCATTCTTATATTGCTAGTACCTAAGAATGACGGTTCATGGAGGATGTGTGTCAAATTCCGAGAAATCAACAACATCACCATTAAGTATCGGCACCCGATATTGCGTCTAGACGATATGTTGGACAAGCTGCACATACCATATGTCTTCTCTAAGATCGATCTATGAGGCGGCTACCATAAAGTGAGAACCAAAGAGGGATATGAATGGAAGACGACGTTTAAAACCTAGCAGCGTCTCTACGAATGGCTCGTCATGACGTTCGGTCTTACCAACTCTCTTTACACTTTCATGAGACTCATGAACCAGGTCTTACGAGCCTAAATCAGTAAGTTTGTGGTTGTTTATTTTTATGATATTTCAATACACAGTAAGTGTTATTCCGACCACCTAATGCACCTTGAGCAAGTAGTAGAGACTCTTCGTCAAGAAGGTCTTTATGTGAACCTCAACAAGTGCACATTTTTCACTGACCAGCTTGTTTTCCTTGGCTTTGTTGTGAGTTCGCAGAGATTATAGGTGGATCAAGAGAAGGTCAAGGCTATCCAAAAATGGCCAACACCGACCAGCATTGGCCATGTCCGGAGTTTCCACGGATTGGCTAGTTTCTACCGAAGGTTTGTCAAGGATTTCAAAACCGTATCTTCTCTACTCACAACCGTGATCAAGAAGGATGTTCCGTTCAAATGGGGACCCACACAAGAGGATGCAATCCAGAAGCTCAAGGATCTTTTGACTAACGCTCCCATTCTTTTTTTACCTAACTTTTACAAAACATTCTAGATTGAATGTGATGCTTCAGGTAGGGATCAAAGCAGTACTCACGCAAGGAAGACGACCCGTGGCTTACTTTAGCGAGAAACTTAAAAGAGCCACACTCAACTACCCAACCTATGACAAGGAGATGTACGCCTTGGTAAGATCGTTGTAGGTGGCAGCACTATATCCTGGCCAAAGAGTTTGATCCACACCGACCATGAGATATTGAAGGACTTACAAGGACAGAACACGCTTAAGAGGTGGCGTGCGAAATAATCTGAGTTCGTGGAAACGTTCCCGTACATCATCCAATACAATAAGGGCAAGGAAAACATCGTGGCCGATGCTCTCTCCCGGCGATACACCCTTATCAGCACCATGGAGGCAAAGGTTTTGTGATTTTAGGAACCTTAAAGAACATTATGAATCTAACCAAGATTTTGGTGAAGTTTTTCA
The DNA here is from genome assembly GCA_030180135.1 of Orychophragmus violaceus. Taxonomy (NCBI): domain Eukaryota; kingdom Viridiplantae; phylum Streptophyta; class Magnoliopsida; order Brassicales; family Brassicaceae; genus Orychophragmus; species Orychophragmus violaceus. The sequence goes on along the minus strand of CM058234.1, from coordinate 59,353,246 downwards.
GGAATAAGGGACCGTTCTACTTTCACGAAGGATTCTTATTCTGGGATAAATGGCTATGCATCCCGCAAGGATCGATGAGAGATCTTCAGATTTGCGAATCTCATGGAGGCAGCCTGATGGGACATTTTGGGGTGGACAAACCCTAAGTGTTCTTGTCGATCATTTCTTATGGCCACACCTGAAATGTAATGTTAAAATTTTCTGCTCTAAGTGCATCACATGCCTTTGAACCAAGTTCGGGTCACATCCATACAGCCTCTATATGTCTTTACTTATCTCTAACAAACTGTGGGTGGATATTTCTATGGATTTCGTGTTAGGTTTACCCAAGATCAAGAACAAGGATTCCATTTTCGTGGCGGTCGACCAACTCTCAAAGATGACCAATTTATACCATGTTCCAAGACCAACGATGCTACTCAGACGGCCGACATGTTCTTCAAGGAAGTAGTGAGACTGCACGGTCTACCCCATACCATCGTCTCTAACTGGGACCCAACCTTCTTAAGCCACTTCTGGAGGACACTTTGGATGAAGATCGAGACCAAGTTACTGTTTTTCACGACCTGTCACCCACAGACGGAAGGCCAAACCAAGGTCGTTAGCCAGACACTATCAGCCCTATTACGGGGCACGGTCGGTAAAAACCTAAGTAGTTAGTTAGATTGCATTATGTACGTTGAATTCGCTTATAACAATGCTAACCACTCGGTTACTAAGCTTTCACCTTTTGAGATTGTGTATGGATTTAAGCCAGAGATGCATGTATACCTCAAGCCATTACCCCCCCACTGGAGTTCACCAACCAAGACGGTGAAGGCAAGGCCGAGGCGATCGCTAATCTACATCAAAAAGTCAAGTAAAACCTGGAGAGGAAGATGTCCCAATACAAATGACATGCTGATAAGAATAGGATGGAGGTCACCTTCAAACCCGGGGATTGGGTGTGGTTACACATGCGACCCGAGAGGTTTCCATATCAACAGAAATAGAAGCTTTCGCCACGAGGAGCCGACTTGTTCCAAGTCCTGGAGAAGATCAACGACAACGCCTACAAACTCGAACTTTCAAGTGAGATTCACATTTCTTGGAGATTTAATGTTACGAATTTATCTCCTTTTTGTGCAGGTGATGCTGTTCTGAGGTCAGAACTTTCTCAAGAGGGTGGGAATGATGTGGACATCGGATCATCCAAACCCAAACAGCCGGACCCAGTCGAACAAATTGAACCATTACCGACCATGAGGACCGCACTCTGGACACGATCATGACAAAGGAAACTCCGAGACAACTTCAACATATCAATGGAACACTTGATAACCAGGAACATCATAAAATACATTATGGAGCACCTGGATCAGCTGACCCGTGATCAGTTCGTGTTTAACCAGTTAGCTCGGAAGATGACCGAGACGATCCCATCCGAAGTTGTCGACCCGCTCGGCCCAACTCAAGACCATTTCCTTCAAAAAGATCATATTGGATCAGAAGGTATCCAAACCCGCACGACCACATCCAGTCCATCTGTTTGGCTGAACCAAACAGCCGAATGACCTTTGCTCAAGATCAACGGTCCGTCCGTGATCTTCACCATCTTGACCGTTGAACCTTAGGCCGAGCTGACTCTTTGTGTCGAAATTTTATACTCTTTTTCCCTTGTGAGGTTTTGTCTTAAATGGTTTTCTTTACAAGGTTTTTAATGAGGTAATCCTAGGTATGCTCATAAGAAAGAGATAGGCCGGCCCCTTTCTCTTTCTTTTAGTTTTAGTTCCGTGTTTTTATTATTAAGTTGCAGGCCCATTTGGCCCATGTAGTTTTCTAAAACCTAAGGCTATTTAGCCTCTTATTTGCATTGTAATTTTATTAAGTTTATTTTGAAAGAAACATAAGTTTATTTGCCTTCGACAGCGCCAGCCTCACATTTTGTGGCTTCCTCTTCTCTTAAAGGTCTTTTGGTTACTTGTTCTTTTTACTGTTTGAATCCACCATCAAATCATCCAACAAGCAGAGCAGGAGTGCCTCCAGCTAGTGCAAAGCTTCCATCAGACCACCTCAATCCATCGCCCAACCTCTCACCCACGCTTGCCCGCTCTCGATCACTTTCCCTTCATCCGACCATCTTCGCCTAATGTTCAGCAAGGAGAGCTCCCTCGGCCAGCCTTACGTTCCATATCTCTGCCAGTTCGTAGGATCCGACATGGTTCTTACATCAACTTGCACTCCTAATAACCTTGTTTCTTCTAATAACCCCATAGTATGGCATACATTGCATTTGCTTGTACAGGAAATCTCAAGACCAAGAAAGTATTTCAAAGGTCCCAAGTCTCCAAGACTAAAAGCTAGTGCTAAATAACTTTTTGAATACCAACTACATCATCATTATTACTCGCAATAATGATATCATCAACGTATGCTAAAACATCAATGTACACACCATTAGCATTACAAATGAGAAGAGTATGATCCGAGTTTGAAATCTGAAATCCCAACTTCATCAGAGTAGTACTGAATTTTGGAAACCGTTCTCGTGAGGCTTGTTTCAACCCGTATAATGATTTTTGAAGTTTACATACTGCATTTATAGTCAGCTTTCCCCTTTATTGGTGTTTATCCTGGAGGCAGCTTCATATAGATTTCCTCTTGAAGATTACCATGTAGGAATGTATTAGATATATCCAACTGAGTTAAGATCAACCTTTTTTTAGCTGTAACTGCCAAAAGAGTCTTGGAAGTTGTCATTTTTATACTAAAGAAATGGTATCTACAATCAACCCTTTCTTGTTGAACATATCCTTTTAAAAAAATCGTGCCTAATATCATTCCAAAGTCCCATCTGCATTGACTTTAATCTTGTAAACCCATTTTCATCCTATAGCATGTTTGTTCGGAGGTAAAGAGAAAACAGACTAAGTGTTGGTATTTTCCAAAGCAACTAGTTCTTCATTCATAGCTTTTAACCACTTGTCAAAATTCTTAGCTTGAGTGAAAGAAGTTGGTTCTGGTGAAGGATTGTTTAGTATATCCTGATTCAATTTCTCATTGATTGATCCTACTAAACATGCTTGGATCTAGGTTCTCTTGCTGAATCATAAAAGATCTCACCTAATACCTTGTTATGCAGCGGAATGGAGAGGTATGGGTCAGAGATCAGCAGAACCGCCAAGAGACAGCTCCTCCAAAGGTTCACACACGCACACTTCAGGAAGTTGGCTGCTAGACCACAGGGAGGGAGGCGCAGAAAGAGAGAGAGAGAGGCGCAGAAGAGCTGAGAAAAATTAGAGAGCTAGGTCAAGTTTTATTCATTAAAACTCCTTTTAGTTCTCATGGGCTTTTGGGCCCAAGTCTCAGTCTGATTAAATCCCTTCTATCTCTCTAAGCACAGTAAATGCCTAGCACTTTTACTGTACTTCTGCTGAACCGTTCCTTCATAGTTTCCTGTTAGCTTAGGCGTGTGACCCATATGGGATCATATAATAAAAGCAATAAGTCCAAGACTTATAGATCATGAGCGGACTCTAGCAAGCCATCATGACCCCCAATATTATATGACTTATGTCTGATCATTGACATACTCTTACTTTCTAGAGACAGTACAGAGATAACTGGACATAATTCCAACAATCTCCCACTTGTACTGGAATCTCTGTATTCATAATCCTTTTGTCTCAATATCTCGATTAGTCATAAGGCAAGATGAGTGTCATCCTTATAAAGCCTAATCATGTTCATCGGACTCTGATTTGATACTGACAATCCAAACGACTCGAGATAGTCCGTTTGAGCATGGCCATGCATTTTCCAGTATTCAAATCTCCGATTGGCCTAGAGATATTCACTCCATTTATATTGGAGGGACAAATCCCGTCTTGTTCCATCACTGTAAACTACTCATTTCATAATACACCCAAACAGGGTCCTTATAACTATCGCTTAACGACAGTGTTAGACAATGATCAAAGTGCATCAGTTCATGTGCAGTCACATACATGCGAACTCAGGTCTAAGGACTATACTCTATAGTCGTAGTAAGAATCTCTTATGACACAGATATAAATATCCTGAAGAGTTCTTATAAGCGGGTCTTGTCCGGTCGTATGTTCCCCAACATACACCTATGTACTGACTTTGATGCCGTGCATCTATGACATCCTGAGACTTTGTCATAAGTCACATACCAATCTAGTCTGACGCGGTTGTTGGTGTTCCAATTTCAACAACCTTCGACTAGGGACAGGATGATATAAGCCATCTATCAAATATAGGGTCTCATGATCAAGCTAAATGACTTCGATGACTCAAGATCAAGTCACTTACTTCGATGACCTCTAAAATGGTTCATATCATTTTGGAACGATTATTTCATCACAGTTAAAATAATCTTGAAAAACAATTTTATTAAACATCTTAAATGTTTTACAAGAACATATCAATAACCAAATAAAGCCCTCAAACTCCCACTCAAATTTAGATTACATTTCAATGTCTCTAATGCCTACAGCTTCAGTCAGGAACTCGAGTTTAGGTCTTGGGAGTGGCTTTGTCAATGGATCAGCGACGTTATCATCTGTCTGAACTCGGCTGATCTTGACTTCCTCTCTATTAATGATGTCACGTATCAAGTGAAATCTTCTTAGTACATGCTTGGATTTCTGGTGTGATCTTGGTTCCTTTGCCTGAGCAATAGCACCATTGTTATCACAAAACAGTGCCAGAGGCTCAGGCGCATTTGGTATCACACCTAGTTCAATAATGAACTTTCGTATCCAAACAGCTTCCTTCGCTGCTTCCGAAGCGGCGATATATTCAGCTTCTGTAGTGGAATCAGCAACGGTGTCTTGCTTGGAGCTTCTCCAACTGATTGCACCGCCATTCAGACAAAAGATATAACCGGACTGTGACCGGAAATCATCTTGGTCTGTTTGGAAACTTGCGTCCGTGAATCCACTGACTTCAAGAACATTACTTCCGCCGTACACCAAGAACTTATCCTTAGTATGTCTTAGATACTTCAGGATATTCTTGACGGCAATCCAGTGGCTTTCACCTGGATTTGACTGGTACCTACTCGTCATGCTCAATGCATAAGCAACATCAGGACGAGTACAGATCATGGCATACATGACAGATCCTATTGCAGATGCATAAGGAATATTCTTCATGCGCTCAAGCTCAGCAGCCGTCGTAGGGCTCTGCTTCTTGCTTAGCGTTGTGCCATGTACCATTGGCGTGAAGCCCTTCTTGGAATCTGCCATGCTGAATCTATGCAGGACTTTGTCAATGTATGAATCTTGACACAAGCCTATCAGCCTTTTAGATCTATCCCGGTAGATCCGGATTCCAAGAACGTATGCGGCTTCACCCATGTCTTTCATGGAAAAACAACTTCCAAGCCAGTCCTTTACGGACCTCAGCATTGGTACGTCGTTTCCGAGAAGTAGTATGTCATCGACATACAGAATAAGAAATACTATCTTGCTCCCACTAGTTTTCTTATACACGCATTGTTCTTCTTCGTTTCTGATGAAGTCAAATTGCTTGATCGCTTCATCAAAACGAAGATTCCAGCTCCTCGATGCTTGCTTCAATCCATAAATGGATTTATGAAGCTTGCATACTTTCCCAGCATTCTTTGGATCTATGTAACCGTCAGGTTGTGTCATATACACATCCTCTTCCAGAATACCATTCAGGAAGGCGGTTTTCACGTCCATCTGCCAAATTTCATAATCATGAAAAGCTGCAGTTGCTAGTAGAATCCGAATAGATTTCATCATAGCCACTGGGGAATAGGTTTCATCATAATCCACACCGTGAACTTGTCTGAAACCTTTTGCCACCAACCTGGCTTTATAAATCTGGACATTTCCATCCACGTCAATCTTCTTCTTGAAGATCCATTTGCACTCGATGGCTTTTACACCAGCGGGTAAGTCAACCAACGAAAACACTTGGTTGACCGACATGGAGTCCATTTCGGAATCAGTGGCCTTACGCCACTTAGAGGAATCTGGGCCCATCATGGCTTGATTAAAGTTCGATGGTTCATCACCATCAATGATCAGAAGATCATGACAGTTAGTCACGAGGAATCCTTGATATCTCTCGGGTTCGTGACGGATCCTCCCGGATCTTCGAACTTCAGGTACCACAGGTTCAGGCTCTACAATTTCTTGTAGGTCCTCCTGCTGCTCTTCCTCATTAGGTTGAGCAGTATCCTGTTCATCTTGAATTTCTTCAAGCAGTACCTTACTCCCACTGTTTTTCTTAGAGAGAAACTCCCTCTCAAGAAAATTACAATCCCGGGCAACAAAGATCTTGTTCTCGGATCGTAGGTAGAAGTAATAAGCCTTGGTCTCCTTCGGATAACCAATGAAGTAGCATTTATCAGACTTTGGTGTAAGCTTGTCAGAGATCAATCTCTTGACATAGGCTTCACAACCCCAAATTCTAAGATAAGACAGCACTGGAGCTTCCCCAGTCCATAATTCATATGGTGTCTTAGCTACTGCTTTTGATGGCGCTCTATTTAGAGTGAACACTGCTGTTAGCAGAGCATATCCCCAAAGGGATATTGGAAGGTCTGTGTGACTCATCATAGACCGAACCATATCCAATAAGGTCCGATTCCTCCTCTCAGACACACCATTCCATTGAGGTGTTCCAGGAGGAGTGAGTTGGGAAACTATCCCACACTCTCTTAGATGATCACTGAACTCTTGGCTCAAGTATTCTCCTCCTCGGTCGGACCGAAGAGCTTTAATGCTTTTGCCAAGTTGGTTCTGTACTTCATTTTGGAATTCTCTGAATCTCTCAAACGATTCAGACTTATGTTTCATTAAATAAACATATCCATACCTACTGAAATCATCAGTGAAGGTAATGAAGTACTGATAGTTTCCTCTTGCATTTGTGGACATTGGGCCACACACATCTGTGTGTATCAGGCCCAATAAGTCACTGGCCCTCTCGTTAGGTTTATTAAAGGGGGCCCGCGTCATTTTGCCCATCAGACAGGATTCACATTTCTCACATGACTCAAAGTCAAATGAGCCAAGAAGTCCATTCGAATGGAGCCTCTTAATGCGTTTCTCACTGATGTGCCCTAAACGACAATGCCATAGAAACGTTCGGTTCTCCTCATTAGGTTTGAACCGTTTGGTATTAATGTTATAAATTGGCGCGGATTGATCAAGTATGTAAAGCCCATTCGTAAGAGGGGCACAACCATAGAACAAATTGTTGCGATTGAAGGAACATAATTTATTCTTAACTGAAAAATCATAACCTTCCAAATCCAACAATGAAATTGAAATAATATTTCTGCTTATCGCAAGTACAAAATAACAATTATTGAGTTCTAAAACCAATCCCGAAGGTAAAGACAACAAGTATGTGCCTACAGCTAGTGCAGGAACTTTCGCTCCATTCCCAACTCGTAGCTCCACTTGTCCTTGCTTCAGCCTTCTACTGTTGCTGAGTGCCTGCATATTAGTACAAATATGAGCCCCACAACCAGTATCCATAACCCATGAGGTATTATCAGAAGTAGTTGTATTAACTTCTATAACAAAAATACCTGATGAAGAAGTCTCCAGAGTCTTCTTCTTCAATTCCTTTAGACCTTCCAGGAATTTCTTACATTCTCTCCTCCAATGCCCTGGTTCTTTACAGAACCTGCAGATGTCAGTAGGCCCAGCCTTGGACTTGGGCTTGGGCTTTGGCGTGTCCTTGTCCGAGACTTGAACAGCCTTAGCCTTTCCCTTGTCCTTGGCATAGGATTTCTTAAAGCCCTTGCCCTTTTGCACCATAAGCACGTTGGGGTCCTTGGCTTTCCTCAAGTTGGGCTCTGCAGTCTTGAGCATTCCGTGAAGCTCAGGCAATGTCTTACTCAAGCCATGCATATTGAAGTTCAGGATGAATCGATCATAGCTTGCAGGTAAAGACTGCAGAACGATGTCGCAGGCAAGTTCCTGGCTGATAGGGCAGTCGAGTTTCTGAAGATGATCGAGATAACCCATCATCTTCAAGACATGAGGACTCACTGCCGCATTTGCAGCCATCTTACAGTCTAAGAGGTTCTTAACTGTCTGGAACCTCTCAGTCCTTGCCTGCTCCTGAAAAAGCGATTTCAGGCTTGCCATTATCTCGATGGGTGACAGCACACTCTCGAACTGCATTTGCAGCTCAGGAGTCATGGTCGCCAACATCAGGCAATAGACATCATTTTCATCTGACGAATTCTTTTCCCAAGCATTATGCAGATTCCTGGCGGCATTGTTAGGAGGCCTCTCGGGGAGGGGATCACGAAGGACATATTCCTTCTTCTCCTGCTTGAGGACCAGCCTCAAGTTCCTTGACCACGTCAGGAAGTTCGTTCCAGTCAGCTTCTCCTTGTCGAGAACAGACCGGATTGAGAATGTGTTTTGAGTGCTTGTTGTAGTCATAGCTGAAATATAAGATAAAAGGATTTTAGTTAATATGTTCAATATGATTAATCTCGCATTATATTTAATATGATTAATCTCGCATTATATTCAATAACATCAGTTACCCTCAATAGAATATAATGATTCCAAGATCCACATATAACTAAGATCAAAGTGGGCCACTGGCCTTCACCCAACCTTAGCTTATATCGGTAAGCCCTATCTCAGCTAATTATATCCGTGATATAACTCTTGGTTGTGAATCTGGGCCCGAGGCCCAATCCACTCTGATGTCTCAAGGCCCGGGACTCCCGATGGCCTAGTCAAGAAAAACCAGACTATACAGTCATGTAATCACTAATGTCTGGGACTCCCAATGACATCAATGAATCACAAACTGTCTTACCCACACAAAAGATAGACACCCTCACACTGTAAGGCCGTGTGTACGATTGAATGGGCTTCAACAGCTGACATAATCTGGACAAGACATCCAACGCTTGATATTGTTTGAGGTTTGTAGGTTTTTTCTTAAAATTTCATCCCAAAATAGAAGATTACTATTTTGGGAAACTTTCCATTTTTGGAAACCTACTATTTTGGAAACTTTCTAAGATTGGAAACTTCCTAAAATTGGAAACTTTCTAAGTATAGAAATTTCCTATAATCCAAAACATGCAAATCTAGAAACTTCTATTCTAAGAAACTTTCTAATTTCAGATTTTGGAAACTGATTAATTTAAAATCAAATTTTAATTATTAAATAAAATTTTAAATTCAATCTGAAGAAAAGACTCAAATAATTGGCCCAATTGTTTTAACTTCTTGGCCCATGGCCCAAGAATTTGTCTATGTCCAAGACATAACCCAATTGTCCAATTAAATGACATAACCGGTCTGGTTCATTAAAATTGGTCTAACCAAAATTAATTACTACGATGACCACAATTGTCAACCGGTTATTTACTAAACCGGATTTTCTCAATTTATTTGGTCCAACCAAATCAAATTAGAAAACCACTGGTTTAGGCACTAAATCCAATTTTACGACTTTGGATTTCTTATCACGGTTTAACCAGATCTAATAAATTTTATTAAATCTGTAATTATTAAACCGTGACGATTAAGATTTTAATTATCTTAAACCGAACCATTAACCGAACCGAACCGACTGATCACGTGAACCGATCACGAACGAGTCGCAATCTTCATGCGATCGAGAAACGGGACGCGATCCGGACAGCCGCAGGCTTCACGCGATCGGGACGAGACGGTGGGACGGGACGGGACGGGACGTGCGATCGGCGAGCTCGGGTCGTGCGATCATGACGCGATCGGGACGAGAGACTCACGAGAGCGGGACGCGATCGCAGCGATCGATCCATGCGATCCGCTCGGTCGATCCGCTCGTGCGCTTCATCGCTGATCGGTAATGACCACGCGACACGATCCATGATCGGTCCGTGCGTCATGCCGATCCGGACGTGCGATCCTTCGACGATTACACTCCGACGCATACCAATTCACTATAGATTGGTTCATGCGATTTTGTTTAGGGTTTGTTTAGGTTTTAATTCTTTTGTTTCTTAAGTGTTTTCTTATCATAGATTGATTCAAACACTTCTAAACAACCTAAACATGATTCTAAACAAGAAATCCTAATAGAACCAATGGCTCTGATACCACTGAAGGATTGTTTAGTATATCATGATTCAATTTCTCATTGATTGATCCTACTAAACATGCTTGGATCTAGGTTCTCTTGCTGAATCATAAAAGATCTCACCTAATACCTTGTTATGCAGCGGAATGGAGAGGTATGGGTCAGAGATCAGCAGAACCGCCAAGAGACAGCTCCTCCAAAGGTTCACACACGCACACTTCAGGAAGTTGGCTGCTAGACCACAGGGAGGGAGGCGCAGAAAGAGAGAGAGAGAGGCGCAGAAGAGCTGAGAAAAATTAGAGAGCTAGGTCAAGTTTTATTCATTAAAACTCCTTTTAGTTCTCATGGGCTTTTGGGCCCAAGTCTCAGTCTGATTAAATCCCTTGGATTTAATCAGGCCCTTCTATCTCTCTAAGCACAGTAAATGCCTAGCACTTTTACTGTACTTCTGCTGAACCGTTCCTTCATAGTTTCCTGTTAGCTTAGGCGTGTGACCCATATGGGATCATATAATAAAAGCAATAAGTCCAAGACTTATAGATCATGAGCGGACTCTAGCAAGCCATCATGACCCCCAGTATTATATGACTTATGTCTGATCATTGACATACTCTTACTTTCTAGAGACAATACAGAGATAACTGGACATAATTCCAACATCTGGATGAAGAGAAACTGCACATATATATGTCTTGTACTCATCAGATAAATTTCCATATGACATATATGCTGAGATGGGATATGAAATGTTTGTGTCAGATTTCAGTGATGTTGCAGTAATAGTCATATAAGTAAGCATGAAGTTTAGACTGCCGTTTATCATTGTTACATATGTTGTATGAATCAGATCTAATAGAAGCAAAATTATCAATTGCTAATGGCACATTCACGACTGTAGAAATTTCATATTCTAAAATAGGAATTCCATTGTTGATAATAGGAGTTATGTTCATATATTCATGTTCCGGTTGAAAAGAAGAAAAAAACATTGTATGATTGTTTGGCTTGTTGTGTATGGAAATATATCTTCCCATATTTGTGGAGATAGATATCTTGTTTGTTACCATATACAACAATTTATAACCCTTGTAGCATGCCGGATAATCGAGGAAAACACAAGGCCATAAGGGAGACTGAAACTTATGCATGTTCATTGATGAAGTAGAGCAATAAGCAAAGCAGTCGAAGAATCTTAAGCCTTTGTAGTCAACTTTCCTTTTGGTCAATAGTTCATAAGGCATTTTCTATTTTAGCATTTGTGATCGTTAATAATTTATAATGAGACCACGGTAAAAACACAATCCCCCTCCCAATGTTCCAGAGGAACCTGTGATTGAAACACCAATGATTTGGCCACATTCAAAATATGTTTGTGTTTTTGTTCAACAATTGAGTTTTGTTCAGGTGTATGTGGAAAAGAGTGGTAGGTCACAATTCCTTTCTCTCCGAAAAAATCCACAACCTTCTTGAGCGTTATCAGATCTTACTGCTTTAACCACTGCATTATATTGTGTTTTGATGAGCTGCATGAAATCTGTAAAGCCCCTTAAAAATTCATCTTTTGTTCTGAGTAGATATATCCATGTAACACGGCTATGGTCATCAACAATTGTAAGGAAATACTAATATCAATGTGTAAAAGATCAAAGGCATTATCACATACATTGTTCTTGGATTTGAAAGGAAGACGTTTTTGATTTGCAAGAGGACAAATATTGCAATGAAATGGTCGTTTATTCCTTTGTTGTAATCCAAGTACATCTACGATAGAATTTTTTTATACATAGATGGGTGACCTAGTCTATTATGCCATAGGCTTGAATCTACTACAACATTTCGACTGAATAAAAACGGTTGTTGATATGTAGATGAACGTGCAATGTCATCTGTGTCAAGTATATAAAGGTTTGAGATTTGTTCACCCTTCCCAATCATTAATCCCTTTGTATGATCTTGTATCATACAAGCATTTGAATCAAAGAAAATTCTATATCCTCAATCTTTTGTTAGTTGATTCGCACTAGGAAGATTCAACTTAAAATCTGGGATGTATATAGTCAAGATCATATTGTCATTCAATATGATTCTTCCTATTCCTACAATTTTCACACCCAGTCATGTTGGAAGAGTGACAAATGTGTTCATTGCATCATAAAATTCCTCAAACAAGTTTTTATCATGTGCAACATGGTGAGTAACACCACTGTCTACTATCCAGAATTTTGTAGAAAGGATGTTTTCTGTAGTATATAAGATGGCAATGAAGCATAATGTAAAGTTATAGAAAACAAAATCCGAAAGTGATGTGATAATACCAATAGAAGAAGGACCAGCAGAAGAAGAAGCTATGTAGTTCACTTAACTAATATGAGGTTGTAGTTGAAGATTGAAGTAAGCAATGACCCCTTCTATTTGATCCTTAGTGAGATTATTCACCATGTTAGAGACCGAACAACTGATAAACGACTCTGCAATAGCAACTTGAGCAACTATTGGTTTAGACACTACACTGTTCTTGTTTGTGGATGATTATTTTTCTGCTTGTTACTTTGTTTTGTGCTTGAAGCCAGTTGGATAACTATGTATTTTGTAGCAAGTGACAACTGTATGACCATTATAACCACAATGAACACATACTGGTCGTTTGGCTTTGAAGTCTACTTTGCTTGAGCAACATTATCATAATTCAAACATCTAGTAGTTCAGAGATGATATAGAGACCTGGATTTTCTCCACTGGTGAGACAATATGGCGAGTGAATGATATATGGTGACAATGTATGCAGATTCAGGGAAGAAGCTTTGGGAATATAAGCTGCTATTGTCAGAGAAGAAGCTTCATGAATGGAAATAAATAATTCAAAAAACAAAGAAGAATGACTGATCAGGAGAATCACCATTTCAATCTAGGTCAAACAAGCGGAATCAAAGAAGCAAGAATCGGTTGAGTTTGATCTCAACTCTCTGATCCCATGTTAGTGTTCAAAAAAGCTCGAAGAAGAAGAGTGAAAAGTGTTGTATTGATCTTATCTCTATTCTGTTACAAGTCACTCTTATATACTAAGTGTTACGGTTTAATCAACCGGTACATAATGAATTACATTTTGGTTAACTAAACCAACATTTCAATCTTACTCTAATATAGTTGTAGTGACCAGTTTTGGTTTTATTGGCCACCAGTTTAGCAATAATCAGACCAAGAAAGTAACTAAAAATGCTCTTAAAATAAGCTTTTATGTTATCTGACTTGCAGTTTAGCGTAATCCGAAAATATATCAAGAAGTATACGGTTACACAAAATCATAAAATTGGTATACTAGCAATATATAAATGCATGCATCTAATGTATTTATATAGAAACAATATAAGCATCAAGATGTACTCACAAAGGGAAACAAAACATAGTATATAGAAACAAAAAGGAAAAATTAAACAAGCTTCATCTCACACTAACCACTGTCCAATGGAATCAATGTTATCATACTGATGCGGGAACTGGTTCTGCAATGATTTAGGAGAGAAATGGAGATTTGTAAAATGTTGATTATCGGCCGGAAATAATGGAGAAGGATGATGATTGTAACTATTACATGAAATGTTGTTATGATCTTGTTCTTGGAACTGGAAATGATGATTACGTTGTTGCGGTTGTTGTTGTCTTTGTTTTGGGCTATTGACTTTCTCTCCTTCGGTTTCTCTGTATTTTTGGAGATAGACCTTTAATGGAGCGACATAGTCTTCGAACCCAAGAATCGTAATGGCCCAAATGATATCACCTCCATTGATGGTTTTCCTCTTCTCTCTTTGACACTTATCAGAAGATTCACCAGTAACAAAACTGATGAACTCTGATACACATTCTTGAACGGTTTCTTTGGCATCTTTCGAAATCTTACCATTACCGGGAAGAACCTTTTTCATGATTCTTCCAACATTAGCAATTGGAAGGAACCGGACTTGTTCTTTATTGTTGTTGTTCTTTGAAGATGGGCTTCCTAGATTTGTATCGGCTACTCCAACAGATTCATGATCCTCCTCTGGGCTCTCCTCAGTCATCTCTTCTTTTTTCCTAAAATGTAATGACATGCATGTCATGGATCTGATTTATGGTTATGCTTAATGCATGAAACTAGGCGACTTGTTTATTTATGGACGTCTTACCAAATTTGGAACCCTTGTTACTCGTTCTATTATTATTATTATTATTATTATTATTATTATTATTATTATTATTATTATTATTATTATTATTATTATTATTATTATTATTATTATTATTATTATTATTATTATTATTATTATTATTATTATTATTATTATTATTATTATTATTATTATTATTATCATCATTATTTTTTACCTTTTTACATGTGTATTTAGATAGGCTTGAAAGCTTCCCAAAACTTACTGTAGTTTTGCAAGATCGATGACCCGTGTTTTTTTAAAAAAATTTCTTGATTAGTTTCCTTTATAAATAAAATGATAGATTATATTTATAAATTGTACATATAACAAAATAAAAACATGGGGAAAAACTTTTAAAAACATTCCATTTTCCATAAAATACACCATTTATTTTTATTGCCATATTAATATAAAACATATTTTTGGTTGTGTTTTAAATACTCAAACTTTGAAAATCGTGTATTTTGACACCGATTTTTAAACATCGTTAACCCGATCAACCAGATTATTAAATAGGTGTTTAGTTAATTAACTAGTGTTAGGTTAAGCAGAATCAAAAGACTGTTTTACCCCTTAATTAAATCGACTAACCCCAAAAAGATTTCCCCCCTAAATTGATTCATTTCCTAAAACTCACGAACCCTAGTTTCTTTTCCTAGAAGATTCTCTTCCCAATTAATTTTATCATTTCAATTAGTCGGTGTTTTAGATCTCTCTTATCATCGATTCTTAGTTAAACCGAACGATTGTCTCGAAGGCAGTGGAATGAATTGACTGCGAACGACGATTTCAGCGACGGCGTAACTTGATATCTGCGAAGATGAAAGACAATTTCTGTGAAAATGAGGTATTCACTACAAAAAAATTGAGATATTGATAGCATTATAAGATAGTGCTTATGTATTTCTTCTATGAGTGACATACCTCTTAGTTTTAAATAGCGTTTGTCAAAATGTGAACACTATATTTGGTTGGTCCGATTTTAATTCGGCAAACGTTTTCTAGAAATGTAATATACTTAGCATTTGCCAAATGTAAAATGCTATGCATAATTGAGATGGAAAAATAATTCATTTTCTCGTAAATTTCTAAGTGAAAAATGAAGCCGGCTAACAAAAATTTATAAGCGCCAAAAAAATTTTAATCTCCTCTAGTTTCGATAAATGAATCCATTAAAAAAATAAACGCAGAGAGCAAAATATTTTTCAAGGTTTAAGTTTTCACTCGTGGACCTCCAAATCCGATAAGCTTCGCGGCGATATGCTCGATCTTCGATGGCGAACTGAATCTTTTTTTCTTCAACTCTGGTTTCTACAACGTCGAGGCCGTTCCTAAAGATGGCGAGACGGAGATTAGCTGGTGAAAGAGTTCAACAGATCGGTGTTCAGAGCTGGTGTGATGCACGAGGTTCGGAGAAGACGATTTTTCGAGAGCTCTCAGGAGAAAAGGAAATGAAAAACCAAAGAAGTTGCTACAAAGTATTGGAAAATGTTAGATTCCCTGATTCTTACTTCCAAGTTTTGAATACGCAACCAGTGAATCGTGTAAAGCTCTATCAATTTTGGTTCCAGGCGTCCAAATTCTAAATCAAAGCCACATTCAATTCAAGGAAACCCTAAGAGCAGAAACGGGCTTGCAGAGAAGAAGACAAAGAAGACAACTGGGTACTTTCTCAGGAGGAAATTGAGATTCCATATATCAAAGATGAAGAAGATAAAGATGAAAAAAAGGCCTTGTGATGGAGAAACCGATAGATTTAGTCAGGTATCTGAATCCTTTTCGCTACGCTCTCTGCTAGATCCAAATTTGTTTTCTTTGAAGGTCCTTACATTAATTCTTTCATTCTCTTCGTGTTCTTTGCAACCTTTGTCTTTGTTTCATCAGCGGATGAAAGAACTTGAGAAAACAGTAGCCTAAACGACATTTAAAACCTTCAGGTTTTGATTCATCGTTGAAATTCTATTCAGAATATGTGTCGTTCTTTGTTTTAAGAAGTTTCATGATTTTTTTGCTTGATTTGAAACTTTTGTGCATGGTTTCATTACCATGAATCAGATATGAGATGCTATCCGGTTCACTTTGATTTTATGTACTCCGATCTGTTTTGTTCTAAGAAAATATCCGAAGGATCCATTGATTTGCATCTGAATATATGTAGTGATTCTAAATTCTTAGATTTTAGGATATATAATGTATCGAGAGTTTATTATCTTGAATCTGTGTAGATGTTCGTTGGTTTAAGCTTGACATGGGCTATTACTTGAATATGTTTAGCATTAACAGTTTGACCGTTTGAAATTACAGAGGGCACGAAGCAGGTGGAAAATGAAGCTGATACATTTTTCTTCTCCAATCTGAACATGCCAAGGACTGTAGGAGGGAAGGCATCTCTGCAGCCAAAGCGCACGCCAGTTTCAAACGAAGAAATGGAATCCATACTGGTAAGTAACTTCTCCATTGCAGTCTTAACTGCTTTTACTTATATACTGATTAACAATTGATTGGAACTCATCGTTTACTCTTTATTTATATCACATGATGAACTTTTTATAGAACCATTCAGAACTCTTGTAGCCTAAACGCAAAGGTACGTTACATATTCATTGACAGGAAAGCAAAAGGATCTCTCCTTTTGCATATGTTCGATTAGAGTCTCAAGAACACAAGACTTTGGGTTCTTACTCGGTGGACCTTTTTCTCTTTGTTCAAGCTCTTCAAGCCTATAAGTAATGAGACGGTCCAGTTTTCTCCTTCGAACAAGACACCAGCTTTGCCATCCGTGATTGTCTGCACAATCCCACAGTACATGTGATACGGATTGTTTGGGTTCTTGACTACATAGATCATCCCCGGCATGAGAAGCGGTAGTTCCACCGCAAAGCACCGGAGATATGTCTCCAAACGACGGTTTAGCACCTCTGTTTTCCCATCGGACTGTGGATGAAAGGCTGTACTGAAACGAAGTCTTGTCCCTGATGCACGAAAACATTCCCTCCAAAAGCTGCTGAGAAACACTTTGTCTCTGTCTGATATTATAGACTGAGGAAACCCATGCAATATGATGATCTCTTTAATGAACTTCTGAGACACATCTGCTGCATTGAAAAGATGTTTTAACCCAATGAAGTGTGCATACTTACTGAGCCGATCAACCACGACATATATAACATTCATGCCTTGAGATAAAGGTAAACCTTCAATGAAGTCCATGGATATATCTGTCCATATTTGAGATGGTATTTCAATTGGTTGGAGTAACCCAGCAAGAGATAAGTTTGAAGACTTGTGTTTCTGACAAACATAACAGGCAGCTACATACTCTTGGACTGACTTTCTTATCTTTGGCCAATGAAAAGATGACTGAATCCTCTGCAATGTTCGCAGTACACCAGAATGTCCACCTAGCAAACTGTCATGACATTGTCGCAAGATCAATGGAATGTATGTTGAAGATTTCGAAATGACCAACCGCTTTTTATAAAACAGTCTGCTCTCCACCACTGAATATCCAAGTTTGTTGGTTCCCCGCTGCAACCTTTCTCATCAATTCCTGAATTTAATCATCTTCATCAATCTCTTTATATAAATCTTGCAACTGTAACGTTGTCGGATTTGTAAGAGATAAAAGAAGATGAGATGTAGATTCCAGCTGCGCCAGATTCATTCTGGACAACCCACCAGCCACATTATTCTCACTTCCCACCTTATACTCAATGTCAAACTCATAAGTCAGAATACGAGTCAACCATCTTTGGTAATCTATTGTAACCTCTCTCTGCTCCAAGAGGTATTTCAAACTCTGTTGTTATGTCCTGACCAAAAATCTTTTGCCCGATAAGTAATGCCTCCAATTTTGAATGGGCATTACTATGGCCATCAGCTCCCTTTCAGCTGCTCCTTATTAGTCAAAGCATGACTAAAATAGGCTATAGGATGTATGTCTTGCATAAGGACTGCTCCCAATCCATACCCTGATGCATCAATTCGACAATGAACAACTTTTTGGCAATGCTAAAACTGGAGCTGATACCATTGCTGCCTTTAGTCTCTCACACGATGATTGAGCTGATTCAGACCATAAAAACTGATCCTTCGTAAGCAGTTCCGTCAATGGTTTTGCAATGGACCCGTAATTCTGAACAAAACGCCGATAATATCCTGTTAAGCCCAAAAATCCTCTTAAATCCTTTACTGATTTTGGAGTTGGCCACTTCTTCACTAATTCCACCTTATGTTCATCTGTTAGGGCATTGGTTGTCTATACCACTTATCATCGCACTTGAAGCAAAGACCTAGACGTTTCTTCTCTGCTATCTGAGCTTCAGTAAGCTTGATTTTTCTTCTATTTTTTGTTTAATAATTAGAGTTCTGATTTTCTTCTAGATTTTAAATATGTTTTTTGTCTTTTTAAACCACTTTATTAGTCATCAATATTTTTAGATAAATAGATTCTCTAATTTAGAGAATCAGTTTTTCAAATTATGTATTAGTTTCTAAACTAAAATCATATTGTATATCTTTAAAATAAATTGAGGTGATTCATTTTTTTTTTTATAAATTCATTTAGTTGTATAATTTAGGAATCTTTTATTAATATACAAAAGTAATGTATTTAACATAGTATCATTACGTAGGATTTTTAAATTATTAACATGTGTTGTAAATGAATTTTAGATAGATTGTGTCTGATTAGGTAAGATTTTCATTTTACTTACTAATATTTAGTAATAAATTTATATAAAAATAAGAAATAATTATGATTACTATTAGTAGAATTTGGAAAATTTGAGACGTTTTTATAAATTATTATAATACATTGATGCATGTTACCTTGCATAAATAAATTTATGTGTAACTGTAAATAAATATGTATTTCTAAAAAATATAAAAACTTATATATCATTTTTCATTTGATTCATATATATTTAAAATATTAATTCTTAAAAACTAATATCATTTTAAAACTTGTAGAAATGACGTCTACTCATTGGACAAAATGCAAATTCTTCTACAAATACTATTCGTCATAGAGAAACATCAGCACAAGTAAATTTTTTTTTTTTATAAAGTTGTAATGTAGTTACGGCTTTAGTGAAAAATATATGTATATCTTTTTATTTTGTAAAGCGAAGACAATTTTAAATGGACTCCAAGTCATTAACGAATATTTCTTGAGTTATAAGACCAAGTAACTGGCATAAAGATCTTACACTATTTGGTAAATAGTGTATCACTATTTGGTAAATAGTGTATATTTAAAAATTCAACCAAGAGTTCCGTTACTATAAACTACAAATCTTTCAGAGAAAAGCTTGATCAATTAAAAGAAAATACAAGAAGTATTCAAGTTTTATTCAAAGCTCTATGGCTATATCAGTTGATCATATTACTTATGTAATACCTACATCTGAGTCATGGTGGAAAGATCATGTGGTAAATAATTAAAATGATAAAATCATTTAAATGAAAACCGTCAAATCTATGGGATGTGACAAATTGTTTGTTTATATTTTATGACATTCAATCGCAATCTCAGTACTCTATGAATAAGGTTATATCTAATAAGGATCTAGCACAAAATAAAGTTCCTTAAACACAAGAAAATGACGATGTGTATCACTTTAACATTGACAGTAAAACACGTCTTTTAAATGAATTGTATGTGAATCCATGCGTCAGAGTTCTCCACCAGTTGATACATTTTAAATTCTTGCTTTAACAAATCAATAACAAAAAGATTAAAACGGAAAACTATTTCACAAAGAGTTGCAGGAAGCTAACAAGTTTCAGCCAAAAGTGGTTCACGAAGAAAATGTAGAAAGTAATCATTTAATACAACCCTAACAAATATAATGAATGATTTCAGAAAGTTTCAACACCAATGTGTACATAGTTGCGTCCAATCTTTTGATCAATGTGATTACAAAGAATGTGACATGGCTTTAAAGCTATTTTAATTGCTGGATGTTCCGAAGAATACTGATTTCTACTGGGCACGGATTCATGCATTCAAATATGACTGTTTTGGCATAAGTATTTCAATGATAAATTACAATTGGACATACCACTAAAGATAAATAACAATTTTTACAAGCTCTAACTATATATAAAAGAGAGAATTTTTAAGGAAGCGTTTAGTCTCAATCAAAGTTTTGGGAGTCCAAATTTAAGTGATTTTCCTTAGACTAGTCCATTTTTTAGCATAATAGTTCATGGGTCAAACTTCAGATGAAAAATGGTGTAACCGCCTGTTACTTTTGGACCAACAAGGCCCGTTATCTCCATGGAAAACCCTAGTTAACCATATTATAAATAGACCAGGGTTGGTCAGGTTAGTCGGGTTGGGTCATGGATCTGGGGACCGGGTTCACCTTAACCGGTTTTAATTTGACCATTGATCATTGACTGTTATGCTAAATTTGACCTCCTCATCCTTTATCCGTTTTCAGCTGAACGAAGGCTGTTCTAACTCGATTTTTTTGCCTTGATTTTATATATTGAGTTCGTTTGAGCATATGGAGTCTCGAAAGTGCACTTTTACCATTTGCTAAGGTGAGGGCTATTCCGCAACTTCTGTTTTCGGTCTTTAACCTTCAGATATGTAGTTTAATATGTGTTACGTCTGTTTGCTAAGTTTAACTAGGTTGTATGTTAAATTGGAGATATGATTATAGAGAACTTAACCCATTGTTTGCATTGCCTCTTAATTTTTATTTCTTGTGATTTACATATATATAGTTAGATGTGTAGTGGTATGAGTAAGTGAGACTACGAGGGTACAAAGACAAAGTTCTTTACTTGGTCCGTATTGTGTGCGGGGGCACTTCAGCCTAATTAAATATGTTGTCGGGGTCCTAAGATCGATAAACCGTCCTCTGGGCAGTTCGTTGTATACGACATGGAGCCTCATCGGAGGGGGTGGACGATCACTTGATTCGTGTAGAAACATTGTTGGCTGCTTTGGAATATTAGGTACCGTGATTTTGCACGTTAATGCTAGACATTTATTTTAAGTGTTTAGACTGAGGGCATGGACTTGCGTTTTAGCATCTCATACCTCACTAAGTGACTCCCCTGTTACTCACTCCTCATTCTTTCACTACCAAAAGTTCACATTGATAGCACAATTTTATAGTACGTTTTGCTTAACTGCTATTGAAGATGAGTTTGTAATTTTGGTTATTATATAATACCATTTGATAAACGCTAAGACATAATTTCACTAAACGAAAAGCTGAAATCACTTAGTCCACCAAACACTTAGCTAAAGTTTACACTTCTGGCTCTCATCCTTGATTTCCTCCCTTTCTCAAAAATCTTAAGACATAACCATATATGAACTCAATCTCTTCGATCCCACGAATCGCTTCCCCCACAACCACAATTAAACTCGCCGCCGTCTCCGTCCAAGGTATACTGCCCTAATTCCGACCATCTCCGTTGATATTGAACTTAAATCGACCACCGTGTGCGATTGTGTTTATATAAAACTTCGATTTTAATGCTTATCTGATTCGATACTTCAAAGGTTTTTGCTTTTTGCATGTCTATGTTCTTTACGAATGTATAACTATATTTTTCATTAAGGTTTGTATGATTTTAGTTAGTCATAGCTGGAAAAATATAATGAACAATTTTTCTTTGAATGTTTACTTTTTTGGATTATAGCTTCTTTTGTTTTATGAACTATGTGATGCATATGTTCTATTCATGTCGTTGTGTTGTCAATACATACAATTGTATACATTACTGCTTATGTTATATTGTCAGATATATCTGGATAAATGGAATGAACAAATTTATTTCATAGTTCAGATTTTTTTGATTATAACATCAAAATTCATTTGGTAATTTTGTTTTGCAAGTGTTGTTGAGTACGATAATGGGAATTTGAAGCTTTTCTTTGTCTCTTATCACATGACAGGTTAGTACTATCTTTTTTGGGTCTTATCATGATTCCTTTAACTAGTACAATATATAATGTGGGTGTTCTTTTTTCTCGTGCTTTAAGCTTGCTTGGTTGTAAACATCCTGATATACATGTGTTAGACATAGTGTACTGATCTTATCTCATATTAATTATTGAGATTGTCTAGACTGAGTTATTATATGAGATTGAGTTTGTCATAGTTTATGATAGTGCAAACCAATATGAAGTGACAAGGTTAAAGGTCTGGGACAAGTCATGTATAAAAAAGATGGTATACCAATCAATATGAATGCGGCTGAGAAGTTTGTAAGTTCTAAATTTGCTTATAATGATTGTTGTTTTGGTTTTTATGTTACATATTAACAATTGAGTGGGTATCTTATGATCTGCAGAAAACGATAGCTGAACTAGTTGATAGTGATACTCCAACAAGTGAAAAAATTAAATGAGATGATACACTTAGTCAACTTTTAGGACTGGATAATCTTGGTCGAATGAGGACAAAGGGTAGAAACATGAGTAAGATTAAATTAGCTTGTTTCAAATTGAAGCACAAGTGTATTGCTGAAATGCAAGAGAACCAAGTTCAATGAGTGAAAAAGGTTATTGAGTTGCAAGTTAAACTTGTTAAAATGAAGAACCAGGTTAGACACTTCTCTATTTTGAAATATTAACATTCTCAATTATTACATAAGATTTTACTGTGTTTTTATGATACAAAGACTAGAGCCTGAAGTTGGTGAAAACTCAACTTAAAGAGTAAGACATTTATATAAGATTAATGTTTTTTCTTACTTATAGTGTGATATTTTGTGCCAACTGATTTATTAAAACTAAGCATCTTATAGAGTGTGAACAAAAATCACTACCTAAGTGTGTCTTGATTGATTGGGTTGGTGAGGATGCAAACATTTCTGAGACATATTATTTCTTCTAAACCAAATTACTTAATAAATGGTAGTCGCTTAGGCCCTATGGATGTTAAAGTGTTGGTTGAAACTGCTACTGTACCCGAAGCTTTCCTTTGGATACATGCGACTAACATGTTTACAATTAAAGAATATGTTGGACAGATGATTGCATGGCCTGCTTCTAATTGTGTTAACCTAGAACATGGACTCCAAACAGAAGACATTACACCACTGGTAAAGTTTGTTATTCACACTTATGGAATCATGATCTTTTAATAGTCTCATATTATTTGTTTTATGAATGTGTTTGATAGGGCCCATGAACAAATTATTTTAATAAATGCAAACTACTGAATTTGTCTTTAGATGATGTAGTTGTTGTTGAGGGACATTGGCAAACAAAAGAACCAAAAGCTTTGGTTAATGGACTTCCTCTCGGACCAAATGGAGTTAAAAGTATTTGCGGATGTGGTGCATCAACCTGAAACATTTTTTATGAAAACCTACACTGGATATGACATACCTTGAGGATTGTTTAATGTCTTTTGTAGCATGGTCTATTGCGAGAGTTGTTTTTGAAAACATCAAAAATGCAACATGTCATAAATTACCTCTTCAAAAATCTGCATCTACTAGTCAATCATCAGGAGGAAAAATATCAGGAAAATATCAAAAATGTGCAGCAACAGGTTCTAAAAGTCCTACTAAGACATCACCAACAACATATACAAAATCTGCAACAACATTTTCAAAATATCCTGCTGAGATGTTTCCAGCAACATATCCAAAATTTCTTATAAGGAAAATTCAATTAGCTTCACAATTTCCTCTCGAAGATCTTTGGTAATTTTTTCGGCTTTGTTATTAAGTTGCTTCTTATTATTATTCTCTCTGTTTTATATGATTTTATCGTTCACATGACATCGTAAAAATGCAGCTGAAGTTTCATTGAAAATTAGAATTGCAACTTGATGGACATTGGCAGAAGAAAGAAGGTTATTGCTGAAGAACATGTGCTTTCAATCAACCTAGAGAAAAAGTTCCACTGTGTCCGCTTGGGGACTAATGCAGCTAGAGTTTGGGTAGATATTGTGAAGGTAGATGATGCAGCAATTTGGAGACCATCAAATATTGAGTATATGAAAGATGCACATGGTCCTTTATTGCATGACCAGTGGATAAATTGGTCATCTTTTGAATTCAAGAAACTGAGGTAAGTGTTGTAATAAGTGTAATGCTTATGTTTTGATTTCACATATGCTTATAATTATGTGTTACTGATGTAAGACATTGTTGATTGTTGCAGTGAATGAAGAAACTTTAGTCCACGTTAGCTAGTTTAAATTTTTTTAAACTAGGCTAATGACTTATAACTTGTCATATTTATTTTGGTTCCAGAATTGTGTTATGTATGTCGAATAAATCTATAGACTTGTGTTATGTATGTTGAAATGGATTTGGAATTGTGTTATGTATATGTTGAATGAATATGTAGACTTGTGTTATGCATGTTAGATTGGATTCAGACTCATGAATGATTTCTCATTAGCATCACAAATACGCAACAAACGGATCAAAGGAGTCATAATTTGCACCATCATAAAGCATTCATTCCAAAAGTCTTCATCAAAGATAACTTGTTTCACATTCTTAGCTTTCTCAGATCTTGGTATCTTTCTAAACACCTCATCAACAACCATACTCTGCAGATAATCCTTATGGGCATACACACTTTGCCAAGCAATGAAATTCGTAGCAAAACGAGTTTCCATAGGACGAATTATCTCTCTCCAACCCGGCTTGTTTCTCAACCACTTCAAGATATGCTTGTGATTATACACAAACACAGTGATCTTTGATGCATAGCTGGTTAATTTCTGCACTTCAGGTAGCTTTCCTACATCTTCCATTATCAAGTTAATACAATGGGCTTCACACGGTGACCAATATATAGTAGGATATCTCTCTGTAAGCTTACCACCATCAGCTTTGTAGTTAGGTGCATTATCTGTCACCATATGGACCACATTTTGGGGACCAATCATCTCCACGACCTCAGCAAAAAGATTACACAAATTCTCAGCATTTGTATATATCCCCGAAGCATCAACTGATTTGATGAAAGTAATTCCTTTAGGACAGTATACCAAAAAATTGATTAGTGGCCTTTGCCTAGTATCTTTCCATCCATCACCCATTAAAGTACAACCAGTGTCAGCCCATGTACTCCTAAAAGATTCAATAATTAAAGATACCTGCAACTTCGCATCATGTAGTAAACCAACATGCAAAGCATGATATGAAGGTCCAATGTAACCATGACCCATGCTTGCGATTTTGCTGATCATAGGCTGATAAAACCTAGAGTTCACTGCATTCATGGGCATGCATACATCATAGAAAAATAATGCAATTGCCATATCAGCATCATGAATCTTTTCCTTACTTTGCAAGCATGATTTTATGGTTGGTTGTGCCTGATCTTCCAAACCCCTTTCAAAGTATGAGTTTATATCAGTACTGAACTTTCTTTTCCGACTTATAGGCGCAAGACATTGAGTAGAACCTTCACCATCATCAAAGTCATTGATTTGCCTATTAAAATGCACTCCACTTTTCTCTTTGGCTTTGTCGTCGTTTTCTTTCAATACTTTTCTCAGTGCGTGTTGAACTTCTGGAGGAACCTTCTTGCATCCATTTGTATTTCCTTTTATTCCAGCCAAATGTTGCTTCATTCTATTGATTCCACCTCCATGATTTTTCTTACCACAAAAGTCACAAGTAAGAATACTTTTTCCATTTGAATCCAAAGTTTGGGTGATGTGTGCCCATGTTGGATCATGTTTTTGACGAACAGAACGTTGTGAAGGAAATTGTTCTGTGTCTGGAACTCCTGAATCAGTCTCTTCCATAATCAAAGACACTACAAAAAAAACAAAAACAAATACTATTAAGAAATACAGAACATTATGAATGGTTTCTTTCATAAAACTATAATTTATTAATCTGTACAATAGCACATAGATTCTTCACGATCACCACATGAATGCAACTCCCTCTTATTCAAATATAAAACCAATAAAGAATAAAGCCAAAACCTAAACAAAATTAATTAACTGAAAAACAAATCACTCAAAAACTCCCTCATGAATCAATGTCTGTAACTATTTTACGTCATAGGATTTTGCTATATAATACTTAAAAATAACCAAGTAAAAGAATTGGGAAGTTAAACTACAAGCAATAGATGCCAAAATAAAGAATAAAAAGTCATACCTGGCTATGACGTTGAATTGATATGGGGCCGTCGTCGATGTGCACAGGAAGAGGTGCCGAGAAAAGGCAAATAAGGTATTGATCACACAATAAACCCTACACGATTAATGTGTGAATATTTTTTTGTGAACTTTTTTTATTAACTAATTATAAAAAATGGAAAACTGCAATTTTATTAAGCGACCTGGTTCAACACGGTTCGATGGTTCACCGGTTTTCGAGTTTTAGGTGGTCGGACCCGGTTTTTTAACCGGTCTAACTATCTCCGGGTTTTGCTATTAACCCAACCCGGAGATGTTCCCGGTTCATGGTTGAGCCCGGTCCGACCGCCGGTCCGGTCCGGTTTTCAAAACATTGACAGAACCATACTACTCAAGGTGCCAAATACCTAAAGAGCCAAGAAGATGGATCATTGCAACACTTCCCAAGAAGAGTACTTGTTCTAAACCCAAAAAGATGACTTCCAACAAGCAATTAAAGACTGCCAAAGATGAACCAGAGACGCCAAGACAGCAGAGGACACGAGCTGCCAAGGTTAGGAAGCCACAGTTAACGACTCCTAAGAAGCAGGAGCAGAGCAAAGAAGGACCACGGCTTGAAGAAGCCATTGGATAAAGCTCAAACCTCTTGCACCTTCAACCAAACACGCCAAGACCAAGTAAGTCTATTAACTCTAAGAGACTTAAAGATCAGACATGCTATAGATGTCATAAGAGAGGACATTTTGCTGCAACCTGTCCATCTAAACAATTGTTGAAAGAAACAACACTTGGAAAGAAAACTGCATTAGCTAAAACCAGTGATATTTTAGCTCATCCTGATTTGTTATTTCCCAATTCTTATGCCATGTATTTGTCTTTGTCAAAAGCATTTGATTCAGGGAAAGAAGAACTGAGCAGAAAGGAGCATGATCAAACCAAATTGAGTGGGGAAGATCAAAGACCATAGAAACATGTTTTAGCGATCAGAAAAGAAGATGATCGTTTAATGATCCCTTACTCACAAGAGCAGAAGGTCCACACCCTCATACAACCCACTGAAACTGACTATCTAAGTACAAGGATCATACAATCTTTTTGAAGTACTCCAAGAACAGATATAATGCACTTGTTCTTCCCAATGAGCATCTCTACAGATATAAAGCACAAGGGAGAAGAAAATGTGGAGAGAAGCTCAGAATCAGCCCTTATTGATGAGGCCATAGAACCAGAAGCAGAAGATTCAATGCCCATCATAAGGAAAGGTCCATTGACAAGATCAGCAACAAAGGCTTTAAGAAACCATCAATGAAGATGTGCAATGTCTACTGAATCAAGCTACTTATTAAGTGCAAGAGAAATAACAAGTCATCATTAGGATGGACAGCCCAACGCTATTCAACTCAACTCAAAAGGGGCTAACCATATGTAGCATCGCAACAAGCTCAGGAAGTAGCATCACAAATAGCTCAAGATGTCAAGACCAGAATGCTACGAGTGAAGAAGGTTTCTGATCAACGGCCAAGGACATACCAAACATAAGCTAAGGTATGAGTTTCATTTATACACATTATATGACCGTTGATTCTTTGTTTTGCATGGATAATTCTTTGTTTCCTTTAGTAGTTTCAATAAGAAAACTAGCCGTTGTAGTTTTTGTTTCATTATGTCCAAGTTCGAGTCTGTATTTCCTTTTCTGTTTTATTTGCTTTAAGTCCCCTAGAAGGACATAGCTGTTTGGACTATTATAAAGTCCCCTTTCACAGCCGTGTATCATTTACCCTAGATCAATAAAGTACACCGAGTGTTTTCTTCAAGCAAAGAAACTGCAACTTGTTTTCTCTCTAGTTTTGTGTGATTCAAATAAGGAGAAAGCTTCTGTTTTATCAAGATTCAGACTCATATGATCTTGTGGTGATCTTGTGGTGGACATCTCAATGAATTTTGTTTTAGGAATGCCCAAGATCAACAACAAGGATTCCATCTTTGTAGTTGTTGATAGGTTTTAAAAAATGGCTCATTTCATTGCTTGCAACAAGACTAATGATGTTGTGCAGATAGCTGATCTATTCCTTAAGGAAGTTGTCAAGTTGCATGGAATTCCAAGAACTATTGTTTCAGACAGGGACGCAAAGTTCTTGAGCCACTTTTGGAGGGTACTTTGGAGGAAGCTGGGCACCAATCTACTCTATTCCACCACTTGTCATCCCCAAATAGATGGACAGACTGAGGTAGTAAAGAGGACTCGCTCAACACTCCTAAGAGCCACGGTTGGTAAGAATATAAGGAACTGGTTATCTTGCTTGCCATTCATTGAATTTGCCTATAATCATGCTAAGCATTCTATTACTAACCACTCTCCTTTTGAAGTTGTGTATGGGTTTAATCCTTTAGTTCCTTTAGATCTTACCCCTTTGCCTCAAGCTATCTATACAAGTACAGAAGGAGAAACAAAAGCAGACTTTGTCAAGAAACTGCACCAAAGAGTTAAGGAGAATGTAGAGAAGAAAACCGAGAAGCATAGGCAGAAAGCTAACCATGGAAGAAAGGAGGTGATATTTGAACCAGGAGATTGGGTCCGGCTACACATGAGACAATAAAGGTTTCCCAATCAAAGGAAGTCGAAGCTAACACCAAGAGGAGATGGACCATTCCGAGTCCTGGAGAAGATCAACTACAATTCATACAAGCTGGAGCTGCTAGGTGAGTTAAACATTTCTCCAACATTCAATGTTTCTGATTTAGCTCCTTATGATGTAGGTCAATCAATTCTGAGGTCGGAACCTATTCATGGGGGAGGGAATGATGAGGCCATAGAACCAGAAGCAAAAGATCCAATTCCCATCATGTGGAAAGGTCCATTGACAAGATCAGCAACAAAGGCTTTGAGAAACCAAGTCAATGAAGCTGTGCAATGTCTACTGAATCAAGCTACTTACCAAGTGCAAGAGCAAGAAAAAGTCATCATCAGGATGGACAGCCCAACGTTATTCTACTCAACTCAAAAGGGGCTAACCATATGTAGCATCGCAACTAGCTCAGGAAGTAGCATCACAACTAGCACAAGATGTCAAGACCACAATGCTACGAGTGAAGAAGTTTTCTGATCAACGACCAAGGACATACCAAACATAAGCTAAAGTATGAGTTTCATTTATACACATTATATGACCGTTGATTCTTTGTTTTGCAGGGATAATTCTTTGTTTCCTTTAGTAGTTTCAATTAGAAAACTAGCTGTTGTACTCTTTGTTTCATTAGGTCCAAGTTCGAGTTTGTATTTCCATTTCTGTTTTATTTGCTTCAAGTCCCCTAGAAGGGCATAGCTGTTTGGACTATTATAAAGTCTCCTCTCACAGACGTGTATCATTTACCCTAGATCAATAAAGTACACCGAGTGTTTTCTTCAAGCAAAGAAAACCCAACTTGTTTCTCTCTAGTTTTGTGTGATTCAAACAAGGAGAAAGCTTATGTCTTATCAAGATTCAGACTCATAAGATCTTGTGGCGACCTCAATCCATTCCATCCCTTGATTGCTTCTGAGAGAGCTCTTAAGCCAGTAGGAAGAATCCCATCTCTATTCACAATCCATCCAACTCGATCCAATGAAACTGCAAACTGGTGATATGTTTACATCATAGTTTTCTTTTTGCCATTTCAATGAAGATGAATTCCCCGCATTATGGGAAGGATGAAGAGAATCACCAAAAGATATCACATGGTGTATACAATCTTGGCTTTTCTTGATCCTCCTACGAATCAACACGAGATGGATGTTCAAAAAAATTATAAATTTACAAAGTATGGAAAATCAATTACCAAACACATTTATAAATACCAATAAGGTGACTAAGTCATATATACATATTGCAAATGCTCCATCTAGAATTGAAATTTTAAAAGAATAAACTGATGGAAGCATTGCTAATGTACCAAGGGTCATTAGTCTCTAAAGATAAAAATTCCCTGGAAGAAAAACAATTAAGAGAACAAAACGAAAATGTTCAAGAAGAAACACATCATGAAAAATGTCAAAAAGACATTTGTAAGGAGGTTCTCAAAGAACCAACCAAGTAAAGAGAAAAGACTCTAAGTCGAACATGATAAAGAATAGTGTGAGACTTCCATTAATTACATTCATAATGGAAAAATATGGATTATATATGAGATTGATGATGTGGACTGAACATTCTCCTTTTTTGCATCCAAAGAAATTGATAATGAAAAATGATGATCCAGATCCAAGGTCCGTATCGGATTGCCATAAAAGGCCTGATTGGGAGAATGGCAAGACACCATAAGAAATGAATTACTCTCCCATAATACGAGAAATATGTTTGGACAATATTATATTAGAGTTGTAGATGTAATAATAGTTGGATGTAAATGGGTCTTAGTGATAAAAAGAAATGAAAATAATGAGGTCACAAGATATGAAGCTTGATTTGTGGCACACCGATTTTCTCAATGACTTGAAATTGTTATGACGAAACATACCTCGATAATGGATGCAATCACATTCGGGTACTTAAGGTCTCTAATGGCATCAAAAATCTGGAAATGTACCTCATGGATGTTGTGACTGCATACCTGATATATCATGGTTTTAGGTGTTTTAAGCCATGATATAAGTATATATATTTGAGTCTTTTGTAGTGTCTTTCGAATCTTTTCATGTGTTTTATAGGTTTGTACACGTTTCAGGTGTTTTATAGGTTTGTACACGTGATGAGCAGAAATCACTTTAAGTGATCGAGCTGAGTAATGATTGATGCACCCTTGGCATCGATCGACGCAGCCTTCCAATAGACAATTCACCAGCATTTTTAATGAAGTTTTGAAGAACAGCAGATTGGCCCAGAAGTTTCACCATTTACTTGCTGCTTAGCTTAACTCAATGCTTTATAGCCTATCATAAGAACTCTTGAGTCTCTGTGGTCAACCCCTATATACTAAATTTGCATGTGCACTTGCAGTGTAACTTAGGGATATTAAAATCTGAGCATATCAAGTTTTTGGTGCCATTGTCGGGGACTCTTTTAAGTCTTCACTAAATTTAAGTTTAGAGTTTAGACTAGACTTTTCGTTTTTAGTTACTAATATTTCCGTTTATTTTATCTCTTTCGTGTGTTCAGGTTTGCGTGAAGAACAAGTGCATCGACCAACACTCTACGAGCATCGATCGACACACTCACGACTCAACAACGTTTGACGTTAGTCTTGCATCGATCGACGCATATGCCGTGAAGCAGACATTGTATGCCTGATCGTGCACTCAGAATCAATCTAGAAAAAGAGCTCGTTTCTCTAGGAAATCAGGAGCATGCAAGGTTAGAGAGAACGAAAAGGAAATCTCAGAAGCCAGTGAAAATGTTGAATCCTAATGTTGTGGTGTTGATTCAGGATGAACATGGTGTTTTGGGGGATCTAGAGAACAATGCTTAAAAAAACCAGGGCTAGAGACTTGATACAGATGGAAATGTTATTGTCTAGCCAGTTGTTGGGCAACAAGTGTTCAATCCAGGCGCATGAGGACAAGGTGGAGGTGCTGGAGGTGCTAAAGCACAACCTAATGCAGCAATTGGGAGGACTCTTGCTGATTACATTAGACATGAT
The DNA here is from genome assembly GCA_030180135.1 of Orychophragmus violaceus. Classification (NCBI taxonomy): domain Eukaryota; kingdom Viridiplantae; phylum Streptophyta; class Magnoliopsida; order Brassicales; family Brassicaceae; genus Orychophragmus; species Orychophragmus violaceus. Next base: position 59,321,262 of record CM058234.1, on the reverse strand, counting down.
GAGTTATATGCTAATAGGTCTGCGATTATACCTCCTCTCACTCAAAGGAATGAATTCGAGCTTAAGACTTCCTGAAAGTTTTAGAGAATGAACATTAAGAAGAATTAGGGTTCTTGAGTGAGAATAGGCTGTAGCTGAAAGAGAAGAGAGAATTAGATTCAAAACCCTTGTCTATTATTAGGTCTCGGTTATAAGGCTTATATAGGAGGCTTTTACAAGAGATAATGTTTAACCTAAAGAGGAAACAAATCAAAGAATGACCAGAAAAGGAAAGAAGGTCTTGAGACAGCCTGGTTGCGCCTCTTACTCCTTTTTGAATTCTCCAACGATCATAAGAGTCTCCAACTTTGCACATCTCTTGAATAACCTTTAATCAGACACAGCCTATAACACATTGTTGTATCATGATCAATACTCCCCCTCAAGTTCAGACTTTGGAATCACCCTAAAGACTGAACTTGGAATGATCATGGCAACACCTCATTAAAAACCTTGATGTGGAAAACCACTTGGGACAAAACCACATCAAGGGAAAAAGAGTATGCTGCACATGAATCAGGAGAGTTATAATCATGTATAGTCACCAACCCTAGTTTGCTAAAGACATGATTGCAAACCTTAAGGCTAGCGGCCTTAGTGAAGATATCTGCAAGCTGATCTTCACTCTTTGTGTTGCACGGTAGGATGGTTCCATCTTCAATCTTCTCCCTGACTTTGTGACAGTCAATCTCAATGTGTTTGGTCCTCTCATGAAACACTGAATTGGTTGCAATGTGAATAGCAGCTTGGTTGTCACAATGAAAGGTGATTGGACTTGATTGCTCTATGCCAAAGTCCTTGAGTAGAGCCTTTAGCCAAGTTAACTCAGTTGCAAGTTTTCTCATGGCCTTATACTCAGCTTCGGCACTTTAACAAGACACCACCTTCTGCTTCTTTGTCTTACAAGTCACTAAGTTGCCTCCAATGAAGGTACAATAGCCGGTTGTTGATCTCCTATCACTCTTATCACCAGCCCAATCTGCATCACAGTAGCCAACAATCTCAGTACTATCATTCTTACCCATCCAAATGCCTTGTTCTGTTGATCCTTTGAGATATCTAAGGATTCTCTCAATCAAACTCCAATGATAAACCGTGGGTGATTACATATGTTGGCTAACTCGATTCACAGCAAAACATAGGTTTGGTCTAGTGAGAGTGAGATAGATAAGCTTCCCAACCAGCCTCCTATACAAGGAGACATCCTTGAACTTTACTTCATCTGATTTCTCCCCCTTTCTATTGACTTGGTAGCCATCTTCAAGAGGAGTCCTTGCTATCTTGCAGTCATGCATACTTGTTTCTGTCAACAAGTCTTTAACATACTTCCTTTGGGACAGAAACAATCCATCATTGAATCTGCATACCTCAATGCCCAAGAAGTACTGCAACTCACCAAGGTCTTTGATATCAAATGAACTCTTGAGGAATGCCTTTGTGGATTGAATTCCATCATTATCACTTCCTGTGATGATTAAATCATCCACATAGATCAGAACTACCACCACTCCTAGAGCACTTTGAAGTGTGAACAATGTGTGATCAGATTGAGACTTATTGAAACCATGGTCCATGAGTGTATGACTGAGCTTGTTGTACCAAGCCCTTGGTGATTGCTTCAAACCATAGATTGCCCTTCTTAGCCTCAATACCTAACCAACTTCACATAAGTTTTTCAATCCTGGTGGTGGAGTCATATACACTTCCTCTTCAAGTTCACCTTGTAGAAAGTCATTCTTCACATCCATTTTCCATAGATTCCATGAGAGGTTTGTGGCTAAGCTCAATGTGACTCTTACTGTATGAAGTTTAGCCACTGGTGCAAAGGTATCCGTATAGTCTTCTCCATAGGTTTGAGTGAATCCCCTTGCCACTAGCCTTGCCTTGTACCTCTCTATGTCTCCATTGCTTTTGTACTTGATTGTGAAGACCCATTTGGAGCTAACAGTCTTTTTACCCTTTGGCAGCTTCTCAACAATCCAAGTGTGGTTCCTTTCCATAGCTTCTTGCTCATCCCTTACTGCATCCATCCATACCTTGATATCCTTAGCCTCTTCATAAGTCTTAGGAACCTGGTTTAGCTCAATCTTTCCAAGAAAGGCTTTGTGACTAGATGGTAGCAAGTCAATAGAACAAGTAGACTGACAAGGATGAACTACTGCTTGGTTGTTGTAGTAGACTCTTGTCTTCATCCATTCAGATGGATCTTTCCTTTCTCTTGTGCTTCTCCTGAGTTGCTGAACCTGTTGATCAGCCACTTCCACTGTACCCTCTTCTTCTTGATAGACCATCTCATTCTCATTCATGTCCAAGTTTACTTGGTTCTGATCTTGGGGTGGAGTGTCTTCTTGAGCTTGAGCCGGTTCATGTGTGTGGATGTCTGGTTCAACATCTTCTTGTGGAGCTTCTTGGGTAGTTGTATTAGGCGCCATTTGCTTTGGAGGGTCATTACCCAAGTGATCCAATAAGTACTTCAAACTTGTGGCCAAATCAGAAGGTGATCTTGAGAGATCTTTCAAAACTTGCCAATCTCCTTTCTCATAGTATCTCTGCTTGATAACTAAGATTTTGCAATCCTTTGAGGTACCAATTCCTCAAGCTTATCGATGTAGCCTTGAGGTATCGAACCTTTTTGGGACGGATAAAACCAATAAGCAAACACTAAACCTTCAGAGTCAAATCAAACAGTTTGGTTTTAGTTTCTAACAATCCTAACGAAAGCAAATCGAACCGAAGTAAACAAAAGCAAATAAACAAACGATTCAATCAATGACAAGAATAAGGCCCAAGGGTTAAGGTCAATGGATAGGTGACTCGGGATGATAAAGGAATCCTAAATTAAACTTCTAAAAGCTAATCTCCTAGCAAGGAACACACCAAGTAAATCAGTTTAATCTCTTAATACCAATTCTTCACTTAATCTTAACTCAAGAACAAATCATCATTTGTGAATTTAAATCAAACGAGCATTCAAACAGGCTCCAATTAGCAAACAATCACTCTAGACATACATTTTCATGTGCTAGAATGTGAAAGTCCTAACAAAGCTAGATACTGGAATTTCATCGAACATTTTGTGAACAAGAAATTCTAAACATCCTAATCAATGTGATCAAGATTAATTAGGCATTAAGCACACTTTGCTGGACGAGATTTTAAACAATTAACCACTAGAAATCTATTGATCACCCCTGATCAACCTAATCCTACCTAACCCATAAGCCTATGGAGAACTACTCACTAATCATAACTAGATCAACAAAACTCATAGAAATAGAGTTGATCATGGAGATTGGTGAGGGATTGAGAGATTTGTTGAAGGAATAACAAATACTAGATTAATCCAAAGAATCCAATTTGTTCTTACAAAAGAGTTTAGAACATCAAAAACAGCTTAAGAAAACATAAGAAATACGTTTTTGGCCTAAATAGTCAATAGGGTGCGAGCCGGCCCGGAACAAACCGGGTGTTGACCCGGATCCGAAACAAATTCTGGGACGCGTATTGGTTGGGCCAGCCGATACGCCAACCGATATTGACTCTCGGATTTTTCTGAGAAGGATCGTATCGGCCTGGCCAGCCGATACGCCAACCGATATGGATGTTCAAAAATTAATTCGAGAGGTCATATCGGTTGGGCCAGCCTATACGCCAACCGATATTGACTCTCGGATTTTGATATATCATGGTTTTTACTAGTTTTAGGCCATGATATAGATGTGTTTTAGTGTCTTTTGTCTTTGTTTAGAGTCTTTTACAGGTATAATCAGGTTGGGAGCTAAATTGGAGATTATGGAGCATTTTGGAGATTTTTGGAGTGATTGGCCGAGAGATAGAGTTCACTGTCCGAAACAGAGAAAGGTGTCGATCGTTGCACTCTAGCAACGATCGTTGCACCAGCGAGATGGGCCAAAAGTTCGGCGGTTTAGAAGAATCAAGATATTGCACTTTGATCCAGAAGTTCCTGATATTTACAAAGAAGCCCCTGGCCGAGATTGTGCCTATATAATAGAGTTTTTAGAGTTTTTATTAGATAGACTTTCATAATTAAGAGCAGAGGATTTTTAGAGCTTTTGGGGCTGATCTGAACCTAATTCATCATCTGTATTTGGAGAAGATTTCGAACCCCTTTTACTCTTATTCTTTTATGCAATTTACTTATCATATGATCATGTTTTCATTATCTATGTCTGAGTAGATTCCTAGGTTTGACGCTTTTAATTACTTGCTTTCACAACCAATAATCTCTGCTACTGATTTACTTTCTTGCACTATTTTCATACAATCACATTGCTTATTTCTAGTATTCATTCCCTACGGTTTGATTCTCTTGAGACCAAGTGTCCCTGTGGATTCGATAACCCTATATACTACTTTGACATTGCTGTACACTTGCAGTTTAGTATAGGGATTAATTCTTGACCTATCAAGTTTTTGGAGCCGTTGCCGGGGACTCTTTGAGTCTTCGATAGGACCGAACTTAGGGTTTTACTAGAAATTTTTCGTTTTTCGTTTTTGTTTTTCGTTTTTTTTATTTATTTATTTATTTTGCTAACTTTTTCTCTGTTTCTCTCTGTCGCAGGTACGAATTTCGCCTTGCATCGATCGTTGCACCCTTGCATCGATCGCTGCTAAGCGATTTGAGATTGAATCGATCGTTGCACTGATAGCATCGATCGTTGCTGGACGATTACAGACAGTTTATGCCAACGCAGAACACTCGAAGTAATCCGAACTCGAGCTTAGTTAATATCAACCTAGAAGAACTTGGACGTCTAGAGAGGACTATCAGAAGAGAAAAGAGAGAAAGAATGGTACAAGAACGCTTGATCTTGATACCAGATGCTGATGGAGTCCTGAGGGATCCAGAGAACAATCCTTACAATGCTGCTGGGCAAAGGATTGATGCTGAGGGACGAGTGATCCCTGATGAAGTTGAGCCACAAGGTAGAGAGATGGTAGTTCATGAGAGAACACTAGCTGATTACAATAGACCTGATGAGTTTCATGCAAACCGAGCAGCTCTAGTGCTTCCTGCCTTCGAGAGGAATGATTTTGAGGTAAAAACTATATACTACCAACTGATGAGGCAGATTGCTTTTCATGGTCTTCAATCAGAGCAGCCTATGGATCACATTGACAAGTTTGAGGACATAGTCACTGGCATGAAATATGAAGGAGTATGCCCGGACTATCTGTTCCTTAAGCTATTTCCGCACAGTCTTGCTGGAGACGCTAGTGCATGGCTGAGACAACTGGCACCTGGCCAGTACACTACTTGGACAGCCTTAAAGAGTGAGTTCCTGCGTCACTTCTACGACGCTGCGCGCTCAGATCAGTCCAGACAGGACATACTCACTTTTTCCCAAGGAGCTGTGGAGCCTTTGACAACTGCATGGATGAGATTTAAGAAATATCAGCGTGATTGTCCACACCATGGATTCACAGAAGTACAGCTGATAGGTATTTTCTTCAGAGGCATAGATCTCCCTTATCAGACTGCGCTAGATAATTCCAGTGATGCAAATTTCAGCACCAGAACTCCTACACAAGCTAAACGGTTGATAGAGAACCTGATTGGCAGCAATAGTTGCAAAACAATGGATGAAAGGAGGAAGAGATCTGGTGGAACTGTAGAGAATTCTGATATAGCTAATATTAGATCCAGATTGGACACAGTTTTCAATCTCCTGACAAATAAGAAAGCTGTCCACTTTGCCCAAGATGTAGAGGTGATTCAGACTGAGGAGGACACTCAGGAAGAAGAAGTGAATTTCATAGGAGGTTCCGGTTTCCAAGGTAATAGATTTAACAATCAACAGGGGAACAGATTCTCAAATGGAGGACAGAATGGAGGTTTTCAGAAGACCTATGGACAGGGTAATCAGAGAACCTATGGATCTACATCTTATCAGACTCCTCCTGCACCTACAGCACATGAGAGCAAAATGGAGGCTATGATGGAACAACTGATGGAAAGTCAAACCAAGCTTTCTGTAGACAACAACAAGAAGCTGGACGCTGTCTATCAGGACCTCAATGGGAAGTTTGAGACATTGAGCACTCACATGAAGCAGTTGGACACTCAGGTGAATCAGATGTCCAGCTCACTGAAAGGAAAAGGAGTTGCAGACACTCATATTAAGGCCTGGTCTGTAATGATTAATGATGGATCTTATCTAGGGGAGAAATTTGAGCTAAGTACAGCTGAGTTGGTGACTGAGGCAGAATTTTCGGATTTCTGTGAAAAAATCTCGGGTGGAAGTTGTGATGATCGCGATGCAACGATCGATACACATCTGGCATCGATCGATGCAGGTCGTGAACAAGCAGAGAATCCGTGGGATGAAAATGAGATTGATGCAGAACTAGCCCGCCTATTCCCTGGTACATCTGAAATCACTCCAGAAGATGTTTATGCACGAGCTATTTGGCACAGTCCCAAAGTGTCTGAAGTGATTAAACAAGAGATTGAAGAGCTGAAAAGGCTAGAAAAGAGTGGTGAGGACTTGGAAGAAATTCCATCATCTGATGATCCACCTTATCATCCATGTGTTCAGAAATATTTGAACAAGATGTTGCCATTAGATGAAGAGCTGAGAGAATGGGTGATAGTAGTTCCTCAGCATATTAGTGATGTTCTGTTAACTAAAGTCCCAAAGAAACTGCCTGATCCTGGAGTCTTTGTACTTGATTGTTCTATCTTTGAAGATAGTTTTAGGCGTTCTCTGTGTGATTTAGGAGCTGCTGGGAGCATAATGCCTTACTCTGTGGCAGAGAAGCTGGGTATGTTGGATTTTGCTCCTACTAGGACACGTCTTATCCTAGCTGATCAGTCCATGCGAGTTCCTGAAGGGCTCCTTATGGATATTCCGGTAAGAGTTGGAAACTACCTAGTTCCGACGGACTTCCTTGTGCTGAAATATGCCTGCGATCCGGATGAAGCTTTATTGCTTGGGAGACCATTCTTGGCTACAGCAGGAGCTGTGATTGATGTTAGACAGAGTCTAATAGACCTCCACCTGGGAGATGAGACGCTGCGATATGAGATGGAGAAGCTGCGGAAGCCACTGATAGATGGACATACTTTCAAGATCTTGGAAGCAGATGATGAGCAGCTGAATGAGACTGTGATAATAGATCCTGGAGCGCATTTTACTCCATCTTTTCTTGGACTGAAGCATTCTGCAACAGCCTATTCTCCACCATGGATGAGGAGACTTGAACAGAGACAGAAAAAGTCTCTGTCAGGATCTTCCGGAGCCTGAAAGATCTTGCGCGTCCGGTCAAGCTATTGACCTTAAACAAGCGCTGGGTGGGAGGCAACCCACCATTAGGTACTGGTGTTTTTCTACTTAATTTTTGGTGTTTTTGTTAGGATTTTACGTTTGTTTTTGTTTCTGGTGCAGTCATGTTTGCAGGTCTCGGACAAAATCGCAGTGCAGCGATCGATGCATTTCTGCATCGATCGTCACAACACGAAATGAATCGCATTGCAGCGATCGTTGCGGTCCTGAGCAACGATCGACCATACACGAAAATCGCCAAGTAACGGTCGATGCATCTAATGCACCGATCGATGCTGTGCGACAGAGGTAACCCGACAGACATGATTTCACCTTTTCAATTTATTTTATTTTCTTTTTACCGATCCTTCGCTGGACACTACTGGGGACAGTATGTCTTAAGTGTGGGGGAGGTGCTACTGACGTTTATCTTTCTGTTTTCTTAAGAGTCAGTCCGTTTTTCAAAATTTTTTGTTTTATTGAGTCAAAATTGTTTAAGTAAGAAACTATGATTTTCGGAGGAGATTTACAAAACTTGCAGGAACTTAAGTAACCATTGGGATGAAGTTGCAGGATCTATCCCTGACTGTTAGAAAACTCAGACACGGATCAACCTACTGGGAACACCCACATCACTTCAGGTATCAGAGGATCCTTTTACTGACTTCACCCCTAATACTGACTTAGATTTTCTCACCTAAGGGCTTGGTATACTTTATGTCGGATTCCCTGTTAGTTCTGACACAGCCTGTAAACCTGTCCTATTTAGTCCCCTTCTCCCCTTCTATAAAGTAAAAAAAAAAAAAAAAAAAGATAATAAACTGAGGATGAGTTAGTAACTCCGAAGTGGTCATGAGAATAGTAGCAAACACTATTATCTCTCATGTGATCCATGGAATGTGTCCAAAGTACACCCCATAACGGGAAGAACACTGATAAAAAAAATAAAATGATACCCAGTGGGGAAAAATCAGTTGTTAAAGAAGGGAAAGAGAAGAAAGGGACTAGAGAAAGATAGTATGGTGGTCTAGAGCTGATTAGGTAAGAATTCATGTGCCTTTAGATCGATACTCCTTAGGTGAGACCGCACTTAAATACTTGCAGAAGTCAGTAGGGAGAATTTGAATGCTTGAATGTGATTGTGGAGTTTACCTAGGACAGTTGCTAAGTGTGGGGGAAGTACATGTTGGTCTTGATATCCTGTGATTGATTCTTTCAGTGGTTTACTAAGGGGAATCTGAGTATTGTAGCTTCTAAGATGAAATGAGTTTCTGAAGAGTTTTCAAACCTCTTCACCATGTTTTAGTTCTATGTTTTGCTTGAGGGCAAGCAAAGGCTAAGTGTGGGGGAGTTGATATATCATGGTTTTTACTAGTTTTAGGCCATGATATAGATGTGTTTTAGTGTCTTTTGTCTTTGTTTAGAGTCGTTTACAGGTATAATCAGGTTGGGAGCTAAATTGGAGATTATGGAGCATTTTGGAGATTTTTGGAGTGATTGGCCGAGAGATAGAGTTCACTGTCCGAAACAGAGAAAGGTGTCGATCGTTGCACTCTAGCAACGATCGTTGCACCAGCGAGATGGGCCAAAAGTTCGGCGGTTTAGAAGAATCAAGATATTGCACTTTGATCCAGAAGTTCCTGATATTTACAAAGAAGCCCCTGGCCGAGATTGTGCCTATATAATAGAGTTTTTAGAGTTTTTATTAGATAGACTTTCATAATTAAGAGCAGAGGATTTTTAGAGCTTTTGGGGCTGATCTGAACCTAATTCATCATCTGTATTTGGAGAAGATTTCGAACCCCTTTTACTCTTATTCTTTTATGCAATTTACTTATCATATGATCATGTTTTCATTATCTATGTCTGAGTAGATTCCTAGGTTTGACGCTTTTAATTACTTGCTTTCACAACCAATAATCTCTGCTACTGATTTACTTTCTTGCACTATTTTCATACAATCACATTGCTTATTTCTAGTATTCATTCCCTACGGTTTGATTCTCTTGAGACCAAGTGTCCCTGTGGATTCGATAACCCTATATACTACTTTGACATTGCTGTACACTTGCAGTTTAGTATAGGGATTAATTCTTGACCTATCAGATTTTTCTGTCGATGTGCTGTATCGGCTGCTCGACCGATATGCTAACCGTTACGGCTTGTATCCGCATTCTACTTAGTTCCTTGAGCTCTAGACTCCACTTCCCAGCTCACCATTGCTCATAGACGCTTCCAATCACCTGCAAAACACAAGAAACACTCCAAATGCAAGCCTAAAATGCCTACTCCTAGTCCTAGACAACTCTAAACTCTAGATGCGGCAATGACTCGACAAAATGGTAAGAATGATGGAACTATGTACAAGCCTAAATGCATGAAAATGTATGAATATCAATTCCCCCAAACTTGAATCTTGCTTGTCCACAAGCAAGCATAAGACTATCACACCAAGTTGGGGAAAAAGTTTGAAAGCGGGAGCTCATATCCAAAGACAAAACTGAGATCAACAAGTTCCAATTCGAGTCAACGTTACCAAGATGCAACCAAGTTAGGCTTACTCAAAAAATTTAGCCATGCTCATCAAGACAAAACTCTTAGCTCAATTCTCAACCTAGACAAGCATTCCTATCAACTAGCTCTTTAACATTCATTAGGTTTTCAAGTGGATCTTACTCAATGCAAGGTGACCAAACTCATTTGGCAAAGGGACAATGTTTTGAGATTAAAGTGATCTCAATCAAAAGAGGGGTTTATTCCAAAAGCATGAAGGTTCTCTCATAAAGAAGTGAATGAGCTATAGTAAAATGCTAAGAGTTAGAGGCAATTGGTGCATACTAGGTTGATTTCCATCTACCCATGCCCCAATTACTTCTTCTCCTAATCTAGACCACCTAAATGGATACTACCCTTGACCAAGGCTATTTTTGCCTCATCCCCCTTTCTCAATCAGACACTTTCCAATCAAACTCCCCAAGGATCAATAAAGACTTTTCAAAACAGTAGCAAATCTTTTCTTTTTAACTAGGCTCAAATCTTTCTTTAGCAATGTTCTCTTTTCTTTCGATAAGGTGAGCCTTTGGCTTCTTTTCATTTCAAAATATGAGACACTTTTCTTTTCCTTAAACACATGAGAGCTTTTCTTCTTTTAAAACATTTTGCCAACAAACATAAGATCCCAACTAAAATCCCTTTCATTCTTCCTTTTCTTTACTCTCTTTCTCCTTTCATATCAATTCCCCCAAACCTTGATCCTAGCCTATTGCAAAGCCAAAGATGTTGAGCTTGCATCTATATGGAAATTTCTCCTAGTCGCCTCATACTCAACACTTTTTACTAGCTCATTCCAAATAGGCCTACCACTCTAGATAGTGTTTGTGGCTTGAAAGAAGGGTGGTCAAAGGTATGAAAATCTATTTGAGAAAGTTGAGAGGGGTGGAAAGGATAAGAATGCTCAAATATTTTCAGAGTATCCATGAGTTTAGTACACAAAGCAAGAGTAAGATAATTAGATGTCATCATTAAAGTTCTCACTTAGGTAGAGCTAGCGTCAGTTCAAAGCCTATTTCAGTTTCAAACCAAGTTTCAAAGCAAGCAATCCGAGCATGGTTCGTCTTATCTTTCTAGCCTTTCTTGAATTACAATCTTATGACAATCAACTAGCTCAAACAACTAGCATAAAGAAAAAGTCATCACTCAATCAATCTTACAAGGAAATTCAATCATTGCTCCCTATGCATGCGTCCTATATGATGCAACTAGACTCAATCCTATTATGCTATTGCAACTACATGCTTTTCTTTTTGAAATTTTTTTTTGAAATTTTGAAATTTTTTTTGGATTTTCTATGCCTTAGATGAATGCATGAGACTCAAGTGATAAAATCGAAAATAAGAAACAAAACAAACCAGATTAGCAACTGGTCTCTCCCCCAAACTTCAATCACACGGTCCCTTGTGTGATCTAAGCGAAGAGGAAAGACCGAAAACAAACAAAAAAGCAAACAAAGAAAAGAGGAAAAAAAAAAACTATGTACAAAGGTGGAGTGTAACCTGGCTAGAAGTGGAGGTATGGAGGTGATGAGTCTCCCATGGAGTAAGTCGGGTTAGAGGAGGAGCAGGAAGGTGTCCTCATGGCTCTCCTCTTTTTCCTTCTATCCTCGCGAGTGGAGTGGCGGTGAGGATCCTCATAGTAGGAGTCGTGAGCCATGCGCGCAGATCCTCCTGTCTCGTGTCCAGCAACCGAGTACCTTCCCTGCTCTAACTCAGTCTGCTCAACTAGAACATCGGCTTCAGCTATCACCTCCTCAGTCGCTGCCCGAATCTCCTCATCTACACCAGCATGAGCCTCTCGGGAGGTGGAGGTCTGTCCCGTAGCACCAGTCTTGTCTTTCTTCCCCACGATCATCTTAAGAACCTTGGTCACTTTCTTCAAGCAGGTAGCCATCTTCTTGATGTTCCTCCCGTGCCATTTGCTCTGCTTTTGGAGGTCCCGGTTCTGGTCCCTGAGTGCTATGATCGTCTTGTTCGCGATAGGACCATCTAGAGGCTCAATATAGTATCTGTGCAGCCCATACACCCCAGCAGGTGCGTCGGAAGGATCAGACTCTGCTGCAGCCACTCTCCGCGATCCGTGAGGTCCAAACAGATGCTCCTCCCCCGGTAAAAATCTGATATGAGCTCTGTTGGCAAAGCTTGTAATGTCGGGGTTTGGGAGGAGATACCCTTCTTCGTGGGAAGTACCCGAGCACATCCGGTAGAGATGGCGCTCTGGAGGCGGCTTGGAGGCGAGGTAGTGAGTTCAGATAAGTTGCAGAACATCCAGCCATGCTACTGGTGTAGGCGCCCCAAATGTCTTCTCATCCAGACTTCCTTCCAGTTTTACCTTCTTTTTCACAAGCAACGGCGTGATCAAACCACCCATGCTGAACTTCGGACTAGAGTCCCTCACTAACATTGCCCAATCTCGGTGGACAGCAAACTGCTCTATCAAAATGGAAGTGTAGCTTGGGAGGCGCTCAACTGGTGGTATTGGCTGACCGTTGGGATATGTGAGCAGGAGAGGCTGCAACCCAATGTAGAGAAGCTTCATCTCCATCTCTGTGACCTGCCCCGTCTCCTTCCTAGCAAACAGAGTATGTGCTAATGCTTTGTGCACATAGCGAATGGCTGGATGTCTGATCCTTGCATTCTTCATAGCCCCCAGCTTAAAGGGCCCATCAGCTATCATCTGCCAAACACCCTCGAGGTCGTCCTTATCAATGGGGATAAAAGTTCCCAGCTGAGCACCATTCTCTGGAAAATCAAAAACTGCAGCTATGTCTTCATACGTCATGCTGAGCTTCTTCCTACCCATTTGGAAATCAATCTTCCCTCGACTCACTTCCCCTGCCAAAGCTGCTCTTCTCATGTTGACTGTTGCTTTCATGGATGAGAGGAATTGGCATGCTGAGCTCTGGTAGGAGTCACTGGCAAGGTTGAAGAACTCCTTAAGGCCCATGTTCTCTACAATCTTGTTGTAGTCATCCAGTAGCCCAAGTGCAGTAAGTGTCGGGGTGTGAGGGTATCGGGTTGGCCAAAATGGTATCCCCTCCAGCTTGTCATATATCTCAGATGTGGAGTACTTATGTGGCACCTGAATCACCTTTACTGAGGCCTCTGGTACCTCTTCCTCAACTGCTATCCCTTTCCCTTTTGATGAAGTTCCCACATTTTGTACCGTCTCTTGTGCCTTTGGGTTTGGTTTCGGGTCGGCGTGCTTTCTTGTCATTGTCCTACAAAAGACAACTCAAAGAACGAATAAGCACATAGCACAATCCACCAACACAATCAATAAGAGCTTAAAGCATTGATGATCAACAATTGTGGGAGCTTAACAATTGCAAACTTTTTCAATTTCGATGGAGTAAACAAGCCTAAGCATCTTAACCAAACTCAATTCTAGCTCAACATAAGCACAATGAACGAACAAATCAATCACATTCTTGAGCAATTCACAGTCTCATCAACCAAAGGTCCTCAATGTGAATTTTTGAAACTTTTGTGAAACAAAACTCATCCAAATCCAGTAGTATCACAAAATTAAGCTTTTAACAATCCAATGCATCATTAGAAACCATCCAATTAGAAAACCCCCAAAAAATTTCGGATTCCAAATTTCTCAAGAACCCTAATTCACCAAAGATCAAATTCTTTCACTCCTAGGGCGAAATTGGCAATGGGCATTCATTCAAACACATATTGGGTGCAGTTTCGAGCAATGTCAATCATCCACAACCAAAAATTTCGAGTTCAAAATTTCCGGGTTTTTCAATCCGAAAATCTTGAGAGAATTGAGATTATTACCTTGGTTTGTGATGAAGGATGGTGATGGAGAGTGAAAACAAGTGATAGAGCTAACAAAAACGAGATCTTAGAGCTTTGAATCACTGAAAACCGAGTTGAATTGAGAGAGGAAGAGAGTTTGGAAACTTGAGAGAATTTTGTTGAGAAAATCGCCAAAGTGGAGAGAAAGAGAGATGAAATCGCGATTGGAGGAGAAAACAAGGGGGAATTCGGTTCAAACCGGTTTAAGTTGGTTCATTAAATCAATTTTTGGTCAAAATCCGGGTTGAAAACGGTTTAGGTTCGAGAAAACTTACCTGGGCGAAGGTGCGTATCGGCCTGGCCAACCGATACGCCAGCCGATATCGATTCTCGGTTTTCAAATGCTGCATCCCGTATCGGTCTGGCCAGCCGATACGGGGACCGATATTACTTGTCGAATTTCTCTCGGCCAATAATCTGCAAGTCCGTATCGGTCTGGCCAACCGATACGGACATCGATATGAACCCTCAGATTATTTCTAGGAAGTCCTTATCGGTCTGGCCAGCCGATACGGTGTCCGATACTGAGCCTCGGATTATTTTTACCAGAACCGTATCGGCCTGGCCAGCCGATACGGAACCCGATATTGGCTCCTGCGTCATTTTTCTTCATTCCCGCGGCCTTTGCTCAACACCAACTGGTCTACAACCTCATCCTTAAACCAAAACCTGATAAAACTCAAAGCAAAACATCAAAAATAACAAGCAAAAGACGTATGTACAAGGATAGACATGGGAATGTCTCCCAAGTGCGCTTTTGTTTAAAGTCGTTAACCTCGACTTTGCAAACCGTGATCTCAAGCTGAGGGAGGGCTAGAGAGTGGAATCAAAGTCCCTTCCTCTATAGCTTCTGAGACGGAGTAATGCTTGAGTCTTTGGCCATTGACCGTGAACTCTTCATCTGATTTTCCCAAAAGTACCACCGCTCCATATGGTCTCACCTCCTTCACTCTAAACGGTCCCGACCATCTAGACTTGAGCTTCCCGGGAAAGAGTTTCAACCGGGAGTTAAAGAGCAACACAAGATCTCCTTCTTTGAACTCCTTCTGGATCAGCTTATCATGAAAAAGCTTGGTCCTCTCCTTATAGATCTTTGAGCTCTCAAAAACCTCAAGCTGTATCTCGTCAAGTTCGTTCAGCTGAATCAATCTCCTCTCAGTCGCGGTCTTGATGTCAAAGTTCAGCAACTTGACAGCCCACATGGCCTTGTATTCCACCTCCACCGGTAAGTGACATGACTTACCATACAGCATGGTGAATGGTGTAGTGCCCAATGGAGTCTTGAAAGCAGTCCTATACGCCCACAGTGCGTCATCAAGTTTCCTAGCCCAATCTTTCCTTGAGGCCCCAACAGTCTTCTCCAAGATAGCCTTGATTTGCCTATTGGATACTTCAACTTGCCCGCTTGTCTGAGGATGATATGGTGTTGCAACCTTATGCTTCACTCCATACTTGTTCAAGAGACTCTCGAATAGCTTGTTGATGAAGTGTGAGCCTCCATCACTAATCACAATCCTCGGGATTCCAAATCTTGGGAAAATGATGCTCTTGAATAGCTTTATCACAACCTTGGCGTCATTCGTTGGACTCGCCACTGCTTCTACCAGTTTGGAAACATAATCCACAGCCACTAAGATGTAGCTATTCCCGTAGGAGGATGGGAAGGATCCCATGAAATCAATGCCCCACACATCAAACACTTCAACTTCAAGGATGGG
This sequence comes from Orychophragmus violaceus, assembly GCA_030180135.1. Taxonomy (NCBI): domain Eukaryota; kingdom Viridiplantae; phylum Streptophyta; class Magnoliopsida; order Brassicales; family Brassicaceae; genus Orychophragmus; species Orychophragmus violaceus. The sequence goes on along the minus strand of CM058234.1, from coordinate 59,305,854 downwards.
GTTTTGAGGCATCTCATTCCTTCTACTGATGTTCCCCTTTCTTTGGCAAGGATCACACTTAGTAATGAACTCTTGGGCATCTTTGAACATTGTAGGCCACAAAAACCCAGCTTGTAGAGCCTTTTGGACCGTTTTGAAGGTAGCAAAGTGACCACCATAATCTGACCCATGGCAATGTAGGAGAATGCCTGCCACTTCTTCATCAGCTATGCACCTTCTATAGAGTTGATCCTTGCACAAAGTGTAGAGGTAAGGCTCGTCCCAATAGTACCTGTTGATATCTCGAAAGAACTTCTTTCTTTGGTAACTATCGAGGCTTGGTGGTTCCTTCCCAACAGCTAGGGAATTGACTATATCAGCATACCACGGTTCCTTGTCTTCCATGGAACTGACCTCCTCGATCCTAATTCTTGTATCATGGGCAGCCTTGACAACCTTGCAAGCCATTAACTGTTCCTCAGGGAGAGAGTCATCTAGAGGAACACTATCCTCAATTCTCAGTCTTGACAAGTGATCGGCTACTCCATTCTCAATGCCTTTCTTATCCTTGATCTCCAAATCAAATTCTTGTAGCAGCAATATCCACCTCAGAAGCCTTGGCTTGGCATTTTTCTTGGCAAGTAAATACCTCAACACAGCATGATCCGTGTACACCACAACCTTAGATCCAACCAAGTATGATCTGAACTTCTCAAAGGAAAACACCACAGCTAGAAGCTCTTTCTCAGTTGTTGCATACCTCACTTGAGCATCGTCCAATGTCCTACTAGCATAGTATATGACATGGAGTTTCTTGTCTTTCCTCTGTCCAAGGACTGCTCCTACTGCATAGTCACTTGCATCGCACATGATCTCAAAAGGCAACTCCCAGTCGGGAGCTTGGACAATCGGGGCACTAATCAAAGCTTCATTAATCATGTGGAACGCTGCCAAACACTCATCATCAAACACAAAATATGTCTCCTTACACAGCAGACGTGTAAGTGGTCTAGCGATCTTGGAGAAGTCCTTAATAAACCGTCTGTGGAACCCTGCATGACCCAAAAAGCTTCGGATTCCTTTCACTGAGTTTGGTGGCTGAAGACTTGTCATCACCTCTATCCTAGCCTTATCCACTTCAATACCCTTTTCTGAAATCTTGTATCCCAACACAATCCCCTCCGTTACCATGAAGTGGCATTTTTTCCCAATTGAGCACGAAGTTCATTTCTTCACATCTCCTTAAGACCCTGCACAAGTTCAGCAAACAGGAGGAGACAGAAGAACCATACACAGAGAAATCATCCATGAAAACTTCTACAATATCCTCAATAAGATCTGAGAAAATAGACATCATGCACCGCTGAAAGGTAGCCGGTGCATTGCACAAGCCAAATGGCATCCTTCGATAAGCAAAGGTACCATAAGGACAAGTGCATGTCGTTTTCTCCTGATCATTAGGATGTATCGGGATCTGAAAGAATCCACTGTATCCATCAAGAAAGCAATAAAAAGGATGATTAGCAAGGCGTTCTAGCATTTGATCAATAAACGGTAATGGAAAATGATCCTTCCTAGATGCGGCATTTAGTTTTCTTTAATCAATACGCATCCTATGCCCAGTGATAGTTATAGTAGGAATCAATTCATTACTGTCATTTTTAACCATAGTAATCCCCCCTTTCTTCGGAACACAGTGCACGGGAGAAACCCAAGTGCTATCTGAGATAGGGTAGATTATCCCTGCATCAAGCAATTTAAGAATCTCTTTCTTGACTACCTCCTTAAGATTAGGATTCCATCTTCTTTGATGCTCAATAGAAGACATGGATTCATTTTCAAGGTGGATCCTATGAGTACACAAGCTAGGTGACAATCCTTTTATATCATCGAGTGAGTATCCTATTGCTTTTCTAAACTTTTTCAACTCAGTGGTCAAAGCAATCAATTCATCATAATTCAACAACTCATTCACAATGACAGGATAGGTAGAGTTAGGGCCAAGAAATGCATACCGAAGCCCCCGCGGAAGGGGCTTTAACTCAACCTTTGGCGCCTTAAGCTCGCTCCAATCATCAGCTACAAGCTGCTCCTTGCACGGCTCTACTCCCTTGGCGCCATCAGCACTCATGTCTACAGCAAACACCTCCAGCTCCTTACCCAAAGAATCTGATCCCAGCTCAATGAATTCAACCTCCCCTAATACAGGCTTGTGCGAATCAAGCGCTCTCATGTAAGCCCAGCTCTCCTCTTGAAGATATCCATACTCCCCACATTCCTTGGTCAAGGTGACCTCTAAAGGATCCTCCATGTTCAACTCCTCAAGGAGTTCATCAGCTAGCTCATCCATAGCCTCAATATAGAACATTTGGCCTTGTATGGTTGGCTTCTTCATCACCTTGTTGATGTCAAATTTGAGCACTATGTCTTTACCAAGGTTGAGGTCTATCTTCCCTCTCCTGACATCTATGATTGCACCAGCTGTGGCAAGAAAAGGTCTCCCAAGGATTAGAGGATCCTTTGGCTCTTCATCCATCTCCAATACAATGAAATCTGTATGTACTTCAAATCCTCCTACTTTCACCGGAAGATCTTTTAGGAGACCAATTGGGTATCTCACCGATCTATCTGCTAGAACCAAGGAGATTCTACACGCCTTGTAGGTAGAGAAACCTAGCCTCTTGGCTACTGAGAAGGGCATCAGACTTGCGCTTGCTCCAATATCACATAAACATCCCTCAAACCGATATGGGCCGATAGCACATGGAAGAGTAAAACTGCCTGGATCTTCAAGTTTCCTTGGAACAATATCCCTTTGGATGATCGCACTACACTCATGAGACAACACAACCATTCCTTGCACTTCCTTGGTTCTCTCCTTGATTGCGTCCTTGAGAAACTTGCTATACTGAGGAACTAGCCAGAAAGCATCAATCAAAGTCATGGTCAACTCAACATTCTTCATCTGCTTTTCAAAAAGAGCTTTGTACTTCTCTAGGAGTTGCTTCTTGAATATGCCCGGAAAGGGTAGCTTGGGCTCATAAGGTGGTGGCACAAACACACCATCCTTCTTCTTGAGTGTGTCTTTCACTACTTCTTCAACTACAGCCTTTCCTTTCCTCTTAGCCATGTCACTATCACTCTCCTTGTTGAGAGCAGAATTTTCTGAGTTCTCCTCCCCTTCTTGAACTTCAATGTCCTCATTGAGTGAAGGTACCAGCTTAGGCGTGGGCACTTGACTTTGTTGCAGCTCTTTACCACTTCTCAAGGTGATAGCGCTGATGTATTCCTTTGGGTTTTGCTCAGATTTTCCGGGTAGAGTACCTTGAGTGCGGGATGTAGAAGCATTCTTGTTTTCCATGTTTGTGACCCTTGAAGTCAAACTCTGAAGCTCATTCTTTAGGTCCCGTACTTCCATAGCTCCTGAGGCTTGCCCTTGAAGGAGTTGCTGCATCATACTTTTCAGCTCATTGTCAACTCCCGAGGTAGAAGAAGTTTGTTGGTGTTGTTGACCAAAACCGGGTGGGTAGTGTTGCTTTGGTGCATAGCCTTGTTGACCTTGAAACTGAGGCTTATTTCCAAACCCTTGTTGGTTGGTGTAAGGTACAAATGGCTTTTTCTATTGAGGTTGTTGAAAGCCTTGTTGACCTTGTTGTTGAGCTTGTCCTTGAGATGGAGCTTGAGGATAAACTTGGTCTTGAGGATTGGCTACATTGGGGTTGCGGTATGAGAAGTTTGGGTGGTTTCTATAGTTTTGGTTGAAGCCTTTGTTGAAACCACCTTGTCCAGCAATGAAGTTAATCTCCTCTTGTGTCAAATCCTCATCATCATCATAAAGTTGTGGCTTAGAATCCTCATAGTGTCCCACAAAGCTGATGTTCTTTTGGCCAATGGAGATCATCTTGTCTAACTTCTCGTTCAACGCTTTGATTTCCTTTTCATACTTCTCATCCGTGGAAGATGATCCTCTATTGGTGCGCTCATAGTCATCATTGTAGTTACCATCACTCGTTGCAAGATTTTCAATCAGCTCCATAGCTGCATCTACTCCCTTGCCTAGGAAGTGTCCATTGCTGCATGAATCTAGCATTGCCCTCATTCTAGGGAGCACTCGGCGGTAGAGGTTGCTGAGTAGTGTTTCCTTGGTGAAACCATGGTGGGGGCACTGAGTGGTGAGCTTATTGAACCTCTCCCAAGCTTCAGCGAAGCTCTCATTGTTGCGCTGCACAAACCCGGATAGCTCACTGTGAAAACGGGCAGTCCTAGTAGTTGAGAAGAACTTCTTCAAGAAAGCTTTCTTCAGGTCTCCTCAAGTAGTGATGGATCCTGGAGGGATAGTGCTTTCCCAATCCTTGGCTCTGTCTGCCAAATAGAAGACGAAGAGACGCATTTTCAAACCATCGTCAGTCACACATTCAGCCTCGTGGTAGCACAAATCTTGTCAAAAGTGTCCAAGTACTGCAACGGGTCCTCAGATGCTAACCCATGAAACTGATTATTCTGCACCATGTTCATCACCATAGCTCGGATCTCAAAGTTATTATTGTTTACCGCTGGTGGAATGATTCCATGCCGGTTTGCATTTGTGTCCGGTGTATCTCCATCACCAATGGCCCTAGCCGGCCTTTGTTGCTGCTGCTGTTGCTGCTGCTGTTGTTGATCCTCGTGGTTATCCATAACTGTTTTCTCAACACTCTCAAAGGTTTGTATATCTTCAACAGTTGGTTCCAACCCAAGTCTCTCAACGTTAACAGCTCGTTCTTGTGCTCGTCGTTCCCTTGCTAATCTCCTCTCGTGTGCTTTGATGTCGTAAACTCTTGCAACTAAGTTTGTAGTCCCTTTGCTGCGCAAGTTCATACACCTAGCATCAAAAAGAGAGAAAGTAGCAAATTAGTAACAATAACTTGAACTAAAAAGGAATAGAAAACGAATTGATATATCCAGAATCCCAAAATGGCAACGGCGCCAAATTGATAACTAAGATTTTGCAATCCTTTGAGGTACCAATTCCTCAAGCTTATCGATGTAGCCTTGAGGTATCGAACCTTTTTGGGACGGATAAAACCAATAAGCAAACACTAAACCTTCAGAGTCAAATCAAACAGTTTGGTTTTAGTTTCTAACAATCCTAACGAAAGCAAATCGAACCGAAGTAAACAAAAGCAAATAAACAAACGATTCAATCAATGACAAGAATAAGGCCCAAGGGTTAAGGTCAACGGATAGGTGACTCGGGATGATCAAGGAATCCTAAATTAAACTTCTAAAAGCTAATCTCCTAGCAAGAAACACACCAAGTAAATCAGTTTAATCTCTTAATACCAATTCTTCACTTAATCTTAACTCAAGAACAAATCATCATTTGTGAATTAAAATCAAACGAGCATTCAAACAGGTTCCAATTAGCAAACAATCACTCTAGACATACATTTTCATGTGCTAGAATGTGAAAGTTCTAACAAAGCTAGATACTGGAACTTCATCGAACATGTTGTGAACAAGAAATTCTAAACATCCTAATCAATGTGATCAAGATTAATTAGGCATTAAGCACACTTTGCTAGACGAGATTTTAAACAATTAACCACTAGAAATCTATTGATCACCCCTAATCAACCTAATCCTACCTAACCCATAAGCCTATGGAGAACTACTCACTAATCATAACTAGATCAACAAAACTCATAGAAATAGAGTTGATCATGGAGATTGGTGAGGGATTGAGAGATTTGTTGAAGGAATAACAAGAGAAATACTAGATTAATCCAAAGAATCCAATTTGTTCTTACAAAAGAGTTTAGAACATCAAAAACAGCTTAAGAAAACATAAGAAATAGGTTTTTGGCCTAAATAGTAATTAGGGTGCGAGCCGGGTCAACCCGGAACATACCGGGTGTTGACCCGGATCCGAAACAAATTCTGGGACGATATGGATGTTCGTATCCGTTGGGCCAGCCGATACGCCAACCGATATTGACTCTCGCATTTTTCTGAGAAGGATCGTATCGGCCTGGCCAGCCGATACGCCAACCGATATGGATGTTCGAAAATTAATTCGAGAGGTCATATCGGTTGGGCCAGCCGATATGCCAACCGATATTGACTCTCGGATTTTTCTGTCGATGTGCTGTATCGGCTGCTCGACCGATATGCTAACTGGTATGGCTTGTATCCGCATTCTCCTTAGTTCCTTGAGCTCTAGACTCCACTTCCCAGCCCACCATTGCTCATAGAGGCTTCCAATCACCTTCAAAACACAAGAAACACTCTAAATGCAAGCCTAAAATGCCTACTCCTATTCCTAGACAACTCTAAACTCTAGATGCGGCAATGACTCGACAAAATGGTAAGAATGATGGAGAAAAGAATTCAAAACAAGAACTATGTACAAGCCTAAATGCATGAAAATGTATGAATATCAATGCTCCTCAATGAACTTAACATCCCTTGACATATAAGTACGGTTGTTGCTTGGATCAAAACACTTGTAGCCCTTCTGAGTTATAGAGTACCCAAGGAACAAACACTTTTTGCTCTTAGCTTCTAGCTTATTCCTTTGATCTCCTGTGATATATACAAAACAAACACAACCAAACACACGTAAGTGTTCAATAAATGGTTTAGTTTTGTTCAATACCTCATATGGTGAAATGTCCTGAAGAACTTTAGTTGGGATCCTATTGATAAGATAGCATGCTGCCAAGACTGCATCTCCCCAAAATCTCTTAGGAACATTGGTATAGAACATCATTGACCTAGCAACTTCCATTAGATGCCTGTTCTTTCTTTCAGCCACACCATTTTGTTGAGGTGTATGGGGACAGCTTGTTTGATGTATGATCCCATACTTGTTCAAGTGAGCTTTAAATCTTTGGCTTGTATACTCTCCTCCATTATCTGATCTGAACACTTTAATCTTGGCATTAAATTGATTAGTAACATATTTTTGAAAGTTCATAAATGCATCATACACCCTATCTTTAGATGGAAGTAATGTTACCCAAGTATATTTTGATTTTTCATCTATGAAAGTCACAAAATACTTGTTCCTATCTCTAGAATGACAAGGTGAGGTCCATACATCAGAGTGCACAAGATCAAAACAATGTTCATAAATAGTAGTTGATTTAGGGAAGATAGTTCTACAATGTTTGCCAAGAATACAAGCTTCACAAGATGAATGATCAAAGCTAACATTAGGCAACATTAAGTTCAAAGCACGAGCATGAGGATGTCCTAGTCTAACATGCCATAGGACATTTTGATTAGAAGAAAAACAGGATTTAAAAGCTAAGGTATCCGGGTTGCTTGGAGAAGTGTCTTTAAGAAGGTAGAGCTCATCTTGTGTACCATCTCTGCCAATAACCTTTCCATTCTTAATATCCTGAAAACAAACTTCATTAGGCCCAAAGATAACATTGCAATTCAAGTCCTTAGTGATCCTTTTAACAGACAACAAGTTAGATTTAAACTTAGGAACATAGAATGCATCACTTTCCTTGTTAAACAATCTTAACTTTCCTGTACCTATTATAGGAATTCCTTGACCATCAGCAATAGTTACTTTTCCTAGGGCAGGTTTAATGTCTTTTAACAACTTAGCATTACTAATCATGTGGTGAGAAGCTCCTGAATCTACTACCAATTCTTGATTAGTTTTAGCAAGTAATTTATGAGACAATAAAGTGATACCAGAGAGCTTAGAGGCATAAGCCTTGATGAGGTCCTCCAAGTCACTCTTCCTTACATACTCAGTGTTGGTGAACAGTGCTAGCTCTCCTCCTTGAGATGAAGAAGTAGCATGCTCATTCACAGCCTCTTGAGAGATGTTTGCATTTGCCCTTGAGTCTTTGAACTTGGCTGGTTTGAGATGGGGATGGAGGATCCAGCATTTATCCTTGGAGTGGCCTTTCTTCTTGCAATGATCACAAGATGCAGCCTTCCTCTCCTCTGGTTTGAAGACGCCTTTGTTGGCAGTAACCAACTCCCCTTTTCCTCCAAACAAACCAATGTTTCCTTGCTCTTTGTGGATCCTTGAACACACCTCTTCAAAATCAGGAAGTGTAGTCTCTCTTAGGATCTTCATTATGACATCATTATAAACCGGGTTCAAGTTGAGTAGAAGGCCAAAGATTTTGTCTTGCTCCTTTCTCTCAGTGAGAACCTTAGGGTCCATTGTACTTGGTCTCAGCATATCAAGCTCAGACCATGCTGAAGAGAACTTCCCAAGGTATGTAGTGAACTCATGGTCCTCTTGGCGAAGTTCACTTATGGTTTTCTTCACCTCATATACTCTGATGAGATTAGAAACATCACCATAAACCTTCTTGAGTGTATCCCACAGTGACTTGGCTGTCTCACAGTATGAATAAGCTTCAAGAATGAATGGGTCAAGAGAGTTTTGGAGAAAGCCAAGAACAGACTGATCTTGCTGGAACGATCTTGCCTCTTCCTTCTTGGTTTCCTCATCCTTCTTCTTTGCAGCATCTTCTTCACTTGGAGTTTTGTCTTCCAAAATGTGTTCCCAAAGCCCTCTTCCACAAATAGCCGTCTTGATGGTTCTCTGCCAAGTCCTATTGTTGAGACCTTTAAGAATGACAGGGATGACTGTGGGCTTCAAGCTTGAGCTAATCTGGACCGTGTCTTCCATGATGAGAGATGGAGCAAATGGATGAACAAAGAACCGAGAGAAGGATTGAATCCTAGGGTTTTAGGGTTTTAGGACCGAGAGTATGAGAGAAGCCGAGAGAATGAGGTTAGGATTTTAGGACAGAGAGAATAAGAGAAACCTAGAGAATTATGAATCAAAAATAGAGAATAAAGAGAATGAAAATATTGAACACTAATGCTCTGATACCATGATAGTTTTAGAGAATGAACATTAAGAAGAATTAGTGTTCTTGAGTGAGAATAGGCTGTAGCCGCAAGAGAAGAGAGAATTAGATTCAAAACCCTTGTCTATTATTAGGTCTCGGTTATAAGGCTTATATAGGAGGCTTTTACAAGAGATAATGTTTAACCTAAAGAGGAAACAAATCAAAGAATGACCAGAAAAGGAAAGAAGGTCTTGAGACAGCCTGGTTGCGCCTCTTACTCCTTTTTGAATTCTCCAACGATCATAAGAGTCTCCAACTTTGCACATCTCTTGAATAACCTTTAATCAGCATCTCTTTCATGGACTCCCACATGAGCACCCTATGGACCATATCGAGAAATTTGAGTCATTGGTCACATGGATGAAGTATAATTGAGTGAGCTATGACTTCCTGCACTGTAAGCTTTTCGAACTCTCTATTGGTGGAGAAGCTGCAAATTGGCTAAAGCAGATTCCACCTGTGACTCTGACTACTTGGGATGCCTTTAAGAGAAAGTTCCTTAGACACTTCTATGATGATGCTAGATTTGATAAGCTAGGAGAGGACAATTAACATTTCAAGCATGGACCTACAAAGGCTCTCAAAGCCGCCTGGATCAAATTCAAAATGTACCAAAGAGATTGCTCTCATCATGGTTTTTCCGAAGTTCAGCTGATGGGCATTTTCTTCGGAGGTGTAGATTTGTGGTATCAGATGGCATTGGATGCTGCTAACAATGGAAACTTCAATATCAAATTTTCAGAGCAAGCTAAGGAGATGATTGAAAACTCGGTGTATAGCAATACCACTAAGAATGCTGATTTGGAGAGGAAGAAATCATGTGGAAAGGTGGATGGATCACAGATCGCAGAGATGAAGAATAAGATTGATTATGTCCATAGTCTTCTGCTTGGGCAAAAGTTGGTCCATTTTTCTCAAGATGTTGAGAAATTTGAGGCTGAGAAGTGTTGTGATGAAGAGGATGTGAACTAAATTGGTGGGTCTGGTTTTCAAGGTAACAGATTTGGGAATCAGAAAGGCAAATGTGGCTACAATGGAATGGGTAAGAGGAGTACCTTTACAGGTAATCAAAACTCTTCTGGTTTTACTCCTAAGCCTCAGTACCCGAAGCCTTTTCAGAGCAACAACAGCCTAGTGAACACTACAACTTCACCAGGAACTATGGATCTTCATCCTATCAATATGCTCCTCCTCAAAATGAGCAGTCTGATAAGATGATGGGTATGATGGAACAACTTCTCACTACAAGAAAAGTGGATATCCATAGCGCTCGATATCCACTATAGTTGATAAACCATAGCGCTTTAACGAACGCTGTATATGCTCCCGTCATAAAAAGGTTCGCACTTTCTATAGCGCTTTTTCGAAATGCAATAATAACGCATACTTAATATAGCACTTTGTGTCATGCAATAAAATTAATTTTAATTGCAAATATTTTGTGTTATACTTGTTTTATTCATAGCATTATTTTGTTACTATCTTATAATTACAATAACAATTGTTTTTTTGATCAAATTTACTGCAATATTATTGATATTTTAATCTAGCTAATAAATTTTGACATGATAATTTAAAACCTGAAAAATCTGATAATATCATTACAGTCAAAATATTTAAATTGTATTGCAAGACCATTCATAAGACACAAGACAAAAGACTTAAACATATCTTCAATTTACAGAATGTGAAAATTACATTTTTGTTCCACTATACTTGCCACCAAATGTTGATCACTATACTTTCCATTGTCTTAACTTCAGCCACAGTTGATCAAGAGCTGGTGCTATTGCAGCAAGCTGTTCTTTAATTGTTCCATAAGACTTATCCGGCTGCAACAACAACAGAAACAAAACACATAAATCACTCACAAAAAACACATATATCAATTACCACAGCTGTTCTAGTTCTTGTATGTGCCAAGCTCAGACAAAACTTTAAATTACATAAATTTACAAGGCCGATGCTTTGGTAAGAGCTTAGAATCGGATAAGCCTGTCAAACCAGTGAGGTGTAGTTAGGGAAGAGATACATCAACCGGTCCAGAGCTTCAGGGTTAAACTTCCGAGAAAATAGATAACATGAAAGTTGCTCTCCTTTCCATAGACACGGCTTTACTGTCGTCACTTTCTGCTTAGAGAAGGGTTATGGATCAGTGACAAACATTCCAAGAACCACAAGTAACATAAAGAACAAGACTCGGATTCTTTACGTTTAAATCGCTTGTTACATGGTAAGCAAGTTGGATGGACTGCATATCAAATTAAAACCGAAAACTTAGGTCCCGAATAAGACAACTAAACAAGCATAGGGAAACAGAGAGAGATTAAGAGGAACCTTGATTTTCCTGAGGGGGTATGGAGTGATGTCTCTTGCATTGTATAAGCCAAAGCAGGATATATCACTCACCAAAACAAATTGATTGAGTAGCTAACTTTTCAGCACATACATATCATAGTATCAGATGTATACATCCGATCAACTTAACAAGCATCACAGGATATAAACTTTGACACAATAATGGCAAAAAATCTACAGCCAAATTTACAAAATCACAAAAAGTTTAGCAATGAACTTAAGAGTGAAAACTCGAAGCAATCAACTTTGAAATCAACAAGAAGCTTATTTTGTGACACAAATCCTGTCAATTCAAACTCATATCCAATCTAATAGACTAATAATTATTAGAACAATGGGAGGGAAACTAAACTAAACGCAAATACTAGAGAATGATACAACGGAGATGAGAAAGGGAAAAAGATATACGTACGACTTGTTAATCTGTTGTCAATGTATCGTATACTAACATATAAAAATGTCTTCAATTATATTCTCTACTATGTAAAACTATTAGAAACAGTTTCATAAGATCAAAAAAGTGAGATTAACAGCTGCACGAAAGGATACTCACATGCTCTCCGTTGTACATGCGGCTGATCTTCTCTGTCAACTGTGCAGCCTACATATAAAAACACCTTTGTCAAGTTCAAAAGCTACCAGTAAACACCTTTGTCAAGTTCAAAAGCTACCAGTAAACACCTTTGTCAAGTTCAAAAGCTTGTACATCGTCACAGTTCTACAAAAGCTACCAGTACGTCACAGTTTTACGTGATTAAAATCTTGAAGTGAAATACGTCACAGTTCTACAAAAGCTACCAGTAAACACCTTTGTCAAGTTCAAAAGCTTGTACATCGTCTCTACAGTCGCATGGAAGGTGTCGAGAGTAGTCCAACAGCAGCCCCTCAAATTCCCTGATAAAAAGCAAATAAACATAATCTTAAAATCATTTCAGAACAAGAGAGAGAAAAAGTCAGACATTTGATATTGCACGCTTGAGACAAAACTGAAAAAAACCACATACAACATCATGGATTTGCATCTGTTGCCATCACTCATCAAATCACGTAAGTGGGTGTTCTTAATATCTTCAACATGCCCCTGCAAATTTAAAAAAAAAAACGCACACACAAACATATTCTCACAAGCCGACACAATCACCATTGACAAAACTAACCAAAGAGAAAATCTTTAAAGGCCTACCTTTAAATCCTTCCAGGCTTCTTATGGAAATCCTCTTTGAATTGATTTGCTTCCTCAATTATTTGGTTCTGCAATTCCTTTTCTCTCTTCTCTTTCTCCTCAAGCTGAATTGCATTTTGTTTGCAGATAGTATAAGCCATAGCAAGATCAGAAATTTGAAATTGCCAAATTAAATAAACAGATTAATCATCCTCTCGACTAAAATTATCGACTTTTTTCTCACGCACAAGTAAACCTAAAGCAAAACGAAGCACGAACAATATCATATATCAGCAGATCTAACCTTCTCCATTCTCTGAGAGCAGTTCCCTCATCAGATTCCATTTCCGAAGGCGGTGCCAAGATAGGACCGTCGTGTCCACCGTTGGATCCGAAGATTCCTTCACCATCTCGTCGCCAACGTATTCGCCTGGCTCTCCGGCTTAGAACTCAGAGTCTCCATAGTCGCCGCCTGAAAAGAGATCTCGACGGGAAAGGATAGAGAAGAAACCAAAAATTATAACTAAGTGATGTTTTTAGGTTTTGGACTAAAAATATATCTTTTTTATGTCTAAAAAAATCAATACGCGGACAAATAAAATTTATCCCGCTTAAACATCCCGCTTAAAAAAGTTTATCCCGCTTAAACATAACATAGCGTTTATTTAATGCAAGTGTAATCTAAATAAAGGGGATTTTAATTAAAAGTCACATTTTTAACGCGCTCATACTTTTAATAGCACATCAAAATTCTAAACGCTATGAAAAAGTGACGTCAAACTCTATTATTGCAGAAATTTAAAACCGCTATGTTAATGTGCAATCAATACCTCAATTTCCTGTAGTGTCTGGAAGGTTAGCAGAAGAGTACAATGGACTTTATTGGGAAGATTAACGCTCTGTACTTGGATATGAATGGAAAGATTGATGCTTTGATCACTCATGTCAAGAAGATGGATGTTAAGGTTGCACAAACTACTAGGTCTGCAAAGAGGCAAGATGGAACTCTCTCTGGGAAGACATATGCTAATCCAAATTACCAATGTAATGAAATTATGTTGAGAAGTTGTAAGGAGGTCGTTCCTGCACTAAAAAAGGTCTGAGCTTGGAGGAAATCGTTGAAATTGAGGAAATGGAAGATGACATTCACGACCTGCAGAGAGCGTCGACCGACACACCTCTGCATCGGTCGATGCAGTGCGTAAATCCTGGTGTTTCTTAGAGTTTTTACGGAGATTTGAACAAAGGATTCATGACCAAGGTTGACAAAGCTGATTCAAGCATCGACCGATGCAAGGTCCATGCACAGACAGCAAATGCAGAAAAGCTCAAGAAGATGAAAGAGTCTATAAGCCTAAGGTTCCATTCCCTAAGAATATGAAGTCAAAGTACGAGCTTCAGTTGGCTAAATGCAAAGAGATGATGAGCAAAGTGCTAATTGAGGTCCCTTTGATTGATGCTCTTAAGACCACTCCTGTGATGAAGAGATGTCTAAAGGACATGCTTTCGGGCAACATGACTGATGAAGAAGGTGTACTGATGATCTCTGAAGTATGTAGTGCTGTGATTCAAGGCAGGATTCATGAGAAACTAAAAGATCATGTGAGTTTTGTGTTGGATTGTTCTATCTACAGAGATAGATTTGAGAGGTCATTATGTGATCTTGGTTCAAGTGTGAACCTCATGCCCTTCTATGTTGCTCAGAAGCTTGGGATGGCAGATTTCATGCCTACTAGAATCTCATTGGTTCTAGCTGATACTGTCATGATACCAGAAGGAGTGTTGGAAGATGTGCCAATGAGAATTGGGAACTGTGTGATCCCTACAGACTTTGGGGTTCTGCAGTATGGAGAGGAACCAAAGGATCCACTTATCTTGGGTATACCCTTCTTGGCTCTGGAGCGATGATTTAAAGCAAGAAGGGAACAATCATTATGAATGTGGGTGATCTAAAGATGAGTTTTGACATGGATAAGCTGGTGAAGAGGCCAACCATCAACGGGTAGACCTTCTATGTGGACACTCTCAGTGATTTGGCAAAGGAATTATTTCATAGGACACATGCTGAGGATCCATTGGAGAGAGCTCTGCTAAGCTCAGTACATGAATTGGAGCATTTGGAAGACGAGCCTGCTATCTGCTATGCTAGATTTATGGACTTTACAGAGCAATTTATGCAATTGGAAGTGCATGACGAACTAGTGCATCGATCGACACACCTTGTGCATCGGTCGACACACGTCGTAGGAGCAGACTGGGCAGAGGAAAAGCTCCGAAAATTGAACTCAAACAACTTCCCTTTGGACTAAGGTACGCATTTATTGGACCTAATTCAACATATCCAGTGATTATTAATGCTTCCTTAAACAAGGCAGAGACTTCCTTACTGCTGAGCAAGCTACGCAAGTATCGCAAAGCTTTTGGATATTCTCTTGATAACATTTCAAGTATCTCTCCAGATCTGTGCATGCATAGGATACATCTTGAGGATGAGACAAAGTCATTTGTTAAGGATCAAAGGAGGCTGAATCCGAATATGAAGGAAGTGGTGAAGAATGACATTCTGAAACTGCTGGAAGCTGGAATAATCTATCCTATCCTTGACAGTGATTTGGTCAGTCCAGTGCATGTTGTGCCTAAGAAGGGAGATGTTACAGTGGTTAAGAATGTGAAGAATGAGCTGATTTCTACAAGGACTGCAACTGGACAAAGGATGTGCATTGATTACAGGAAGCTGAATGATGCGACTATGAAGGATCATTTCCCATTGCCTTTCATTTATCAAATGCTGGAAAGGTTAGCTAATCACCCATATTACTGCTTCCTTGATGGGTATTCTAGTTTCTTTCAGATTCCCATTCATCCAAAGGAATAGGGGAATGCCACTTTTACTTGTCCCTATGACATTTTTGCATATCGCAGAATGCCATTTGTATTGAGATGAACATCCTAAGTGTTCAGATCATTGTGAAAATCCGGGGCACATACAGACAGACAATGTGCATTACCAGGGTTTGCACTAATCTTGCACATTGTGATAATATGGAAAGGTATTTCTGATTAATGTGCATTCTTGGGGACTTAAGGGATTTCGAGATATCAGATAAAGTGGCAGATCAAAGCAATAGAGCTGTTGGTGACTAAGGACAAAAGAAAGTCACATGTGTTATTTAAGGAAGAATGAGCTGTCACTATCCATTCCAGCCTTTTAGGACATGTCACCATCACTCTTAGACTATCAACAATGGTTTTCATATTCAACACCCTCCACATCATCCCTCTCTCTTCCACATCCTTTCCTCTCTCTTCCACCTAATTATTTAACACCCACACAAATTTTTTATTCTACAATGGTTTGTTTAATAAAATTCAACACCATACCCCACCATTTTTAATTCATAAATTTATTTTCTTTTATATTTTCAAATTTGTGATTACAAATTAGGATTAATTACTGATTGAAACTAAATTAAATTAACTGAGAGTTAAATAAATTTTTTTCTTATTTTATATTCTTAATTATAAAAATTATAAATAATAAAGACAAAATCGTGAGAGTCATTATCAAAACAAATAAAATTACGAAAACCTTAAAATAAAATAACTAAAAATTAAACTTTTAAAAGAAAAAATTATTTTATTTTTTATTTGTATTTTATCTAATTTTAGTGGTATAGAAATAATTTATTAACGAAGAATAAATAAAATTTATTAAAATATTTTTTATATGTCCAAATGAAATAAACCAAATCTCTATTTATAAAACATAAAATATTATGAATTTTAATATAAAGTATATAACAAATAAATTTATTTTACTATAAAATAATTGAGATTAAACTATTAGGATAAAATGAAAACAAAATTATAATACCAATATCCAATGCAAAACAAACACATGGCCATTGTGGGTCCTATTTATTTAGATTCAACATGTTGAATTTATTCAACACTTATGAATCCACGTATGATTTTTTTATTTATCAACACCTTCATTGGAAGTATTCAACAGTTGAATACAAGATTCAACACCTCCATTGGACATAGTCTTACACAAGATCATCTCATAATCTTTATTTCTCCTCTTCTTAGCTGTCGAAAACCCTTATTGTATTCCCTTTACATGTAATGTCTAAGTCTGAATGATAATAACACTCTTTGGGCAGATTTCATGCCTACTAGAGCTTTAAAGCTCGTGTACCTCTTCTTTACTTCCGCAAACTCTCATAATCTCTTGTTCTTACTCAGTTCTTAAATCTGTTTCCAAATCTTGTTCTTGTTCTATTTTCAACCGGTACTGTTCTTAAGCTCTTCAATCTCTTTTGAAACCTTTTCTCTTGAAAATCCCTCCTTTCTAATTCATGGAGAACTCAAGAGTGTTGATACCAGTTACCCTGAAGGGAATTAACTACTTGGTGTGGACAAGAATGGCTGAATCTGCCCTTGGAGGTCGTGGGATGTGGAAGTATGTTCCGAGTAGTGAAGCTCCACCCCGCAGGCGCAAAATGAAGGCATGGAGATGGTTCGTGTAGATGAAGAAGCCTGCACTCAAGGATACCATAATGTATTGTCTATTCTTCAAAGCTCACTTGAACCTTCATTATTGGAAGCTTATTCCTACTATGAAACTTCCAAGGAGCTTTGGGACACTCTCCATAAGGTCTATGGAAACATGTCTAACCTGAGCAGAGTGTTTGAAGTGAAGCTGGCTATCAACAATCTCCAACAGGAAGGAATGGAGTACAAGACTCACTTTGGGAAGTTCAGTTCCTTATGGGCAGAGCTGGAGATGTTAAGACCAGCTACAATTTTGACCCACTTGTTCTCAATGAAAGAAGAGAGAATGATAAAGTCTTTGTGCTCATACTGACCTTGATCCCTCCTACAACAGTCTGATCAAGCATATCCTAAGAGCAGACACACTTGCCACCTTGGATGATGTGTGTGCACAAATTCAGAAGAAGCAAGGATCATTTGGTTTATTTGGAGGAAAAGAGGAGCTTGTAACTACAAATACGTGTACAAGCAGGAAGAGAGGAGAAACTCGGTGTGTAACCATTTCAAGAGAAAAGGACACTTCAAGAACAAGTGATGGCTGCTACATCCTCACCTCAGACCCAACTACACCAACAAGTTCATGGAGCAAAGAGCTCATTTCTCCAATTGAGAAGCTGAACCTGGCTCTACTTCAACACGGTTTTGATAAGAAGGCAGCGCAACGGTGTCCACTCCTGATCCTGATCCTGTTGTGGCGGTTCAGAATGATGTGGTGAGGAGGTCATACCTTGATGGTCTCATCAAAGCCATCAAAGAAAATTCTGGTAAAACTACTGGTAACTCTCTTCATGCATCCATTAATACTAGGCCATTGATTGTTGATTCTTGTGCATCACATCATATGATTAGTGATTCAAATTTGATTGCTGCGAAACCGGCATTAGGTAATGTGGTAGTTGCAAATGGAGAAAGAATTCCTATTAAGTGTGTAGGAAATGTTAGGTTATTTGATAGAGAATCAAAAGTCTTTTACATCCTAGCTTTACATCTAACTTGTTTTTTGTAAAAAGAGTTGCAATGCTATCGTCTGTCCTAATGAAGTGAGTTTTCAGGATACTGAGACTAGTAAGTTGCTTGGGAAAGGCGTGACAAAGGGAGAGTTATACATGCTTGAAGACACCAACCTTGCATCTGACTTATCTACTTCTGTTTTTAGTTCTGTCTTAGTTAACGATTCTGTTTGGCATGCTAGACTTCATCCTTAATTTCGTGCCTTAGGACTTATGTTACAGTCTGTTTTATTTAAGAATGATGATTGTGAAGCTTTTATCCTAGGAAAACATTGCAAGTTTGTATGTCCTATCTTTAAAACCGTTTATGAAAACTGCTTTGACTTGTTCATTCTGATGTATGGACTGCTCCATGTATTTCTAGAGAAACCCATAAGTATTTAGTGACATTCATTGATGATAAATCCCAATATACTTGGTTGACATTGATTCAAACTAAAGATAGGGTGTTAGAAGCATTCACAAACTTTCAGAACTATGTATCTAACAATTTCAATGACAAGATTAAATTTTTAGATCAGATAATGGTGGTGAATACACAAGCAATGCATTCAAACAACATATAGCCAAACATGAAATCATCCATCAAACAAGCTGTTCATACACACCACAGTAGCATGGTGTTGCTGAAAGGAAGAATATGCACTTGATGTAGGTGGTCAGATCAATGATGTTCCATACAAACGTTCCAAAACGTTTTTGGAGTGATACTCTGATGTCTGCTTGCTGTCTAATCAATAGAACTCCCACCAAATTTCTCCATGATGCATCACCCTATTAGGTATTGAACAAAACCACACCTTCAATTCATCACTTACGTATGTTTGGGTGTTTGTGCTTTGTTCTGATCTCAGGAGAACAAAGAGATAAGCTTGATGCAAAGAGTGTCAAAGCAATGTTCATTGGCTACTCTACTAATCAGAAAGGTTACAAGTGCTATGTGCCTGAAACCAGGAGGGTGTTTGTCTCTAGAGATGTCAACTTTGTGGAGTCAAAGGGTTATTATGGTGAGAAGAGTTGGGACAACCTAAAGGATATCCCCAATAACCCATATGACTATGCCAACAACTTGAAGATCATCTTAGAGAATCTTGGGATCAGTCAAGAAAAACGAAAAGGATGATGAACAAAAGACTAAACCGGTTGCTGTGGAGGCTCCAATTGCTGATGATACTTACCACCTTTATCATGAGGGGGACTTTGGAGAATCACAAACTGATCAACAAGAAGATTCTACTGTTCATGATCAAGGAGGAGAAGAAGATCAAGAAGCACACCAAATGGGGTCTGAACAATCTGAAATGGAGGAGGAACAAGAGGAAGGGGATATTGATCAGTCAATGCAAGTCTTGAGGAGAAGAACAAGGGTGAAGAAGGATCTATCTGAATGGAAGAACACTAGAGTCTACTAAAATAGTCAGGCGGTTGCTCATCCAAACCAAGTTGTTTTGACACTTGCTCACTTCCCTACTGAACATCAAGTCTTCATTGGTGCTCTTGATGCTGAATTGGTTCCCAAAACCTCTGAAGAAGGCCAAAGAGTATAAGAAGTGGAGAGATGCAATGGGGGATGAAATCAAATAATTAGAGAATAAAAACACTTGGTATGAGACATAACCCTAGAAAGAAGAAGCCAGTGAGCTCCAAATGGGCTTTCACTATAAAATACAAAAGCAATGGAGAGATAGAGCGGTACATGGCTAGATTGGTGGCAAGAGGATTCACACAAATTTATGGAGAGGATTACCGTGATACATTTGCACCAGTATCCAAGCTTCATACAATGAGAGTCATCCTATCCTTAGCAACAAACTTGGAATGGGAATTATGGCAGATGGATGTCAAGAATGCCTTTCTTCAAGGAGAGTTAGAGGATGAAGTGTATATGACTCCACCACTTGATCTTGAAGACATGGTTACACCAGGGAAAGTATTGAGACTTAAGAATGCTATTTATGAGCTGAAGCAATCTCCTATAGCTTGGTATCACAAGCTGAGCACCACTCTCATGGAAATAAGCTTCAAGAGATCAGAAGCTGACCATACACTCTTCACTCAATAAAACCAGGAAGGTATTGTAGTCATTCTCATTTATGTTGATGATATTAGCATCACAGGGAATGGCAAGGTAGGATTCAATTTTGTAAAGATTACTTAAAGTCTGTGTTTGATATTAAAGACCTTGGAGAACTAAAATACTTCCTAGGGATAGAAGTGTGCCATTCTAAGGAAGGTCTCTTCTTATAACAAAGGAAGTATACTCTTGATTTGTTGAGTGAATCAGGTAAGCTGAGTGAAAAGGCAGCCATGACACCTTTTGAAGAAGGCAACAAAGTCAGAAGAGAGGGGGAGATTGATGATCAACCATTTGGGGACATCACTCTATACAAAAGGATGGTTGGTAAGCTAATTTATCTTACCATTACACGACCTGACTTATGTTTTGCAATAAATCAGGTGAGCGAACATATGCAAGCTCCTATGATGAATTATTGGAACATGGTGGATCACATCCTAAGATACCTCAATGGAGCTCCTGGTCAAGGAATTTGGATGGGATGTAATCAAAGCACAGAGATTGTAGGCTATTTTGATGCTGATTGGGCTTGTGAACGAGTGGATAGAAGATCTACTACAGGCTATTGCACTTTCATTGGAGGCAATCTGGTCACTTGAAAAACAAAGAAGCATAATGTGGTTTCATGTTCAAGTGTTGTAGCGGAGTATAGGGCAATGAGGAAGGTTACAAATGAATTGAATTGGCCGAAGACTCTACTCCAAGACTTGGGCATTGAATCACCAAATCAAATCATAATGCATTGTGATAATCAGGCGGCCATTCACATAGCATCTAACTCTGTGTTTCATGAGAGGACAAAGCACATAGAAGTGGATTGTCATAAGGTGAGGCAGAATGTGCAAGAAGGAGTGATCTTGACTTGCTACACAAGAGTTCAGATAAGTTAGTAGACATATTCACCAAGGCTGCTAGCATGAAGGTTTGTGAGTTCATTCATCCTAAGCTTGTACTCATATACCTATCTCAAGCTTCAGTCTCTAGGCTGTGGATTCCATACTCTTTTCCCCTTCGTACAGTTTTTATCCCATGAAGCTTTTCTATATCAAGGTTTTTAATGAGGTGAATATACATAGTTCCAAGCTCAACCATTTCCTATATCCATGGTTAAGCTTGAGGGGGAGTATTGAGATGAACATCCTAAGTGTACAGATCATTGTGAAAATCCAGGGCACAGACAGACAAATAGACAGACAACATGCATTATCAGGGTTTGCAATAATCTTGCACATTGTGATAATGTGCAAAGTTACTTCAAATCAATGTGCAATATTGGGGACTTAAGGGATTTCTAGATATCAGAATAAAGTGAGAGATCAGAGAAATAGAGCCGTTGGTGACTAAGGACAAAAGAAAGTCACATGTCTGATTTAAGGAAGAGTGAGCTGTCACTACCCATTCCAGCCGTTTAGGACATGTCACCATCACTCTTACACAAGATCCTCTTATACTCTTTGTCTCTCCTCTTCTTAGCTGTCGAAAACCCTTATTGTATTCTCTATATATGTAATGTCTAATTTTGAATGATAATAACACTATTTGGGATTAATTTTCCCTTGTTACATTCAAATACTCTCTCTCTCTCTCTCTCTCTCTCTCTCTCTCTCTCTCTCTCTCTCTCTCTCTCTCTCTCTCTCTCTCTCTCTCTCTCTCTCTCTCTCTCTCTCTCTCTCTCTCTCTCTCCTCTCTCTCTCTCTCTCTCTCTCTCTCTCTCTCTCTCTCTCTCTCTCTCTCTCTCTCTCTCTCTCTCTCGCTAACTCTCTCTCTCTCTCTCAAGAACCCTAAATCGGTTCTTGAGTTCTACTCTCTTGAATCTTCATCCATTCTCTTAATTCTTACAATTTGGACTCTGTAATTCTCCAACAACATTCCATAGACATATGATTCCTATCTTCACAGACGTGATTAAGGATTTCATGGAGGTATTTATAGATGATTTTCTGTCTATGGATCTTCGTATAATGAGTGTTTGGATAATCTGTGCAAAGTGCTGGCTAGGTGTGAAGAAAAGCACTTGGTTCTAAATAGGGAGAAGTGTCATTTCATGGTCAGAAATGGCATTGTACTTGGGCACAAAATATCAGAGGCAGGGATTGAGGTAGATCGCGCCAAGGTTGAGGTTATGACCAGTCTACAGGCGTCAGACTCAGTGAAATCTGTGAGGAGCTTTCTTGGACATGCTGGTTTCTACAGAAGGTTCATCAAGGATTTCAATAAGATTGCTAGACCACTAACTGATTTGCTATGTAAGGATGTGAAATTTGAGTTCATTGCAGATTGCCAGATTGTATTTGAACAGATTACACAAGCATTAGTGAGTACCCCTATAGTGCAACCACCAGATTGGGAGTTGCCTTTTGAGGTAATGTGTGATGCAAGTGATTTTTCTGTAGGAGCTGTTCTGGTCATAAGAAGGACAAAAAACTTCATGCTATCTATTATGCCAATGATATATCATGGTTTTTAGGGATTTTGATCATGATATAAGTCTTTGTTATCGAGTCTTTCAATGTGTTTTGGAGTCTATTCAGGTGTTTTACTGGTTTAGGTACATTTGGAGCTTGATTGGACTTTTTGGGAGCATTTGGAGCAATTCTGCACTATATGGAGATTTCACAGAGTTCACTGGCTGTGTCTGCGTAATGCGTCGATAGACGCAATATGTGCGTCGGTCGATGCAGTCACTATTCCAGAATTTTGCGTACAAAAATCTGCATTCTTGGAAAATTACAGCTTTTGCCCAGAAGTTTTCAAGACTTACAAAAAGTCTCAAAACGTGTTTGAACTTATATACTAGGGTTTTAAGCCATTGTTTAGGCTAAGTTTTATTATACTATCAGAGATTGAGAGGTTTTGGGGATGGTCTTGTACTCGACAGAGAAGAGATTTTGAACCCCTGTTTTTATATCCCTTTTATGTTATTTGGATTTATATTCATCATGTTTATTGTTACGATTTCCATGTCTGAGTAGTTCTCTAGTTAGGTTTAGGGATTCTCATTAGGGATTTCATGGGTTAATCAATATGTTGGGATTCATACTTTCTAGTTCTTCATCTAGTGTTAATCTTAATGCTTAATCTAAATTGGCCACTTAGATTATTGATGTTAGGTTGATTGATGCAACGAAAGTTGGTTAATTAGCTAGACAAAACCTAGATGAGAAATTTGACTATCTCCAAAGAAATTTGGTTTAGAAGAATTGTGAACGAAAGAACCTGTGATTAATGCATGTTTAGAACTTTAGGATTCGCAACGAAAGTTGGCTTGCTAGGTTGTTAGACATAGTTAATATTCGCAACGAAAGTTGGTATGTTATATTTCTGTGATTCTAGTTCTAGAACCGTTCTTAATTTGATCACGGTTGATTGATTGCTTGTATTCTTGATTTCCTGAGAACTCCCTTGACCTGACACTTCGCTTGCTTGCTTACAACCGTTCGATTTACTTTCTTGTATTATTTACTGCTTATTCTCTGCTGTCGCTTAGCTTAATTCGACATTATATCGTCTATAGTAAGATTCTTGAGTCTCTGTGGATTCGACTACTATATACTATTAGTCACGTCTGTGCACTAGCAGTATAACTCTAGGGATTAAACTATGAGCATATCAAGTTTTTGGCGCCGTTGCCGGGGACTATTTTGAGTCTTCGATAGATTTACACTAGGATTTTCGTTTTTGGTTTACTAATTTTATTTTCAGTTTTTCTTGCGTTTCAGGTTGGACGAAGAATCGCTCTGCATCGATTGACAACTACTTGGAATCAATAGACACAACTCGCGATTAACATCGATCGACGCATTGCTAGCGTCGGTCGACACATTTGCGTGAATGAGATAGTTTATGCCTGATCGCACACTAAGGAGTAATCCGGACAAGGAACTCGTGAATCTCGGACTTAAGGAGCTTACAAAGCTTGAGAGAGAGAACATGAAAGCTCAGAAACAAGTAAAGATGGCAAATCCCAATGCTGTGATACTGATTCGGGATGAGCATGGTGTTTTGAAGGATAGAGAGAACCATGTCTGCAATGAGCGTTGTCAGAGACTTGATGACGAAGGTAATGTCATCCCTGGAGTTAAACGGTAGATTGTTCAGCCTAACGCATAAGCTCAAGGTGGAGGAGCAGGTGGACAAGATAATCCACGAGTTAAAGTGCCACCTAGAGCACTAGAGCCTCTTGCTATGAGGACACTAGCTGATTACAACAGGCCTAATGAGTTCTATGCTAACAGGTCTGCGATTGTACCTCTTGTATTTGCACGAAATGACTTTGAGCTGAAGACTTCTTGCTACACGCTTGTGGGACAACACCTTTTTCATGGATTCCCACATGAGCATCCTATGGATCACATAGAGACATTTGAGTATTTGGTTACTGGAATAAAACACAATGGAGTGAGCTATGACTTCCTGCACTGCAAGCTTTTTCCTCACTCTCTTGGAGGAGAAGCTGCAAATTGGTTGAAGCAGATTCCACTTGGGACTCTAACCACTTGGGATGCAGTGAAGAGGAAGTTTCTGTGGCACTTTTATGATGATGCTAGATCTGATCAGCTCAGAGAAGATCTCCTGACATTCAAGCAGGGACCTACAGAGCCTCTTAAGGGCACAAGGGTGTGATTTAAGATGTACCAGAGAGATTTCTCTCATCATGGTTTCTCTGAAGTTCAGTTGTTGTGAATTTTCTTCGGAGGAGTTGATTTGTTAAATCAGATGGCTTTAGATGCTGCTAGCAATGATAACTTCAACATTAAATCCCCAGAGCAAGCTAAGGAGCTGATTGAGAACTTGGTATCTAGTAATAGCACTAAGAATACTGATTTGGAGGGGAAGAAATCTGGTGGAAAGGTTGACAGCTCGCAGATGGCAGATATGAAGAACAAGATTGATTATGTTCATAGCATCTTACTTGGAAAGAAACAAGTCCAATTTGCTGCAGATGCTGATGAGTCTGAGGATGTTAATTACATAGCTGGAAGTTGTTATCAGGGTAAGAGATATGGAAATCAGCAGGGACAGACTTCTGGTTACACACCAAAGTCTGCATTTCAGAGACCCTTTTCAGTAGAACATCTCATTTTCCAGAGATTATGGTTCATCTTCTTATCAGACTCCTCCTCCACAAAATGAGCAATCTGATAAGATGATCGGTATGTTGGAACAGATCTTGGAAGGTAAGCAAAAGAGTACAATGGACTTCAATGGGAAAATAGATTCTCTGTTCCTGGATTTGAATGGGAAGATTGAGTCTCTGAGCACTCATGTGAAGAAGCTGGATGTTCAGGTTCAACAGACTGCTGGAACAGCACAAAGGCAAAATGGAGCTGGTGTTGGAATTATGTCCAGTAATCTCTGTACTGTCTCTAGAAAGTAAGAGTATGTCAATGATCAGACATAAGTCATATAATACTGGGGGTCATGATGGCTTGCTAGAGTCCGCTCATGATCTATAAGTCTTGGACTTATTGCCTTTATTATATGATCCCATATGGGTCACACGCCTAAGCTAACAGGAAAATGTGTAGGAACGGTTTAGCAGAAGTACGGTAAAAGTGCTAGGCATTTACTGTACTTAGAGAGACTAAAGGGCCTGATTAAATCTAAGGGATTTAATCAGACTGAGAATTGGGCCCAAAAGGCCATAAGAACTGGACAAGGGTTTTAATAATAAACCTTGCCCTAGCTCTTATTTTGCTCAGCCACTTTTGCGCCACCTCTCTCTCTCTTCTGCGCCTCCCACCAGCTGGTCTAGCAGCCAATTTCCTGTGCGTGCGTGTGTGAGCCTTTGGAGGAACTATCTCTTGGTGGTTCTGCTGATCTCTGACCCGTACCTCCTCTTTCCGCTGCATAAACAAGGTAACAGGTGAGATCCTTTATGATTCTGCAAGAGAACCTAGATTTGGCATGTTTAGGTGAGTTTAATCTGAAGAACTGAATCAGGATTAACACCAAACAATCCTTCAGTGGTACCAGAGCCATTGGTTCTGTTAGGATTTCTTGTTATATAATCATGTTTAGGTTGTTTTAGAAGTGTTTGAATCAATCTATTGATAAGAAAATACTTAAGAAACAGAGAATTAAAACCTAAACAAACAGAAATCGCATGATCCGATCTATATGAATCGGTATGCGTCGGAATGATGATCGCCAAAGGATCACCATGTCCGGATCAGGTAAGGCACGGTGGACCGATCGAGTGGATCGCATGGATCGATCGAACGATCGCATGGATCGACCCGAACCGATCGCGTCCCGTCCCGTCCTGTTGCCTCTCGCCCGATCACACGACCCGAGCCATCCCGTCTCGCGTCCCGTCCCGTCCCGATCAAGTGGCTTGCGGCTGCCCGATTGTTGCTCGATCGCGTGAAGCCGTGATCGGTTCGTGACCTAATGGGCCGGTTCGTTTTGGTTAGGTGGTTCGGTTTAAGATATTTTAAAATTAAACGTCACGGTTTAATAAACAGACTTAATAAAAATTATTAAGTTCTGGTTAAACCGGGATAAGAAATCCAAAGTCGAAAAAATTGGATTTAGTGCCTAAACCAGTGGTTTTCTAATTTGATTTGGTTGGACCAAATAAATTGAGAAAATCCGGTTTAGTAAATAACCGGTTGACAATTGTGGTCATCGTAGTAATTATTTTTGATTAGACCAATTTTAATGAACCAGACCGGTTATGTCATTTAATTGGGCAATTGGGTTATGTCTTGGACATGGACCAATTCTTGGGTCTCGGGCCAAGAAGTTAAAACAATTGGGCCAATTATTTGAGTCTTTTCTTCAGATTTAATTTAAAATTCATTTATATAAAATTAAAATCGTTTTTAAATTAATCTGTTTTTCAAAAACTGAAATTAGAAAGTTTCTTAAATTAGAAGTTTCTAGATTTGCATGTTTTGGATTTTAGGAAATTTCTATATTTAGAAAGTTTCCAATTTTAGGAAGTTTCCAATTTTAGAAAGTTTCCAATATTAGGAAGTTTCCAATTTTAGAAAGTTTCCAAAATTAGTAGGTTTCCCAAAAAGGAAAGTTTCCCAAAATAGTAATCTTCTATTTTGGGATAAAATTTTAATAAACCTACAAACCTCAAACAATATCAAGCGTTGGATGTCTTGTCCAGTCTATGTCAGCTGTCGAAGTCCATTCAATTGTATTCATGGCCTTACAGTGTGAGGGTGTCTACTTTTGCGTGGGTAAGACGGTTTGTGATTCATAAATGTCATTGGGAGTCCCAGACATTAGTGATTACATGACTGTATAGTCTGGTTTTCTTGACTAGGCCATCGGGAGTCCCGGGCCTTGAGACATCAGAGTGGATTGGGCCTCGGGCCCAGATTCACAACCAAGAGTTATATCACGGATATAATTAGCCGAGATAGGGCTTACCGATATAAGCTAAGGTTGGGTGACGGCCAGTGGCCCACTTTAATCTTAGTTATATGTGGATCTTGGAATCATTATATTCTATTGAGGGTAACTGATGTTATTGAATATAATGCGAGATTAATCATATTAAATATAATACGAGATTAATCATATTGAACATATTAACTAATAACCTTTTATCTTATATTTCAGCTATGACTACTACAAGCACTCAAAACACATTCTCAATCCGGTCTGTTCTCGAAAAGGAGAAGCTGACTGGAACGAACTTCCTGACGTGGTCAAGGAACTTGAGGCTGATCCTCAAGCAGGAGAAGAAGGATTATGTCCTTCGTGATCCCCTCCCCGAGAGGCCTCCTAACAATGCCGCCAGGACTCTGCATAATGCTTGGGAAAAGCATTCGTCAGGTGAAAATGATGTCTATTGCCTGATGTTGGCGACCATGACTGCTGAGCTGCAAATGCAGTTCGAGAGTGTGTTGTCGCCCATCGAGATAATGGCAAGCCTGAAATCGCTTTTTCAGGAGCAGGCAAGGACTGAGAGGTTCCAGACAGTTAAGAACCTCTTAGACTGTAAGTTGGCTGCAAATGCGGCAGTGAGTCCTCATGTCTTGAAGATGATGGGTTATCTCGATCATCTTCACAAACTCGACTGCCCTATCAGCCAGGAACTTGCCTGCGACATCGTTCTGCAGTCTTTACCTGCAAGCTATGATCAGTTCATCCTGAACTTCAATATGCATGGCTTGAGTAAGACATTGCCTGAGCTTCACGGAATGCTCAAGACTGCAGAGCCCAACTTGAGGAAAGCCAAGGACCCCAATGTGCTCATGGTGCAAAAGGGCAAGGGCTTTAAGAAATCCTCTGCCAAGGACAAGGGAAAGCCTAAGGCTGTTCAAGTCTCGGACAAGGACACGCCAAAGCCCAAGCCCAAATCCAAGGCTGGGCCTACTGACATCTGCAGGTTCTGTAAAGAACCAGGGCATTGGAGGAGAGAATGTAAGAAATTCCTGGAAGGTCTAAAGGAATTGAAGAAGAAGACTCTCGAGACTTCTTCATCAGGTATTTTTGTTATAGAAGTTAATACAACTACTTCTGATAACACCTCATGGGTTATGGATACTGGTTGTGGGGCTCATATTTGTACTAATATGCAGGCACTCAGCAACAGTAGGAGGCTGAAGCAAGGACATGTGGAGCTACGAGTTGGGAATGGAGCGAAAGTTCCTGCACTAGCTGTAGGCACATACTTGTTGTCTTTACCTTCGGGATTGGTTTTAGAACTCAATAATTGTTATTTTGTACCTGCGATAAGCAGAAATATTATTTCAATTTCTTTGTTGGATTTGGAAGGTTATGATTTTTCAGTTAAGAATAAATTATGTTCCTTCAATCGCAACAATTTGTTCTATGGTTGTGCCCCTCTTACGAATGGGCTTTACATACTTGATCAATCCGCGCCAATTTATAACATTGATACCAAACGGTTCAAACCTAATGAGGAGAACCGAACGTTTCTATGGCATTGTCGTTTAGGGCACATCAGCGAGAAACGCATCAAGAGGCTCCATTCGAATGGACTTCTTGGCTCATTTGACTTTGAGTCATGTGAGAAATGCGAATCCTGCATGATGGGCAAAATGACACAGGCCCCCTTTAATAAACCTAACGAGAGGGCCAGTGACTTATTGGGCTTGATACACACTGATGTGTGTGGCCCAATGTCCACAAATGCAAGAGGAAACTATCAGTACTTCATTACCTTCACTGATGATTTCAGTAGGTATGGATATGTTTATTTGATGAAACATAAGTCTGAATCGTTTGAGAAATTCAGAGAATTCCAAAATGAAGTACAGAACCAACTTGGCAAAAGCATTAAGGCTCTTCGGTCCGACCGAGGAGGAGAATACTTAAGCCAAGAATTCAGTGATCATCTGAGAGAGTGTGGGATCGTATCCCAACTCACTCCTCCTGGAACACCACAATGGAATGGTGTGTCTGAGAGGAGAAATCGGACCTTATTGGATATGGTTCGATCTATGATGAGTCACACAGACCTTCCAATATCCCTTTGGGGATATGCTCTGCTAACAGCAGTGTTCACTCTAAATAGAGCGCCATCAAAAGCAGTAGCAAAGACACCATATGAATTATGGACTGGAGTAGCTCCAGTGCTGTCTTATCTAAGAATTTGGGGTTGTGAAGCCTATGTCAAGAGATTGATCTCTGACAAGCTTACACCAAAGTCTGATAAATGCTACTTCATTGGTTATCCGAAGGAAACCAAGGCTTATTACTTCTACCTGCGTTCCGAGAACAAGATTTTTGTTGCCCGGGATTGTAACTTTCTTGAAAGGAGTTTCTCTCTAAGAAAGACAGTGGGAGTAAGGTACTGCTTGAAGAAATTCAAGATGAACAGGATACTGCTCAACCTAATGAGGAAGAGCAGCAGGAGGACCTACAAGAAATTGTAGAGCCTGAACCTGCAGTACCTGAAGTTCGAAGATCCGGGAGGATCCGTCACGAACCCGAGAGATATCAAGGATTCCTCGTGACTAACTGTCATGATCTTCTGATCATTGATGGTGATGAACCATCGAACTTCAATCAAGCCATGATGGGCCCAGATTCCTCTAAGTGGCGTAAAGCCACTGATTCCGAAATGGACTCCATGTCGGTCAACCAAGTGTTTTCGTTGGTTGACTTACCCGCTGGTGTAAAAGCCATCGAGTGCAAATGGATCTTCAAGAAGAAGATTGACGTGGATGGAAATGTCCAGATTTATAAAGCCAGGTTGGTGGCAAAAGGTTTCAGACAAGTTCACGGTGTGGATTATGATGAAACCTATTCCCCAGTGGCAATGATGAAATCTATTCGGATTCTACTAGCAACTGCAGCTTTTCATGATTATGAAATTTGGCAGATGGACGTGAAAACCGCCTTCCTGAATGGAATTCTGGAAGAGGATGTGTATATGACACAACCTGACGGTTACATAGATCCAAAGAATGCTGGGAAAGTATGCAAGCTTCATAAATCCATTTATGGATTGAAGCAAGCATCGAGGAGCTGGAATCTTCGTTTTGATGAAGCGATCAAGCAATTTGACTTCATCAGAAACGAAGAAGAACAATGCGTGTATAAGAAAACTAGTGGGAGCAAGATAGTATTTCTTATTTTGTATGTCGATGACATACTGATTCTCGGAAACGACGTTCCAATGCTGAAGTCGGTAAAGGACTGGCTTGGAAGTTGTTTTTCCATGAAAGACATGGGTGAAGCCGCATACGTTCTTGGAATCAGGATCTACCGGGATAGATCTAGAAGGCTGATAGGCTTGTGTCAAGATTCATACATTGACAAAGTCCTACAAAGATTCAGCATGAAAGATTCCAAGAAGGGCTTCACGCCAATGGTACATGGCACAACGCTAAGCAAGAAGCAGAGCCCTACGACGGCTGCTGAGCTTGAGCGCATGAAGAATATTCCTTATGCATCTGCAATAGGATCTATCATGTATGCCATGATCTGTACTCGTCCTGATGTTGCTTATGCATTGAGCATGACGAGTAGATACCAGTCAAATCCAGGTGAAAACCATTGGATTGCCGTCAAGAATATCCTGAAGTATCTAAGACATACTAAGGACAAGTTCTTGGTATACGGTGGAAGTGATGTGCTTGAAGTCAGTGGATTCACGGACGCAAGTTTCCAGACAGACCAAGATGATTTCCGGTCACAGTCCGGTTATATCTTTTGTCTGAATGGCGGTGCAATCAGTTGGAGAAGCTCCAAGCAAGACACCGTTGCTGATTCCACTACAGAAGCTGAATATATCGCCGCTTCGGAAGCAGCGAAGGAAGCTGTTTGGATACGAAAGTTCATTATTGAACTAGGTGTGATACCAAATGCGGCTGAGCCTCTGGCACTGTTTTGTGATAACAATGGTGCTATTGCTCAGGCAAAGGAACCAAGATCACACCAGAAATCCAAGCATGTTCTAAGAAGATTTCACTTGATACGTGACATCATTAATAGAAAGGAAGTCAAGATCAGCCGAGTTCAGACAGATGATAACGTCGCTGATCCATTGACAAAGCCACTCCCAAGGCCTAAGCTCGAGTTCCTGACTGAAGCTGTAGGCATTAGAGACATTGAAATGTAATCTAAATTTGAGTGGGAGTTTGAGGGCTTTATTTAGTTATTGATATGTTCTTGTAAAACATTTGAGATGTTTAATAATAAAATTATTATTTCAGGATTATTTTAACTGTGATGAAATAATCGTTCCAAAATGATATGAACCATTTTATAGGTCATCGAAGTAAGTGACTTGATCTTGAGTCATCAAAGTCATTTAGCTTGATCATGAGACCCTATATTTGATAGATGGCTTATATCATCCTGTCCCTAGTCGAAGGTTGTTGAAATTGGAACACCAACAACCGTGTGAGACTAGATTGGTATGTGACTTATGACAAAGTCTCAGGATGTCATAGATGCACGGCATCAAAGTCAATACATAGGTGTATGTTGGGGTACATACGACCGGACAAGACCCGATTATAAGAACTCTTCAGGATATTTATATCTGTGTCATAAGAGATTCTTACTACGACTATAGAGTATAGTCCTTAGACCTGAGTTCGCATGCATGTGACTGCACATGAACTAATGCGCTTTGATCATTGTCTAATGCTGTCGTTAAGCGATAGTTATAAGGACCTTGATTGGGTGTATTATGAAATGAGTAGTTTACAGTGATGGAACAAGACGGGATTTGTCCCTCCAATATAAATGGAGTGAATATCTCTAGGCCAATCGGAGATTTGAATACTGGAAAATGCATGGCCATGCTCAAACGGACTTTCCCGAGTCGTTTGGATTGTCAGTATCAAATCAGAGTCCGATGAACAAGATTAGGCTTTATAAGGATGACACTCATCTTGCCTTATGACTAATCGAGATATTGAGACAAAAGGAATATGAATACAGAGATTCCAATACAAGTGGGAGATTGTTGGAATTATGTCCAGTAATCTCAGTACTGTCTCTAGAAAGTAAGAGTATGTCAATGATCAGACATAAGTCATATAATACTGGGGGTCATGATGGCTTGCTAGAGTCCGCTCATGATCTATAAGTCTTGGACTTATTGCCTTTATTATATGATCCCATATGGGTCACACGCCTAAGCTAACAGGAAAATGTGTAGGAACGGTTTAGCAGAAGTACGGTAAAAGTGCTAGGCATTTACTGTACTTAGAGAGACTAAAGGGCCTGATTAAATCTAAGGGATTTAATCAGACTGAGAATTGGGCCCAAAAGCCCATAAGAACTGGACAAGGGTTTTAATAATAAAACTTGCCCTAGCTCTTATTTTGCTCAGCCACTTTTGCGCCACCTCTCTCTCTCTTCTGCGCCTCCCACCAGCTGGTCTAGCAGCCAATTTCCTGTGCGTGCGTGTGTGAGCCTTTGGAGGAACTATCTCTTGGTGGTTCTGCTGATCTCTGACCCGTACCTCCTCTTTCCGCTACATAAACAAGGTAACAGGTGAGATCCTTTATGATTCTGCAAGAGAACCTAGATCTGGCATGTTTAGGTGAGTTTAATCTGAAGAACTGAATCAGGATTAACACCAAACAATCCTTCAGCTGGAAGAACTGAGCAGTAGCAATACGTCAATGCTGTCATTGCAGAGAATGAAATTGATTTGACAAATGTGGAAGAAGACATCATTGCTGATTTTCTCGACATAAGAAGGACAACAGAACACTAGATGATGCGCAGAGAAACTATGCCACTACAAAGAAGGAGTTGTTGGCAGTTGTCTTTGCCTTTGAAAAATTTCGCCCATATCTGGTTGGATCCAAGGTGATAATGCATACGGATCATTCAGCTCTGAAGTATTTGATGCAGAAGAAGGATGCTAAGCCGAGACTTTTGAGATGGATTCTCCTTCTTCAAGAGTTTGACATTGAGGTCAAGGACAAAAAGGAAATTGAAAATGGAGTTGTTGATCATCTTTCAAGGATCATGGTTGTGGAAAACATTCCCATTGATGATTTTATGCCTGAGGAGAACATCAATTTGATTGAGACAGTATTTGTGACGGATTTGGACAAAAACCTGCAAAACTGTCGGATAGTAGAGAATGCATCGATCGCTAACACCCTAGCGACGATCAATGGACGTATCGATGCAGCGTCAATCGATGATACCCCCTGCGTCGGTCAACGCACGGCGATTACGAACATGGAACCTTACAAGGTTCAGATTTGTCACAATAACTTGAATCTTTATGTTGTCTTGACACATAAATCGACTATGGTTTGCAGATTTTGTGAATTACCTTGCTGCAGAGACTGAACCATATGATCTCAATGGGTATGCAAAGAATATGTTCTTCAAAGAACATGGAATAAGCACTGTTTGGATGGTATTTACAGGAGATGCATTGCAGAATCAGAGGTTCAAGACGTTCTATTTCACTTCCATGGATCAAATTATACTCGACATTTTGCTACCTTTAATACAATGTCTAAGGTTTCGCAAGCAGGCTTCTGGTGGCGTACTATGTCCAGATATGTTTGTCTCTCAGTGCGACGCCTATCAGAGGAGAGGGAAAATCAGTAATAAGCATGAGATGCCACATAACTTCATTCTTGAGGTAGAGGTTTTCTATTGCTGGGGCATAGATTTCATGGGTCCTTTCCCCTCATCCTAAGGGAAAAATTCATTTTGGTTGTTGTGGACTATGTATCTAAGTGGATGGAAGCAATAACTAGTCCTACCAATGACTCTTTTGTGGTGCTTAAGATGTTTAAGACCACCATTTTCCCTAGATTTGGAGTGCCTCGGATTGTGATAAGTGATGAAGGATCTCACTTTATCAACAAGGTCTTTGAGAAGATGCTGCAAAAGCATGGTGTTCATCATCGTGTGGCTACTCCAGGTCATCCTCAGACTAGTGGGCAAGTAGAGGTCTCTAACAAACAAATTAAGGAGATCTTGGAGAAGACAGTTGGGAAGACAAGGAAGGGTTGGTCTGCAAAGCTGGATGATGCGCTATGGGTTTACATGACTGCGTTTAATACGCCACTGGATACTACACCGTTTCATCTTCTCTATGGGTAAGTCTGCCTCCTTCCAGTTGAGCTTGTGCATAAGGAAACATGGGTTGTGAAGCATATGAACTTTGATCCGAAGTTTGCTACAGAGAGGCGATTTTTGCAGTTGAACGAGCTGGATGAGATTAGTCATCTTCATGCCTATGAGAATTCGAAGCTGTACAAGGAGATGACTAAGGCATATCATGAAAAGAAGATTGTCTCCTGACACTTTGAGCCAGATGATCAGGTACTTTTTTATAACTCTCGTTTGCAATTGTTTCCAGGTAAGTTGCGCTCTAGATGGTCAGGTCCTTTCACAATCAAGGAAGTGCGCCCGCATGGTGCTGTAGTTCTGATTAGCTCGGAAGGAAAGGAGTTCACTGTCAATAGACAGAGGGTGAAACACTATTGGGCTAAGGCCGAGATTCCAAGAGGTCTAATTCTGCATCTGGATGATGCACCCACTGCCTAATCTCCTTACAGTCAGACTAACAATGTTAAAGAAGCGCTTTGTGGGATGCAACCTACTGGTAAGTCTGTAAATATTCAATTTGGTGTTTTTATTTGATTTTACTTTGGTGTTTTTCGGTTTTGGTCATTTTTGTCCGTACAGATCAAGTCAGTCACTGGAATCTCCTTGCATCGATCGACGCGGTCATGTATATCGGTCGACGCAATGGTCGAATGGAAATTTCCTGCCAAAAGCCATAAGTTCTTCGGTTCAGGAAATCGGGCAAATCAGGTCCGATATTTGGAAATACAAAGTGCGCCGACCGTTGCACCAGTGCGATGATCGATGCAGTCTCAAACCGAGTAAAATCGTCTGAAATCAAAGCGTAAGTTCTTAAATCAGAAATTTGATTAAACCGGTCCGGTTCATTAAATCCGATGTGCGTCAACCACCACACTCATCGCATCGATCAACGCACCTGCACATGAGGTAAGTCACTTAAACTCTTCCTTTTCCTTCTTCTTCTCCATTTCTCTTCACTTTCGTGAAACCGAACATAAAATCGCCCAAACCTTAAATTCCTCATTTCTTCACCGATTTTGGTGATTCAAAAGTCTAAACTACACGATATTGCCCCCTCTATCCATTTCTATCATCATTTTCATCGATCTGTGAGGTATGTGCTTTGAATCCCATCTTTTTAATTTGGCCATAAGGTGAAAAACTCAAAATTCATCACATTTTTGATGATTTATGCTATATTGGTGCTTGTTTAGGGTTTATGGTAGTTATTTCGAGTTATCCTTGAGCTTGCATGAATAGATTCACAATTTTCTGAAATTTTTTGATTTGACGACGGACCCTTGCGATTCTGTGTATTAGGCAGGAATTAGAAAGGATTTAGAGGAATTGAGACTGATTTTTGTGCTGAGAATGGCAGCATGTGCTGTTAATATTGATTTGGTGTCATTTGTTGATCTTAGAGCCTTGGCTTAATTTGCGAGATTGTTTTTATTGTGTCTTTGATAGCAAATGCCTCGTAGGAAGCATATGAATGTTACAAATGATTCAGATATTCATGTTGACTTCGGCACTCGCGCCTCATCATCTCATATGCCTAATTCACGTATTTGATATATCATGGTTTTTACTAGTTTTAGACCATGATATAAGTGTGTTTTTAGTGTCTTTTGTCTTTGTTTAGAGTCTTTTACAGGTATAGTCAGGTTGGGAGCTGAATTGGAGATAATGGAGCATTTTGGAGATTTTTGGAGTGTTTGGCCGAGAGATAGAGTTCACTGTCCGAAACAGAGGAAGGTGTCGATCGTTGCACTCTAGCATCGGTCGATGCACCAGCGAGATGGGCCAAAAACTCGGCGGTTTAGAAGAGTGAAGAATTTGCACTTTGATCCAGAAGTTCCTGATATTTACAAAGAAGCCCTTGGCCGAGATTATGCCTATATAATAGAGTTTTTAGTGTTTTTATTAGACACGCTTTATACTTTTTACCATACACTTTGATAATTAAGAGCAGAGGATTTTAGAGCTTTTTGGGGCTGATCTGAACCTGTTACATCATCTGTATTTGGAGAAGATTTCGAACCCCTTTTACTCTTATTCTTTTATGCAATTTATTCATTCTATGATTATGTTTTCATTATCTATGTCTGAGTAGATCCATAGTTAGGTTTAGGGTTTCTCACATAGGATTTCATGACTTGCTAGACTTGTTCAAATTCAGTTAAGGATTCATAACTATATCTGTTCTTCAATTTAATTGTGCTTAAAGCTAGTTCTAACCTGATCAATTAGAATCTAGATCTTAGGTTGCTAAATACGTCACGGAAGTGGGGTTTAGGAATCTGAACTAATTAAATTGGGCAATTAAACTTTGCGCAAACGGAAGTTTGGTTTAGGATAATTGTGAACATATCAAACTTGGACTTATTGCTAGTTTAATCTGTTAGTTCTCGCAAACGAAAGTTTGGTTTGCTGCACTTAGACTTAGAGAATTATCGCAAAGGAATTTGGTTAATTCTATATCTGTGTTTTGAGTTCTAGAACCGTTCTTAATTAGATCCTTGCTGAATGAACTGTCTGCTTGTCTGATTTCCTGAGAATACCCTAGGCTTGACGCTTTTAATTACTTGCCTCACAACCGTTAATCTCTGCTACTGATTTACTTTCTCGCACCGCAATTTATTTCATCCACTACTTGCTTATTTCTAGTATTTATTCCTACAGTTTGATTCTCTTGAGACCGAGTGTCCCTGTGGATTCGATAACCCTATATACTACTTTGACATTGCTGTTCACTTGCAGTTTAGTATAGGGAAAACTTAGAACCTATCAAGTTTTTGGCGCCGTTGCCGGGGACTCTTTGAGTCTTCGATAGGACCGAACTTAGGGTTTTTACTAGAAATTTTTCTTTTTGTTTTTGTTCTTTTTCGTTTTTATTTTTGATTTTGCTGATTTTCTTTTTTCTCGGTTTCTTTCTGTCGCAGGTACGAATTTCGCCTTGCGTCGATCGTTGCATACCTTGCGTCGATCGTCACTAGGCGATTCTGAGAATTGAATCGATCGTTGCACTGATAGCATCGATCGTTGCTGGACGATTACAGACAGTTTATGCCAACGCAGAAAACTCGAAGTAATCCGAACTCGAGCTTGCTTAATCTCGGACTAGAGGAACTTGGACGTCTAGAAAGGACTAACAGAAGAGAAAAGAGAGAGAGAATGGTACGAGAACGTTTGATCTTGATACCAGATGCTGAAGGTACCCTGAGGGACCAAGATGACAACCCGTACAATGCTGCTGGGCATCGGGTTGATGCTGAAGGGAATGTCATCCCTGATCCTCCTGAGCAACAGGAGCTGAACCAAAACCAGGGTCAAGGACAGGCCCAAGGTAGAGATATGGTGGTTCATGAGAGGACACTAGCTGATTACAACAGACCTGATGAGTTTCATGCAAACCGAGCAGCTCTAGTGCTTCCTGCTTTTGAGAGGAATGATTTTGAGGTAAAAACCATCTACTACCAGCTGATGAGACAGATTGCTTTTCATGGTCTTCAAACAGAGCAGCCTATGGATCACATTGACAAGTTTGAGGACATAGTCACTGGCATGAAGTATGAAGGAGTATGCCCGGACTATCTGTTCCTTAAGCTATTTCCGCACAGTCTTGCTGGAGACGCTAGTGCATGGCTGAGACAACTGGCACCTGGTCAGTATACTACTTGGACAACCTTAAAGAGTGAGTTCCTGCGTCACTTTTATGATGATGCACGCTCGGATCAGTCCAGACAGGACATACTCACCTTTTCCCAAGGAGCTGTGGAGCCCTTGAAGACTGCCTGGATGAGATTTAAGCAGTATCAGCGTGACTGTCCACACCATGGATTCACAGAAGTACAGCTGATTGGTATTTTCTTCAGAGGCATAGATCTTCCTTATCAGACTGCGCTGGATAATTCCAGTAATGCTAATTTTAACACTAGGACTCCTACGCAAGCTAAGCAGTTGATAGAGAATCTGATTGGCAGCAACAGTTTCAAAACAATGGATGAAAGGAGGAAGAGATCTGGTGGAACTGTAGAGAATTCTGATATAGCTAATATAAGATCCAGATTGGACACAGTCTACAATCTCCTGACAAGTAAGAAGTTTGTCCACTTTGCACAAGATGTAGAGGTGATTCAGGCTGAAGAGGAAACTCAGGAAGAAGATGTGAATTTCATAGGAGGTTCTGGTTTCCAAGGTAATAGATTTGGTAATCAACAGGGGAACAGATTCTCCAATGGTGGACAGACTGGTGGTTTTCAAAAGACCTATGGACAAGGTAATCAGAGAACCTATGGGTCTACATCCTATCAGACTCCTCCTGCACCTACAGCCCATGAGAGCAAAATGGAGGCTATGATGGAACAACTGATGGAAAGTCAAACCAAGCTTTCTGTGGACAACAATAAGAAGCTGGACGCTGTCTATCAAGACCTCAATGGGAAGTTTGAGTCACTGAGCACTCACATGAAGCAGTTGGACACTCAGGTGAACCAGATGTCCAGCTCACTGAAGGGAAAAGGAGTTGCAGAGACTCATATTAAGGCCTGGTCTGTACTCATTAATGATGGATCTTATCTAGGGGAGAAATTTGAGCTAAGTACAGCTGAGTTGGTGACTGAGGCAGAATTTTCGGATTTCTGTGAAAAACTCTCGGGTAGAAACTGCAATGATGCAACGATCGACACACAGCTGGCATCGATCGATGCAGGTCGTGAACGAGCAGAAGACCCGTGGGATGAAAGTGAGATTGATGCAGAACTAGCCCGCCTATTCCCTGATGTATCTGAGGTCACT
This sequence comes from Orychophragmus violaceus, assembly GCA_030180135.1. NCBI lineage: Eukaryota > Viridiplantae > Streptophyta > Magnoliopsida > Brassicales > Brassicaceae > Orychophragmus > Orychophragmus violaceus. The sequence continues at coordinate 59,266,521 of CM058234.1, read as the reverse complement.
CAAGAGGATGTTTATGCACAAGCCATTAGGCAATATCCCAAGGTGTCTGAAGTGATTAAACAAGAGATTGAAGAGCTGAAAAAGCTAGAAGAGAGTGGTGAAGACTTGGAAGAAATTCCACCTTCTGATGATCCACCTTATCACCCATGTGTTCAGAGATATTTGAACAAGATGTTGCCTTTAGATGAGGAGCTGAGAGAATGGGTGGTAATAGTTCCTCAGCATATTAGTGATGTTCTGCTAACCAAGGTCCCGAAGAAGTTATCTGATCCTTGAGTTTTTGTGCTAGATTGTTCTATCTTTGAAGATAGCTTTAGACGTTCTCTATGTGATTTAGGAGCTGCTGGAAGCATAATGCCTTACTCTGTGGCAGAGAAGCTGGGAATGTTGGATTTTACTCCTACTAGTACTTCTCTTATCCTAGCTGATCAGTCCATACGAGTTCCTGAAGGACTTCTTATGGACATTCCGGTGAGAGTTGGGAACTACTTAGTTCCAACGGACTTCCTTGTGCTGAAATATGATTGTGATCCGGATGAAGCTTTATTGCTTGGGAGACCATTCTTGGCTACAGCAGGAGCTGTGATTGATGTTAGACAGAGTCTAATAGACCTCCACCTGGGAGATGAACCACTGCACTATGAGATGGATAAGCTGCGAAGGCCACTGATAGATGGGCAGACATTCACCATAAGGGACGCAGATTTTGAGCAGCCAGATGAGACTGCAATTATAGATCCTGGAGCGCATTTTACTCCATCTTTTCTTGGCCATGAGCATTCCGCAACAGCCTACTCACCACCTTGGATGAGGAGACTTGAACAGAGACAGAAAAAGTCTTTGTTAAGACCTCCTGGTACTTGAAAGATCTCATCCGTCCGGTCAAGCTATTGACCTTAAACAAGCGCTGGGTGGGAGGCAACCCACCATTAGGTACTAGTGTTTTTCTTTTTCATTTTTGGTGTTTTTGTTAGGATTTTACGTTTGTTTTTGTTTCTGGTGAGTTTATGTTTGCAGGTCTCGGTTAAATCGCAGTGCAGCGATCGATGCATTTCTGCATCGATCGTCACAACACGAAAGTAATCGCATTGCAGCGATCGTTGCGGTCCTGAGCAACGATCGACTATACACGAAAATCGCCAAGTAACGGTCGATGCACTTAGTGCAACGGTCGATGCTGAGCGACAGAGGTAAGCCGACAGACATAATTTCACCTTTTCAATTTTTATTTTCTTTTTACCGATCCTTCGCTGGACACTACTGGGGACAGTGTGTCTTAAGTGTGGGGGAGGTGCTACTGACTTTTGTTTTCTGTTTTCTTAAGAGTCAGTCCGTTTTTCAAAATTTTTGTTTTATTGAGTCAAAATTGTTTAAGTAAGAAACTATGATTTTCTGAGAAGATTTACAAGACTTGCAGGAACTTAAGTAACCATTGGGATGAAGTTGCAGGATCTATCTATGACTATTAGAAAACCCCATCACAGATCAACCTACTGGGAACACCCACATCACTTCAGGTATCAGAGGATCCTTTACTGACTTCAACCTTAATACTGACTTAGATTTCTCACCTAAGGGCTTGGTATGCTTTATGTCGGATTCCCTGTTAGTTCTGACACAGCCTGTAAACCTGTCCTATTTAGTCCCCTTCTCCCCTTCTATAAAGTAAAAAAAAAAATAATAATAAACTGAGGATGAGTTAGTAACTCCGAAGTGGTCATGAGAATAGTAGCAAACAATATTATCTCTCATGTGATCCATGAAATGTGTCCAAAGTATACCCCATAACGGGAAGAACACTGATAAAAAAAATAAAATGATACCCAGTGGGGAAAAATCAGTTGTTAAAGAAGGGAAAGAGAAGAAAGGGACTAGAGAAAGATAGTATGGTGGTCTAGAGCTGATAAGGTAAGAATCCATGTGCCTTTAGATCGATACTCCTTAAGTGAGACCGCACTTAAATACTTGCAGAAGTCAGTAGGGAGAATTTGAATGCTTGAATGTGATTGTGGAGTTTACCTAGGACAGTTGCTAAGTGTGGGGGAAGTACATTGTGGTCTTGATATCCTGTGATTGATTCTTTCAGTGGTTTACTAAGGGGAATCCGAGTATTGTAGCTTCTAGGATGAAATGAGTTTCTGAAGAGTTTTCAAACCTCTTCACCATGTTTTAGTTCTCTGTTTTGCTTGAGGGCAAGCAAAGGCTAAGTGTGGGGGAGTTGATATATCATGGTTTTTACTAGTTTTAGACCATGATATAAGTGTGTTTTTAGTGTCTTTTGTCTTTGTTTAGAGTCTTTTACAGGTATAGTCAGGTTGGGAGCTGAATTGGAGATAATGGAGCATTTTGGAGATTTTTGGAGTGTTTGGCCGAGAGATAGAGTTCACTGTCCGAAACAGAGGAAGGTGTCGATCGTTGCACTCTAGCATCGATCGATGCACCAGCGAGATGGGCCAAAAACTCGGCGGTTTAGAAGAGTGAAGAATTTGCACTTTGATCCAGAAGTTCCTGATATTTACAAAGAAGCCCTTGGCCGAGATTATGCCTATATAATAGAGTTTTTAGTGTTTTTATTAGACACGCTTTATACTTTTTACCATACACTTTGATAATTAAGAGCAGAGGACTTTAGAGCTTTTTGGGGCTGATCTGAACCTGTTACATCATCTGTATTTGGAGAAGATTTCGAACCCCTTTTATTTTTATTCTTTTATGCAATTTATTCATTCTATGATTATGTTTTCATTATCTATGTCTGAGTAGATCCATAGTTAGGTTTAGGGTTTCTCACATAGGATTTCATGACTTGCTAGACTTGTTCAAATTCAGTTAAGGATTCATAACTATATCTGTTCTTCAATTTAATTGTGCTTAAAGCTAGTTCTAACCTAATCAATTAGAATCTAGATCTTAGGTTGCTAAATACGTCACGGAAGTGGGGTTTAGGAATCTGAACTAATTAAATTGGGCAATTAAACTTTGCGCAAACGGAAGTTTGGTTTAGGATAATTGTGAACATATCAAACTTGGACTTATTGCTAGTTTAATCTGTTAGTTCTCGCAAACGAAAGTTTGGTTTGCTGCACTTAGACTTAGAGAATTATCGCAAAGGAATTTGGTTAATTCTATATCTGTGTTTTGAGTTCTAGAACCGTTCTTAATTAGATCCTTGCTGAATGAACTGTCTGCTTGTCTGATTTCCTGAGAATACCCTAGGCTTGACGCTTTTAATTACTTGCTTCACAACCGTTAATCTCTGCTACTGATTTACTTTCTCGCACCGCAATTTATTTCATCCACTACTTGCTTATTTCTAGTATTTATTCCTACAGTTTGATTCTCTTGAGACCGAGTGTCCCTGTGGATTCGATAACCCTATATACTACTTTGACATTGCTGTTCACTTGCAGTTTATTATAGGGAAAACTTAGAACCTATCAGTATTCGTGGAGAAGTAAGGCCTCCTTGGCCTAACGGTGAGAAAGATAAGATCCTGATGTTGAGGCAGTGGGAGAATGATCCCAAAACTGAGACAGAGAGTATAATTGCACTGAACGTGCGATCTCTGAGGAGTGGGATGAGTATGATACCTTGTTATACAATGGGTGGGTGGATGTGCAGATAAAGCCTACACGATTCATTCATTACAGAACAGTGGACATTTTGGGGATACGGTAGGATGTGCAGAGGATTGTGCAGAATATAGGTTTGGGGACAATGCCTACGAAGTCTTATGAGCTGTATCTAGACTTGGTTAGACATATATTGACATCAGATGGGGTCTTGACCTTCATGTGCATCAGCGTCATGTATCGCATCTCTTTTTTGGATCTATGCCGCATTTATGGGTTCAGCGTGGAGCCTATCCGATGTGTCCTAAGTGTTGAGTGGGCAGATGCAGATACTCAGTATTTTTGGTCACATTTTGGTAATGATCGCTACCATTCTTTCCATACCAACCAGACAACCATCCGACATCCGGTCCTGAGGTATGTCATTCAAATTTTGGGGAACATGATTCTGTGAAAGGCTTAGCCGAACATGATGAGGAAGACTGAGCTTATGCTACTCTACACCATGTTAGGCCATCCATACGATGAGACCATTTTAGTTGACCCTATGCCAGGACTGAACATGGGAGCTATCTTCATAGAGCATCTCTGCTCTCTAAAGACTAAGGCAGCCAGTAGCAAGAAGACTGAGACAGTGGGGCAGCCTGCTTCCTCCCATTTTTCAGCATTTCAGGATTCCTACAGATGGATGTGAGGTTGTAACTAGGAGACTGTGGATGGATGATGCTCATCTTAGGAGCACCACTTGGATGAATGAGGATAACCTTTGTGTTTTCAATGATATGCATGGTTGTGAGTGGTGGGTGAAGCTTCCCTTGCGGGAGCTCACAAATATCGAGGCACTTATGTATTTGAGGTTTCAGCCAAACCAAAACTTTCTGTGCAGAGTCCCTACGGTTGCAAACCCGTTGCGAGCTTCTACTTCTGCTTCTCACACTGCTTCTACTTCAGCTGCAGCAGGTGATTTTGTACATGTACCTTATCATGATCTACCGATGGATCCTGCAGAGATGTCTCAAGAATATTTCCAGGCGATGCTGAATGACAGATTGAAGGGTATTTGGGAGATGGTAGCTAGATGTTCTTGCAGATGCCAACCGAGAGTTCATGTGCCTACACCTGCTCCTATACGCAGCCGATCTCCTACACCTGAGTCTTTTGGTTCTGATACTTATGCAGGCATTGATGATGAGTGTGATGAGTTCTGATTCTGGTTCATGTTTCCTATGACACTTGGTTATGTACTCTTTCTTCTTTCTTTTTATTTCATTTGAGTCATTTTGATGTTTCTCTTGAATCTATGTTAGTCCTTTTACATTAGAACTTATGTATTGATGTTTGCTATGATTATCTAGTGCTTTGATTATGCGTTGTCTTTGATCTATTTTGCTTACATGTTGAGTTTTTGAGATTATTCACGGAACATATGTTGTCTGCAAAAATTTCCAGAAACAAACATCATTTCTTCGATCGTTGCATTCATGGCGTCGATCATTGCATTCATGGCGTCGCTCGGCGCACCAAAACGAAACATGCGTCGACCATTGCACGATTTTAGTCGGTCGATGCAATTACGAGTTCAGGTAAATCGAAGATCAGAAGTACATTTCGTCCCTTTTAATCTTTTTCCGAGCGTAAGGTTCGATTCCACTAGGGACAGTGTGTTTCAAGTGTAGGAGAGGTGGTACTGACATAATATTTTTCTTTTCTTAGAATCTGTTGAGACTATTTTATTGAGTCAAAACAGTTAGTAAGAATTGGAACATCACTATTTAGATTAGGGTGAATCCCATAGAAAACCTTCAATGTGACACTCACTTCCACTTTAAACCTCGAAACTATTACGTGATCAAATTAAACTCTCAGTGTGATAAAACTAACAAATTAAACGTTTAATGTGACTTCTTCTTCATTGCTTTAAAACCCTAATGAAACTGTTAACAATAAAAGTAATTCTGTTAGAAAAAAACAAAATTTTTAAAAAATTCTAAAATTATTCAGAAAATTCCAAAAAATCCAAAAACTTTAAAATAAAAATCCAAAAAATTTCAAAAATTGAAAATTTGAAAAAACTCTTTAAATATTTCAAATAATTCATTTAATTTTGGAATTACTGTACACCGTTAACAGTTCCGTCAGGGTTTAAAAGCAGTGAAGAAGAAAGTCACATTGGATATTTACTTTGTCATTTTTGTCACATTGAGAATTTAATTGGATCAAATAATAGTCTAGATGTTTAAAGTGGAATTGGATGACACATTGAGGGTTTTCATGGGATTCTCCCATTTAGATTATCTACTTATTGCATATTTCTATTGTTGCATATTGTATTATGTCAAAAAAGGAAATAAGACACTTAATTGCATACTTTCCATTTTTCTTGTTTTTGGTTATTGCCTTTGATTTACTTTACTTTTATTATTTGTTTCCTTTTTACGTGTGACCCTTTGCTAAGTGAGCAGGACACACAAAAATGGGCGTAAATGCAGATGCCCCTATCGGCTTTGCCCAACTACTTGGCACAATTCAGGCCATTGGTGCACGTATAAACCAGTTTGAACAACCCGCCGTCCAACAGCCTCGACAAATACTGCCAAAAACTCCAGCTAGGTGAGGACAGCCTGTGTAGGACGGTCCGCTCGACGACACAGACGATAACATGCTCGGGCTCGACGACGAACCACCTGACCGAAACCACCGTCCGTTAAACCGACGCGACCCAAACCACCGAGGACGCATTTGAAACGACGAGGTACAACGACCCAATTCCAATGATATCAAGCTAAAACCTCCTACTTTGCAGGAAAGGTCGACCCATAAGCATACCTCGAATTGGAACGGAGGATGGAGCACATATTTGACTACTACGCGTACAATGATCGGAGGAAGGTGGTATTTGCAGAGGCTCAGTTTTTTAGACATGCATTGTCCTGGTGAGATAGAGACATTTATGAACGTAGACGACATCACCGCGACCAGATCACTTCCTCGGCCGACATGAAGTACAGCTTAAGGCGAAGGTACGTACCAAGACACTTCCATGGAGATTTACGGAAATGATTTCGTAAGTTGGTGCAGGGAATCAGGTCCGTAGAAGAGTGTTTCAAAGAGTTTGAAAAAATACAGAACCGGCTTGAATTGGACGACTCAAAGGAAACCCTCATGACCTAGTTCATCGATAGACTGCATGAATGTAGAGCCTGGAAGATCCAGCCGTACCACGATATGTCGGAGCTACTACACCTGAGAATTCAGGTACATCAGCACAAGAAGCCGAAAGCGGAAATGATGAATTGAGCTTAGAGCAACCCAATTTGTTCGACACCTGCACCCAGAGCCATCGACAAAGGCAAGGCCGTCGAGGTTGGGTTACTGTTTAAAAGGCCGAATGACAAGGCTCCTACGTTTAACCGTCCTGATGTAGGTAAGCTTCCTAGTACCTCTCGAGCTAGAGATATTAACATGTTTTAAATGTCAGGAGAAAGGACACATGGCCCGTGAGTGTATGAATCGACGGATCATGATCCTTATGGAAACTGGCGAGTATGAGTCACAAGACGAGCATGAAGAAAACGAGGAGATGCTCGAACCAAGAACACCTATTGAGAATCCATACCCCAGAGAAATTTTGGTGATCCGGAGAGCTCTGAGCACCATAGTAGAACCCGAGACGGTCCAACAAGAGAACATTTTCATACCCGGTGCTCGGTGAACTACAAAGTCTGCAGCCTTATCATCGACGGAGGATTGTGTGCCAATGTAGCTAGCAATTGTATGCTTGAAAAGCTCTGGCTGCTAGTCACAAAGCATCCTCACCCGTACCGACTTAGGTGGCTTAATGACGGTACAAAGATACGGATAGCCGAACAAGTCACAGTCCCGCTTAGCGTTGGCAAGTACAACGACTAGGTGGTGTGAGATGTTGTAATGCAAGTCGACAACTGCTCCTCGGTCGACCCTGGCAATTTGATAAGGAGACGCTACACAACGGACGCACCGACCACTATTCATTTAGCCATGTCAAGCGCAAGTACCAGCTTGCACCGCTCACACCACATGAGGTCCATGAGATGCAGCTAAAATTGGCCAAGGATGGCAAGAACCGTAAGGCCAACTTGCTCATTACTTCACGTTCCGTATCTAAATATATTAACTAGAACACACATGTGCTATTAAATATCTTTAAGGAGGCTTTAAATTCTTGTCCTGATGACACAGATCTGCCCCAACAAGTAGTCTCTTTGTTGGACAGGTTTAAGGACGTGTTCCCGGATGAGATTCCAGCCGGCTTACCACCGGTCTGTGGCATTGAGCAACAGATCGAACTCGTACCCGTAGCCGCCCTACTAAACCGATTGGCTTACCAGTTTAACCCAACTAAGTCCAAGGGGTTGGAAAAGCTTATTCATGACCTAATGTCCAACGGAAAAATTCCTGAGAGCCTCAGCCAGTGTGCCATTCTTATATTGCTAGTACCTAAGAATGACGGTTCATGGAGGATGTGTGTCAAATTCTGAGAAATCAACAACATCACCATTAAGTATCGGCACCCGATACCACGTCTAGACGATATGTTGGACAAGCTGCACATACCATATGTCTTCTCTAAGATCGATCTATGGGGCGGCTACCATCAAGTGAGAACCAAAGAGGGATATGAATGGAAGACGACGTTTAAAACCAAGCAGCGTCTCTACGAATGGCTCGTCATGACGTTCGGTCTTACCAACTCTCTTTACACTTTCATGAGACTCATGAACCAGGTCTTACGAGCCTAAATCAGTAAGTTTGTGGTTGTTTCTTCTTATGATATTTCAATACACAGTAAGTGTTATTCCGATCACCTAATGCACCTTGAGCAAGTAATAGAGACTCTTTGTCAACAAGGTCTTTATGTGAACCTCAATAAGTGCACATTTTGCACTGACCAGCTTGTTTTCCTAGGCTTTGTTGTGAGTTCGCAGGGATTATAGGTGGATCAAGAGAAGGTCAAGGCTATCCAAAAATGGCCAACACCGACCAGCATTGGCCATGTCCGGAGTTTCCACGGATTGGCTAGTTTCTACCGAAGGTTTGTCAAGGATTTCAACACCGTATCTTCTCTACTCACAACCGTGATCAAGAAGGATGTTCCGTTCAAATGGGGACCCACACAAGAGGATGCAATCCAGAAGCTCAAGGATCTTTTGACTAACGCTCCCATTCTTGTTTTACCTAACTTTTACAAAACATTCTAGATTGAATGTGATGCTTCAGGTAGGGATCGGAGCAGTACTCACGCAAGTAAGACGACCCGTGGCTTACTTTAGCGAGAAACTTAAAAGAGCCACACTCAACTACCCAACCTATGACAAGGAGCTGTACGCCTTGGTAAGATCGTTGTAGGTGGCAGCACTATATCCTGGCCAAAGAGTTTGATCCACACCGACCATGAGACATTGAAGGACTTACAAGGACAGAACACGCTTAAGAGGTGGCGTGCGAAATAATCCGAGTTCATGGAAACGTTCCCGTACATCATCCAATACAATAAGGGCAAGGAAAACATCGTGGCCGATGCTCTCTCCCGGCGATACACCCTTATCAGCACCATGGAGGCAAAGGTTTTGTGGTTTTAGGAACCTTAAAGAACATTATGAATCTAACCAAGATTTTAGTGAAGTTTTTCAGGAATGCAGAAAGGGAGCTAAGGGACCCTTCTACTTTCACGACGGATTCTTATTCTGGGATAAATGGCTATGCATCCCGCAAGGATTGATGAGAGATCTTCAGATTTGTGAATCTCATGGAGGCAGCCTGATGGGACATTTTGGGGTGGACAAACCCTAAGTGTTCTTGTCGATCATTTCTTATGGCCACACCTGAAATGTAATGTTAAAATTTTATGCTCTAAGTGCATCACATGCCTTTGAACCAAGTCCGGGTCACATCCATACAGCCTCTATATGTCTTTACTTATCTCTAACAAACTGTGGGTGGATATTTCTATGGATTTCGTGTTAGGTTTACCCAAGATCAAGAACAAGGATTCCATTTTCGTGGCGGTCGACCAACTCTCAAAGATGACCAATTTATACCATGTTACAAGACCAAAGATGCTACTCAGACGGCCGACATGTTCTTCAAGGAAGTAGTAAGACTGCACGGTCTTCCCCATACCATCGTCTCTAACTGGGACCCAACCTTCTTAAGCCACTTCTGGAGGACGCTTTGGATGAAGATCGAGACCAAGTTACTGTTTTTCACGACCTGTCACCCATAGACGGAAGGTCAAACCAAGGTCGTTAGCCGGACACTATCAGCCCTTTTACGGGCCACGGTCGGTAAAAACCTAAGTAGTTAGTTAGATTGCATTATGTACGTTGAATTCACTTATAACAATGTTAACCACTCGGTTACTAAGCTTTCACCTTTTGAGATTGTATATGGATTTAAGCCAGATATGCATGTATACCTCAAGTCATTACCCCCCCCCCCACTGGAGTTCACCAACCAAGACGGTGAAGGCAAGGCCGAGGCGATCGCTAATCTGGAGAGGAAGATGGCCCAATACAAATGACATGCCGATAAGAATAGGATGGAGGTCACCTTCAAACCCGGAGATTGGGTGTGGTTACACATGCGACCCAAGAGGTTTCCATATCAACAGAAATAGAAGCTTGCGCCACGAGGAGCCGACTTGTTCCAAGTCCTGGAGAAGATCAACGACAACGCCTACAAACTCGAACTTCCAAGTGAGATGCACATTTCTTGGAGCTTTAATGTTACGAATTTATCTCCTTTTGTGCAGGTGATGCTGTTCTGAGGTCAGAACTTTTTCAAGAGGGTGGGGAATGATGTGGACATCGGATCATCCAAACCCAAACAGCCGGACCCAGTCGAACAAATTGAACCATTACCGACCATGAGGACCGCACCCTGGACACGATCATGACAAAGGAAACTCCGAGACAACTTCAACATATCAGTGGAACACTTGATAACCAGGAACATCATAAAATACATTATGGCGCACCTGGATCAGCTGACCCGTGATCAGTTCGTCTTTTACCAGTTAGCTCGGAAGATGACCGAGATGATCCCATCCGAAGTTGTCGACCCGCTCGACCCAACTCAAGACCATTTCCTCCAAAAAGATCATATTGGATCAGAAGGTATCCAAGCCCGCACGACCACATCCAGTCCATCCGTTTGGCTGAACCAAACAGCCGAATGACCCTTGCTCAAGATCAACGGTCCGTCCGTGATCTTCACCATCTTGACTGTTGAACCTTAGGCCGAGCTGACTCTTTGTGTCGAAATTTTATACTCTTTTTCCCTTGTGAGGTTTTGTCTCAAATGGTTTTCTTTACAAGGTTTTTAATGAGGTAATCCTAGGTATGCTCATGAGAAAGAGATAGGCCGGCCCCTTTCTCTTTCTTTTAGTTTTAGTTCCGTGTTTTTATTATTAAGTTGCAGGCCCATTTGGCCCATGTAGTTTTCTAAAACCTAAGGCTTTTTAGCCTCTTCTTTGCATTGTAATTTCATTAAGTTTATTGTGAAAGAAACGTAAGTTTATTTGCCTTCGACGGCGCCAGCCTCACATTTTTGTGGCTTCCTCTTCTCTTAAAGGTCTTTTGGTTACTTGTTCTTTTTACTGTTTGAATCCACCATCAAATCATCCAACAAGCAGAGCAGGAGTGCCTCCAGCTAGTGCAAAGCTTCCATCAGACCACCTCAATCCATCGCCCAACCTCTCACCCACGCTTGCCCGCTCTCGATCACTTTCCCTTTATCCGACCATCTTCGCCCAATGTTCAGCAAGGAGAGGTCCCTCGGCCAGCCTTACGTTCCATATCTATGCCAGTTCGTAGGATCCGACATGGTTTTTACATCAACTTGCATCCTAATAACCGTGTTTCTTCTAATAACCCCATAGTATGGCATAAATTGCATTTGTTTTTACAAGAAATCTCAAGACCAAGAAAGTATTTCAAAGGTCCCAAGTCTCCAAGACTAAAAGCTAGTGCTAAATAACTTTTTGAATACCAACTACATCATCATTATTACTCGCAATAATGATATCATCAACGTATACTAAAACATCAATGTACACACCATTAGCATTACAAATGAGAAGAGTATGATCCGAGTTTGAAATCTGAAATCCCAACTTCATCAGAGTAGTACTGAACTTTGGAAACCGTTGTCGTGAGGCTTGTTTCAACCCGTATAATGATTTTTGAAGTTTACATACTGCATTTATAGTCAGCTTTCCCCTTTATTGGTGTTTATCCTGGAGGCAGCTTCATATAGATTTCCTCTTGAAGATTACCATGTAGGAATGTATTAGATATATCCAACTGAGTTAAGATCAACCTTTTTTTAGCTGTAACTGCCAAAAGAGTCTTGGAAGTTGTCATTTTTATACTAAAGAAATGGTATCTACAATCAACCCTTTCTTGTTGAACATATCCTTTTGAAAAAATCGTGCCTAATATCATTCCAAAGTCCCATCTGCATTGACTTTAATCTTGTAAACCCATTTTCATCCTATAGCATGTTTGTTCGGAGGTAAAGAGAAAACAGACTAAGTGTTGGTATTTTCCAAAGCAACTAGTTCATCATTCATAGCTTTTAACCACTTGTCAAAATTCTTAGCTTGAGTGAAAGAAGTTGGGTCTGGATGAAGAGAAACTGCACATATATATATATATATATATATATATATATATATATATATATATATATATATATATATATATATATATATGTCTTGTACTCATCAGATAAATTTCCATATGACATATATGCTGAGATGGGATATGAAATGTTTGTGTCAGATTTCAGTGATGTTGCAGTAATAGTCATATAAGTAAGCATGAAGTTTAAACTGCCGTTTATCATTGTTACATATGTTGTATGAATCAGATCTAATAGAAGCAAAATTATCAATTGCTAATGGCACATTCACGACTGTAGAAATTTCATATTCTAAAATAAGAATTCCATTGTTGATAATAGGATTTATGTTCATATATTCATGTTCCGGTTGAAAAGAAGAAAAAAACATTGTATGATTGTTTGGCTTGTTGTGTATGGAAATATATCTTCCCATATTTGTGGAGATAGATATCTTGTTTGTTACCATATACAACAATTTATAACCCTTGTAGCATGCCGGATAATCGAGGAAAACACAAGGCCGTAAGGGAGACTGAAACTTATGCATGTTCATTGATGAAGTAGAGCAATAAGCAAAGCAGTCGAAGAATCTTAACCCTTTGTAGTCAACTTTCCTTTTGGTCAATAGTTCATAAGGCATTTTCTATTTTAGCATTTGTGATCGTTAATAATTTATAATGAGACCACGGTAAAAACACAATCCCCCTCCCAATGTTCCAGAGGAACCTGTGATTGAAACACCAATGATTTGGCCACATTCAAAATATGTTTGTGTTTTTGTTCAACAATTGAGTTTTGTTCATGTGTATGTGGACAAGAGTGGTAGGTCACAATTCCTTTCTCTCCGAAAAAATCCACAACCTTCTTGAGCGTTAACAGATCTTACTGCTTTAACCACTGCATTATATTGTGTTTTGATGAGCTGCATGAAATCTTTTAAGCCCCTTAAAAATTCATCTTTTGTTCTGAGTAGATATATCCATGTAACACGGCTATGGTCATCAACAATTGTAAGGAAATACTGATAACCTTCTACTTATATAGAGAAAGGAGCCAATATATCAATGTGTAAAAGATCAAAGGCATTATCACATACATTGTTCTTGGATTTGAAAGGAAGACGTTTTTTATTTGCAAGAGGACAAATATTGCAATGAAATGGTCGTTTATTCCTTTGTTGTAATCCAAGTACATCTACGATAGAATTTTTTTTTATACATAGATGGGTGACCTAGTCTATTATGCCATAGGCTTGAATCTACTACAACATTTGGACTGAATAAAAACGGTTGTTGATGTGTAGATGAACGTGCAATGTCATCTGTGTCAAGTATATAAAGGTTTGAGATTTGTTCACCCTTCCCAATCATTAATCCCTTTGTATGATCTTGTATCATACAAGCATTTGAATCAAAGAAAATTCTATATCCTCAATCTTTTGTTAGTTGATTCGCACTAGGAAGATTCAACTTAAAATCTGGGATGTATATAGTCAAGATCATAATTTCATTTAATACGATTCTTCCTATTCCTACAACTTTCACACCCAGTCATGTTGGAAGAGTGACAAATGTGTTCATTGCATCATAAAATTCCTCAAACAAGTTTTTATCATGTGCAACATGGTGAGTAACACCACTTTCTACTATCCAGAATTTTGTAGAAAGGATGTTTTCTGTAGTATATAAGATGGCAATGAAGCATAAGGTAAAGTTATAGAAAACAAAATCCGAAAGTGATGTGATAATACCAATAGAAGAAGGGCCAGCAGAAGAAGAAGCTATGTAGTTCACTTAACTAATATGAGGTTGTAGTTGAAGATTGAAGTAAGCAATGACCCCTTCTATTTGATCCTTAGTGAGATTATTCACCATGTTAGAGACCGAACAACTGATAAACGACTCTGAAATAGCAACTTGAGCAACTATTGGTTTAGACACTACACTGTTCTTGTTTGTGGATGATTATTTTGCTGCTTGTTACTTTGTTTTGTGCTTGAAGCCAGTTGGATAACTACGTATTTTGTAGCAAGTGACAACTGTATGACCATTATAACCACAATGAGCACATACTGGTCATTTGGCTTTGAAGTCTACTTGGCTTGAGCAACATTATCATAATTCAAACATCTAGTAGGTCAGAGATGATATAGAGACCTGGATTTTCTCCACTGGTGAGACAATATTGTTGGGAATGTCCTGAAATCTACCGTACTATCTCTAGAAAGTATGATTAGTGTCGAGATCAGACATAAGTCATAAATACTGGGTGATCATGATGGCTTGCTAGAGTCCGCTCTTGATCTATAAGTTTAGGACTTATTACCAGTATTGTATGATCCCAAAGGGTCACACACCATAGCTAACGGGAAAGTTAAGATGGAATTAATACGGTAAGATGCTAAGGCATTTACTGTATTTGTACAGAGAGTTGGGCAGACAACAAATGGGCTTTTGTCTGATTTGTGTCTTGGGCCCAAAAGTCTAATGGACCATTAGTTTAATTAATTAATTAAACTTGGGCCCATTAGTGAATAAAAGAGATTGCAACATGGGTATTGAAACCCTAAGCCATTTGGCGATTTGTGGTGTGGCCGCAGGGCCTCTCCCTCTCGATTTCTCTCTGTTGATCATCCATCCGGTCTAGCAGCCATCCGTGCTTGTAAGCGTGTGGATACCGAGGAGGAACAGGTATTCATCTGATCGTTGATCTCGACATTACAATCATTCCGCTGCAAAAGGTAATGTCCAGGTTTGTGTTTTATGATTCAGTTACAAGAACCTAGATCTGTTTAAGATTATGTGTTAGGTTGCAATTTGGAATTGAACCTTGGAACAACACCATAATCCTTCAGTGGTATCAGAGCCAGGTCATTAGTTTCTTGTAATTTGGATCTTGTTGTATGAATCGATTTTCTTTTTGAATTCATTTGAAATCGCTTGTTGAAATCGTTCAAATTATTTGTTAATGTTCAAATCGCTTATCGATTTTGTTAATGTTCAAATCGATGTTGACCTAGGTTTGTTAACCTTCGCTTAATAATTGTTGAATTAATTGGAATCGCTTGTCAAATTCGTTTTTGTCTTTTAGTGATCACTTGATCGATTATTGAATGTGATAATCGGTTGTAACCCATTAATAATCGATAAGAAATCGTTTTGTTAGGGTTTGATAGATGACAAATGGTTTTTGTCTTCTTGTGGATTGCATGAAACGAATTGGAAAGGTAAAAGTGGATAGTTCAATTAATTATCATCCGAAAAGTTAATGGCTTGAATCGATGTGCATAAGGACAAAATCGTGTTGTCTTCTTGTTTGTTAATGTGATTGTTTAATTTGAAAAGTCAATATCGTTTTTGTTGTTTTGTGAACATGAGCGATTGAATTATTGATTTAAGTGGTTGACTTTGAGAATCAATCGTATTGATTTGTAGAATCATAACAAATGATTTTGGTTTTTATTGAATAATTAATTATTTAATTATTGTATGGTTTAAGCCGTTAACCCAAATCGCGGTTTGCTGGAAATTATTTAATACAATTGGTATTATTTAATTTCTGGTTAAACCGGATTGAAATTCATAAAATTGAATTTTAACCTAAACCGAAGGCTGGTCTAAGTTTGATTTGGTTGGACCAAATAATTTAGAGCTGGTCTGGTTTAGTAAATAACCGATGGTTTTGATAGTTAATTTGGTCTTGGACCAGAATTAATAAACCGACTCGGTTATGTCAAATTATTGGGCCAACTGGGATTCTATGGTCTTGGGCCTATAATTTGTGACCCAACCCGAAAATATTTATAAAATATTAAATTAGAAATTTCTAATTTTAGTATGTTACTAAATTTAGAAAGTTTCTAAAATAAGTAAGTTTCCCAAAATAGTAATCTTCTATTTTTGGAAATAAAACTTAAAATCCTCAAAACCAATATCAAGCTTGGATGTCTTTCCAATCTTGTCAGCTACTTAACGCTTATTCGATTACAGATATGGCTTACAGTGTGAGGTGTCTGTTTTCGCGTAAGTAAAGTAGTATATAGTCACTAATTTCATTGGGAGTCCCAGACTTTAGTGATTATTTGGCTGTAAGAGATTGGTTTCCTTGACTGGGCCATCGGGAGTCCCGGGCCTTGAGACATCTGGTGTTTTGGGCCTTGGGCCCAATTCACAACCGAGAGTTATTGGTTATAACTAGCTGTGTGTATGCTTACCAAGTAAAGCTAATTCCGGGTGACGGCCAGTGGCCCACTTTGGTTTTAGCTGAACATGGGTCTCGGAATCATTGCATTCTTATGAGGTTAAACAAAGAAATTTTGAATGCAATGCGAGTTTTCTTATAAGTTATTAAGATTACTCTTTTATGAACTAAATAACTAAAACTCTTTTATCTCTAAATTTCAGCTATGACGAGCACAAACAATCAAAACACTTTCTCGATCCGGTCTGTCCTTGAAATGGACAAACTGAACGGATCAAATTTCTTGACTTGGTCGCGGAACCTGAGGCTAGTCCTCAGGCAGGAGAGAAAGGACTATGTCCTTGAGAGAGCTCTCCCCGTGAGGATCGGGTCCAATGCCTCTCATGCAGTATATAATGCTTGGAATAAGCATTATAATGATGCGGTAGATGTGCGTGGTCTGATGTTGGCTACCATGGACTCAGATTTGCTGAAGCAATATGAGAACATGGAGTCGCCAATAAAGATGATCAGCAGCCTGAAATTGAAATTTCAGGAGCAGGTAAGAGTGGAGAGATACCAGTTGGTTAAATCTCTCACTAGCTGCAAGCTACCAAATGATCATCCAGTAAGTCCTCATGTCAGTAAAATGATGGGTTACATTGATAACCTGAGGAAACTGGATTATCCAGTTAGCCAGGAATTGGCAACTGAGATCATTCTGCAGTCACTGCCGTCAAGCTATGATAAGTTCGTAAGGAACTATATCAAGAAAGGCTTAACGAAGACGTTGACTGAACTGCATGATATGCTCAAGACAGTTGAGCCAAACGTAAAGAGTACCCTGTACAATCTCATAAATGAGAAGGGTAGGTTTACTAAACCTAATGCTGACAAGGGTGAAGACAAGGTTGTCCAGATTTTGAATCATGGCAAGCGTGTGTCTTCTAAGCCCGAGTCAGATACCTCTTACGTTGGTAAGTGCTGCTACTGTAAAGAGACTGGGCATTGGAAGAGAGATTGCATTAAATTCATGGAAGATTATGAGGAGTTGAAGTCGATGTATGAGACTACTTCCTCAGGTATTCATGTTATTACT
This sequence comes from Orychophragmus violaceus, assembly GCA_030180135.1. NCBI lineage: Eukaryota > Viridiplantae > Streptophyta > Magnoliopsida > Brassicales > Brassicaceae > Orychophragmus > Orychophragmus violaceus. The sequence goes on along the minus strand of CM058234.1, from coordinate 59,249,007 downwards.
TCAAGTTATACCTTATAGGTATTGGATACTAGTTGCGGCACTGATATTTGTTATAATATGCAGAGCCTGAGCAACAGTAGAACGTTGAAGGAAGGGCAAGTGGAATTGCGTGTCTGGAAGGAGCTTGGGATGCTGCCTCAGCCGTAGGGTTTTCACTTGTAGATGCCCTTGAGGCTTGGTTTTGTATTAAGTAATTGCTACAATGTACCTGCTTTAAGCAGAGTTGTTTTTCATTTTCTTGTAAAGAATTTGAATGTTTTTCATTTTGATTAAGACAAGTTTTGTTCTTTTGATCTTAATGAAATGTTAATTGTAGCACCCTATTCAAGGAATGGGTTTTATGTCTTAAACCAAAGAGTGCCTAAATGTAACATAAATACCAAATTGGTTTAAATCTGATGAATTAAACCTGATTTTTCTTGGCATAAATGTTTTGGTCAAATAGAGTAAGTCAGATTCAGAAACCCCATAGTTATGGACTTTTGGGCTCATTTGATTGGATATCTTATGAGACTTGAATTCTGTTTACTGGACCAAAGAACAGAGGGTCCATCTTAGCCGAGCTAGAGAAAGGCCCAAAGGCTTATTGGAGATTGAACATACTCATGTATGTGGTCCGATGAGCAGTTATGCCAGAGAAAATTTCTTGTACTTCATTGTCTCTACTGATTACTTCAGTGAGTGTGACTGTGTTCATTTGATGAGACACAAGTCGGAATTCTTTGACATGGTCGAAAGAGTTCCAGAATGAAGTATAGAATCTGAATGACAGAAGTATTAAGACTCTGGATTAGATCACGAGTGAGAATACTTAAGTCATTGATTGTGTGATCATCTGAGTGAGTGTGAAGTCGTTTCACAGCTCATTTCTCCTGAAAACCTGAAGGTGTTTCTGTGAGAAAGAATCAGATCTTATTAGAAATGATTAAAGATGAGTCACACGAATATTCCATGATATTCTTTAAGAATAACGCTCTAGAAATATCTAAGTTTACGCTGAAATAGTTCCACCAATGTCAGTTGAAAGACACCACGTAAATGTGGATTGGAATCGATCCAAATTCGTCTTTACTGAGTATTTGTAATTGTGCTACTTCGCTGGTTGTCCTAGGGAAACCAAGGCTTGTTACTTTTACGTCCATTCTGTTTTCTAAGAAGGGAAGTTATTTTCCAAGAAGAACAGTGGGAGTAAAAGTATAACTCGAAGAAATTCGAGAAATACAGGAGGCTGCTCAACCTGTTGAGGGAGAGCAACGGATGGATTTACAGATTTCTGTAGAATCTACACCTGTAGAGCCTGAAGTTCGCAGATATGAATGAATCAGTCACTAATCCGAGAGTGATTTCTCAGCATTAGTTGAACCTGATGATCATTGAAAGTTCGCATGATCTGATGATCATTGAAAGCGACGAATCTGCGAAATTCAAAGAAGCGAAAGTGAGCCCGGACTCCGAAAAATTACATTTTGTGTAAGTTAGCTTCATCGATCCATTCATGGATGGAAGCAAACATATCGGAGTTGGAATCTTCGTTCTGTTGAAGTAGTCAAGGTTTTGACTTGAACAGGAACGAAATGGAACTGTGCGTTTACTAATAGATAAGTGGGAGCGATGTTGCATTTCTCATAGTGTATGTCGATGACATACTGATTCTCGGATATAACGTCCCAATGCTGCAGTCGGTGGAGGACTGGTTTGGGAGTTGGTTTTATGATTGACATGGGTAAAGCCACGTATGTTCTTGGATTTTGGATCTAAAGATAGAGATCCAAAAGAGCTGGTAGGACAAAGTCAGGATTCTCATTTTGACAAAGTCCTACACGTAATCAGCAATCCAAGAAGGGTTTTATGCCAATGTCACATGGCAATTCATTAAGCAAGATACAGTGTCCTGCGATATCTGCTGAGCTTAAATGCATGGATAGGATTCCATATGCGTCGGCAATTGGATCTATCATGTATGCCATGACACGTACTTGTTTTGATGTAGCTTTAATGTTAAGCAAGACAAGTAAAGACCAGTCAAATCCAGCAAAGAATCACTGGATTGCCGTAAAGAATATCCTAAAGTATTCAAGGAATACTAAGGATAAATTCTTGATTTACGGAGAAAGTGAGGTGCTACAAGTCGATAGAGTCTGAAAGGCAAGTTTCCAATAGACAAAGATAATTCCCGGTCACAGTCCGGCTATATCTTGTGTCTGTATGGTGATATATCATGGTTTTTACCCATTTTAGACCATGATATAGGTGTGTTTTAGTGTCTTTTGTCTTTGTTTAGAGTCTTTTACAGGTTAAATCAGGATTGGAGCTAATTGGAGATATTTGGAGCATTTTGGGATTTTTGGGACGTTTTGGCCGAGAGCTTAACTCACTGTTCGTATAATTGATCATGCATCGATCGTTGCACTCAAAGCATCGATCGATGCAGTCGCGAGATGGGCCGTACACGTCGGTTTGACAAGTATTGAAGATTTACAAAGAAGCCCAAGATAGTTCCAGTATTTACACAGAAGCCCCATCCGAGATTATGCCTATATAATAGAGTTTTTAGAGTTTTTATTAGATACAACTTTATAATTAAGAGCAGAGGATTTTTAGAGCTTTTGGGGCTGATCTGAACCTAATCCATCATCTGTATTTGGAGAAGATTTCGAACCCCCTTTTTACTCTTATTCTTTTATGCAATTTACTTATCATATGATCATGTTTTCATTATCTATGTCTGAGTAGATTCCTAGTTAGACTTAGGGTTTCTCACATAGGATTTTATGACTTGCTAGACTTGTTCAATTTCAGTTAAGGATTCAAACTATATCTGTTCTTCAATTTAATTGTGCTTAAAGCTAGTTCTAACCTGATCAATTAGAATCTAGATCTTAGGTTGCTAAATACGTCACGGAAGTGGGGTTTAGGAATCTGAACTAATTAAATTGGGCAATTAAACTTTGCGCAAACGAAAGTTTGGTTTAGGATAATTGTGAACATATCAAACTTGGACTTATTGCTAGTTTAATCTGTTAGTTCTCGCAAACGGAAGTTTGGTTTGCTGCACTTAGACTTAGAGAATTATCGCAAAGGAATTTGGTTAATTCTATATCTGTGTTTTGAGTTCTAGAACTGTGCTTAATTAGATCCTTGCTGAATGAACTGTCTGCTAGTCTGATTTCCTGAGAATACCCTAGGTTTGACGCTTTTAATTACTTGCTTTCACAACCAATAATCTCTGCTACTGATTTACTTTCTTGCACTATTTTCAATACAATCACATTGCTTATTTCTAGTATTCATTCCCTACGGTTTGATTCTCTTGAGACCAAGTGTCCCTGTGGATTCGATAACCCTATATACTACTTTGACATTGCTGTACACTTGCAGTTTAGTATAGGGATTAATTCTTGACCTATCAAGTTTTTGGCGCCGTTGCCGGGGACTCTTTGAGTCTTCGATAGGACCGAACTTAGGGTTTTACTAGAAATTTTTCGTTTTTCGTTTTTGTTTTTCGTTTTTTTTATTTATTTATTTTGCTAACTTTTTCTCTGTTTCTCTCTGTCGCAGGTACGAATTTCGCCTTGCATCGATCGTTGCACCCTTGCATCGATCGTTGCTAAGCGATTTGAGATTGAATCGATCGTTGCACTGATAGCATCGATCGTTGCTGGACGATTACAGACAGTTTATGCCAACGCAGAACACTCGAAGTAATCCGAACTCGAGCTTAGTTAATCTCAACCTAGAAGAACTTGGACGTCTAGAGAGGACTATCAGAAGAGAAAAGAGAGAAAGAATGGTACAAGAACGCTTGATCTTGATACCAGATGCTGATGGAGTCCTGAGGGATCCAGAGAACAATCCTTACAATGCTGCTGGGCAAAGGATTGATGCTGAGGGACGAGTGATCCCTGATGAAGTTGAGCCACAAGGTAGAGAGATGGTAGTTCATGAAAGGACACTAGCTGATTACAATAGACCTGATGAGTTTCATGCAAACCGAGCAGCTCTAGTGCTTCCTGCCTTCGAGAGGAATGATTTTGAGGTAAAAACTATCTACTACCAACTGATGAGGCAGATTGCTTTTCATGGTCTTCAATCAGAGCAGCCTATGGATCACATTGACAAGTTTGAGGACATAGTCACTGGCATGAAATATGAAGGAGTATGCCCGGACTATCTGTTCCTTAAGCTATTTCCGCACAGTCTTGCTGGAGACGCTAGTGCATGGCTGAGACAACTGACACCTGGTCAGTATACTACTTGGGCAGCCTTAAAGAGTGAGTTCCTGCGCCACTTCTACGATGCTGCGCGCTCAGATCAGTCCAGACAGGACATACTTACTTTTTCCCAAGGAGCTGTGGAGCCTTTGACAACCGCATGGATGAGATTTAAGAAATATCAGCGTGACTGTCCACACCATGGATTCACAGAAGTACAGCTGATAGGTATTTTCTTCAGAGGCATAGATCTCCCTTATCAGACTGCGCTGGATAATTCCAGTAATGCTAATTTCAATACCAGGACTCCTACACAAGCTAAGCAGTTGATAGAGAACCTGGTTGGCAGCTACAGTTGCAAGTCTATGGATGAGATGAGAAAGAAATCCGGTGTAAGTACAGAGGACCCTAACATGACTGAGATTAGATCTAGGCTGGACACAGTTTACAATCTCTTGACAAGTAAGAAAGATGTCCACCTTGCCCAAAATGTAGATGTAATTCAGACTGAGGAGGACACTCAGGAAGAAGAAGTGAATTACATGGGAGTTTCTGGTTTCCAAGGCAATAGATTTAGAAATCAGCAGGGAAACAGATTTTCAAATGGAGTTCAGCAAAGTGGTTTTAAGAAAGCCAATGAGCCTGATAGTAAGATAGAGATGATGCTAAGACAGCTGATGGAGAATCAGACTAAGTACGCAGCAGATTCTGACGCAAAGATGGATACAATCTACAGGGAGCTGAATGGGAAGTTTGAAGGTTTGAACACGCACATAAAAGAGCTTGATGCAAGGGTTGCAAGAACTGCTGGGCATGCTCAAAGGGAAGAGGGATATCTCCCGGGAAGGACTGATACCAATCCTAAGTACCAATGCAATGCCGTAACATTAAGAAGTGGTAAGGAGCTGTCATCTGGCCAGAAAAAGCAGTTAAGCGTTGAGGAACTCGTAGAAGTTGAAGAGTTGGAAGATGAGATACGCGATATTCGCCGCGCATCGATCGATGCATCCAAGCAACGATCGTTGCCAAGCGAAACCAAGGAACCAGAGATCGTAACGAAGTCGCCTAGCATCGATCGGTGCAACAAGAGCAACGATCGACACAAGGTAACTACAGAAAGTTCAGGTGCTGAAAACCCAAAACAGCCGGCTGAAAGGGTATACAAGCCTAAGATACCTTATCCCAAGAATCCCAGAAAAGCTAGGAATGATAGGCAATATGCAAAATGGAAGGAGTTCATAAAAAAGGTGAAGGTTGAAGTACCTCTGTTGGATTCTATTGAAACCTCCCCCATGATGAAGAGATGCCTTAAGGATGCAATTTCTGGTAAATGGTCTGACGAAGAAAGTATAATGATGCTCAATGAAGTATGTAGTGCAGTGATTCAAGGTAGAATTCCAGAGAAATTGAAGGATCCAGGCAGCTTCGTATTAGATTGTGCTATCTACAAGGAGAGGTTCGAAAGGTCCCTATGTGATCTTGGTTCCAGCGTAAATCTGATGCCCCTCTCGGTTGCTAAAAGACTAGGGATGACAGACTTTATACCAACTAGGATATCACTAGTTTTGGCAGACCGATCAGTCAGGATTCCTGAAGGAGTAATAGAGGATGTGCCTATAACTGTTGGCAAGTGTGTGATCCCAACTGACTTTGTGGTTCTACAATATGGACAGGAGCCAAAAGACCCATTAATTCTAGGCAGGTCTTTCTTAGCAACAGCTGGTGCAATGATTGACTGTCAAGGGGGTAAGATAATTCTGAATGTGGGTGATCTGAAGATGAGTTTTGACATGAACAAGCTGGTAAAGAGACCAACCATTGACGGGCAGACCTTCTATGTGGACACCTTGGGTGATTTGGCTGCAGAGTACTTCCATCAATCACATGCTGAGGACCCACTAGAAAGAGCCTTACTGAGGTCTATTTTGGAGTTGGAGTACCTACAGGACGAGCCTGCAATGTGCTATACAAGATTGATGGATTCTATCGAGGTTGCAATGCAGGTCGAAGTATCTGACGCGGAACTGCAACGATCGATACCAACTGAGCAACGATCGTTGCAAGACAACCTCGACTGGGCAGAAGAAAAGGCTCCGAAAATAGATCTGAAACAACTTCCATCCGGGTTAAGGTACGCATTTCTTGGACCAAATTCAACTTATCCAGTGATTGTCAACGCTAGTTTGAACAACGCAGAGCTCACTTTACTGCTAAGCAAGCTGCGCAAGCATCGCAAAGCTCTTGGCTATTCCCTTAATGACATTTCAGGTATCTCACCAGAGCTGTGCATGCATCGGATACATCTCGAGGATGAGTCCAAGACATCAATCGAACATCAGAGGAGACTTAATCCTAATCTGCAGGAAGTAGTCAAAAAGGAGATTATGAAACTCCTGGATGCTGGGATCATCTATCCTATTTCAGACAGTGATTGGGTAAGTCCAGTCCATGTAGTACCTAAGAAAGGTGGAGTTACAGTTGTTAAGAATGAGAAGAACGAGCTGATACCTACTAGGACTGTGACGGGACACAGGATGTGCATAGATTACAGGAAACTGAATGCTGCGACTAGAAAAGATCATTTCCCCCTACCTTTTATTGATCAGATGCTCGAAAGGTTAGCAAATCATCCTTACTACTGCTTTTTAGATGGATACTCAGGTTTCTTTCAGATCCCCATCCATCCAGAGGATCAAGGAAAGACCACTTTCACTTGTCCATATGGGACATTCGCCTACCGTAGGATGCCCTTTGGACTCTGCAATGCACCAGCCACTTTCCAGAGATGCATGATGTCCATATTCACAGATATGATTGAGGATTTTATGGAAGTATTCATGGATGATTTCTCAGTATATGGATCATCCTATAATGAATGCTTAGATAATCTTTGTAAGGTTTTGAAAAGATGTGAAGAAAAGCACTTAGTTCTTAACTGGGAGAAGTGTCATTTTATGGTCAGAGATGGCATTGTGCTTGGACATAAGGTGTCCGAAGCAGGAATAGAGGTAGACCGCGCCAAAATCGAGGTAATGACGAACCTGCAGGCACCTGATTCTGTTAAGTCTATTAGAAGCTTTCTTGGACATGCTGGTTTCTATAGACGGTTCATCAAGGATTTCAGTAAGATTGCTAGGCCATTAACTGCTTTGCTGTGTAAAGACACCAAGTTTGAGTTCACTGCAGATTGTCAAACCGCATTTGAACAGATCAAGCAGGCCTTAGTAAGTGCTCCCATAGTTCAGCCACCGGATTGGGATTTGCCTTTCGAAGTAATGTGTGATGCAAGTGACTATGCTGTAGGAGCTGTTCTTGGACAAAGGAAAAATAGAAAGCTTCATGCTATCTATTATGCCAGTAGGACACTGGATGACGCACAAAGGAACTATGCCACTACAGAGAAGGAGCTGTTAGCAGTTGTCTTTGCATTTGAGAAATTTCGCTCTTATCTTGTTGGCTCCAAGGTGATTGTACACACTGATCATTCAGCCCTGAAGTATCTGATGCAGAAGAAGGATGCTAAGCCAAGACTGTTGAGATGGATCTTGTTGCTCCAGGAATTTGATATTGAAGTAAGAGATAAGAAAGGAGTTGAGAATGGAGTTGCTGATCATCTTTCTAGGATGCTGATAGAAGATGACGTGCCAATCAATGACTATTTGCCTGAGGAAAACGTCAATATGGTTGGGACAATCTGTGAGACAGATTTGGACAGAGATCTGCAAAACTATCGGATTAATCGCATTGCGTCGATCGATGCAACATCAGCATCGATCGATGCATCTATCAGGGCGGTAGCGATCGATACATCTGGCTGTGACGATCGTTGCAGCGCGAACACAGACCCAGAGACTTTTACGGTACGGATTGGAAAACATGAGTTTGAGATTTATGCTGTCTCAACAAATGATCAACCATGGTATGCAGACATAGCCAATTATCTAGCTGCAGAGGCTGAACCAGATAATCTAAAAGGATATGAGAAGAAGAGGTTTTTCAGAGAACTTAGGAGGTACTATTGGGATGAACCTTACCTCTATAAGCACTGTTCGGATGGCCTTTATAGGAGATGTGTTGCTGAATCAGAGGTTCCAGACATCCTATTCCATTGTCACGGATCAGATTACGCAGGACATTTTGCTACTTTTAAGACTGTATCTAAGGTTTTGCAGGCAGGTTTCTGGTGGCCTACAATGTTCGCTGATACTCACTCTTTTATTTCTCATTGTGATGCCTGCCAAAGGAGAGGGAAAATCAGCAGAAAGCATGAGATGCCTCAGAATTTCATTCTTGAGGTTGAGGTTTTTGATTGCTGGGGCATAGATTTTATGGGTCCCTTTCCCTCATCTTTTGGGAATAAGTTCATATTGGTTGCTGTGGATTACGTATCCAAGTGGGTAGAAGCAATAGCTAGTCCAACCAATGATTCTTCAGTAGTCATTAAGCTGTTCAAATCCATTATATTCCCTAGATTTGGAGTACCCAGGATAGTAATTAGTGATGGAGGGTCTCACTTTATTAATAAGGTATTTGAGAAGCTCTTGAAGAAGCATGGGGTGCATCACCGAGTTGCTACTCCTTATCACCCACAGACTAGTGGACAGGTAGAAGTTTCCAACAGACAAATCAAGGAGATCTTGGAGAAAACAGTTGGGAAGACAAGAAAAGATTGGGCAGCTAAGCTTGATGATGCTTTATGGGCTTACAGGACTGCATTCAAAACACCATTGGGGACTACTCCATTTCACTTGTTGTATGGAAAAGCATGCCATCTGCCTGTGGAACTTGAGCACAAAGCAGCATGGGCTGTGAAGCAGATGAACTTTGACCTTAAATCAGCTGCAGAAAGAAGGCTGATACAGCTTAATGAGTTGGATGAGATTAGACATCTTGCCTATGAGAACTCAAAGCTGTACAAGGAGAGGACAAAGGCTTATCATGATAAAAAGATTGTTTCTAGACGGTTTGAGCCTAATGATCAGGTACTTCTATACAATTCTCGCTTGCATTTGTTTCCAGGAAAGCTGAAATCAAGATGGTCCGGTCCTTACACAATAAAAGAAGTGCGTCCATATGGAGCTGTCATACTAATAGGCAAGGAAGGTAATGAGTTTGCTGTGAATGGGCAGAGGGTAAAACACTATTGGGCTAAGGCCGAGATTCCCAGAGGACAGATTTTGCCTCTGGATGCTGCACCCTCAACTTGAAAAACCTTGCGCGTCCGGTCAAGCTATTGACCTTAAACAAGCGCTGGGTGGGAGGCAACCCACCATTAGGTACTGGTGTTTTTCTTTTTAATTTTTGGTGTTTTTGTTAGGATTTTACGTTTGTTTTTGTTTCTGGTGCAGTCATGTTTGCAGGTCTCGGATTAAATCGCAGTGCAGCGATCGATGCATTTCTGCATCGATCGTCACAACACGAAAGGAATCGCATTGCAGCGATCGTTGCGGTCCTGAGCAACGATCGACCATACACGAAAATCGCCAAGTAACGGTCGATGCATCTAATGCACCGATCGATGCTGTGCGACATAGGTAACCCGACAGACATAATTTCACCTTTTCAATTTATTTTCTTTTTACCGATCCTTCGCTGGACACTACTGGGGACAGTGTGTCTTAAGTGTGGGGGAAGTGCTACTGACGTTTATCTTTCTATTTTCTTAAGAGTCAGTCCGTTTTTCAAAATTTTTTGTTTTATTGAGTCAAAATTGTTTAAGTAAGAAACTATGATTTTCGGAGGAGATTTACAAAACTTGCAGGAACTTAAGTAACCATTGGGATGAAGTTGCAGGATCTATCTCTGACTATTAGAAAACCCCATCACAGATCAACCTACTGGGAACACCCACATCACTTCAGGTATCAGAGGATCTTTTACTGACTTCACCCCTAATACTGACTTAGATTTTCTAACCTAAGGGCTTGGTATACTTTATGTCGGATTCCCTGTTAGTTCTGACACAGCCTGTAAACCTGTCCTATTTAGTCCCCTTCTCCCCTTCTATAAAGTAAAAAAAAAAAAAAAAAAAAAAAAAAAAAAAAAAAAGATAATAAACTGAGGATGAGTTAGTAACTCCGAAGTGGTCATGAGAATAGTAGCAAACACTATTATCTCTCATGTGATCCATGGAATGTGTCCAAAGTACACCCCATAACGGGAAGAACACTGATAAAAAAAATAAAATGATACCCAGTGGGGAAAAATCAGTTGTTAAAGAAGGGAAAGAGAAGAAAGGGACTAGAGAAAGATAGTATGGTGGTCTAGAGCTGGCAAGGTAAGAATCCATGTGCCTTTAGATCGATACTCCTTAGGTGAGACCGCACTTAAATACTTGCAGAAGTCAGTAGGGAGAATTTGAATGCTTGAATGTGATTGTGGAGTTTACCTAGGACAGTTGCTAAGTGTGGGGGAAGTACATGTTGGTCTTGATATCCTGTGATTGATTCTTTCAGTGGTTTACTAAGGGGAATCTGAGTATTGTAGCTTCTAAGATGAAATGAGTTTCTGAAGAGTTTTCAAACCTCTTCACCATGTTTTAGTTCTATGTTTTGCTTGAGGGCAAGCAAAGGCTAAGTGTGGGGGAGTTGATATATCATGGTTTTTACCCATTTTAGACCATGATATAGGTGTGTTTTAGTGTCTTTTGTCTTTGTTTAGAGTCTTTTACAGGTTAAATCAGGATTGGAGCTAATTGGAGATATTTGGAGCATTTTGGGATTTTTGGGACGTTTTGGCCGAGAGCTTAACTCACTGTTCGTATAATTGATCATGCATCGATCGTTGCACTCAAAGCATCGATCGATGCAGTCGCGAGATGGGCCGTACACGTCGGTTTGACAAGTATTGAAGATTTACAAAGAAGCCCAAGATAGTTCCAGTATTTACACAGAAGCCCCATCCGAGATTATGCCTATATAATAGAGTTTTTAGAGTTTTTATTAGATACAACTTTATAATTAAGAGCAGAGGATTTTTAGAGCTTTTGGGGCTGATCTGAACCTAATCCATCATCTGTATTTGGAGAAGATTTCGAACCCCCTTTTTACTCTTATTCTTTTATGCAATTTACTTATCATATGATCATGTTTTCATTATCTATGTCTGAGTAGATTCCTAGTTAGACTTAGGGTTTCTCACATAGGATTTTATGACTTGCTAGACTTGTTCAATTTCAGTTAAGGATTCAAACTATATCTGTTCTTCAATTTAATTGTGCTTAAAGCTAGTTCTAACCTGATCAATTAGAATCTAGATCTTAGGTTGCTAAATACGTCACGGAAGTGGGGTTTAGGAATCTGAACTAATTAAATTGGGCAATTAAACTTTGCGCAAACGAAAGTTTGGTTTAGGATAATTGTGAACATATCAAACTTGGACTTATTGCTAGTTTAATCTGTTAGTTCTCGCAAACGGAAGTTTGGTTTGCTGCACTTAGACTTAGAGAATTATCGCAAAGGAATTTGGTTAATTCTATATCTGTGTTTTGAGTTCTAGAACTGTGCTTAATTAGATCCTTGCTGAATGAACTGTCTGCTAGTCTGATTTCCTGAGAATACCCTAGGTTTGACGCTTTTAATTACTTGCTTTCACAACCAATAATCTCTGCTACTGATTTACTTTCTTGCACTATTTTCAATACAATCACATTGCTTATTTCTAGTATTCATTCCCTACGGTTTGATTCTCTTGAGACCAAGTGTCCCTGTGGATTCGATAACCCTATATACTACTTTGACATTGCTGTACACTTGCAGTTTAGTATAGGGATTAATTCTTGACCTATCATATGGCGGTGCAAGGCACTGTTGCTGACTCCATGACTTAAGCTGAACATTTCGCAGCTTGAGAAGCGGCGAAAGAGGTTGTTTGGATAGAAGAGTTCATCACTGAACTTGATGTGATTCACAGCATAGATGAGACTAGCTGCACATCAGAGATCCAAACACCTTGAGGATAGGTATAACCTATTCCGTGAGATAAATGACAGAGATGTTAAGTAGATAAGCAAGTTTCATCGAATGAGAACGTTGCTAATCTATTAACGAAGCCACTCCTTATGCCTAAGCACGAGTCGCGGACTGTAGCTGTAGGATGAGTGAAATTAAGATGTAGTCTTAATTTCAGTGGGAGTTTGTAAAGGGCTTTACTTAGTTGTTTTGAAAGGTTCATGTAAACATAATATTTTATGTTTATGAAATCTATGATTTCTGGATTATTTTAACTGTGATATAAATAATCGTTCCAAAATGATTCATGTCATTATATATGGGCCATCGAAGTACATGAGTAGACTTGATCCTGAAACCCCATATTTAACGAAATGACATAAATCATAGTGTCCATAGTCGAAGGTTGTTGAAATTGGAACACCAACAACCACTTGAGACTAGATTGTGTTGAGACTTATGACAAAGTTTCGAGGGGTCATAGATGCGCGGCATCAAAGTCGACACATAGGTATATGTAGGGGAGCATATGACCGGACATGGCCCGCTGATGAGAACTCTACAAGATATTAATATCTGTGTCATAAGAGGTTCTCATATACGACTATAGAGTATAGTCCTTAGACCTGAGTTCGCATGCATGTGGCTGCACATGGATTGATGCACTTTGATCATTGTCTAACGCTGTTTCGTAACTGGGAGCTATAAGGACCTTGGTTGGGTGTATTATAAAGTGTGTAGTTCATAGTGATGGAACAAGATGGGATTTGTCCCTGCCGTATAACGGAGGAAATATCTCTAGGCCAATCGGAGACTTGATAGCTGGTAAGAGAGTGGCCACTCCCAAACGGACTTGCCCAAGTCGTTTGAATTGTTAGTATCAAATCTGTTCCGATAAACATGGTCTGGCTATATAAGGATGACACGCATCTTGCCTTATACCAGATCGAGATATTGAGACAAAAGGATTAGGGAATGTAGGATTCCAGTACAATCGGGAGATTGTTGGGAATGTCTTGTGTAGGATTCCAGTACAAGTGGGAGATTGTTGGGAATGTCCTGAAATCTACCGTACTATCTCTAGAAAGTATGATAAGTGTCGAGATCAGACATAAGTCATAAATACTGGGTGATCATGATGGCTTGCTAGAGTCCGCTCTTGATCTATAAGTTTAGGACTTATTACCAGTATTGTATGATCTCAAAGGGTCACACACCATAGCTAACGGGAAAGTTAAGATGGAATTAATACGGTAAGATGCTAAGGCATTTACTGTATTTGTACAGAGAGTTGGGCAGACAACAAATGGGCTTTTGTCTGATTTGTGTCTTGGGCCCAAAAGTCTAATGGACCATTAGTTTAATTAATTAATTAAACTTGGGCCCATTAGTGAATAAAAGAGATTGCAACATGGGTATTGAAACCCTAAGCCATTTGGCGATTTGTGGTGTGGCCGCAGGGCCTCTCCCTCTCGATTTCTCTCTGTTGATCATCCATCCGGTCTAGCAGCCATCCGTGCTTGTAAGCGTGTGGATACCGAGGAGGAACAGGTATTCATCTGTTCGTTGATCTCGACATTACAATCATTCCGCTGCAAAAGGTAATGTCCAGGTTTGTGTTTTATGATTCAGTTACAAGAACCTAGATCTGTTTAAGATTATGTGTTAGGTTGCAATTTGGAATTGAACCTTGGAACAACACCATAATCCTTCAAATATGGCGAGTGAATGATATATGGTGACAATGTATGCAGATTCAGGGAAGAAGCTTTGGGAATATAAGCTGCTATTGTCAGAGAAGAAGCTTCATGAATGGAAGCTTTCCGAGCTGAGGATGTTGTTACTTTGGCGATTGCGAGATCGACGACTAATCACAATTTTTAAGCAAGATTAGAGCTCGACATTGTTCATGATATCGACGATTAATGGCGGAATGAACATAAATAATTCAAAAAAACAAAGAAGAATGACTGATCAGGAGAATCACCATTTCATTCTAGGTCAAACAAGCGGAATCAAAGAAGCAAGAATCGGTTGAGTTTGATCTCAACTCTCTGATACCATGTTAGTGTTCAGGAAAGCTCGAAGAAGAAGAGTGAAAAGTGTTGTATTGATCTTATCTCTATTCTTTTACAAGTCACTATTATATACTAAGTGTTACGGCTTAATCAACTGGTACATAATGAATTACATTTTGGTTAACTAAACCAACATTTCAATCTTACTCTAATATAGTAGTAGTGACCAGTTTTGGTTTTATTGGCCACCAGTTTAGCAATAATCAGACCAAGAAAATAACTAAAAATGCTCTTAAAATAAGCTTTTATGTTATCTGACTTGCAGTTTAGCGTAATCCGAAAATATATCAAGAAGTATACGGTTACACAAAATCATAAAATTGGTATACTAGCAATATATAAATGCATGCATCTAATGTATTTATATAGAAACAATATAAGCATCAAGATGTACTCACAAAGGGAAACAAAACATAATATATAGAAACAAAAAGGAAAAATTAAACAAGCTTCATCTCACACTAACCACTGTCCAATGGAATCAATGTTATCATACTGATGCGGGAACTGGTTCTGCAATGATTTAGGAGAGAAATGGAGATTTGTAAAATGTTGATTATCGGCCGGAAATAATGGAGAAGGATGATGATTGTAACTATTACATGAAATGTTGTTATGATCTTGTTCTTGGAACTGGAAATGATGATTATGTTGTTGCGGTTGTTGTAGTCTTTGTTTTGGGCTATTGACTTTCTCTCCTTCGGTTTCTCTGTATTTTTCGAGATAGACCTTTAATGGAGCGACATAGTCTTTGAACCCGAGAATCGTAATGGCCCAAATGATATCATCTCCATTGATGGTTTTCCTCTTCTCTCTTTGACACTTATCAGAAGATTCACCAGTAACAAAACTGATGAACTCTGATACACATTCTTGAACGGTTTCTTTGGCATCTTTTGAAATCTTACCATTACCGGGAAGAACCTTTTTCATGATTCTTCCAACATTAGCAATTGGAAGGAACCAGTCTTGTTCTTTATTGTTGTTGTTCTTTGAAGATGGGCTTCCTAGATTTGTTTCGGCTACTCCAACAGATTCATGATCCTCCTCTGGGCTCTCCTCAGTCATCTCTTTCTTTTTTCCTAAAATGTAATGACATGCATGTCATGGATCTGATTTATGGTTAAGCTTAATGCATGAAACTAGGCGACTTGTTTATTTATGGATGTCTTACCAAATTTGGAACCCTTGTGACTCGTTCTATTATTATTATTATTATTATTATTATTATTATTATTATTATTATTATTATTATTATTATCATTATTTTTTACCTTTTTACATGTGTATTTAAATAGGCTTGAAAGCTTCCCAAAACTTACTGTAGTTTTGCAAGATCGATGACCCGTGTTTTTTTTTAAAAAAATTTCTTAATTAGTTTCCTTTATAAATAAAATGATAGATTATATTTATAAATTGTACATATAACAAAATAAAAACATGGGGAAAACTTTTAAAAATATTCCATTTTCCATAAAAATACACCATTTATTTTTATTGCCATATTAATATAAAACATATTTTTGGTTGTGCTTTAAATACTCAAACTTTGAAAATCGTGTATTTTGACACCGATTTTTAAACATCGTTAACCCGATCAACCAGATGATTAACTAGGTGTTTAGTTAATTAACTAGTGTTAGGTTAAGCAGAATCAAAAGACTGTTTTACCCTTTAATTAAATCGACTAACCCCAAAAAGATAACCCCCCCTAAATCGATTCATTTCCTAAAACTCACGAACCCTAGTTTCTTTTCCTAGAAGATTCTCTTCCCAATTAATTTTATCATTTCAATTAGTCGGTGTTTTAGATCTCTCTTATCATCGATTCTTAGTTAAACCGAACGATTGTCTCGAAGGCAGTGGAATGAATTGACTGCGAACAACGATTTCGGCGACGGTGTAACTTGATATCTGCGAAGATGAAAGACAATTTCTGTGAAAATGAGGTATTCACTACAAAAAAAATTGAGATATTGATAGCATTATAAGATAGTGCTTTATGTATTTCTTCTATGAGTGACATACCTCTTAGTTTTAAATAGCGTTTGTCAAAATGCAAACACTATATTTGGTTGGTCCGATTTTAATTTTGCAAACGTTTTCTAAAAATGTAATATACTTAGCATTGGCCAAATGTAAAATGCTGTGCATAATTGAGATGGAAAAAAAATTCATTTTCTCCTAAATTTCTAAGTGAAAAAATGAAGCCGGCTAACAAAAATTTGTAAGCGCCAAATTTTTTTTAATCTCCTCTAGTTTCGATAAATGAATCCATTAAAAAAAATAAACGCAGAGAGCAAAATATTTTTCAAGATTTAAGTTTTCACTCGTGGACCTCCAAATCCGATAAGCTTCGCGGCGATATGCTCGATCTTCGATGGCGAACTGAATCTTTTTTTCTTCAAGTCTGGTTTCTACAACGTCGAGGTCATTCCTAAAGATGGTGAGACGGAGATTAGCTGGTGAACGAGTTCAACAGATCGGTGTTCAGAGCTGGTGAACGAGTTCAACAGATCGGTGTTCAGAGCTGGTGTGATGCACGAGGTTCGGAGAAGACGATTTTTCGAGAGCTCTCAGGAGAAAAGGAAATGAAAAACCAAAGAAGTTGCTACAAAGTATTGGAAAATGTTAGATTCCCTGATTCTTACTTCCAAGTTTTGAATACGCAACCAGTGAATCGTGTAAAGCTCTATCAATTTTGGTTCCAGGCGTCCAAATTCTAAATCAAAGCCACATTCAATTCAAGAAAACCCTAAGAGCAGAAAAGGGCTTGCAGAGAAGAAGACAAAGAAGACAACTGGGTACTTTCTCAAGAGGAAATTGAGATTCCATATATCAAAGATGAAGAAGATAAAGATGAAAAAAGGCCTTGTGATGGAGAAACCGATAGATTTAGTCAGGTATCTGAATCCTTTTCGCTACGCTCTCTGCTAGATCCAAATTTGTTTTCTTTGAAGGTCCTTACATTAATTCTTTCATTCTCTTCGTTTTCTTTGCAACCTTTGTCTTTGTTTCATCAGCGGATGAAAGAACTTGAGAAAACAGTAGCCTAAACGACATTTAAAACCTTCAGGTTTTGATTCATCGTTGAAATTCTATTCAGAATATGTGTCGTTGTTTGTTTTAAGAAGTTTCATGATTTTTTTGCTTGATTTGAAACTTTTGTGCATGGTTTCATTGCCATGAATCAGATATGAGATGCTATCCAGTTTACTTTGATTTTATGTACTCCGATCTGTTTCGTTTTAAGAAAATATCCGAAGGATCCATTGATTTGCATCTGAATATATGTAGTGATTCTAAATTCTTAGATTTTAGGATATATAATGTATCGAGAGTTTATTATCTTGAATCTGTGTAGATGTTCGTTGGTTTAAGCTTGACATGGGCTATTACTTGAATATGTTTAGCATTAACAGTTTGACCTTTTGAAATTACAGAGGGGGGCACGAAGCAGGTGGAAAATGAAGTTGATACATTTTTCTTCTCCAATCTGAACATGCCAAGGACTGTAGGAGGGAAGGCATCTCTGCAGCCAAAGCGCACGCCAGTTTCAAACGAAGAAATGGAATCCATACTGGTAAGTAACTTCTCCAATGCAGTCTTAACTGCTTTTACTTATATACTAATTAACCATTAATTGGAACTCATCGTTTACTCTTTATTTATATCACATGATGAAGTTTTTATAGAACCATTCAGAACTCTTGTAGCCTAAACGCAAAGGTACGTTACATATTCATTGACAGGAAAGCAAAAGGATCTCTCCTTTTGCATATGTTCGATTAGAGTCTCAAGAACACAAGACTTTGGGTTCTTACTCGGTGGACCTTTTTCTCTTTGTTCAAGCTCTTCAAGCCTATAAGTAATGAGACGGTCCAGTTTTCTCCTTCGAACAAGACACCAGCTTTGCCATCCGTGATTGTCTGCACAATCCCACAGTACATGTGATACGGATTGTTTGGGTTCTTGACTACATCGATCATCCCCGGCATGAGAAGCGGTAGTTCCGCCGCAAAGCACCGGAGATATGTCTCCAAACGACGGTTTAGCACCTCTGTTTTCCCATCGGACTGTGGATGAAAGTCTGTACTGAAACGAAGTCTTGTCCCTGATGCACGAAAACATTCCCTCCAAAAGCTGCTGAGAAACACTTTGTCTCTGTCTGATATTATAGACTGAGGAAACCCATGCAATATGATGATCTCTTTAATGAACTTCTGAGACACATCTGCTGCAATGAAAGGATGTTTTAACCCAATGAAGTGTGCATACTTACTGAGCCGATCAACCACGACATATATGACATTAATTCCTTGAGATAAAGGTAAATTTTCAATGAAGTCCATGGATATATCTGTTCATATTTGAGATGGTATTTCAATTGGTTGGAGTAACCCAACAATAGATAAGTTTGAAGACTTGTGTTTCTGACAAACAGAACAGGCAGCTACATATTCTTGGACTGACTTTCTTATCTTTGGCCAATGAAAAGATGACTGAATCCTCTGCAATGTTCGCAGTACACCAGAATGTCCACCTAGCAAACTGTCATGACATTCTCGCAAGATCAATGGAATGTATGTTGAAGATTTCGAAATGACCAGCCGCTTTTTATAAAACAGTCTGCCCTCCACCACTGAATATCCATGTTTGTTGGTTCCCCGCTGCAACCTTTCTCATCAATTCCTGAATTTAATCATCTTCATCAATCTCTTTATATAAATCCTGCAACTGTAACGTTGTCGGCTTTGTAAGAGATAAAAGAAGATGAGATGTAGATTCCAGCTGCGCCAGATTCATTCTGGACAACCCACCAGCCACATTATTCTCACTTCCCACCTTATACTCAATGTCAAACTCATAAGTCAGAATACGAGTCAACCATCTTTGGTAATCTATTGTAACCTCTCTCTGCTCCAAGAGGTATTTCAAACTATGTTGTTATGTCCTGACCAAAAATCTTTTGCCCGATAAGTAATGCCTCCAATTTTGAATGGGCATTACTATGGCCATCAGCTCCCTTTCAGCTGCTCCTTATTAGTCAAAACATGACTAAAATAGGCTATAGGATGTATGTCTTGCATAAGGACTGCTCCCAATCCATACCCTGATGCATCAGATTCGACAATGAACAACTTTTTGGCAATGCTAAAACTGGAGCTGATACCATTGCTGCCTTTACTCTCTCACACGATGATTGAGCTGATTCAGACCATAAAAACTGATCCTTCTTAAGCAGTTCCGTCAATGGTTTTGCAATGGACCCGTAATTCTAAACAAAACGCCGATAATATCCTGTTAAGCCCAAAAATCCTCTTAAATCCTTTATTGATTTTGGAGTTGGCCACTTCTTCACTGATTCCACCTTATGTTCATCTGTTAGGGCATTGGTTGTTTATACCACTTATCATCGCACTTGAAGCAAAGACCTTGACGTTTCTTCTCTGCTATCTGAGCTTCAGTAAGCTTGATTTTTCTTCTATTTTTGTTAAATAATTAGAGTTCTGATTTTCTTCTAGATTTTAAATATCTTTTTTTTGTCTTTTTCAACCACTTTATTAGTCATCAATATTTTTAGATAAATAGATTCTCTAATTTAGAGAATCAGTTTTTCAAATTATGTATTAGTTTCTAAACTAAAATCATATTGTATATTTTTTTTTTTGGTCAACAAGAGAAAAAGAAACTTATTTTTCACTAATCCAGCTTGGTGGCTTCGGTCCAACGTGGATTGAGTATGAAGGTCTTAGACGTGCACTCCATGCTAGTCTGTCTGCCATCATGTTTTTTGTGTGCGGTACATGGATAAGTTCGAACGTTGAAAAGTACTCCTTTCTTGCTTGGAACTCATCTAAGTGAATCGAGAAAGCTGGCCATTCTTCTGGTTCCGACACTATCTTCACCAATTTTGAACAATCTGTTGCAAATGTGATGTGATGATGTCTATGGTACTTCATGCATTCCATAGCCCATACCAAGGGTTCAAATTCTGCATGTAATAGGGATAAACTGGCTCTGATATTCATTGCTCCCATTAGAATATTTGCATCTCTCTCATAACCACTATACCATCCTTGACCTGAAAATTGATCACCCTCTTTCCAAGATCCATCCACAAAACACCATTGCCCTGTGGGTATCCAATCGATTACTACATTTCCCCCATCTAAGGACCTTGGTATTGTTTCTTTGACGTCTCTTAATTGCGCATCTCCCCATGTAGCAGATTCTATTTCTGCCAATCTTAGGGTTTCCTGAGGGTCCCGGTCAATATGACAATAGACCATATCGTTTCTGCTCTTCCAGATATACCATAGTATCCAGGGATAGATATTCATCTCCACATTCGAGGGTAATCTCCAAAAAAAATAATCCATATTCGTATAGACAGATGCCGTTGGAAAAAACTCCGGATTTGTCGGTATGTGTGATAATGCCCAAGTTTGAATTGCTGGTGAACATTCAAATAAGACATGATTTATCGATTCTTCATCTGCTCCACACCGGACACAGCGAGTGTCACACTTTATCCCTCGTTCCTTCAAATTCTTTGCCACTGGTAAACAATCTGATAATGCTTGCCATATAAAATGCCTTATCTTAGGTGAACATTTGACCTTCCATGAAAAAGCCTGTAGTTTTTTGATGCTTGGCTCCATAATAGGTGAATTTTCATCATTGTTAATGACATCTCGCTCCAGATGATAGCCCGTCTTCACCGTGTATTTTCCTGACTTCGTAGGAAACCATCCCAACGAGTCCGATATGTGGGTCCGACTAAAAGGAATACTCAGAATCAAAGCCACATCCTCTGGTACTATAATTGACTCCAGTAGTGGTATGTTCCACATTTTGTTTTGAGGATCAATCAATTGATCAACAGTCACCAATGTAAGAGAAGAATCCATTTTTTGAGTTGCTGGTCTCGGGCGATAGGATGGTATCCATGGGTCATTCCATATTGAAATAGACTTCCCTGTTCCCACCCTTTTGATAAGTCCTTTTTTAACCAGAGGCCTAGCCGATGTAATACTCCATCCATACGATGCTGAGTATGATCTTATTGGGTCCATAGGACCCGCATTCCTAAAATATCTTCCTTTAAAGACTTTCGAAAAAAGTAGATCCGGCTTATCAATTAGTCTCCATAGTTGTTTCGCTAAAAAGGCCGTATTTACATCCTGAAAATCCCTAAAGCCAATCCCACCATCTCCTTTTTCCCGGCAAAGTTTGTCCCAGGACATCCAGTGCATACCTGAACTTGTTCCACCCGTGCTCCACCAAAAGTTTGAAACTATACTTGTTAATTTCGTAGTGATCTTCTTTGGTAACCGATAACAAGACATTACATGATTTGGTAAAGCCGTCGCCACGGCCTTTATCATGATCTCATTTCCCCCTCTTGAGAGTAATTTTGTCGTCCAACCATTAACTCTTCCATGAAGTCTATCTTGTAAAAAACTAAAAACCTGAGTTTTAGGTCCATCGAGACTCTCTGGAATACCCAGATATGATCCCATTCCCCCATCGTTGTGATTCCTAATAATACTTTCACCTCATCACGTACTTCAGTCGCAACCGTGTGTCCAAACTGCAGTGAAGATTTCGCAAAGTTAATTTGCTGACCCGACATATCTTCATATGCTTTAAGTATATGTAGAATTGTCTGGCATTCCTCCTTGGTGGCCTTGCAGAAGAATAAGCTATCATCCGCAAACAAAAGGTGTGATATTGGGGGACATGCTCTTGCCACCTTCAGTCCCGTAAGTTGTTTTTCACGTTCCGCTTTCTTTATATTCGCAATCAAGGCTTCCATATTGTATATCTTTAAAATAAATTGGGGTGATTCATTTTTTTTTTTATAAATTCATTTAGTTGTATAATTTAGGAATCTTTTATTAATATACAAAAGTAATGTATTTAACATAGTATCATTACATAGTATCATTACGTAGGATTTTTAAATTATTAACATGTGTTGTAAATGAATTTTAGATAGATTGTGTCTGATTAGGTAAGATTTTCAGATTACTTACTAATATTTAGTAATAAATTTATATAAAAATAAGAAATAATTATGTATTAGTTTCTAAACTAAAATCATATTGTATATCTTTAAAATAAATTGAGGTGATTCGTTTTTTTTTTATAAATTCATTTAGTTGTATAATTTAGGAATCTTTTATTAATATACAAAAGTAATGTATTTAACATAGTATCATTACGTAGGATTTTTAAATTATTAACATGTGTTGTAAATGAATTTTAGATAGATTGTGTCTGATTAGGTAAGATTTTCAGATTACTTACTAATATTTAGTAATAAATTTATATAAAAATAAGAAATAATTATGATTAATATTAGTAGAATTTGGAAAATTTGAGACGTTTTTATAAATTATTATAATAAATTGATGCATGTTACCTTGCATAAATAAATTTATGTGTAATCGTAAATAAATATGTATTTCTAAAAAATATAAAAACTTATATATCATTTTTCATTTGATTCATATATATTTAAAATATTAATTCTTTAAAACTAATATCATTTTAAAACTTGTAGAAATGACGTCTACTCATTGGACAAAATGCAAATTCTTCTACAAATACTATTCGTCATAGAGAAACATCAGCACAAGTAAATATTTTTTTATTTTATAAAGTTGTAGTGTAGTTACAGCTTTAGTGAAAAATATATGTATATCTTTTTTATTTTGTAAAGCAAAGACAATTTTAAATGGACTCCAAGTCATTAACGAATATTTTTTGAGTTATAAGACCAAGTAATTGGCATAAAGATCTTACACTATTTGGTAAATAGTGTATATTGAAAAATTCAACCAAGAGTTCCGTTACTATAAACTACAAATCTTTCAGAGAAAAGCTTGATCAATTAAAAGAAAATACAAGAAGTATTCAAGTTTTATTCAAAGCTCTATGGCTATCTCAGTTGATCATATTACTTATGTAATACCTACATCTGAGTCATGGTGGAAAGATCATGTGGTAAATAATTAAAATGATAAAATTATTTAAATGAAAACCGACAAATCTATGGGATGTGACAAATTGTTTGTTTATATTTTATGACATTCAATCGCAATCTCAGTACTCTATGAATAAGGTTATATCTAATAAGGATCTAGCACAAAATAAAGTTCCTTAAACACAAGAAAATGACGATGTGTATCACATTAACATTGACAGTAAAACACGTCTTTTAAATGAATTGTATGTGAATCCATACGTCAGAGTTCTCCACCAGTTGATACATTTTAAATTCTTGCTTTAACAAATCAATAACAAAAAGATTAAAACGGAAAACTATTTCACAAAGAGTTGCAGGAAGCTAACAAGTTTCAGCCAAAAGTGGTTCACGAAGAAAATGTAGAAAGTAATCATTTAATACAACCCTAACAAATATAATGAATGATTTCAGAAAGTTTCAACACCAATATGTACATAGTTGCGTCCAATCTTTTGATCAATGTGATTACAAAGAATGTGACATGGCTTTAAAGCTATTTGAATCGCTGGATGTTCCGAAGAATACTGATTTCTACTGGGCACGGATTCATGCATTCAAATATGACTGTTTTGGCATAAGTATTTCAATGATAAATTACAACTGAACATACCACTAAAGATAAATAACAATTTTTACAAGCTCTAACTATATATAAAAGAGAGAATTTTTAAGGAAGCGTTTAGTCTCAATCAAAGTTTTGGGAGTCTAAATTTAAGTGATTTTCCTTATACTAGTCCATTTTTTAGCATAATAGTTCATGGGTCAAACTTCAGATGAAAAATGGTGTAACGGCCTGTTACTTTTGGACCAACAAGGCCCGTTATCTCCATGGAAAACCCTAGTTAACCATATTATAAATAGACCAGGGTTGGTCAGGTTAGTCGGGTTGGGTCATGGATCTGGGGACCGGGTTCACCTTAACCGGTTTTAATTTGACCATTGATCATTGACTGTTATGCTAACTTTGACCTCCTCATCCTTTATCCGTTTTCAGCTGAACGAAGGCTGTTCTAACTCGGTTTTTTTGCCTTGATTTTATATATTGAGTTCGTTTGAGCATATGGAGTCTCGAAAGTGCACTTTTACCATTTGCTAAGGTGAGGGCTATTCAGCAACTTCTGTTTTCGGTCTTTAACCTTCAGATATGTAGTTTAATATGTGTTACGTCTGTTTGCTAAGTTTAACTAGGTTGTATGTTAAATTGGAGATATGATTATAGAGAACTTAACCAATTGTTTGCATTGCCTCTTAATTTTTATTTCTTGTGATTTACATATATATAGTTAGATGTGTAGTGGTATGAGTAAGTGAGACTACGAGGGTACAAAGACAAAGTTCTTTACTTGGTCTGTATTGTGTGCGGGGGCACTTCAGCCTAATTAAATATGTTGTCGGGGTCCTAAGATCGATAAACCGTCCTCTGGGCAGTTCGTTGTATACGACATGGAGCCTCATCGGAGGGGGTGGACGATCACTTGATTCGCGTAGAAACATTGTTGGCTGCTTTGGAATATTAGGTACCGTGATTTTGCACGTTAATGCTAGACATTTATTTTAAGTGTTTAGACTGAGGGCATGGACTTGCGTTTTAGCATCTCATACCTCACTAAGTGACTCCCCTAGTACTCACTCCTCATTCTTTCACTACCAAAAGTTCACATTGATAGCACAATTTTATAGTACGTTTTGCTTAACTGCTATTGAAGATGAGTTTGTAATTTTGGTTATTATATAATACCATTTGATAAACGCTAAGACATAATTTCACTAAACGGAAAGCTGAAATCACTTAGTCCGCCAAACACTTAGCTAAAGTTTACACTTCTGGCTCTCATCCTTGATTTCCTCCCTTTCTAGAAAATCTTAAGACATAACCATATATGAACTCAATCTCTTAGATCCCATGAATCGCTTCCCCCAACCACAATTAAACTCGCCGCCGTCTCCGTCCAAGGTATACTGCCCTAATTCCGACCATCTCCGTTGATATTGAACTTAAATCGAAGGCATATCTTTCTTATACAACTGATTCTTGCTTATTTTTTTCTTTTCTTTGAGCTATCGTGAATCTAAACAACCACCGTGTGCGATTGTGTTTATATAAAACTTCGATTTTAAAGCTTATCTGATTTGATACTTCAAAGGTTTTTGCTTTTTGCATGTCTATGTTCTTTACGAATGTATAACTATATTTTTCATTAAGGTTTGTATGATTTTAGTTGGTCATAGCTGGATAAATATAATGAACAATTTTTCTTTGAATGTTTACTTTTTTGGATTATAGCTTCTTTTGTTTTATGAAATACGTGATGCATATGTTCTATTCATGTCGTTGTGTTGTCAATACATACAATTGTATACATTACTGCTTATGTTATATTGTCAGATATATCTGGATAAATGGAATGAAAAAAATTATTTCATAGTTCAGATTTTTTTGATTATAACATCAAAATTCGTTTTGTAATTTTGTTTTGCAAGTGTTGTTGAGTACGATAATGGGAATTTGTCTCTTATCACATTACAGGTTAGTACTATCTTTTTTTGGGTCTTATCATGATTCCTTTAACTAGTACAATATATAATGTGGGTGTTCTTTTTTCTCGTGCTTTAAGCTTGCTTGGTTGTAAACATCCTGATATACATGTGTTAGACATAGTGTACTGATCTTATCTCATATTAATTATTGAGATTGTCTAGACTGAGTTATTATAGGAGATTGAGTTTGTCATAGTTTATGATAGTGCAAACCAATATGAAGTGACAAGGTTAAAGGTCTGGGACAAGTCATGTATAAAAAAAGATGGTATACCAATCAATACGAATGCGGCTGAGAAGTTTGTAAGTTCTAAATTTGCTTATAATGATTTTTGTTTTGGTTTTTATGTTACATATTAACAATTGAGTGGGTATCTTATGATCTGCAGAAAACGGCAGCTGAACTAGTTGATAGTGATACTCCAACAAGTGAAAAAATTAAATGAGATGATACACTTAGTCAACTTTTAGGACTGGATAATCTTGGTCGAATGAGGACAAAGGGTAGAAACATGAGTAATATTAAATTAGCTTGTTTCAAATTGAAGCACAAGTGTATGGCTGAAATGCAAGAGAACCAAGTTCAATGAGTGAAAAAGGTTATTGAGTTGCAACTTGAACTTGTTAAAATGAAGAACCAGGTTAGACACTTCTCTATTTTGAAATATTAACATTCTCAATTATTACATAAGATTTTACTGTGTTTTTATGATACAAAGACTAGAGCCTGAAGTTGGTGAAAACTCAACTGAAAGAGTAAGACATTTATATAAGATTAATGTTTTTTTCTTACTTATAGTGTGATATTTTGTGCCAACTGATTTATTAAAACTAAGCATTTTATAGAGTGTGAACAAAAATCACTACCTAAGTGTGTCTTGATTGATTGGGTTGGTGAGGATGCAAACATTTCTGAGACATATTATTTCTTCTAAACCAAATTACTTAATAAATGGCAGTCGCTTAGTCCCTATGGATGTTAAAGTGTTGGTTGAAACTGCTATTGTACCCGAAGCTTTCCTTTGGATACCTGCAACTAACATGTTTACAATTAAAGAATCTGTTGGACAGATGATTGCATGGCCTGCTTCTAATTGTGTTAACCTAGAACATGGACTCCAAACAGAAGACATTACACCACTGGTAAAGTTTTTTATTCACACTTATGGAATCATGATCTTTTAATAGTCTCATATTATTTGTTTTATGAATGTGTTTGATAGGGCCCATGAACAAATTATTTTAATAAATGCAAACTACTGAATTTGTCTTTCGATGATGTAGTTGTTGTTGAGGGACATTGGCAAACAAAAGAACCAAAAGCTTTGGTTAATGGACTTCCTCTCGGACCAAATGGAGTTAAAAGTATTTGTGGATGTGGTGCATCAACCTGAAACATTTTTATGAAAACCTATGCTGGATATGACATACTTTGAGGATTGTTTAATTCTTTTGTAGCATGGTCTATTGCAAGAGTTTTTTTTTGAAAACATCAAAAATGCAACATGTCATAAATTACCTCTTCAAAAATCTGCATCTACTGGTCAATCATCAGGAGGAAAAATATCAGGAAAATATCAAAAATGTGCAGCAACAGGTTCTAAAAGTCCTACTAAGACATCACCAACAACATATACAAAATCTGCAACAACATTTTCAAAATATCCTGCTGAGATGTTTCCAGCAACATATCCAAAATTTGCAACATATCCAAAATTTCTTATAAGGAAAATTCAATTAGCTTCACAATTTCCTCTTGAAGATCTTTGGTAATTTTTTTGGCTATGTTATTAAGTTGCTTCTTATTATTATTCTCTCTGTTTTAAATGATTTTTATCGTTCACATGACATCGTAAAAATGCAGCTGAAGTCATCATTGAAAATTAGAATTGCAACTTGATGGACATTGTCAGAAGAAAGAAGGTTATTGCTGAAGAACATGTGCTTTCAATCAACCTAGATAAAAAGTTCCACTTTGTCCGCTTAGGGACTAATGCAGCTAGAATTTGTGTAGATATTGTGAAGGTAGATGATGCAGCAATTTGGAGACCATCGAATATTGAGTATATGAAAGATGCACATGGTCCTTTATTGCATGACCAGTGGATAAATTGGTCATCTTTTGAATTCAAGAAACTGAGGTAAGTGTTGTAATAAGTGTAATGCTTATGTTTTGATTTCACATATGCTTATAATTATGTGTTACTGATGTAAGACATTGTTGATTGTTGCAGTGAATGAAGAAACTTTAGTCCACGTTAGCTAGTTTAAATTTTTTTAAACTAGGCTAATGACTTATAACTTGTCATATTTATTTTGGTTCCAGACTTGTGTTATGTATGTCGAATAAATCTATAGACTTGTGTTATGTATGTTGAAATGGATTTGGAATTGTGCTATGTATATGTTGAATGAATATGTAGACTTGTGTAATGCATGTTATATTGGATTCAGACTCATGAATGATTTAATTTGTATATAACAGTTGAATAATATAACCATAGATAGCAGGTTCGAGAATACATATAGTAGCATCAAATAAAAAATATATCTTATATCATAGCAATAAAATTTAGCTAAATTAGTGTATTGCAATATATTCAACGCTATAACTAAAATAAGTGTAGCAATTCTCAAAAGTTATTGTAGCAGAATATATTATAGTACATACCATAACTTCTAAAATACTCTAATGTACATATCAAATCGGGTATTACATCATATTTGAACGCTATAACAAAATATATTAAAGTAATACAGAGTTGATATTGTAGAAAGAACAATCATAGCATGAAATATTAATTCTCATATTTTCTTTACAAAATGGATATGCTATAAAAACATAAATAACATCATTTTGATACTGCTATAGTAGCATACAAAAACATGTTATCGTATGGGTGCACCTACCATAGATGCCGATGACATAACATCTATGAAAACGCTATGGATTACATATGATAGCATAATTTTACCGCTAACAATGTACCTATTTTTAGAGTATTTTCCTCCTTTCAGGTGAGCCTGCTGAGTAGATAAATGTTTAGTTGGATCAAGTTCTTTAGGGGTTCTCATCGCTTTCTGCATTTTGGTTTTTTTACACATTTGTTTTAAGATGTCATTTTATTTCGATTATTGTATTATTTGGTAATTTTGATTAATGGAGTATTTTGGAGTTACTTGAAGTATAAGTTATGGTTGGTGGCATGGTGTCTCGAGAGAGGATGAGAAGGATGTTACAAATGGTGTCATGTCCACAATGGATTACACCACCAAATGTTCAACAAAGAGTTCACCACCAAATGTCCCACAATATGGTACACCTCCAAATGCTCAACAATAAGGTTCATTATCAAATGTTCAAAAATGGGACATACTACCAAATGTTCAACAATAAGGGTTCATCATTAAATGTTCTACATTGGATGCATCTCCAAATGTGCAACAATAGGCTTTGTCATCAAATGTTAAACAATGAAGTTCATCATCAAATGTTCAATAATGGAGGTGCAATATCAAATGTTAAACAATGGGGAATACTACTAAACATTCAACAATGGGGTTCTTGATGCGATCCTCCCACGAATTATTACACTTTAAAGTTGGTGATTTAGATATGCTCAAGACGTGGGCTATGAACACCAAGAATGAAGTGGATGGATTGGTGGGTTGCACAATGGCTGCGAAAAGCCATTGATATTCCCACCTCTTTCACATCCTCATAAGACGCACATATCTTTCTAATTGAGGGTTTTTTGAGTGGATATGACTCACATATCAAAAGATTTTCAAGAAGAATAAAAGAAAGATTGCTATTAAATATCAAAATATCAAAATAAAAGATACAAGATTGTCTTATTTTATTCGAAAACCAGAAAACACACACATATATATATATATATATATATGAATTTTTGCATGAAAATTTAGTCAAAATAACGTAGGGAAAAGAAAAGGAAATAAAAACAAAGACTAAAGACCATTGACCAGAAATTGACCACTGAATTTCTTCACTTTCAATTCTTGGTCTTCACACGGTTTGGATAGATAAAATGGGCTTTCTTAACTTCTTATTTCGAAATGGTAAATGTGCAACACACGTAGGTCTGGTCTTATTTGAGAACTTGGATGAAAACTAGAGTGGATCGGCTCTTAACTTCCTTTTCACGGGCCATACAATTTTTGTCTAAGAAAAATAGTCAATGAATTGCGTCTATGAACCTCTTAGTTATAGTCCTTGTTATGTCCCAAACGGAATCTGGAGATCATGCTGATTTCTTGCTTTGGCCCATGTCTCCTTATCCTCGGCCTTGCTTGAATCATCCTCAACAATTTTTGGCTCGGACTCAACATGCGCTAGGACTCCCTTGGTCAAGTTCAATTCTCCCTCGGCCATTGCTCTATTTGCCTCGGCCACAAGATCCTCCTCAGGTTCAAGGTTCTCCATCTCCACTCCAAACTTCTGTTCATGTCCTTTTGACCTTGTTGACTTCATGATCACATCATCTCTTCCCCATTGTTCGGATTTGTCCTCAAATCCGAACAATCTGCCATAAAAGAAATAAGGTTAGTCACATTAAAGCTTGAAGAGACTTGGTACTTACTTTGATAATCAACTTGATAGGCATTTTCATTGATCCTTTTTGACCATCTTGAATGGACCAACAACTCTAGTCATCAATTTGGACTTAATCTTGTTTGGAAACCCTTCCTTCCCAAGGTAAATCTATACTTGGTCTCCTTTTTGAATTCAACATGGCACCTGCCCTTGTTGGCTTTTCTAGCATATTGCTTTTTTCTCTTTTATGTTCCTTCTTGCTTTCTCATGAATTTGTTTTTTAGCTAAACTTTTTTTTCCCATCAAGGCTAGATATTTCACTCAAAGGAAGAGGAGTTAACTCCAAAGGAGACAAAAGTTTAAAGCCATACACGATTTCAAATGGAGAAAACTTTGTAGCACAATGAACTAAATGATTGTAAGCAAACTCTACATGTGGAAAGCATTCTTCCCAAGTTTTAAGGTTCTTTTTAATGAAAGCACTAACCATAGTAGACATAGTTCAATTCACTACTTCAATTTGTACATCAATTGGTGGATGACAAGTGGTTGAAAACAACAATAGTTCCTAACTTATACCAATATGTCTTCCAAAAGTAGCTCAAAAACATAGTATCCATATCAGAAACAAATGGACCTAGGCATGCCATGCAAATGAATGAATTATGTAAAGAACAACTCATTAATGTACAATGCATTGTTAGTCTTATGACAAGGGATGAAATGTGCCATTATTGAGAACCTATCAACAACAACAAAGATTGAATCCTTTCATGTTCAAGTTCTAGGGAACTAAGTACAAATCCATTCCATGGGTGAGTAGAGCTACGAAAAAGTAAGGTACATACCATCAGTTGGATTGTGGTTTTGGGCTGCTTGCAAGTGACACACCGGTTGCATACTCTTTCCACATCCTTCTTCACATGAGGCAAGGAGAAGTTTTCCTGCACCACCTTTAGTGTTTTAGCCGCGCCAAACTGTCCCATGAGACCACCACCGTGTGCTTCCCTTACAATCAAATCTCTCAAATAGCAATTAGGAATGCATAAACGCTCATCATAGAACAAAAGACCATCATTTCTTAAGTACTTGTCAAAAGCGAATTTAGAACATGCCTTTAATAGTTCTTTGAATTCTATGTCAGTGGCATATAATTTTTTTCATTTGTTCAAAGCCTACAATCTTAGCATGAAGAGTAGTAAGATGTAGATACCTCCTAGAAAATGCATCATAGACCACATTCACCTTATCTTTTTATATTTAATGACATAAGGAAAGGTTTCTCTGAATTCTACCCAACATGCATGCCTTTTGTTGAGGTTGTGTTGGCCTTTGAGATGCTTGAGAGTCTCATGATCAGTGTGCACAATGAATTGTTTCCACGTTTGCAAAGCCCTTACTTGAGAATATAGCTCTTTGTCATAAGTTGAGTAGTTGAGTGTGGCTCAAACAAGCTTCTCTCTGAAACAAGCCAATGTTTCTTATTTTGCATCAATATAGCACTAATACCAACCCATGAGACATCACATTCTATTTCAAATGTCTTTAGAAAATCTGGAAGAATAAGCAAAGGGACATTAGTCAACTTCCCTTTCAAAGCTTTAAATGCATCCTCCTAAGCTCCCACTTGAAACCAACATCCTTTTCTATTACTTCTGTCATAAGAGATGAAATTGTGCTAAAGAATTTGAAAAATCTCTTGTAGAAGCCAGCTAGCCCATGGAAGCTCCTCACTTCACTAATGGATTTGGGACTAGGCCACTCACGGATTGCCCTTACTTTCTCCTCATCCACTTTGATACCTCCATCTCATATAACAACTCTAATAAAAACCAAGTTATATGTTCCAATAGTGCATTTCGTAAAATTAGCATAAAGCTTTTCCTTCCTAAACACTTTTAATACTGATTTCAAGTGTGAGACATGATCATGCATGCTTTTGCTATAACCAAGAATGTCATCAAAGTATAAAAGAAAAAAATATATCAATTTAAGCCTTACGCACATTGCTCACAAATCTCATTAAAATATTAGGAGCATTGGTTAAGCCAAAAGACATCACTAACCACTCATTCAGCCCTAGTTTTGTTTGAAAGCGGTTTTCCAGTCATCTCCTCCTTTCATTATAATTTGGTGGTAACCAATTTTCAAATCTATCTAACATGTCATCAAGTCTACAAATGGGATGGCGGTACTTAACTATTATATTAATAATGGCTCGGTAATCAACATACATCTTCAACTGTCATCCTTCTTTGGAACGAGTAAAACATTCACGTGACAAGGGATCATGCTCTCCCTTATGTAACCCTTCTCCATGAGCTCTCCAACTTGATTTTGAAGCTCCTTAGTTTCCACAAAACTGGTCTAATAAGCTTACCGGCTTGAAAGAGTGGATCCATGGACAAAATCAATCTGATGTTAAATTCCCTAATAGTGGCAAACCTGCTGGTGTCTCATCATTAAAGACATCTCTATATTCTTGCAAAAGATTTTTAAGAATACTTGAAAGATGGAGTAAAAATTCAGAAGAATTTAGAAAGGCTTTTGTACACACAAGTAAGATCAAATATTTATGATAAAACAAAGCTTCTTAGCATTACTAAACTTAACACAAATATTTGACTTACTAACCGTTTTGGTATTGAAATTGAGTTTTTGATCAGCCATGGTTGATGTTTGTATCCCTTGCTTAAGTAGCATTTGACCTTGGTGTAACTCTTGTGGTGAGAGTGATTCTAGATTGCCTCGGTGTTCAAACTTGTGGTGATTGGTGTAACCATCATGGACTGCTCTCTTGCCATACCATGGTCTCCCATGAAATATAGAAATATATGTCCTGCCTCCTTGCTTAAGTACTTTATCATTATGTTGATTCAAATCATTATGTTTTTGTTGTTGCATCTTCAAATCAAAAACCCATAAAAAGAATCCATGTTTTTTGTTCTATTAGTTCATTGTTTTGCACTCCTATTGTGTTTTAAAACTCAAACCAAAATGAAAAAGTGTCAAAGTTTGTGTTTCTGTCAATTTTTGTTCATATTGTTCTTATTTTGTTTTCATAAACCTTAAAAAAAAAGAAGAAGTTCTCCTGTTTTAATTCGATTTCTAAGATCCCAAAAGCCAAAAAGTGTTGTTTCCTTATTGATTCTTTGAATTTTGAAAGTTGTTTGCCAATGGCTCCTCTTGATTCATAAAATTCAGTTTCCCTTTTCTAAAACTACCAAAACCGTGTGGGCCAAGCCAAAAAAGAAACTTGCTATATTTTTGAAAACCTGCCAGCCCCTCTTTCAACTTTTTGAATTTTTTTTAAACAACCAGCTCCAAACTGATTTGTTAAATTTCCTAATCCCTAAAACCCTGTTTTAAAACATGTACCACTTGATTTAACCAAAAGGAAAAGTTTGATTGTTTTTAGAATGAACAAAATTCTTTGTTTTCGAAAAACATCTTAACCGGTTTCCTAAATTTGGTTTCCAAAACTTCCTAAAACCTGTTTAAAACGAGTTTCATCCTTTCTTTGCTTTGCAAAAAGGATTCAGAACAATGTGGTTGATTGTTTGATTCTCTAAATTGTTTTTAACACTTGTATACATCAACTCAGAACCGTGCGTAGCTTTGTTCAACTCTTGAGCAGAGAAGTTTAGAACCTATTCATACACTTTGTTTGTTATATTTCAGGAACTAAAACATGGAAGATGAAGATGGAGCAAGTGTCTACACTACCTCAGAGGTTGATTGGGGTGATGAAGAGCACTCATGGAATGGAGAAGAAGAGTTCTTTGAAGCATCTTGGACAGAAGAAGTAGCATCAGAAGCTAGCTTTGATGCAGATGCTGAGCATGATCAGGAAGGATCCGAGCTTGAAGAAGAAGCACATGGAGAGGACTATTATAGCACAGACTATGAAGACGATCCTAATGATGGAGAACCTGAAACAAACCCTTCAGACCCTTACCAAGATGAAGGCAGCCGTATGGAATGGTCTGAAGAAGAATCAGAGAGAGGCTGTGAAGAGGAGTCATGGGCAGGAGAGGGTGACTCAATAGCTTATAGCCAAGAAGGACCAGGCTGTGAAGAAGCTGATTCCCAATGTTGTTTAAGTGAAGCTGAGACATAGACAAGATAAGAGCCCATTGAAGAAGCATGTGAGAGCAACAACCATTCTGAAATTAGTGAAAGAGAAGAATACCAAGGTGAGCTTTGTCAAGAAGAACCATATAACATCTACTTTTCATGTCCTGTGTAAGGACCATAAGCTTATCTAAGATGGGAAAGAGATGGATGAATGGTTTCAAGCAAATCAAGTTCCAGAAGAGGAGAAGACACCCATTGCTAAATAAACTCTAATTGAAGAAGCCTATATAGAGTGGGATAAACATGCTTAGACTTGAACTTGAGCTACCAGACACACTTGGGAAGAGCTGAAGCAGCTACTGCATAAGGAGTTTGTAGAAGAGATATCCACAGAATGTCAGAACCATACTACTGAAGGTGCCAAATACCTAAAGAGCCAAGAAGATGGATCATTGCAACACTTCCCAAGAAGAGTACTTGTTCTAAACCCAAAAAGATGACTTCCAACAAGCAATTAAAGACTGCCAAAGATGAACCAGAGACGCCAAGACAGCAGAGGACACGAGTTGCCAAGGTTAGGAAGCCACAGTTAACGACTCCTAAGAAGCAGGAGCAGAGAAAAGAAGGACCACGGCTTGAAGAAGCCATTGGATAAAGCTCAAACCTCTTGCACCTTCAACCAAACACGCCAAGACCAAGTAAGTCTACTAACTCTAAGAGACTTAAAGATCAGACATGCTATAGATGTCAAAAGAGAGGACATTTTGCTGCAACCTGTCCATCTAAACAATTGTTGAAAGAAACAACACTTGGAAAGAAAACTGCATTAGCTAAAACCAGTGATATTTTAGCTCATCCTGATTTGTTATTTCCCAATTCTTATGTCATGCATTTGTCTTTGTCAAAAGCATTTGATACAGGGAAAGAAGAACTGAGCAGAAAGGAGCATGATCAAACCAAATTGAGTGGGGAAGATCAAAGACCAGAGAAACATGTTTTAGTGATCAGAAAAGAAGATGATCGTTTAATGATCCCTAACTCACAAGAGCAGAAGGTCCACACCCTCATACAACCCACTGAAACTGACTATGTAAGTACAAGGATCATACAATCTTTTTTTAAGTACTCCAAGAACATATATAATGCACTTGTTCTTCCCAATGAGCATCTCTATAGATATAAAGCTCAGAATCAGCCCTTACTGATGAGGCCATAGAACCAGAAGCAGAAGATCCAATGTCCATCATAAGGAAAGGTCCATTGACAAGATCAGCAACAAAGGCTTTAAGAAACCATCAATGAAGATGTGCAATGTCTACTGAATCAAGCTACTTATTAAGTGCAAGAGAAATAACAAGTCATCATTAGGATGGACAGCCCAACGCTATTCAACTCAACTCAAAAGGGGCTAACCATATGTAGCATCGCAACCAGCTCAGGAAGTAGCATCACAAATAGCTCAAGATGTCAAGACCAGAATGCTACGAGTGAAGAAGGTTTCTGATCAACGGCCAAGGACATACCAAACATAAGCTAAGGTACGAGTTTCATTTATACACATTATATGACCGTTGATTCTTTGTTTTGCATGGATAATTCTTTGTTTCCTTTAGTAGTTTCAATAAGAAAACTAGCCGTTGTAGTCTTTGTTTCATTATGTCCAAGTTCGAGTCTGTATTTCCTTTTCTGTTTTATTTGCTTCAAGTCCCCTAGAAGGGCATAGCTGTTTGGACTATTATAAAGTCCCCTTTCACAGTCGTATATCATTTACCCTAGATCAATAAAGTACACCGAGTGTTTTCTTCAAGCAAAGAAACCTCAACTTGTTTTCTCTCTAGTTTTGTGTGATGCAAATAAGGAGAAAGCTTCTGCTTTATCAAGATTCAGACTCATATGATCTTGTGGCGATCTTGTGGTGGACATCTCAATGAATTTTGTTTTAGGAATGCCCAAGATCAACAACAAGGATTCCATCCTTGTAGTTGTTGATAGGTTTTCAAAAATGGCTCATTTCATTGCTTGCAACAAGACTAATGATGTTGTGAAGATAGCTGATCTATTCTTTAAGGAAGTGGTCAAGTTGCATGGAATTCCAAGAACTATTGTTTCAGACAGGGACGCAAAGTTCTTGAGCCACTTTTGGAGGGTACTTTGGAGGAAGCTGGGCACCAATCTACTCTATTCCACCACTTGTCATCCCCAAACAGATGGACAGACTGAGGTAGTAAACAGGACTCGCTCAACACTCCTAAGAGCCACGGTTGGTAAGAATATAAGGAATTGGTTATCTTGCTTGCCATTCATTGAATTTGCCTATAATCAAGCTAAGCATTCTATTACTAACCACTCTCCTTTTGAAGTTGTGTATGGGTTTAATCCTTTAGCTCCTTTAGATCTTACCCCTTTTCCTCAAGCTATCTATACAAGTACAGAAGGAGAAAAAAAAGCAGACTTTGTCAAGAAACTGCACCAAAGAGTTAAGGAGAATGTAGAGAAGAAAACCGAGAAGCATAGGCAGAAATCTAACCAGGGAAGAAAGGAGGTGATATTTGAACCAGGAGATTGGGTATGGCTACACATGAGACAAGAAAGGTTTCCCAATCAAAGGAATTCGAAGCTAACACCAAGAGGAGATGGACCATTCCGAGTCCTGGAGAAGATCAACAACAATTCATACAAGCTGGAGCTGCTAGGTGAGTTTAAAATTTCTCCAACATTCAATGTTTCTGATTTAGCTCCTTATGATGTAGGTCAATCAATTCTGAGGTCAGAACCTATTCATGGGGTAGGGAATGATGAGGCCGTAGAACCAGAAGCAAAAATCCAATCCCCATCATGTGGAAAGGTCCATTGACAAGATCAGCAACAAAGGCTTTGAGAAACCAAGTCAATGAAGCTGTGCAATGTCTACTGAATCAAGCTACTTACCAAGTGCAAGAGAAAGAAAAAGTCATCATCAGGATGGACAGCCCAACGTTATTCAACTCAACTCAAAAGGGGCTAACCATATGTAGCATCGCAACTAGCTCAGGAAGTAGCATCACAACTAGCACAAGATGTCAAGACCACAATGCTACGAGTGATGAAGTTTTCTGATCAACGACCAAGGACATACCAAACATAAGCTATAGTATGAGTTTCATTTATACACATTATATGACTGTTGATTCTTTGTTTTGCAGGGATAATTCTTTGTTTCCTTTAGTAGTTTCAATTAGAAAACTAGCTGTTATACTCTTTGTTTCATTAGGTCCAAGTTCGAGTCTGTATTTCCATTTCTGTTTTATTTGCTTCAACTCCCCTATAAGGGCATAGCTGTTTGGACTATTATAAAGTCTCCTCTCACAGACGTGTATCATTTACCCTAGATCAATAAAGTACACCGAGTGTTTTCTTCAAGCAAAGAAA
This sequence comes from Orychophragmus violaceus, assembly GCA_030180135.1. Classification (NCBI taxonomy): domain Eukaryota; kingdom Viridiplantae; phylum Streptophyta; class Magnoliopsida; order Brassicales; family Brassicaceae; genus Orychophragmus; species Orychophragmus violaceus. The sequence continues at coordinate 59,211,151 of CM058234.1, read as the reverse complement.
CCCCAACTTGTTTTCTCTCTAGTTTTGTGTGATTCAAACAAGGAGAAAGCTTATGTCTTATCAAGATTCAGACTCATAAGATCTTGTGGCGACCTCAATCCATTCCATCCCTTGATTGCTTCTGAGAGAGCTCTTAAGCCAGTAGGAACAATCCCATCTCTATTCACAATCCATCCAACTCGATCCAACCAAGAGAGCTCTTAAGTCAGTGGTTAGATCTCCATCAATCCATCATTCAAGCTTCTGTCCAGGGGCTATAACACTTACATTAAGTGTTCAGACTGATCAAAGCAGTAGAGAAAAGAAGAACATCAAGGAGAAACCCCCATACCAAAGCAAGGACACCACTTTTATTAACAAGGTAAGTCTCTCTTTGATATATTTCATTTCCAATGATTCAACAGTTGTGTTAAAGAGCTTGTTAAGATTGCAAGAAGATGAGATATCACTAGCACATGAAATTGACTCTAAGGAGAAGGATTCAAGTTGTTTATTCTGTGATAAAGAGCCCATAATGCACTTGTCTCTTTTCCAAAGTGTTGAACATATTCCAGGTCTTATGGAGAGCAGAAGCAAGATAAGCAAAGGAGACACCATACCAGCCCAAAGAAGAGGAGTACTACTGACCTATCTACTCCAAGGAGAACCACCTGATGTCCCTTACATCACCAGACCACAAAGCTATCAAGGTAAGGTTCTAGACTCCCAACTTAGAATGAAATCTAACTTGATTTCTCTTGGTGCAGATTGTATAGTTTCGAGGTCAAAAATTATTCAAGGGGGGATGGTATGATGAAGCCATCAAATCAACATCCGCCATGGAGGAAAGAATCAGAACATATGGAGAGGAGGGCATGAATCTGAGGAGAGATAAGGAGACATTTGAGCTTTGCTTAAGTAAAATGGATACCAAGACTGATCATACCAGCTCAACCATCACTTGGAATACGGGAACAGCTCATCCAGAGCACACCACAAAAAAGAATCATACCAAAATCTTTCCCCATGAAGGAGATAATGAAGATTCAATCCGCAAAACTTCCAATGAACCAGATGGAGACACATGACCATTCATTAAGGCATTTCACCTCAACCACGACGAACCAAGCAATGAACCAACATATTCTACAACCCTTATTCATCAGGGAATCCAGCAGACTTGGAATCAGGTTAATCCCATCTCTGATACAGAAGTTATTCAACTTCAAAACTAGAGGATCCTACACTTACCATATATGGAACCATCCGGGATTATAAGACTTCAAACCTATCTTTGGAGACCAGGAATTCTTTTTCAACAACCAGAGAATATACAAAAGTAAGTTGCTCTATTAAAATGCATTGGAACAACTGGATAAGCTCATGGACCACCCTCCATTTATGGACACAAGCGCATACTTCCCATTTGTTGCCAAAAGCTTCCAACGGCTCTATTCCCTAAGCTGCTGTGTTGTGGACGTCATTTACTACATCCACAATGTTCCTGAGAAGCTCACTTATCCCTTCAAACCATCCAGATTCAAAGATCACATCATATTTTCCTATTTTGGCGGATTCTCCCTTAATAACTCCAACAGCTAGTTTTTACTTAATTATGTGATTTTCTTTCTTGATTTAGATCTTAGAGACGTTGTGTACTGAGCCTATATAATCTCATTAGTTTTTTTCATTGTAAAAACACCCTTTCAATCAATCAAGAATAAACAGTTTTTTCGTTTCAAAGAATGTTCTTTGAGTTTTGTGTTCATTAGATTCAATTGAGTGATTCATTGTTTCTTCTGAGTTTTAAGAATTAGTTTTCTTTGTGTGATTCAAGGAGACTGCTTCTGCCAAAGATTGATAGAGTCAATCAGCCCACTGAACAAGAGAGTTGTTCATCTACCCATTCATCTCGCACATCCATTCAAATCTGAGCAAGTGAGAGAGCTTCAAAGCCAGCACCTGTTCTTCCATCTCGCACCATCCTAGTGTCTGGTTCTGAGGCTGTATCAGTTTGTGTCTCTCCTGGACCTCCTTTGACTCCCACTAAAAGAGTGGTAGTAAAAATCATCATCCTCATTCTCTTTTTTGGTCCTTCTCCTAGGTGAGGTGCTTTCACGCCTGTTTGTTGCCTCATCATTCTCCTTTTGGGTTTCTTATTGGACCCTATCAAGCCGTATATTACCATATATAACACTACAAGAAAACATGTTTTTAGCGACTGCGTAAATAGTCGCTAATCAGTCTGCGACTGATTAGTGACTAAAGTAGTTAGTCACTAATCGGTGGTCGCTAATTTTATTAGTCGCTATATTAGTCGCTAAATTGCGACTATTTAGCGACTATATATATTTTGTTATAATTAGTCGCTACTGAGTCGCTAAATTTAGCGACTCAGTAGCGACTAATTTGCGACTGATATGTGATTATTTTAGCGACTATTTAGCGACTAATAATAATAAAAAAAAATATTAATTTTGATATTTACTAGTTAGATAATAATTTAATTTTAATTAATATACTAATTTATAAACAAATAATATCCAAAAATAATAAATACAACAAATATTTAAAAAATAATTTTATTTAAATTAATATTTATAATAAAAAGAAATTATATTAAATAATTACATAATTAATTATAAAAACAAAAACAAAAAAAGCAAAAACAGGAAGATGCCGGTGACGCCTCCGCGACCACCACCGTCCCATCTCTTTTTGATTCGCCGGAGAAGAGATTGGTTTGTCATCTCCTCCACTCTGCTTCATCTTCATCCTTCTGGAAACATGGCAGGGGCGGACGCAATCTATAGATGAGAAGCGTGAGATGCCATGGTGAAGATGTCTGGTGGATCTTCGTCGGGAGAGACTTCGCCGGATCTTCGTCACCGATGAGAGCCTTCTCCGAGAGACTTCACCGGATCTTCAGGAGAGCCTTTGCCAAGAGACTTCGCCGGAACTTCAGGAGAGCCTCCGCCGAGACCTTCGCCGAGAGACTTCGTCGGATATTCAGAAGAGCCTTCGCCGAGAGCCTTCGCCGGATCTGCATGTTGACAGCTCCTCCTCTGATTCTCCAAGCTTCATTTTTGTGTTCAGAGTGATAGATCTAAGTGATAGATCTGAAATGATTTTGTTACAAAAAAAAGGAGTGTTACGGCTGTGAAAGAGAGAAGGAAGAAGGTGGGACAGCTAATTAGTTAGGTTAAAAGACATTGGATGGTGGAGATTAAAAACTACATGGAGATCTAAGGGCCCAAAGAGTGATCCAAGTGATAAGAATTTTAGCCAATAGGAATATTTTGAGAATAATTAATATATAATAATAAAAATGTTGTTTAGAATAGTTTAAAAATAAATTTAAGTAAAACATATATTCAAATAGTTTAACAATTAATTTTATGTATATATAAATAGTTTATATTTTATTTTATATTTTTGATTAAGAGTTATGTTTATAGTATGATTATTGTTTAGTATATAAGGTTTAATTAAAGGGTTGTGTTTAGGGGTATATGTTAATGTTTGAAAATAATAGATTTTGAAAATATTGTTCTTATACAAAAGTTGAATCTTAGTTTTGGATATGATATGGTAATTAGAGTTTTAGGGTTTGTTTAGAGTTTAGGGTATAGGGTTTGAAGGGTAATGTTTTAAGGTTTTAAGTGTTATACTTGATTTTATATATTATATAGAAACTAGAATTTTAGTTATTTAAATTTTTGTTTATAATTTAGAGTTTTAGGGTTTGTTTAGGGGTTAGGGTATAAGGTTTGAAGGGTAATAGTTTAAGGTTTTAAGTGTTGTACTTGATTTTATATATTATATAGTAATTAGAGTTTTAGTTATTTAAATTTTTGTTTATAATTTAGAGTTTTAGGGTTTGTTTAGGGTTTAGGGTATAGGGTTTCAAGGGTAATGTTTTAAGGTTTTAAGTGTGGTACTTAATTTTATATGTTATATGGTAAATAGGGTTATATTTATTAGATTTTTGTTTATAATGTAGAGTTTTAGGGTTTGTTTAAGGTTTAGGGTATAGGGTTTCGAGGGTAATGTTTAAAGTTTTAAGAGTGGTACTTAATTTTATATGCTATATAGTAATTGGAGTTTTATTTCTTAGATTTTTGTTTATAATTTAGAGTTTTAGGGTTTGTTTAGGGTTTAGGGTATAGGGTTTTACGGGTAATGTTTTTAAGGTTTTAAGTGTTGTACTTGATTTTATATATTATATAGTAATTAGAGTTTTAGTTATTTAAATTTTTGTTTATAATTTAGGGTTTTAGGGTTTGTTTAGGGTTTAGGGTATAGGGTTTCAAGGGTAATGTTTTAAAGGTTTTAAAAGTTGTACTTGATTTTATATATTATATAGTAACTAAAGTTTTAGTTATTTAATTTTTGATTATAATTTAGGGTTTTAAGTTTGTTTAGGGTTTAGGATATAGGGTTTGAAGGGTAATGTTTTAAGGTTTTAAGTGTTGTACTTGATTTCATATATTATATAGTAACTAAAGTTTAGTTATTTAAATTTTTGATTATAATTTAGGGTTTTAGGTTTGTTTAGGGTTTAGGGTATATGGTATAGGGTTTGTATATATATATATATATATATATATATATATATATATATATATATATATATATATATATATATAAATTTTGGCGACTATTTAGCGACTGATTCGAAAAATTAGTTACAAATTAGGTATAGACCGGCTCGGCACAATAAAAATGTGTTTTATACCGACTTTTTGCGACTAATAAAGAAACGGTTTAGCGACCAGCCAAAGTTAGTCGCTAAATAGCGACTAATTAGCGACTAATAACTTGTAGTCGCAATTTAGCGACTAAATAGCGACTCTATCCTATTAGTCGCAAACTTAGTCGCAATTTAGTCACTAAATAGTCGCAAAATTTAGCGACTATAAATTCAGTCGCAACTTGCAGTCGCTAAATCCCTGTTTTCTTGTAGTGTAACTCTCCTCTAACTTCAATCCTTATGAATTTGGTCAGCTCACTCATAAAGGCCCTTATTTAAAGTTTAGTCAAACTGGCATTCTCTCTTTCTCCTTAGTTGCTTTGAGACATTTTAACCTTAAATAACTTAGAAAACAAGTTAAAAGAAACAAGTGACTTTTCCTCTCCCTTATGTTTCACTAATTTTTTTCTTTTCTCTCTCACAAGTGTTTTCACACTCAAATCTCAAGTGTTATAAGTGAAAAATTGTTGTAGATTAGTGAATCAATATAAAAGAAGAAGAAAGATAGGAAGATTGCATGATTCTCTTTTGCTAGCTGATTGACTTAATCTAGAACTGATTTCTCATGGTTCGTTTTATTTTTATTTTATTTGAGAAAAGTATCATCTAGCAAGTAAGAAAGACATATAAGAATTTTCGATAGAAGAAGATGAAAGAAGATGAAGAGTTCTTTTTGAAGTGAAATGATTTTCAGAAAATGATAAGATGAGAAAGATGAAATGATACCAAGCTTCAAACTGTGCTATGATACAACATGATGTGATCCTCCCAATGATTATTGCACAATGAAGTTAGTGATTTGGATATGATCCAGACATGGGTTATTAGCACCCATAATGAAGTGGATGGATTGATGGGTCACACAATTACTGCGGAAGACCACTGATATTCCCACCTCTTTCACAGCCTGATATGATGCACATGCCTGTCAATTTAAGGCTTGTTGAGTAGATATGACTCGCCAATCAACAAATGGTCAAGAAGAACAAAAGAGAGTTTGTCTCAAAGATCAAAAGATCAAAATAGAAGATAAAAGGTTGTCTTATTTCATTCGAAAACTAGAATACATATAGATGAGTTCTTGCATGAAAATGTAGTCAAACTAAATTAGAAAATGAAAAAGAAATAAAACAAAGACTAAAGACCATTGACCACAAAATGACCACCAAACTTCTTCACTTTCAACTCTTGGTATTCACACGGTTTGGATAGAGAAATATGTTTTCTTAACTTCTGATTTCGAGATGGTAAATGTGCCACACACTTAGTCTTGGTTTTCTTTGAGAACTTGGATGCAAACTAGAGTGGGCCGGGTTTTAACTTCATCCTCACCGTCCATCTGATTTGATTTTGGGCTAATGCAAATAGTGAATATATTTCATCTTTGAAACCCTTAGCTCTAGACCTTGTTATGAGCCCATATTGAATGTGGATATCATGTTTATTTCTTGATTTCACTCATGTCTCCTTATACTCGGCCTTGCTCGGATCATCCTCAGCAATGCTCTCTTTGGACTCGGCATGCGTAAGCCACCCTCAGCCATTGATCCATTTGCCTCGACCACAAGCTGCTCCTCAGGTTGAAGCTTATCCATCTCCACTCCAAACCCTTGTTCATGTCCTTATGACACTTGTGACTTCATGTTTGCATCATTTCTTTACCAAATAATCAACAATGGGGTTTCACATAAAATATTCCACAACGGATTACTCCGACATATGTTCAAAAAGAATTTTCAATGGGAGCTGAAATGGATATGATAACAAATGCTCAACAAATATTTTCCAAAGAAACAAAATTTCATACTCCAACAAACGTTTACATGGAAGTATCACCAGAATTCGGTTTTACGAATTATTCTTCAGCGGAAAAATTATAAAGAATGCGTAGAGCAGAATGATTATTAAAAAAATTGGGAAATAAACGAGGAAAAATTTTAAATGCATGTTATCAAAGTGATCCAGGAGATGAAGATTAGTTTAGTATCATTTTTGTTTTGTAATTAGAATTTATGTTATGGTTTTATAGTATTCATGATGTATTATGTATTATTATTGAAAATTTTCATTTTTGCAATTTGATTTATTTTTTATCTCGTATTTATAATATTTCATGCATTTTTTATATGACAGCTATGATCATATAAATTTAAGTTACGCGGAAAAAATTTAGTTATGGAATTTGGATAACGAACAATTTGATGAGTTAATAATCCAATCATCATTAAATTACTACCATTAATATTTGAAAGAGGACCAGCCCAAACCAACGACAATTTGGGATGCATAAATATTTGGCGTCGATTACAAGAAGATAATGTTGCTTGCGTTGCTACGAATTTTATTTGATTGTTTCAGGACATAGTGCGATAAATTGCAAACGAGTTATGGTTTACAATCAGTTTTGAACTAGAGGTTATTCTGCGCTACGCGCGGGTTTTGAATTTAAATTTGTTGTAATCATACTATGTTTTATTTGTGTATTAATTGTATTTTTCTAACTATTTTAAAAAGAAATAAGAATAAGCCTTTGATTATTTGCAATAATTTTGTAAGTTTTTTGTTACAGTTTTAATTTTATTTACTGCACATATAAAACATATATTTCATTCAAGAGAAAGTGATGTCAAATTCAAAGCCGGCGAAACTCTATAGAGTTCTCTCTGGCATCGAGCCTTTGATTATTTGTTTTTCTTTCTTCATTATCGTTTATATCCCAAGGTCTCTTAATAGACCTATTCACTCTTTGGCTAAATTTACTTTAGAAAACTATTTTTTTTGCTTAGGTCCAATTTAAGCTTAATCAAATTGGTTGTTTACAAAAAAAAAACTGATGGTGAATCAAATAGTTTTTTTAGTTATTGAAAAAAGTATCATATTTGACTGCCAACAAAATAAGCTACGATATACTTGTTGAATGAAGAAGACAATTTGGATTTTAAATTCCTTCAAGAGTATCTATTTTTGTGTTTGTAGGATAAGAACTCTCAATTTGGATTTTAGCTTGAGTGAGTCTATGTCTTCTTCTGTTTCATCATCATCCATGGTCATTAAGGCACAGATGCCTCAACAACAACTATGTTCGACCAAAAGAATGTTCTCGACCTGTAAAACAAATTTTACAATCACTTATGGATTCTATGAAAAATCTTTATTGTATGATCATGGACGTAATTAGATTCTTAAAAATGCTTACTTGAAGAGGATTTCAGTAAATTCCAACGCGGCCTTTGTTTCAGATGGACCACTCTACACAAGGCACAAGTATTTTAGTTTCAGCATCAATGAAAGATATGTAGATAAGCAAAAACCTGATAATTGCGAGCATAGACCTCGTAAGCGGGTATAATATTTGCAATGTTATGAACAGTAAATGCTTCTCCTGGTTGGAAGCCCAATATTTCTGAAGGGAAAAACCCTTGCATCTGCACAAGCTATCACCATAAACTGGTTTCTGAGATGTTAGATATGTGCCTCACATATAAATGTATAGTGTAACAGAGGTTCTAAATTCTCATTTTCGGGGATTGGCTCTTGGCTAGACCCTGAAATCGCTCCAAGTTATCCCTTTTTCTGCCTTAACAATCAAACTGTTACAAAAAGAAGCATGTATAAACCAAAGAAACTGAAACCGACGCCAAAGACATGGGTTATCTTCTTCTTCCAACCTCTCTGATTGTGGCACAAAAAAGGACACCATTCCGATCAAAAAAAAAAAAACTGTAACGGAGCAACGCTTACTCATAAGAACCAAAATGAATCTACATAAGAAAGAGTAGGACAAACAGTAGATAGTTTCAGTACCATTGTCTAAAAATGATTAAAAATGCAACCTTACCTTTGTTGGCTAGAGAGAGCTTGGACCTTGCTTTTTTGGTTACGTAGCTGCTTTGTTATGCATCTTAATTTGAGTCTAGAATTATTTAAACAGGTAGAGAGTCTGTTTAGAAGAATATACATATCATCATCGCTTAGATTAAGACGTGTATGTTTTAGATTAATATAAAACAGTAAACTAAAGACTAATAACATAGGGATACATGTTTATAAAGAGGCATTTCTGAGAGAAGACAATACAAACAAATTTGATAAGACTTTCCATCTTCAATGGCGATAGATTAGGGAAAAAATGATTTTAAAACAAAGAATAAACCTTATTTTTTTGGAAGACATGTGCAGTTACCTTTACATTGATAATCTTGTCTGAAAGTTTTGAATACTCGTTGAGCTGTACATCAGCTTTGATTTGCAGAGGCAAAGAGCACACAAATAGCTATCTATCCAAACCAAAAAATATCGCCAGCGTTCAGAGTTTTGAAAATAAATGATTTAACTTTGAACTCAAAGAGAAGAATAAATATCGTTTTTTATCTGCTCAAAGACACGGTATCTACCAGCAGCTGGTAGCAACCGCAAGTGGTCATGCGATTTCAGCTACACCACCTCCATATACAATTGTCTTGTTATGGATGAGATTCCTTACCACAGACTTAGCATCGTGGATACTACCACTAGTAAAAATCTATCGTATAGCCACGTTATATTTCGTGACTAAAGCCGAAATTTCGTGGCTATATCGTGTTTTTGCCACGAAAGGTCACGAAAAAAAAAGGGGAAATTGCTTAAAATGCCCTCAAACTTGAATTTAAATAAAAGTGTACCCCCAAACTTGAATCAAATATAAAACTGGTTTTGCGGCCTTATGAAATTACCGCGCTGTCCTTACGACCAATCAAAAAAACGTCAAACGCAATTACCATTATAACCTTCGACTACTTCAGACTTCTATGGATGTCTGAGATGTCAGACTCCAATAGAAGTCTGACACAGAATTAATTACTAAATTTAAATTTTAAAATTAGTAAAAAATATTTTGTCAAAACTTTTATATACATAAATTATATATAAACAATTTAGTAGTATATAAATTAAAATTTTATAAAATTGAGTCATATTAAACTATGTTAGTTAAGTATGCCTTAGAACCCTACTTTGTAATGGAACATAATGGAACATTTACATATAACTTACATATAACCTTAGGGTTAGTTAGACTCATGGTTTAAGAAATTCACATTTGAAAAAATATATTTGCACATGTATGTTATAATGGTGATATAATTAACGAATTTGATGTGTCCTAGGTGTTTTGTTTAAATATTTTTCGATGTTAAGTGATAAATACTAAATTTAGGGTTTATCAGACTTCTATAGAAGTCTGAATTTTGGGGTTTCGTAAATACATGGTGTTTTTAACCAAATATACCTTAAATGGTTAAAATTGACTAAATATTATGTAATTTTAATTTACATATGTCCAAAAGTCCCATATTTAATTTATGTATCCGAAATTTTCCTCAAAATATTTTTTAATAATTTTATAATTTAAATTTTCAACTTAATTATCTCTCAGACTTCTCGTACGTGTACGAGAAGTCTGAGAGATAATTAAGTTGAAAATTTAAATTATAAAATTATTAAAAAATATTTTGAGGAAAATTTCGGATACATAAATTAAATATGGGACTTTTGGACATATGTAAATTAAAATTACATAATATTTAGTCAATTTTAACCATTTAAGGTATATTTGGTTAAAAACACCATGTAGCTTGATCTATGCTTGACATATGGAGTTGGATATCATATTTTCATCTGTAGGGTTAGGCTGAGGGTTTGTGAATTTTCATCCATGTTGTTACATTTGCATATACTGGTTAGGTTGTGACTATATTAAACGAGTTTGATGTTTTTGCTAAGTTTTCTATATAATATGATGGTATTTAAGTAGTAATTAGTAGATTTAGGGTATATCAGACTTCCATGTTAATCTGATTAACGTACATGATTTCTCAGACTACCGAAGAAGTCTGACTAATCTCGACCAAAAACTAAACCCTACTTGGGAATTTACCCCCATATATAAACGGAAGTTACCGACATTAGATCGTAAAAGTCATTATCAAACTTCTCTCTCTAAAACGGAAACACACTCCCTCTCTAGATACTCTCTAAATACCCTCTAATAACTCTCCGCCAACCCTCAGTCGCCACCGCCACCACTACCGCCGTCGTCATCTTCTTCATTCTTGTAATTATCTCTTCTTTTCGTCTCTCCTGACCAGTCCATACACCGCCGCCATCATATTCTAAGCTCTTCGTTCTCTAAATGTTTGAGATCTATACGAAAGAAGTCATTTTTTCTTTGATATTTGTCTAGATCTAAACAAAAATTTGGTTTTTATATATTTCTCATATTAGATCCGTACGGTTTTGAGTTCGAGTCATCCCCTTTTTCATATGTACTTTGTACTTCGTCTAGATCTGAATAAAACTAAAAATAGATAGATTTTTATATATTTCTCGTTTTAGTTCCATGGGATCCATACGGTTTTCAGACCGAATCATCCCCGGTTTCACATGTCTTTTGTCTAGATCTTAACAAAAAAATTAGCAAAAAAATTGTTTTTTTTAATATATTTCTCGTTTTAGATCCATACGGTTTTGAGTCCCAATCATCCTCTTTTTCACATGTCTTTTGTCTAGATCTGAACATCCCCAACAAAAAATAGATAGGTTCTAGGGCCCCTAGGTTTTATGCTTGAGTTAGACTCTATTAGAAGTCTGAATTTGGAATTGTTTTTGTTCAGACTGTTTTAGAAGTCTGACTTACAATCGTTTTATTGTACACAGGATGGGGCGATTCAGTCAGGTTCCAACCTCGAGTAGTAGTAGTTCATTCTCAACTTCCACATTCCGACAAAGATCCGGTTCATGCAATGGATTCCCCAAAAAATGTTTCTGCGGTCTGGACCCTGTCATGCGAACATCCACTACAGCCGATAATCCGGGAAGAAGATTCTTTGGATGTCGTAACTGGGATGTAATTGCCTTTCTCTTCTGTTTTGTTTCGTTTTGACTTATTCGAGCTTATTTTCGGAATTTGAAGATGATATTGCATATTTAAAATGTGGCTGTATAGGATGGTGGCTACCATATAATGAAGTGGTGGGATGAGGCTATGATGGAGGAGTTTCACGAGTTAAAGCTGAGTGTGGACCAACATGGCGAACAAGTTGATTACATCTTCCTTTGTTATGCTGAAATTGACTGTGTAACCAACTTGCACGATGAGATCAAGAAAGCGCAGGCAGAGATAGCTCAACTAAAGGAGCTCTTGACTGAGAAACCATCTAGCCAGACGGTGCGTGGCGCCAAGTATGAGTATCTGATGGTTGCTGGTGCTGTTATCATCGTCCCGATTATCTTTAGGGCTTTTGGTTTCTTGTAATATAAGTCCTATGTATCCAAGTACAATTTTATGTATTATAAGACGAATTTTAGGGTTTTATCCAATTTCTGTTCATTCATCATCGTCCAATTTCATTCATCATCCAAATCTGCGAATTGTCAGACTTCTAAAGAAGTCTGACTAATAAATTATTTTCCTCAAACTTCGTATGGAGTCTGAATCTACAATAATTAGTTTTAAGACTTAAATGATTTTCCTCAGACTTCGTATGGAGTCTGAATCTACAATAACTAATTTTCACCAGACTTCGTATGGAGTCTGAATCTACAATAACTAATTTTCACCAGAATTCGCGTGCGTAACGACACGTGGCCTCTTGCATGCCCGGGAATTTAAATATTTTGTAAATTAAACGGGCGGGAGTTATGTAAAAAGGAGACGAAAAAAGCGCGGCAGTTACGTCTGCAGTAAAACCGTTCGCCAGTGGTAAAACCGTCTCGTTTTAACTGTCCCCTATGAGACATATATAAATATGATTTTTTAACCTTTTTTTTTACAGTTTCGCAGGAAAGATAAAAAAAAAAACTATTCTCTCTCAAATCCACTCAATCGACACCGTGCACTTTTTCTGGGTATCGTTTCCAGATCTGGTTTCTCTCTGCTCCGCCGCTTACATTCGACGGTAAGATTAATCTAAAACTTCTTCGGGGGAATTCTAAGTTAAACTATTAGTAATCAGACGGCTGTTGGTGTCTGATTGTAGATCTCAGACCACATATGGAGTCTGATTACATCCTCAGACTCCAGGTGGAGTCTCAAGTCTGAAATCTGAGCTTTTTTGTCTCATACTTGCGCTGAGCTTTTTTGTCCTCTTCTATATATTTACATAACTATAGTTGGCAGACGGCATAAGATGTCTGACTGTGTAAGGCCCTCGTTGTTTCAGGTTTCCGTTATGGAAGATGTTGAATTCCCACAAAGGATGTTCACTGCCGGTTATGAACCATCTCCGGATAAAAGCATACACTACTTTAGTGGAAGGAGAGATCTGATAACTGATGTTAAACTAGCGTTGTTACCGGCTGAATGGCAGGAACTCCTCGATTCAGAACTTGGCGTTTTTTTGAAATTCCATGAACTGAATTTCAAATGGTGTTCAAGGATGGTGCACTATATGCTCTGTCTGCAGTTAGACTGCAAGAAGAAGTATGAACTCTAAAAGGAAAGATATGGGATATCCTTTTGCCTTCTTAACTGCGGAGTTTATAGACTCAGCAATGTTGCTCGTCTTTATGTTGTACCTGTATCCACCAATTTGAAAGAGGTTAACCCAAGTAAGAATTAGAAAGTATCATAAAAACATTATGCTTTCAGACTTCTCCAGTCGTCTGGAAAAATAATCAGACAGCAAGAGAGGTCTCATAATTGTATCAGACATCATTAGAAGTCTGATAACTATTGTCAGACCGCTAAGTACCTGTCTCCGTTGAAATGCACGCGTGACCATAGACTCACATCCGCCTCTTCCAAGTAATCAGCAAGTTCAGGATTTGACGCTCGTAAGGAAGCCATGTTTCGGTCGAAATCGTAAATTGTATAAGCGTAAGCCGCGTTTTTCACCAAGTACAGAAGATGTTTTCCCCTGAACTTGGTAACAATATTATTTTGTAGATGGTAATAGCATATCCCTCGCTGTGCCCAAGGGAAAACTGCTTCACACGCATTCTTGATCGACTCACATCTATCTGAGACTATGACCAAAGGATATTGGTCTGAAATGCATTCTTTCAGTTTGGTGAAAAACCATTTCCACGAGTCATCATTCTCAGAGTCTACAATTCCAAAAGCCAACGGAAATATTTGAAAATTTCCGTCTTGTGCGGCCGCCACTAGCATAACACCGCCATACTTTCCATTAAGATGAGTACCATCCACCACAATGACTCTTCTAAGGTACGTAAACCCATGTATGGAAGCTCCAAATGCTATAAATAGATACTTAAATCTATTCTTCTCATCTAGCTCAAGCCCAGTTACTGTTCCCGGGTTGGTTTGCCTGATTCCATGCAAAAAAGAAGGCAGTCTCGCGTACCCATCTTCCGCTGTTCCTCTCACAATCCTTTGAGCATGTAACAATGCTCTGTATGCGGTTGTGTAGCTCATCCTAATCCCAAACTGCTTCTTCATTGATACTTTGACATGCTTTGGTGTTATCCCCTCAATCATACCAAAAGTTTCAGTAAACAACCAACCAATATAAACTGGAGTAAAACGTTTGCGCGTAGACATCCGGTCCGCCATCGAGCATGAATGTGTTTCTGAATAGATCATCACCCAATACTTGTTTGGTTCGCTCTTCACACATGCTCGAAGCATCCACTTGCATCCTTCCACACGACATTTAGCCACAAAACGTGTCTTGTCAGACTTCTCTGTCCTAAATGCGAATTTCTTCATTATCGCCGTCAAACGTAGCTCTGATATTAGGTCTTTCTTGCTATCAAAACACTTATTGAGAATGATACCCTCAGATAAGTCCCTTTTGCGAACACTCTGATTATTCATACTCTCCAACTCATATTTCTTATAATCTTCATCTTCTTCCACATCTGCATCTTCATGTTTAACTTTCCCATATAGGGTATAATCAGCATCGTCATGGTAAGCCTCAGCGTGTTCCATGAAAACATTCTCAGGCACATCCAAGTTACCAACACCATCATTACCACCACCACCACAAACAGAATCCTCCGAGACTGAGTCCACATATTCCGCATTCCAGTCTTCTTCTTTGTCATCTTCGTCTACATCTTCAGATTCATATTTGTCATCATGATTCACAGCATCTTCATCATCCATACGGGATCGGCTCGAGACACATAGACGGATTAAATGCGTATTAGCTAACTCAACCATGCTCCTTACTTGCCTATCATTTGTGACATAAACCGGAGGGCTATCCGGATCCATTTGTTTCAAGAGTGCTTCCGGCAATGGATATGATAACTCCACCGGGTCGGTTTTCTTGTCCAGCATATAATCATCTTGTACCATCTCAACTAGTTCTTGATGTGTAGAACCATCACGCAGAGTGATAAACCGCCCTCCTTTGAGCTTATCAACCACAAAATGCCAAATCTGGTCTCTCACAACCCATTCACCAAAATTAACAGGTAACTGAACCATTATCTGTATAAACAAACACGTATAAACAACATTAGAGATCTTTTGGGAAAAGCCAAACTTCTTTGTGAAGTCTAATGGGGATGCTATTAGCTACATTGCCAATATTATTCAAAAATTTATTTAAAAATAATTACCATATATAAGAATGTAAAACTCACGCAGAAGGAACATATAACACTAACACACATTTAAAAAAATTAATGTCAACGAAATTAATCACAATTATACAATAAAAATGTATTTTAAAAGTTTGACATATTTCAGACGTCTATAGAAGTCTGCTTTCTATATAACCAGACGTCTATGGTAGTCTGAAAAAGAGGGTATTTTTGCAATTGATTTTGAAATGCCAGACAGCGGATGCAGTCTGAAACAATTCAGACAGCGCAGGCTGTCTGCTTTGGAAGTTTTTAAATTTTTTGTCAGACAGCTCAAGAAGTCTGAAAAAAAAAGGGTAGTTTTGCAATTGATTTTGAAATGTCAGACTTCTCGCAGAAGTCTGAAAGTAATCAGACTTCTTCCGAAGTCTGAAGAAAAAGTAGAAGGTAGTTTTGCAATTGATTTTGAAATGTCAGACATCTTCGGAAGTCTGATATCTCATCAAACTTCTTATGCTGTCTGACAATTTTTTCAGACAGCGAATGAAGTCTGATGAAAAACATCGCATTCTCGAGCGTTGACCAAAATTCAATTGTTCAGATGTCTTTTGCCGTCTGGCAAAGTTTTGGAAATTCAGATGTCTATAGCCGTCTGAGATTATTTTTCTTATTTTCAGACAGATTTACATGTCTGACAATTTTTTCGCTTATTTTGGTCAACGTTTGAAAATTTGGGTCAATTGCAGTTTCTACCCCCCATTATTTTCAGACAACGGATTCCGTCTGACAAAAAGTCAAGAATCGGTCAATTTCTTGCCAGACTACATCAGAAGTCTGACAAAAAAAACAAATTTGAATCAATTGCAAAACTACCCTCTTCTTATTTGGACTTTTTAACGATGTATTTTTTTGTTTTCAAAGGAATTTAACAGACTTCTATGGAGGTCTGGCAATTGAAAGTCAATTGCAAAACTACCCTCTTGTTGACCATATTGAGGCTTACGAAAAGATGCAGACTACAAAACCGGATCTGAAAATCGACGATATGAAAATGTTCTTACCAATCTCTGATTTCCGTTTGTTTTTAGCCGCGTCGATTTCCCAGAACGTCTAAAATCACCGAAAGCCCCAAATCCGAGACGTGTTTTGCTGTTTTTATTAGATGATAAACGATTTCGCTACTTTTGAATCGAAAAATATCGAAAATCCCACAAAATCAAAGGGGAAAAGAGAAATCGGTGAGGAGAACGTCCGAGCTCAGATTCTTGAGCTTTAATTGAGCTTTAATGGTGAAAAAACGAGCTGGATTACACATTAACTCGTCGGCGATGGTGGGTGTCGTGGTTGTTGAGCATTCATGGCGATGGCATTTTCGTGAATATCCAAAAAAAATTTGGGTCCTTTTGTCTTTTGAATTCACATATCAGACTTCAAATGAAGTCTGACGATGGCATTCCTGTGAATATCCAGATTAATAAGGGGATATATTAGCGATGGAGAGGAAGGAGAAGGCCGAGGGTATAAACAGGGTTGACTTCAATTTCGAGGGCATTTTTGCAAACGTCCCAAAAAAAAACGTGGCTATACGATCGTGACTAATATTTTTCGTGTCTAAATCGTGACAAAAAGTCACGTTTTGGCCACGAAATATTCGTGACAAATTTAGCCACGATTTTTGTCACGATATAATCCGTGGCAGATGTAGCCACGTTTTGTCACGAATATTTCGTGTCAAAGGTAGACACGTTTTGTCACGATTTATATCGTGGTAACAGTTTGCCACGATTAAGTCACATTTGTTTTCGTGACTTGAACACGTTTTATGTCACCAAATAATTCGTGGCTTATTGTTAATTTGTCACGTTTAAACCAATCCTAAACGTGGCTGATTTCAAATCATTTAAAAAAAAAAGAATCGAAATATAATTATACCTACACCAAATCTTCCAAATATTATACAAATCAAAAAACAAACGTTTGCAATACATTGTTTGACCATTACAATTTTACAAACACATAACATAACACCAAACAAACATTCAAAAGGTTCACACAACCTGAAAGTCTAGAGAAGTTCATTACACCACCTATCCAAATCACTCTGCTGAGCTTCACTCAATGTAGGATGTGAGTGTTTACCTGATTTGGAAGCTTTAGCAGGAGCACGATGAGGAGCTTTACCAAGAGCAAGAAGAGCTTGAGCAGGAGCAATGGAAGATTCAGGAGGAGCAGGAGGACCTGGAGCAATAACAGAAGGCTGATCAGCAGCATGAGCAGGAGGAACCTGTTGGTTTGATGCATGAGGTTGAGCAGGAGGAAGCTGTTGGTTTGATGCAGGAGGAACCTGTTGGTTAGTTGCAGGAGTGACACCAAGATGCTGAAGAATCATGTTGAGAGAAGTATTTGTTGAAGCCATCCCTTCCTTTAGCTCTCTCTTCAAATCCACCATATCCTCCTTGATTGCTTCATTACTCGCCTCCAACCCGGATATGCGCATCTCCATGTCCAGATTGCGCTTCAGAGATGTTGCGACAGACTCGGTTGGATTAAAATCTCTGAGCTGAACACTCCCAATACCATATATTCGGCCATTGGTTGACTGACCACGCTGAAAATGGGTAAAAAAAACAAGTCAGACCATTGTTAGATAACTAAGCTTAATAAAACAGACCATCTAATGGTAATAACAACATAAACAAAACCAAACTATATAAATGTTGTTACCTTGATATACTCCTGGTCTAGTAAGATGCGATGTGTTGTAGCTGTTGATCCAGTCTGGCTGACACCATTAGGAGATCCATCATCAGGGAGCAACTCAGCAACAACCTGTTCTACTTCTTCGACAAGCTCCTTGGCCCGTTCATCAACATAGGTCCCATCTTTACGTCTGTGAGTCTTCTTCACCAGCTCTGTGTAAGGAGGTTTTTCAGTCAAACCAGACTCGACCATCTGCATAAAAAGAAATTATTAGTATCTATCTTATGAAAAGTAACATATAAAGTATAATGCTTTGAAGGAAAAAATAAACAGATGGATCTACTTACCATACCATGCTCGATCTGCAAGAAGTTAACTGGACCGGCACTGTGCTTGTGCATCTGTTTGCCAGTCGGTGCAGACAGTCGAGATTTAGCAGCTGACCGGCTCTTTTTAATTGCTCCCTCTGTTCCCCAATTCTCTAGCAGGAAGGCCCAATCCTCTGCATCTATATATTTTGGTTTCTTTCCCTCCCTCTTCTTCTTGCTGATTCGCTGACATATGGTAGTCTGGGTGTGAAGCTTCCACCTGAAGTAGACCTCGTCATGATGCTTCTCTTCCCAGTAGTAATTTTGCTACAAAAAACAGTGAAGGTGTCAATATAGTATACAAGAGAAAGCTTAAACATGTAAACACTACATGAGTATTACCTAAAGGGAAAGAAACCTTACAATGAAAGTGTGCCACCACTTATCACGTCTCTCGTCTGGAACAAACTTCCAACTTGACCAAGGCCCCATGTAGTATGCCTGCCACGTTGTTCTGATAAATGCGTGGACAGATGGGTCAACACCGAACCTGAAACAACACAACCAAAACAGATAATCAAATCCTAGATGACAAAACGTGTCTATAGCATATCAAAACATAAGCCTTAAACAAATCCTAAGCAAACTGAACTAAAACCAGTCAAAGCAAACTGAACTAACATGATTATCAAATCATTCAAAGCATGACAGATTATCAACCTCAAACGAATCCTAAACAGATTGTATGATACTATCAAAATATTATAAGACAGAAATCCATCAATGCAAACTGAACACATAATCAAAGCTAAACACATAATCAAGACATAATCAAAGCATGACACAAGTCTTAAACAGAAGAGATAATCCTAAGCGAGACAGAAATCATAAGTCTAAAGCGAATGCACAACATACATACCAAAGCTAAACACAAAATCAAAACAAATCTTAAGCAAACTGAACTAAAACCAGTCAAAGCAAACTGAACTAACATGATTATCAAATCAATCAAAGCATGACAGATTATCAACCTCAAACGAATCCTAAACAGATTGTATGATACTATCAAAATATTATAAGACAGAAATCAATCAATGCAAACTGAACACATAATCAAAGCTAAACACATAATCAAGACATAATCAAAGCATGACACAAGTCTTAAACAGAAGAGATAATCCTAAGCGAGACATAAATCATAAGTCTAAAGCGAATGCACAACATACATACCAAAGCTAAACACAAAATCAAAACAAATCTTAAGCAAACTGAACTAAAACCAGTCAAAGCAAACTGAACTAACATGATTATCAAATCAATCAAAGCATGACAGATTATCAACCTCAAACGAATCCTAAACAGATTGTATGATACTATCAAAATATTATAAGACAAAAATCAATCAATGCAAACTGAACACATAATCAAAGCTAAACACATAATCAAGACATAATCAAAGCATGACAGATTATCAACCTCAAACGAATCCTAAACAGATTGGTGGGCTCAAGTCTTAAACAGAAGAGATAATCCTAAGCAAGTCTAAAACACATAATCAACACATCATCAGATAGACAAACACATAAACCAATCAGTAGATAAGATAGCAGAGATTACCACAATGCTCCATTTATTTTTTTTGGATGGAGGCGTGGTTGGTTTGCTCTGCTTGGTGCACGGAGTAAAGCCTCTTCAGTACGCCTTGTATAGTTGATTGAAACAGAGGAGCCTGCGGCTGACTGTTGGAGAGCTCCTGGAGGTGTCGAATGAGGTGAAGACAAAGTCTGTGGAGGCATGGAATGAGCAGATGAAACACGTCGCCTTTGTTGCATCTCTGACAAAGGAAAGACACAAAAACACATGTTATAACATTTTGTTGAAGCTTAAACTCTTAATTAACCCCGAAATCGAAAAACCCCCAAATCGAAACCCCAAATCTCACAGCCATAACAAAATGAAAACCCTAATTTGACAGACATAATTAAAACCCTAAGCTAGAGAAACAGATCGAAAACATGAAACCCTAAAGACCCGATTCAAATGAAAACCCTAATTTGACAGACATAATTAATCGGACCCATATACATGCAATCGAATAACTAACTAAAGAAACAACCCGAAAATCGTAACAACTCATGAAACCCTAAATCGCAGATGAAAATCGAAATCAGTGAGAGAAAGATACCGACCTGGGAGATTCAAGTCTTCTGGTCGTTGACGCCAGCGGTCGGAGGCGTTCGTTGTCGCTACCATGGTGACGCCGACGGTGGGAGACGGAGGATACCGATGCTATACAGTGGAGGAGACGAAAGAGAGATAGCGAGAGAGAGTGAGAGAGAGAGAGAGAGAGAGAGAGAGAGAGAGAGAGAGAGAGAGAGAGAGAGAGAGAGAGATATCGGTGTGAATGAATGAAACCAAAAAAAATGCTAAGTGTTTTGTCACTTACAAAACAATTGGGCCGCGAATTTTTGGGTTTGGAGGCAAAATGGGTTTGTTTTGGAACCAAAATTTTGGTTTTGGAGCCAAAACAATTTTGTTTTGGAGTTTTTTTTTATAAATCTAAATATATATATATATATATAAATCTAAAAATGTTAAAAATAAATCCCAAAATTAATAAATAAACTGGATATTAGAATTAAATAAACTAATTTATAAACAATACTTATATATTTTTTTATACATATAACAATACTTATATCACAATACATAAAATTAAGTAGAATCATCATCGGAATCGGAATCGGAATCAGAATCATCACACGAATCTTCTAATTCGTCTTCC
Organism: Orychophragmus violaceus; assembly: GCA_030180135.1. Taxonomy (NCBI): domain Eukaryota; kingdom Viridiplantae; phylum Streptophyta; class Magnoliopsida; order Brassicales; family Brassicaceae; genus Orychophragmus; species Orychophragmus violaceus. The sequence continues at coordinate 59,190,090 of CM058234.1, read as the reverse complement.
GATACATATTCATCGTTGGGAGGACACACAGGTAACAAATCGAAATCAGAATCATCATCTACGACATGTGATTCAATTCGAAGCAATTCACTCGGTGCCACAAACTGGTTTTGTGTATCGTCTTGTAACGCAGTTAGACAAACTTCAGATGTTTCTCGGACTCCTCGAGGCATAACTTTCGTACAAGCCCACCAATCGGTTGCAGATGTGCGGCGAACACCCGGATAAGGAATAAAGCAGACTTGATCACAATTACCAGATAGTATAAAAGGATCGTATTTTGCGTACTGACCTCGCGGAGAAACATCTACGATTCCAGATGGATGTTTCCGCATTCCACGACCTATTGTTGTGTCAAACCACCGACACTTGAAAATCATAGCCTTAAGCCCAACAGCACCATCATATTGAATCATCATTATATCTTCAATCAGACCGTAATAATCCGTCTCGGTGGTTCCTCGAACATAAACACCGTAATGCTGGGTTTTCTTATCTTGCCCATGTCTATGTGAGTGGAAGCAGTATCCCCGTGAAAAATATATTGGCCAAGTTGTATAATTACGTCGAGGACCTTGTACAAAATCCAACATCCACAAATGGAAGCGGAATGATGTGCTAGCTTGATTAATCTGCATATTGAATATCGAAATTATTAAGTTGTAAATAAATGATATATATAACAATATATATATTTTAACTTTAATTAATCAACAAAAACTCACATATTTTTTGACCCATTCTGCATAATACTCGTCTTTTGCTATTTGTAGATCATTAGTGGTAATATTTGGGTTTTCTTCCGTCATGGTCTCTTCAAAGATCCTGTATCCAATATTAAATAAGTTAACATTAAAGTTCAATATTTATATTAAAAATAGAATATTACCTTTCATATGGCTCAAATGCTTCACAATTGAGCAACATAAACGTTTGGAGCACAGTGTAGTCATAATCTGATAACCATTTATTTTCGGCCTTTCCACTAACTCTACCTTCATGGTAAAACATGTTCGGCACTTCTGGATAAGAATATGTAAATCGAATTTCTCCAGGAAGTGCAGCTTCATCAACAACTTCCGGATTTCCAAAGTAGTTAGAAGATGCATTTGAGATTTCCTCGTTCAAACATTGTGCAACAATAGATCCTCCAATGCGTGCTTTGTTTTTCACTTTCCTCTTGAGATGGTACATGTATCTTTCGAACGGATACATCCACCTATATTGGACAGGACCACCTAAAGCAGCTTCATCAGGGAGGTGCACGGGAAGGTGTTCCATGACATCAAAGAACGATGGCGGAAATATCTTCTCCAAATTACAAAGCTTCACTGCGATATTTTCTTTCAGAATAGCAACATCTTTCTCATGTAGCATCTTTGCTGAAATATCCCTGAAAAAAGTGCAATATCTACAATAATAATAGTTAGTAGTTATAAATATGTAAATATTATTTTTAAAATGGTAAACTATATGAATCTAATCACCTGATATTGCTGTGTGAACGGTTTTGGGTAGAAGCTCGCGAAAGGCAAATGGAAGAAGTCGTTGCATTATGACGTGACAATCGTGACTTTTCAGTCCTGAAAGCTTCAAATTCGTTTCGTCAACGCAACGACTAAATTTAGAAGCATACCCGTCCGGAAATTTGATATCATCCTTCAGCCATTCAAGGAATTGTCTTTTTCCTTCATTAGACAATCTAAAAATCGGCACAGGAAGCGTTCCATCTTGATTAATGTGTAAAGATTGTCTTCTACATAAGGTTGGGAGATCCATTCTCGATTTAGCATTGTCTTTCGTCTTTCCTGGAACATTTAACACCGTGTTGATGAGATTGTCAAAAAAGTTCTTCTCAACGTGCATGAAGTCGAGGTTGTGTCGGAGAAGATGATTTTCCCAATAGGGCAACTCCCAAAAGATACTTTTCTTCACCCAATTATGATCTTTCCCATAGCCGAATATAGTGCGGGCTGGCTTCTCGTGCCCGTTTCCTCCACAATCAACGGTTTTCGACAATCCCCCAATGGTGTTTATTCTTTCGTATAGAATTTCTTCTCCGGTTAACCAAGGTGGAGGCATGTCTTGTATTGTCTTGCCCCGTCGAAACGCTTGAACATTTCGCCGATAAGGATGGTTGTGAGGCAAAAACATCCTGTGACAATCGAACCAACTATGTTTCCTCCCATGTTGTAACCAGAACGACTTCGTCTCATCTAGACAGTATGGACATGCTAAACGCCCATGTGTCATCCAACCAGATAGCATGCCATACGCTGGAAAGTCGCTGATTGTCCACATCAACGCAGCTCGCATCGTGAATTTTTGTTTCCTCGATACATCATATGCTTCCGCCCCGTCACTCCATAAAGTTTTTAATTCCTCGATCAACGGCTGGAGATAAATGTCTAGACTTTTCTTCGGGTGTTTTGGCCCAGGAACTAGTACTGACAGAAAGAAAAACTCCCTTTTCATACACATACCGGGAGGTAAGTTGTACGGAGTCACGATCACAGGCCAAACAGAGTGTGCCTCACCATTCATACCAATGGGATTAAATCCATCTGTAGATAGGCATAGATAGATATTTCGACTTTCAGCGGCAAAATTAGGATATACCTCATTGAAATGCTTCCACGCTGCTCCATCTGAAGGGTGATGCATTTCTCCTTCTGGTGATAAATGTTCAGCGTGCCATCGCATATGTGAAGCAGTCTTCTCTAACTGGTATAAGCGCTTCAACCGCTCCGTAATTGGCATATAGAACATCCTTTGTTTTGGTCGATTTTTACCCATCCCATTGTTCGGATAGTATCGGTACTTCGTACAAAACCGACACACCAAGAGATCTTGATCTTCCTTCCAAAAGAGCATGCAATTGTCCTCGCATACATCGATCTTAATAACAGGAAGCCCGAGAGATTTTGTCAGCTTCTTGGCCTCGTAATAAGATGCTGGTGCTTTATTGGGCTTCGGCAGAACATTTTTCATAGTCTGTGACATCTCATCCACACACGCCTCAGCCAAATTGTAGTCGGTTTTCGCCTTCATCATACGCGAAGCCACATATAGTTGAGAAATTCCTTCAACGCATCCGTCGTAAAGAGGTTGATTCGCGGCTTCAAAAGCTTGAAAAACACTGTCATGATATGGCTCTTCATATGTTGCTTCCATAAAATTTGGTGCTGGCTCTTCATCTGCTGCTATATTTGCGTATGGCAAATTCTCGTATGTATCCGGGGGAAATTGATTATACGTAGCTTGTTCTTCCCAAGTAGATTCTTCGGTATTGAAATGACTAGTTCCGGAAGATTCACCAACATCAGCATAATGTTCGCCATGGCTTGACCAAACATAGTAATTTTCCTTGAAACCAACTCTTTTTAGATGATTAAAAACAGTTCTTGCATCACGCTGTTTTCGGTTTTTACATCGGGAACAAGGACACAATAGAGTGTTTCGCTCGTGGTACGATGCTTGATTACAAGCAAACTCAATAAATGCTTGAATCCCTCCCAAAAACTCTCTCGTAGCAGAATTTGTGTTAGGATCTAAATGTCGATCCATCCACGTTCTTGAATAAAAATAGTGGGACATTTTGTCTAAAGAAAGAAAAACTAGAGAGATAGTGTTTGATATATAAACGGTTTCAAGATGTTTTGTGATTGTTTGTGTTATGAAAATATAGCGTGAGCTCGGTTGTTTTTATAGGACAAAATATTAGCCACGTTTTAGTCACGGTTTTTATAGTGGCTATTTAAAAAAGCCACGTTTAAGACACGATTATTATCGTGGCTAACAAATATTAGCCACGTTTTGGACACGCTTTTTAAACGTGTCTATATATAGACACGATTTTTGTCACGATTTAAATCGTGGCTTATTATTCAAATATATTCGCTCTGAATACACGGTCTGCGTTTCTGAAAAAAGGTGATTTGACTAAAGATATCAATAATTTGATTTGACAGACCCTAGCCACGAAATAAACGTGGCTAAACCGTGACTATATAGACACGATTTAGCCACGTTTTCTTACGTGGATAGGTTTGCCACGATTATTTCGTGACAAAACGTGTCTATAGGTAGTCACGTTTTTTATCGTGACTAAAACGTGACTATTTGCCACGTTTTGGACACGATTTAGCCACGATTGTTTGTCACGCTTTGAATCGTGACAATTTCGTGACTAATTGTAAAATAGCCACGATTTGGTCGTGACTAAAACGTGGCTATACGGTATATTTTTACTAGTGTACGCTTCGTTTCTTCTACCATCATTTTGTTACCTAAACCATATCCCATTACGATTTGTTAATCAATCAGTACAATATCTTTGTCCACCATATACACTGAAGCACATTAAACTCCGTATGTCTATGTTTATAGCTAATCAATCAGCTACTTAAAAGAAAGTGTTGTTAGCAAATTAAAAAGAAAAGGTTGTACTCGGCGGACAAAAACAGTGGCAGATTTTAAGTTTGCACAGTGCTCAATATACAAAATTTGCGGTTTGACTTAGGTCTTAATTTTATTATGATACTTACTTCTGTTTCTGCCTTCTTTATAGTCTTGATCATGTATCGATCATCGTTGGTCAATGATAGGGTCTAAGTTTTATCTTATTCTACTGCAAGTGCACAGTTAATGATAGGGTCGTTGCATTGCGATTGTCGGATCAGTCAGCAGTTAGCAGGTTAGTTCGTGAGAAATTCTCAAATTTCAAACCTGAAAGCTGAAAATCAATGCAAACAAGCAAAATCAAATCAATAGATAGTCTCAAAGTAAACACATCATCCAAACATAAGTATCAAGGAGAAAAATCAAAAAAAAAAAATGCAAAAGAAAAAGTGAAAAAGAAATACAGAACCGTAATCTGAAAATGCCACTACTCTCCTAGTCATCTATGCCATCATAGCGATCAGTACCTCTCGAATCACCGGGAGTCGGAGAACGCTGTCGACGTCGACTGGCAGGAACGGGCTGATGAATTTATGGCTGTCTTCTGCAAGTGCAGCTACGCATGTAGTTCCAGATGCTCCGTAGAATACCATCCTGACGCTCTCTCCACTCTCCCTCAGACATCTCACTCAAAGGTACTGAAGGCTCAGGATAAGGACCAATGTCATATGCAGCAGGATAAAAACCTGATAGGGTCTAAGTTTTATCTTATTCTACTGCAAGTGCACAGTCAATGCAATTATAGTATGTAGGGTATCGAATCCACAGAGACTCTAGACCTACGATAGATTATAGAACAGTTGAGTTAAACTAGGAGAAAGTAGTAAGAAACTAAAAGCAAAGCAGAAAAGTAAATCAAGTTGCAAGATTGGTTTGAAGGCAATTAACTAAAAGCGCTAAGTCTAGGGAGTTCTCATGAAATCAGACAAGCAGATCAGATAATCAGTCAGGATCAAATTAAGCACGGTTCTAGAACTCAAACATGGATATAGAACTAACCAACTTTCGTTGTGAGAATTCTCTAAGTCTAATAGCAGAAATCCAAATTTCTTTGCAATTACTAACAGATTAAACTAGCCTTAAGTTCAGGTTCGATATGTTCACAATTCAATTAAACCAAATTTCTTTGCGAGTAATTCAATTTCTCAACCTAAATAGTTCAGATTCTAAATCACAATTTCGTGTCAATTTAACAACATAAGATCTAGATTCTAAGTGATCAAGTTAGAAACTAGTGTTAAGCACAATTTAGATTGAAGAACAATTATGATATGAAACCTTAATTGAAATAAATAAATTTAGCAAGTCATGAATTCCCTAATGAGAATTCCTAAACCTAACTATGAATCTACTCAGACATAGATAATGAAAACATAATCAGTGAAATAATAGATTGCATAAATAAATAGTAAAGATAAAAGGGGTTCGAAATCTTCTCCAAAAGCAGGAAGCAGTACAAGATTAGATCAGCCCCAAAAACTCTAAAATCTCTATGCTCAAAGTATGTAAGCGTAAGTAAAGCGTAGCGTATCTAAAAACTGATGTAAAAACCGAATTATAAAGGCCTAATCACGACTGGGGATTCTTTGTAATTCTTGGAAACTTTTGGGCTAAAATGCAATATCCAAACTTCATTAAACCGCCGAAGATAAGCCCATCTCGCTCGTGTGTCGATCGATGCACAATGTGTGTCGATCAATGCAGATCTCTGTTTTGGACAGTGAACTCTATCTCTCGGGTCAAATCACCAAAATGCTCCAAAAAGCTCCATAATCTCCAAATCCGCTCCAAACGTGCTAATACCTGTAAAAGACTCTAAAGCAACACTAAAAGACTCTAAAACACACTTATATCATGGTCTAAAACCGGTAAAAACCATGATATATCAACTCCCCCACACTTAGCCTTTGCTTGCCCTCAAGCAAAACAGAGAACTAAAACATGGTGAAGAGGTTTGAAAATTTCAGAAACTGTTTTCATCCTAGAAGCAACAGCACTCAGATTCCCCTTAGTAAGCCATTGAAAGAATTACCTGTAGGACATCAAGACCAACATATACTTCCCCCACACTTAGCAACTGTCCTAAGTAAACTCCACAATCACATTCAAGCATTCAAATTCACCCTACTGACTTTTATAAGCTATTAAGTGCGGTCTCACCTCAGGATTATCGATCAAAGGGAACATGGATTCTTACTCTGTCAGTTCTAGACCACCATACTATCTTTTTCTGGTTCCTTTCTTCTCTTTTCCCTTCCTTAGCAATCTGATTTTTCCCCATTGGGTATCATTTTATTTTTTTATCAGTGCTCTTCCCGTTATGGGGTGTACTTTGGACACATTCCATGAATGCACAGGAGGTAATAGTGGTAGCTACCACTTCGGAGCTACTAGCTCATCCTCAGTTTATTATTCTCTTCTTTTTTTTTACTTTAAGAGAAGGGGAGAAGGGAACCTTACTAGGACAGGTTTAGAGGCTGTGTCAATACTAACAGAGGAGTCCGACTCAAGGTATACCAAGCCCTTAGGTGAGAAAATTAAGTCAAATTAAGGGTGAAGTCAGTAAAGGATCCTCTGATACCTGAAGTGATGTGGGTGTCCTCAGTAGGTTGATCCGCATTGGGTTTTCTAATAGTCATAGATAGATCCTGCAACTTCATCCCAATGGTCACTTAAGTTCCTGCAAGTGCTGTTAACTTCTCAAAAATTCATTGTTTCTTACTTAAACCGTTTTGACTCAATAAATCAAAATTTTGAAAAATAGGACTGACTCTAAGAAAACAGAAAGATGAAAGTTAGTACCACCTCCCCCACACTTGAAACACATTGTCCCCAGTAGTGTCAAGCTAAGGATCGGTAAAAGAAACTAAAAATGTTAATGGATGAGTTAAGTTCTGTCTGATTTTTACCTGTCTCGCTCATGCATCGATCGTTACGCATAAATGCGACTATCGTTGCAAGGCGATTGCGATATGAGTCGATCGTTGCTCAGGTCCGCAATGATCGCTGCAATGCGATTTTCGTGTTGTGACGATCGACACACAGGACCATGTCGATCGTTGCATTGCGATTGTCGAGACCTGCAGACAAAACTCACCAAAACAAAAAAAAAAACGTAAAATCCTAACAAAAACACCAAAAATGAATATGCAAAAACGAAACAGTGGGTTGCCTCCTACTCAGCGCTCTTTTAGCGTCAATAGCTTGACGTTTTAGCTCAATCAGACAGAGGGTGCAACATCCAGAGGCAAAATCTGACCTCCTGGAATCTCGTCCTTAGCCCAATAATGCTTTACTCTCTGTCCATTGACAGTAAATTCCTTACCTTCCTGGCTGATTAGAACGACAGCTCCATAAGGACGTACCTCCTTGATTGTGAAAGGACCATACCACCTTGATCTCAGCTTACCTGGAAACAATTGCAAACGAGAGTTATACAAAAGTACATGATCATTAGGCTCAAATTGTGTAAAGACAATCTTCTTGTCATGATAAGCCTTAGTCCTCTCCTTGTACAGCTTTGAGTTCTCATAAGCAAAATGTCTAATCTCATCCAACTCAATAAGCTGCACCAATCTCTTCTCTGCAGCAGATTTAAGATTGAAGTTCATCTGTTTTACAGCCCATGCTGCTTTGTGCTCAAGCTCTACTGGCAGATGACATGATTTTCCATACAACAGATGGAATGGAGTAGTCCCAAGTGGTGTCTTGAATGCAGTCCGGTAAGCCCATAGTGCATCATCCAGCTTTGCTGCCCAATCCTTCCTTATCTTCCCAACTGTCTTCTTTAAGATCTCTTTGATATGTCTGTTAGAGACCTCGACTTGTCCACTAGACTGAGGGTGATAAGGAGCAGCAACTCGGTGATGGACTTCATGCTTCTGTAGCAGCTTCTCGAAGACCTTATTGATATACCATGGATTTTATCTGTTTTAACCATGGTATATGCCTTATTTATCGAGTCTTATGTTATGTTTTGGAATCTTTTTAGTATGTTTACAGGTTTAGACGTGTTTGGAGCATAATTGGAGTTATTGGAGTATTATGGAGCATTTTGGAGATTTTACCCGAGAGACAGAGTTCACTGCCCATATTTGACGCTTGCAACGATCGGCACACCATTAGCATCGATCGTTGCATAGCGTGACCAAGCATTATCGCGAGCGTTAATGAAGAATGAGGATTAATGCACTAAAGCCCAGAAAGCCCAGATATTTACACAGAAGCCCAAAACGTGTTTTAGCTATTATATAAGGGTTTTTAAGCCATTGTTTAGGCGACGCTTTCATTAAGTTTTATTTTATTTCAGAGAGCCTTAGGGGCTGATCTTTTTCTCGAAAGAGACTTGATTTCGAACCCCAGTTCTTTATTTGATTTGGTTTTCTATTCAAGATGTTTTCTGTTTCGATGAACATGTCTGAGTAGATTACCTGTTAGGTTGAAGGATTCTCATTAGGGATTTCATGGAACTATAGTTTAAATCAATTTGTAGGGATTCATATCTGCTAGTTCTTTGTTTAGGTTGTTCTTAATGCTTAATCTGAAGTAGCTAATCAGAATTATGATGTTAGGTTGATTGATACAACGAGAGTTGGTTAATTAGCTAGAAAGAACCTAGATGAGCAATTTGATCTACTCGCAAAGAGATTTGGTTTAGGGGAATTGTGAACATATCAAACCTGATCATTAATGCTAGTTTAATCTGTTAGTAATTGCAAAGAGATTTGGATTGCTGCACTTAGACTTAGAGAATTCTCGCAACGAGAGTTGGTGAATTCTATATCCGTGTTTGAGTTCTAGAACAGTTATTGATTAGATCCTGATTGACTGATTGCTTGTGTTCCTGATATCCTGAGAACTCCTGAAACCTAACGCTTCGCTTCCTTGCTTACAAACTCGCCTGATTTACTTTTCTGCTTCGGTTTTTAGTTTCTCATCATATTTACTTTCTCCTAGTTTAATCTTTTCTGTTCTAATCTATCGTTGACCGGAGTCTCTGTGGATTCGATACCCTAAGTGAAGGATGTTTTGGTGTTAATCCTGATTCAATTCACAGATTCAACAGTTCCTAAACATGCGGATCTAGGTTCTCTTGAATAGAAACATTATGATCTCACCTTATACCTGTTTATGCAGCGGAAAGAGAAGGTATATCAGAGATCAGAGAGCCACCAAGTGATAACTCCTCCAGAGGTTCACACACGCACACCAAGCAGGAAGAGAGGCTGCTAGACCAAAGGAGAGGAGGCGCAGAGAGAGAGAGAGTTGGCGCAGGGAGGCTAGGGTTAGGGAGAAAGAGATTTGGGTTTTAGTTTATAAAACCCTTCTCTTTCCCTTTTGGGCTTTTGGGCCCAAATACCAATCTGATTAAATCCCTTGGGTTTAATCAGACCCATTAATCTCTCTCTAAGTACGATAAATGCCTGGCACTTTTACCGTACTTCTGCTAAGCCGTTCCTACACATTTTCCTGTTAGCTTAGGCGTGTGACCCATATGGGATCATATAATAAAGGCAATAAGTCCAAGACTTATAGATCATGAGCGGACTCTAGCAAGCCATCATGACCCCCAGTATTATATGACTTATGTCTGATCATTGACATACTCTTACTTTCTAGAGACAGTACCGAGATTACTGGACACAATTCCAACAATCTCCCACTTGTACTGGAATCTCTGTATTCATAATCCTTTTGTCACAATATCTCGATTAGTCATAAGGCAAGATTAGTGTCATCCTTATAAAGCCTAATCTTGTTCATCGGACTCTGATTCGATACTGACAATCCAAACGACTCGGGACAGTCCGTTTGAGCATGGCCATGCATTTTCCAGTATTCAAATCTCCGATTGGCCTAGAGATATTCACTCCATTTATATTGGAGGGACAAATTCCGTCTTGTTCCATCACTGTAAACTACTCATTTCGTAATACACCCAAACAAGGTCCTTATAGCTATCGCATAACGACAGCGTTAGACAATGATCAAAGCGCATCAGTTCATGTGCAGTCACATGCATGCGAACTCAGGTCTAAGGACTATACTCTATAGTCGTAGTAAGAATCTCTTATGACACAGATATAAATATCCTGAAGAGTTCTTATAAGCGGGTCTAGTCCGGTCGTATGTACCCCACATACACCTATGTACTGACTTTGATGCCTCGCATCTATGACACACTGAGACTTTGTCATAAGTCACATACCAATCTAGTCTCACACGGTTGTTGGTGTTCCAATTTCAACAACCTTCGACTAGGGACTGAATGATATAAGCCATCTATCAAATATAGGGTCTCATGATCAAGCTAAATGACTTTGATGACTCAAGATCAAGTCACTTACTTCGATGACCTATAAAATGGTTTATATCACTTTGGAACGATTATTTCATCACAGTTAAAATAATCTTGAAATAATAATTTCATTAAACATAAAATGTTTTACAAGAACATATCAAAAACTAAATAAAGCCCTTTATTAACTCCCACTGAAATTAAGACTACATCTTAATTTCACTTATCCTACAGCAACAGTCCGCGACTCGTGCTTAGGCCTAAGGAGTGGCTTCGTTAATAGATTAGCAACGTTCTCATTCGTTGAAACTTGCTGATCTACTTAACTTCTCTGTCATTTATCTCACGGAATAGGTTATACCTATCCTCAAGGTGTTTGGACCTCTGATGTGCAGCTAGTCTCATCTATGCTGGGAATCACATCAAGTTCAGTGACGAACTCTTCTTTCCAAACAACCTCTTTCGCCGCTTCCCAAGCTGCGAAATGTTCAGCTTAAGTCATGGAGTCAGCAACAGTGCCTTGCACCGCCAGATAGACACAAGATATGACCGGACTGTGACCGGAAATCATCTTTGTCTATTGGAAACTTGCCTTCCAGACTCTACCGACTTGTAGCACCTCACTTTCTCCGTAAATCAAGAACTTATCCTAAGTATTTCTCAAATACTTTAGGACATTCTTTACGGCAATCCAGTGATTCTTTGCTGGATTTGACTGGTCTTTACTTGTCTTGCTTAACATTAAAGCAACATCAAACAAGTACGTTTCATGGCATACATGATAGATCCAATTGCCGACGCATATGGAATCTTATCCATGCATTTAAGCTCAGCAGTTATCGTAGGACACTGTGTCTTGCTTAACGTAATGCCATGTGACATTGGCATAAAACCCTTCTTGGAATGCTGAAAACGTGTAGGACTTTGTCGGGATAAGAATCCTGACTTTGTCCTACCAGCTCTTTCGGATCTTTATCTTTAGATCCAAAATCCAAGAACTACGTGGTTTTACCCATGTCAATCATAAAACCAACTCCCAAGCCAGTCCTTTACCGACTGCAGCATTGGGACGCTATATCCGAGAATCAGTATGTCATCGACATACATTATGAGAAATGCAATATTGCTCCCACTTATCTATTAGTAAACGCACAGTTCCATTTCGTTCCTGTTCAAGTCAAAACCTTGACTATTTCAACAGAACGAAGATTCCAACTCCGATCATCTTCAGAAACTCGACTGCCCTATCAGCCAGGAACTTGCCTGCGACATCATTCTGCAGTCATTACCTGCAAGCTATGATCAGTTCATTCTGAACTTTAACATGCATGGCTTGAGTAAGACATTGCCTGAGCTTCACGGAATGCTCAAGACTGCAGAGCCCAACTTGAGGAAAACCGCCAAGGACCCCAATGTGCTTATGGTGCAGAAGGGCAAGGGGTTTAAGAAATCCTCTGCTAAGGATAAGGGAAAGGCCAAGGCTGTCCAAGTCGCGGACAAGGACACGCCAAAGCCCAAGCCCAAGTCCAAGGCTGGGCCAACTGACATATGCAGGTTCTGTAAAGAACCAGGGCATTGGAGGAGAGAATGTAAGAAATTCCAAGAAGGTCTAAAGGAATTGAAGAAGAAGACTCTCGAGACTTCTTCGACAGGTATTTTTGTTATAGAAGTTAATACGACTACTTCTGATAATACCTCATGGGTTATGGATACTTGTTGTGGGGCTCATATTTGTACTAATATGCAGGCACTCAGCAACAGTAGAAGGCTGAAGCAAGGACAAGTGGAGCTACGAGTTGGGAATGGAGCGAAAGTTCCAGCACTAGCTGTAGGCACATACTTGTTGTCTTTACCTTCGGGATTGATTTTAGAACTCAATAATTGTTATTTTGTACCTGCTATAAGCAGAAATATTATTTCAATTTCTTTGTTGGATTTGGAAGGTTATGATTTTTCAGTTAAGAATAAATTATGTTCCTTCAATCGCAACAATTTGTTCTATGGTTCTGCCCCTCTTACGAATGGGCTTTACATACTCGATCAATCCGCGCCAATTTATAACATTAATACCAAACGGTTCAAACCTAATGAGGAGAACCGAACGTTTCTATGGCATTGTCGTTTAGGGCACATCAGCGAGAAACGCATCAAGAGGCTCCATTCGAATGGACTTCTTGGCTCATTTGACTTTGAGTCATGTGAGAAATGCGAATCCTGCATGATGGGCAAAATGACACGGGCCCCCTTTAATAAACCTAACGAGAGGGCCAGTGACTTATTGGGCCTGATACACACTGACGTGTGTGGCCCAATGTCCACAAATGCAAGAGGAAACTATCAGTACTTCATTACCTTCACTGATGATTTCAGTAGGTATGGATATGTTTATTTAATGAAACATAAGTCTGAATCTTTTGAGAAGTTCAGAGAATTCCAAAATGAAGTACAGAACCAACTTGGCAAAAGCATTAAGGCTCTTCGGTCCGACCGAGGAGGAGAATACTTAAGCCAAGAATTCAGTGATCATCTAAGAGAGTGTGGGATCGTGTCCCAACTCACTCCTCCTGGAACACCTCAATGGAATGGTGTGTTTGAGAGGAGAAATCGGACCTTATTGGATATGGTTCGATCTATGATGAGTCACACAGACCTTCCAATATCCCTTTGGGGATATGCTCTGCTAACAGCAGTGTTCACTCTAAATAGAGCGCCATCGAAAGCAGTAGCAAAGACACCATATGAATTATGGACTGGAGTGGCTCCAGTGCTGTCTTATCTAAGAATTTGGGGTTGTGAAGCTTATGTCAAGAGATTAATCTCAGATAAGCTTACACCAAAGTCTGATAAATGCTACTTCATTGGTTATCCGAAGGAAACCAAGGCTTATTACTTCTATCTACGTTCCGAGAACAAGATCTTTGTTGCCCGGGATTGTAACTTTCTTGAGAGGGAGTTTCTCTCTAAGAAAGACAGTGGGAGTAAGGTACTGCTTGAAGAAATTCAAGATGAACAAGATACTGCTCAACCTAATGAGGAAGAGCAGCAGGAGGACCTACAAGAAATTGTAGAGCCTGAACCTGTAGTACCTGAAGTTCGAAGATCCGGGAGGATCCGTCACGAACCCGAGAGATATCAAGGATTCCTCGTGACTAACTGTCATGATCTTCTGATCATTGATGATGATGAACCATCGAACTTCAATCAAGCCATGATGGGCCCAGATTCCTCGAAGTGGCGCAAGGCCACTGATTCCGAAATGGACTCCATGACGGTCAACCAAGTGTTTTCGTTGGTTGACTTACCCGCTGGTGTAAAAGCCATCGAGTGCAAATGGATCTTCAAGAAGAAGATTGACGTGGATGGAAATGTCCAGATTTATAAAGCCAGGTTGGTGGCAAAAGGTTTCAGACAAGTTCACGGTGTGGATTACGATGAAACCTATTCACCAGTGGCTATGATGAAATCTATTCGGATTCTACTAGCAACTGCAGCTTTTCATGATTATGAAATTTGGCAGATGGACGTGAAAACCGCCTTCCTGAATGGTATTCTGGAAGAGGATGTGTACATGACGCAACCTGACGGTTACATAGATCCAAAGAATGCTGGGAAAGTATGCAAGCTTCATAAATCCATTTATGGATTGAAGCAAGCATCGAGGAGCTGGAATCTTCGTTTTGATGAAGCGATCAAGCAATTTGACTTCATCAGAAACGAAGAAGAATAATGCGTGTATAAGAAAACTAGTGGGAGCAAGATAGTATTTCTTATTCTGTATGTCGATGACATACTGCTTCTCGGAAACGACGTTCCAATGCTGAAGTCCGTAAAGGACTGGCTTGGAAGTTGTTTTTCCATGAAAGACATGGGTGAAGCCGCATACGTTCTTGGAATCAGGATCTACCGGGATAGATCTAGAAGACTGATAGGCTTGTGTCAAGACTCATATATTGACAAAGTCCTACAAAGATTCAGCATGAAAGATTCCAAGAAGGGCTTCACGCCAATGGTACATGGCACAACGCTAAGCAAGAAGCAGAGCCCTACGACGGCTGCTGAGCTTGAGCGCATGAAGAATATTCCTTATGCATCTGCAATAGGATCTGTCATGTATGCCATGATCTGTACTCGTCCTGATGTTGCTTATGCATTGAGCATGACGAGTAGATACCAGTCAAATCCAGGTGAAAGCCACTGGATTGCCGTCAAGAATATCCTGAAGTATCTAAGACATACTAAGGATAAGTTCTTGGTATACGGTGGAAGTGATGTGCTTAAAGTCAGTGGATTCACGGACGCAAGTTTCCAGACAGACCAAGATGATTTCCGGTCACAGTCCGGTTATATATTTTGTCTGAATGGCGGTGCAATCAGTTGGAGAAGCTCTAAGCAAGACACCGTTGCTGATTCCACTACAGAAGCTGAATATATCGCCGCCTCAGAAGCAGCGAAGGAAGCTGTTTGGATACGAAAGTTCATTATTGAACTAGGTGTGATACCAGATGCGGCTGAGCCTCTGGCACTGTTTTGTGACAACAATGGTGCTAATGCTCAGGCAAAGGAACCAAGATCACACCAGAAATCCAAGCATGTTCTAAGAAGATTTCACTTGATACGTGACATCATTAATAGAAAGGAAGTCAAGATCAGTCGAGTTCAGACAGATGATAACGTCGCTGATCCGTTGACGAAGCCACTCCCAAGGCCTAAGCTCGAGTTTCTGACTGAAGCTGTAGGCATTAGAGACATTGAAATGTAATCTAAGTTTGAGTGGGAGTATGAGGGCTTTATTTAGTTATTTGATATGTTCTTGTAAAACATTTTATGTTTAATGAAATTATTATTTCAAGATTATTTTAACTGTGATGAAATAATCGTTCCAAAATGATATGAACCATTTTATAGGTCATCGAAGTAAGTGACTTGATCTTGAGTTATCAAAGTCATTTAGCTTGATCATGAGACCCTATATTTGATAGATGGCTTATATTATCATGTCCCTAGTCGAAGGTTGTTGAAATTGGAACACCAACAACCGTGTGAGACTAGATTGGTATGTGACTTATGACAAATTCTCAGTGTGTCATAGATACGCGGCATCAAAGTCAGTACATAGGTGTATGTTGGGAACATACGACCGGACATGACCCGATTATAAGAACTCTTCAGGATATTTATATCTGTGTCATAAGAGATTCTTACTACGACTATAGAGTATAGTCCTTAGACCTGAGTTCGCATGCATGTGACCGCACATGGACTGATGCACTTTGATCATTGTCTAACGCTGTCGTTCTGCGATAGTTATAAGGACCTTGTTTGGGTACATTATGAAATGAGTAGTTTACAGTGATGGAACAAGACGGAATTTGTCCCTCCAATATAAATGGAGTGAATATCTCTAGGCCAATCGGAGATTTGAATACTGGAAAATGCATGGCCATGCTCAAACGGACTGTCCCGAGTCGTTTGGATTGTCAGTATCAAATCAGAGTCCGATGAACAAGATTAGGCTTTATAAGGATGACACTAATCTTGCCTTATGACTAATCGAGATATTGAGACAAAAGGATTATGAATACAGAGATTCCAGTACAAGTGGGAGATTGTTGGAATTGTGTCCAGTAATCTCGGTATTGTTTGGACCTCTGATGTGCAGCTAGTCTCATCTATGCTGGGAATCACATCAAGTTCAGTGACGAACTCTTCTTTCCAAACAACCTCTTTCGCCGCTTCCCAAGCTGCGAAATGTTCAGCTTAAGTCATGGAGTCAGCAACAGTGCCTTGCACCGCCAGATAGACACAAGATATGACCGGACTGTGACCGGAAATCATCTTTGTCTATTGGAAACTTGCCTTTCAGACTCTACCGACTTGTAGCACCTCACTTTCTCCGTAAATCAAGAACTTATCCTAAGTATTTCTCAAATACTTTAGGACATTCTTTACGGCAATCCAGTGATTCTTTGCTGGATTTGACTGGTCTTTACTTGTCTTGCTTAACATTAAAGCAACATCAAACAAGTACGTTTCATGGCATACATGATAGATCCAATTGCCGACGCATATGGAATCTTATCCATGCATTTAAGCTCAGCAGTTATCGTAGGACACTGTGTCTTGCTTAACGTAATGCCATGTGACATTGGCATAAAACCCTTCTTGGAATGCTGAAAACGTGTAGGACTTTGTCGGGATAAGAATCCTGACTTTGTCCTACCAGCTCTTTCGGATCTTTATCTTTAGATCCAAAATCCAAGAACTACGTGGTTTTACCCATGTCAATCATAAAACCAACTCCCAAGCCAGTCCTTTACCGACTGCAGCATTGGGACGCTATATCCGAGAATCAGTATGTCATCGACATACATTATGAGAAATGCAATATTGCTCCCACTTATCTATTAGTAAACGCACAGTTCCATTTCGTTCCTGTTCAAGTCAAAACCTTGACTATTTCAACAGAACGAAGATTCCAACTCCGATATGTTTGCTTCCATCCTTAAATGGATCGATGAAGTTAACTTACACAAAGTGTATATTTTCGGAGTCCGGGCTCACTTTCGCTTATTTGAATTTCGCAGATTCGTCGCTTTCAATGATCATCAGATCATGCGAACTTTCAATGATCATCAGGTTCAACTAATGACGAGAAATCACTCTCGGATTAGTGACTGATTCATTCATGTCTGCGAACTTCAGGCTCCACAGGTGTAGATTCTACAGAAATCTGTAAATCCTTCCGCTGCTCTCCCTCAATAGGTTAAGCAGCCTCCTGTATTTCTCGAATTTCTTCGAGTTATACTTTTACGCCCCACTGTTCTTCTTTGAAAGTAACTTCCCTTCTTAGAAAACAGAATGGGCGTAAAAGTAACAAGCCTTGGTTTCCCTAGGACAACCAGCGAAGTAGCACAACTACAAATACTCAGTAAAGACGAATTTGGATCGATTCCAATCCACATTTACGTGGTGTCTTTCAACTGATAATGGTGCAACCTTTTCAGCGTAAACTTAGATATTCTTAGAGCGTTATTATTAAATAATATCATGGAAGATTCGTGTGACTCATCTTTAATCATTTCTAATAAGATCTGATTCTTTCTCACAGAAACACCTTCAGGTTTTCAGGAGAAATGAGCTGTGAAACGATTTCACACTCATTCAGATGATCACACCATCAATGACTTAAGTATTCTCACTCGTGATCTGATCCAGAGTCTTAATACTTCTGTCATTCAGATCCTATACTTCATTCTGGAACTCTTTCGACCATGTCAAAGAATTCCGACTTGTGTCTCATCAAATGAACACAGTCTTACTCACTGAAGTAATCAGTAGAGACAATGAAGTACAGGAAATTTTCTCTGGCATTACTGCTCATTGGGCCACATACATGAGTATGTTCCAGGTCCAATAAGCCTTTGGGCCTTTCTCTAGCTCGGCTAAGATAGGCCCTTTGCCTTTTGGTCCAGTAAGCAGAATTCAAGTCTCATAAGATATATGTATCAAATGAGCCCAACAGTCCATAACTATGGGATTTCTGAATCCGACTTACTCTATGTGACTAAGACTTTTATGCCAAGAAAAATCAGGTTTAATTCATCAGATTTAAACCAATTCGGTATTTATGTTACATTTAGGCACTCTTTGGTTTAAGATATAAAACCCATTCCTTGAATAGGGTGCTACAATTAATATTTCATTAAGATCAAAAGAACAAAACTTGTCTTTTATCAAAATGAAAAACATTCAAATTCTTACAAGAAAATGAAAGACAACTCTGCTTAAAGCAGGTACATTGTAGCAATTACTTAATAAAACCAAGCCTCGAAGGCATCTATAAGTGAAAATCCTACGGCTGAGGCAGCGTCCATAGCTCCTTCCAGACATGTAGATCCACTTGTCCTTCCTTCAACGTTCTACTGTTGCTTAGGCTCTGCATATTATCACAAATATCAGTGCCACAACCAGTATCCAATACCTTTAAGGTAGAACTTGAAGTAATAACATGAATACCTGAGGAAGTAATTAAACTAATGGCCCAAGTCTCTCTGCACAAATACAGTAAATGCCTTGCATCTTACCGTATTAATTCCATTTTAACTTTCCCGTTAGCTATGGTGTGTGACCCTTAGGGATCATACAATACTGGGAATAAGTCCTAAACTTATAGATCATGAGCGGGCTCTAGCAAGTCATCATGATCACCCAGTATTTATGACTTATGTCTGATCTCGACATTTATCATACTTTCTAGAGATAGTACGGTAGATTTCAGGACATTCCCAACAATCTCCCACTTGTACTGGAATTCTACAAAGGACATTCCCAACAATCTTCCGATTGTACTGGAATCCTACATTCCCTAGTCCTTTTGTCTCAATATCTCGATCTGGCATAAGGCAAGATACGTGTCATCCTTATATAGCCAGACCATGTTTATCGGACCAGATTTGATACTGACAATGCAAACGACTTGGGCAAGTCCGTTTGGGAATGGCCATTCTCTTACCAGCTATCAAATCTCCGATTGGCCTAGAGATATTACCTCCGTTAAACGGCAGGGAAAAATCCCATCTTGTTCCATCACTATGAACTACACAATTCATAATACACCCAACCAAGGTCCGTATAGCTCCCAGTTACGAAACAGCGTTAGACAATGATCAAAGCGTATCACTCCGTGTGCAGCCACATGCATGCGAACTCAGGTCTAAGGACTATACTCTATAGTCGTATATGAGAACCTCTTATGACACAGATATTAATATCTTGTAGAGTTCTCATCAGCGGGCCATGTCCGGTCATATGCTCCCCTACATATACCTATGTGTCGACTTTGATGCCGCGCATCTATGACCCCTCGAAACTTGGTCATAAGTCTCAACACAATCTAGTCTCAACAGGTTGTTGGTGTTCCAATTTCAACAACCTTCGACTATGGACACTTTGATTTATGTCACTTCGTTAAATATGGGGTTCCAGGATCAAGTCTACTCATGTACTTCGATGGCCCATATATAATGACATGAATCATTTTGGAACGATTATTTTATATCACAGTTAAAAATAATCCAGAAATAAAATTTCATTAACATTTAAAATGTTTACATGAACAAATCAAAATAACTAAAACAAAAGCCCTCACAACTCCCACTCAAAAAGAGATTACATTTGAATATCTCTAATTCCTACAGCAGCAGTATGCAACTCGTGCTTAGGTCTCGGGAGTGGCTTTGTCAACGGGTCAGCCACGTTCTCATCAGTGGGAACTCTGCTGACCATCACTTCGCCTCTATTCACTATATCACGAATCAGGTGATACCTTCTCATAATGTGTTTGGATTTCTGATGATGTCTCGGTTCCTTGGTTTGAGCAATTGCACCATTGTTGTCACAATACAGTGCCAAAGGCTCAGTGGCATTAGGGAATACACCGAGTTCAATCAAGAAGTTCCTAATCCAAACTCCTTCCTTCGCAGCTTCTGAAGCAGCGATGTATTCAGCTTCAGTTGTGGAATCTGCTACGGTGCTCTGCTTGGAACTCTTCCAACTTACTGCACCGCCATTCAGACAGAAGATGTAGCCAGACTGTGACCGGAAATCATCCTTATCTGTCTGAAAACTTGCATCCGTGAATCCACTGATTTCAAGCACTTCACTTCCTCCGTAAACCAAGAACTTATCCTTAGTATTCCTCAAATACTTCAGAATATTCTTTACGGCAATCCAGTGACTCTCACCTGGATTAGACTGGTACCTACTCGTCATGCTTAGTGCATAAGCAACATCAGGACGAGTACAGATCATGGCATACATGATAGATCCTATAGCCGAGGCATAAGGAATCCTACTCATGCGCTTAAGCTCATCAGGTGTTTTAGGACACTGATCCTTGCTTAGTGCAGCACCATGTATCATCGGCGTGAATCCCTTCTTGGAATTTTCCATTCCGAATCGATGCAGAACTTTGTCTATGTAGGAATCTTGACAAAGTCCAATCAGCTTCTTAGATCTGTCTCTAAAGATTCGGATTCCAAGAACATACGCGGCTTCACCCATGTCCTTCATGGAAAAACAACTTCCCAGCCAGTCTTTAACAGACTTCAGCATTGGAATATCATTTCCAATAAGCAATATGTCATCGACATATAGGATAAGAAATGCCACTTTGCTCCCACTAGTTTTCTTATACACACATTGTTCCTCTTGGTTTCTGATGAAGTCAAAGTTCTTTATTGCTTCATCAAAACGAAGATTCCAACTCCTCGATGCTTGCTTCAATCCATAAATGGATTTGTGAAGTTTGCATACTTTCCCAGCATTCTTAGGATCAATGTAACCGTCAGGCTGTGTCATGTACACATCCTCTTCCAAGATTCCATTCAGGAAGGCGGTTTTTACATCCATCTGCCAAATCTCATAGTCATAATGAGCTGCAGTTGCTAGGAGAATCCGAATTGATTTCATCATCGCCACTGGTGAATAGGTTTCATCATAGTCTATACCATGAATTTGCTTGAAACCTTTTGCCACCAACCTGGCCTTGTAAATCTGGACATTTCCATCCACGTCTATCTTCTTCTTGAAGATCCATTTACACTCGATGGCTTTTGCACCAGCAGGTAAATCAACCAGTGAAAACACTCGGTTAGCAGACATGGAGTCCATCTCGGATTCTGTGGCTTCACGCCACTTTAAGGAGTCAGGGCCCATCATGGCTTCTGCAAAGTTCGAGGGTTCATCACCGTCAATGATCAAAAGATCATGGCAATTAGTCACAAGGAACCCCTGATATCTATCAGGTTCCTGACGGATCCTTCCGGATCTTCGAACTTCAGGTACTGCAGGTTCAGGTTCTATTACAACTTCATGTAATTCATCCTGCTGTTCTTCCTCATTAGGTTGAACAGGTTCCTGTCCTTCTTGAATTTCATCAAGTTGTACCTTACTCCCACTATCTTTTCTAGAGAGAAACTCCCTTTCAAGAAAAGTACAATCCCGAGCAACAAAGATTTTGTTCTCGGATCGCAGATAGAAGTAATAAGCCTTGGTATCCCTAGGATAACCAATGAAGTAGCATTTGTCAGATTTTGGTGTAAGCTTGTCTGAGATTAATCTTTTGACATAGGCTTCACAACCCCAAATTCTGAGAAAAGACATTGCTGGAGCTTTTCCAGTCCATATCTCATATGGTGTCTTTGCTACTGTCTTTGATGGCACTCTGTTCAGTGTGAACGTTGCGGTGAGCCAAGCATATCCCCAAAGGGATATAGGAAGGTCTGTGTGACTCATCATGGATCGGACCATATCTAACAATGTCCGATTCCTTCTCTCAGACACACCATTCCACTGAGGTGTTCCAGGAGGTGTGAGTTGGGAGACAATCCCACACTCACTCAGATGATCACGAAATTCCTGGCTCAAGTATTCTCCTCCTCGGTCCGACCGAAGAGCTTTAATACTTTTACCAAACTGGTTCTGTACTTCATTCTGGAATTCTTTGAACTTTTCAAAGGTTTCCGACTTATGTTTCATCAAGTAGACATATCCATATCTACTGAAATCATCAGTGAATGTAATGAAGTACTGAAAATTTCCTCTAGCATTTGTGGACATTGGGCCACACACGTCAGTATGTATCAGGCCCAATAGTTCACTGGCCCTTTCTGTGGGTTTATTGAAAGGCGCCCTTGTCATTTTGCCCATTAGGCAAGATTCGCATTGCTCACAAGACTCAAAGTCAAATGAGCCCAAGAGTCCATTAGAATGGAGCCTCTTGACGCGTTTCTCACTAATGTGCCCCAAACGACAATGCCAGAGAAACGTTTCATTTTCTTCGTTAGATTTGAACCGTTTTGTATTTATGTTATATACTGGAGCAGATTGATCCAGCATGTACAGCCCATTTATAAGAGGGGCACAACCATAGAACATATCATTGAGATTAAAGGAACACAATTTATTCTTAATAGAAAAATCAAATCCTTGCAAATCCAACAATGAAACTGAAATGATATTTCTGCTTATAGCAGGTACAAAATAACAATTCTCAAGTTCTAAAATCAATCCAGAAGGTAAAGACAACAAATAAGTGCCAACGGCCAGTGCTGGAACCTTCGCTCCATTGCCAACCCGCAACTCTACTTGTCCTTGCTTCAACCTTCTACTGTTGCTGAGCGCCTGCATATTAGTACAAATATGAGCCCCACATCCAGTATCTAATACCCAAGTGGTATTATCAGAAGTAGTAGTATTTACTTCAATAACAAAAATACCTGAAGATTTAGTCTCGAAGGACTTCTTCTTCTTCAGACTTTCCTGGTATTTCTTACAGTCCCTGCGATAATGCCCTGCCTCTTTGCAAAAGTGGCAGATGTCAGAAGGCCCAGCTTTGGACACGGGCTTGGGCTTGGCGTTTTCATTGCCAACTACTTTGCCCTTTCCCTTGTCTGCAGCGGATTTCTTGAAACCCTTGCCCTTCTGCACCATGAGTACAGACGACTCCTTGGTTTTCTTCAGATTCGGTTCTGCAGTCTTGAGCATACCATGTAGCTCAGGCAACGTCTTTATCAACCCATGCATATTATAGTTCAAAATGAACTGGTCATATGCAGGAGTAAGAGACTGCAGAACGATATCACAAGCAAGCTCTTGGCTTATAGGACAGTCGAGCCTCGTCAAATGATCGAGATAACCCATCATTTTCAGAACATGAGGACTCACTGCTGCATCCTTAGCCATTTTACAGTCCAAGAGATTCTTAACAGTTTGGAATCTCTCTGTACGAGCCTGCTCCTGAAACAACGCTTTCAGATTTGCCATCAGCTCCATGGGACAAGTCAGGCCTTCCCACTGCATCTGCAGTTCGGGAGCCATTGTCGCCAACATCAGGCAAACCACGTCATTAGCATCTGAAGAATGCATATCCCAAGCATTCTTCACAGCTTGTGCGGCATTATTCGCAGGTCTAGGAGAGAGAGCTCTTTCAAGGACATAAGCCTTCTTCTCCTGTCTGAGCACGAGTCTCAGGTTCCTGGACCAGTTCAGGAAGTTTGATCCGTTCAGTTTGTCCTTCTCAAGGGCAGACCGGATCGAGAAAGTGTTTTGAGTTGTTGTGCTTGACATAGCTGAAAATATGAGACAATAAAGATTTAGTTATTATGTTCATAAAAGAGTAATCTTAACAACTTATAAGAAAACTCGCATTGTATTCAAAATTTCTTTGTTTAACCTCATAAGAATACAATGATTCCGAGACCCATGTTTAGCTAAATCCAAAGTGGGCCACTGGCCGTCACCCAGAATTAGCTATACTTGGTAAGCATACACACAGCTAGTTATAACCAATAACTCTCGGTTGTGAATTGGACCCGAGGCCCAAATTCACCAGATGTCTCAAGGCCCGGGACTCCCGATGGCCCAGTCAAGGAAACCAATCTCTTACAGCCAAATAATCACTAAAATCTGGGACTCCCAATGAAATTAGTGACTATATACTACTTTACTTACGCGAAAACAGATACCTCACACTGTAAGCCATATCTGTAATCAAGTAAGCGTTAAGTAGCTGACAAGATTGGAAAGACATCCAAGCTTGATATTGTTTTTGAGGATTTTTAAGTTTTATTTCCAAAAATAGAAGATTACTATTTTGGGAAACTTTCTTATTTTAGAAACTTTCTAAATTTAGTAACTTACTAAAAATAGAAATTTCTAATTTAAATATTTCATTAAATATTTTGGGTTGGGTCACAAATTATAGGCCCAATTCTTGGCCCAAGACCATAGAATTCCAGCTGGCCCAATAATTTGACATAACCGATCCGGTTTATTAATTCTGGTCCAAGACCAAATTAACTATCAAAACCATCGGTTATTTACTAAACCAGACCAGCTCTAAATTATTTGGTCCAACCAAATCAAACTTAGACCAGCCTTCGGTTTAGGTTAAAATTCAATTTTGAATTTCAATCCGGTTTAACCAGAAATTAAAATTATTTCCAGCAAACCGCGATTTGGGTTGACCGCTTGAACCACCAATTAAATTGGATCGGTTCGGTTAAGTCCAAAATTGGGAAGAAAAAGATTGGTCTAACCAATCAATTTTAGCCAATTTTGACCTAATTGCGGTACTAGCTAAAACTGACAATGAACCACAATCAATTTGATTGGTTCATTGTCGTGGTTAGGGAAGAACGAATCGCGAGGCTCGGTTAAACCGATTGACTACTCGCGAACCGTTCACCACGCCAGTGTGTCGATCGATATCACGCTCTTGCGTCGATCGACACTCACGTGCTACAGCTCGAAAACAATCGGGTCATCGGGCCAGCGAGAAACAATCGATCCGATACTATATCGACCGATACTCGCTCCCTCGTCGATCGACACGGGCGAACAGATCGCACACCGATGGCTTTCAATCGGATTGATGCGATTCAAATTAGGTTTTTAACAAGTTTTAATCAAATTTCTTGATCCAAATTCGATTTTAAACATCAAAAACAACCTAAATATGATCCATAAAGCAAAAACCTAACAACCTAGGCTCTGATACCACTGTTGGATTATATGTGTGTTCATGGTTTAATTCACAGATTACAACCTAGCACACATAACTTAGATCTAGGTGATTTGCAGAACGAACCATAAACCAAACCTGATCACTACCTTTCAGATTGCAGCGGATGATGGATGGTAATGATGAGATCAGCTAGAACAGATGGCAACACCTATTCCTCCTTGGTGTATCCACACTCTTACAAGCACGGGACGGCTGCTAGACCAAAGAGTTGGAAGATCAGAGAGAAAACAGGACGGCACGGCTCAGATTAGCAGACTTGTTGTCGAAAATAATAAGACTCTTCTTATATATCGACTCGTCATAAACCTAAACAGATGTTTCGGTTTCGCTATTGTGTCGACCGACACATATACCCGTGTCGATCGACACAAGTCCTGTATCTCGATATGGGCCCAAGTAATTAAACTAATGGCCCAAGTCTCTCTGCACAAATACAGTAAATGCCTTGCATCTTACCGTATTAATTCCATTTTAACTTTCCCGTTAGCTATGGTGTGTGACCCTTAGGGATCACACAATACTGGTAATAAGTCCTAAACTTATAGATCATGAGCGGGCTCTAGCAAGTCATCATGATCACCCAGTATTTATGACTTATGTCTGATCTCGACATTTATCATACTTTCTAGAGATAGTACGGTAGATTTCAGGACATTCCCAACAACATCAACTTCAACTCCTCATCATCTTCCATGAATTTAATGCAATCTCTCTTCCAATGCCCTGTCTCCTTACAGTAGCAGCACTTACCAACGTAAGAGGTATCTGACTCGGGCTCAGAAGACACACGCTTGCCATGATTCAAAATCTGGACAACTTTGCCTTCACCCTTGTCAGCATTAGGTTTATTAAACCTACCCTTCTCATTCATGAGATTATTCAGGGTACTCTTCACGTTTGGCTCAACTGTCTTGAGCATATCATGCAGTTCAGTCAGCGTCTTCGTTAAGCCTTTCTTGATATAGTTCCTTCTGAACTTATCATAGCTTGACGGCAGTGACTGCAGAATGATCTCAGTTGCCAATTCTTGGCTAACTGGATAATCTAGTTTCCTCAGGTTATCAATGTAACCCATCATTTTACTGACATGAGGACTCACTGGATGATCATTTGGTAGCTTGCAGCTAGTGAGAGACTTAACCAACCGGTATCTCTCCACTCTTATCTGCTCCTGAAATTTCAATTTCAGGCTGCTGATCATCTCTATTGGCGACTCCATGTTCTCATATTGATTTCGCAAGTCTGAGTCCATGGTAGCCAATATCAGACCACGCACATCTACCGCATCATTATAATGCTTATTCCAAGCATCATATACTGCATGAGAAGCATTGGACCCGATCCTCACGGGGAGAGCTCTCTCAAGGACGTAGTCCTTTCTCTCCTGTCTGAGAACTAGCCTCAGGTTCCGCGACCAAGTCAAGAAATTTGATCCGTTCAGCTTGTCCATCTCAAGGACAGACCGGATCGAGAAAGTGTTTTGATTGTTTGTGCTAGTCATAACTGAAAATTAAGATAAAAGGATTTTAGTTAATATGTTCAATATGATTAATCTTGTATTATACTTAATATGATTAATCACGCATTATATTCAATAACATAAGTTACCCTCAATAGAATAAAATGATTCCAAGATCCACATATAACTAAGATCAAAGTGGGCCACTGGCCATCACACAACCTTAGCTTATATCGGTAAGCCCTATGTCGGCTAATTATATCCGTGATATAACTCTTGGTTGTGAATCTGGACCCGAGGCCCAATCCACTCTGATGTCTCAAGGCCCGGGACTCCCGATGGCCTAGTCAAGAAAACCAGACTATACAGTCATGTAATCATTAATGTCTGGGACTCCCAATGACATTTATGAATCACAAACCGTCTTATCCACGCAAAAGTAGACACCCTCACACTGTAAGGCCATGAATACAATTGAATGGGCTTCGACAGCTGACATAGTCTGGACAAGACATCCAACGCTTGATATTATTTGAGGTTCGTAGGTTTATTAAAATTTCATTCCCAAAATAGAAGATTACTATTTTGGGAAACTTTCCATTTTTGGAAACCTACTAATTTTTGGAAACTTTCTAAAATTGGAAACTTTCTAAAACCGGAAACTTTCTAACTTTAGAAATTTCTTAAAATCCAAAACCCGCAAATCTAGAAACTTCTATTTTAAGAAACTTTCTAATTTCAAAATTTCGGAAACTTTAATTTAAAATCGATTTATAATTTTATAAAATAAATTTTAAATTAAATCTGAAGAAAGACTCAAATAATTGGCCCAATTGTTTTAACTTCTTGGCCCGAGGCCCAAGAATTGGTCCATGTCCAAGACATGACCCAATTGTCCAATTAAATGACATAACCGGTCTGGTTCATTAAAATTGGTCTAACCAAATTTTAATTACTACGATGACCACAATTGTCAACCGGTTATTTACTAAACCGGATTTTTCTCAATTTATTTGGTCCAACCAAATCAAATTAGAAAATCCTGGTTTAGGCACAAAATCCAATATTTCGACTTTGGATTTCTTATCCCGGTTTAACCAGAATTTAATAAAATTATTAAATCTGTTTATTAAACCGAGACGTTTGATTTTAATCAAGTTTTAAACCGAACCTTGAACCGAATTGGTCACAAACCGATCACGGTTGTGACCTAGCTCCATGCTTCCGCATCACGCAACGATCATGGTCGGATTGGACTTGATCCGAGATCGGCCCAACTCACGATCACGATCGAGGCTTGGATGATCGCGGGACGGGACGGAACATCGGCCAGCCGCACGAACGGGACGGGACGCGATCCGTGATCGATCCATCTCGATCACGCGGTGATGCTCGGTCGATTGCAGGACGGGACGGGACATGACGGGCCGAGAGCGGGACGTGCGATCGGGACTGGACGTGATCCATGCGATCGCGATCGTGCAATCCATGCGATCGGACCATCCTACGCGATCGGACGAGACGCGTACGGCTTTGATCCATACGATCGTTTGTGCCGTGCCGTCGATCGTGTTGATGACACAAACCCGATCCAAGATCGGTTTGTTCGTCAAAACGATCCGGACGTGTGATCCGAAACTGATCAACACTCCGACGCATACCAATTCATATAGATTGGCTTGCGATTTTCATTAGTTTGTTTAGGTTTCAATTCTTGTTGCTTAAGTGATTTCTCTTATCAGTAGTTGATTCAAAACACTTTTTAAACAAGAAAAACAATCCTAAACATGAATCTAAACAAGAAAAACCAGAACCAATAGCTCTGATACCAATGAAGGATGTTTTGGTGTTAATCCTGATTCAATTCACAGATTCAACAGTTCCTAAACATGCGGATCTAGGTTCTCTTGAATAGAAACATTATGATCTCACCTTATACCTGTTTATGCAGCGGAAAGAGAAGGTATATCAGAGATCAGAGAGCCACCAAGTGATAACTCCTCCAGAGGTTCACACACGCACACCAAGCAGGAAGAGAGGCTGCTAGACCAAAGGAGAGGAGGCGCAGAGAGAGAGAGAGAGAGTTGGCGCAGGGAGGCTAGGGTTAGGGAGAAAGAGATTTGGGTTTTAGTTTATAAAACCCTTCTCTTTCCCTTTTGGGCTTTTGGGCCCAAATACCAATCTGATTAAATCCCTTGGATTTAATCAGACCCATTAATCTCTCTCTAAGTACGACAAATGCCTGGCACTTTTACCGTACTTCTGCTAAGCCGTTCCTACACATTTTCCTGTTAGCTTAGGCGTGTGACCCATATGGGATCATATAATAAAGGCAATAAGTCCAAGACTTATAGATCATGAGCGGACTCTAGCAAGCCATCATGACCCCCAGTATTATATGACTTATGTCTGATCATTGACATACTCTTACGTTCTAGAGACAGTACCGAGATTACTGGACACAATTCCAACACTAAGTACTACAACTACATCACTGTGCACTTGCAGTTAGAATAGGGTTAAAACTACACCTATCAAGTTTTTGGTGCCGTTGCCGGGGACTCTTTTGAGTCTTCGATAGATTTGAACTTAGGGTTTAGACTAGGATTTTCGTTTTAAATTTTTGCTACTAATTTTTTTTCTTTTTCTGTTCTTGCGTTTCAGGTACGCCTGTAATCGCTTTGCATCGATCGACACTGTCCTGTGTGTCGATCGTTGCACTCTCGAGCTTGCATCGATCGACGCTACTATGCATCGATCGACACATTACGAAAGAATGATGGGAATGATGGAACAGATGTTGGAAAATCAGCAGAATAACTCGTTCTGCAGAGGCTATGTTTCCAATTCATTCACCAGAGACTATGAATCTCCATCATATCAGTCTGTTCCTCCTTACAATACACAGTCTAATAAGCTGATAAGCATGATGGAGCAGTTATTGGAGAGACAGGAAGAGGAGAGGAACTACATAAATGGTTCTGGGTTTCAAGGAAACAGGTATGGAGATCAGCAAGGTGACTCCTGTCAAAATATTTATGGATC
The DNA here is from genome assembly GCA_030180135.1 of Orychophragmus violaceus. NCBI lineage: Eukaryota > Viridiplantae > Streptophyta > Magnoliopsida > Brassicales > Brassicaceae > Orychophragmus > Orychophragmus violaceus. The sequence goes on along the minus strand of CM058234.1, from coordinate 59,160,240 downwards.
TACTTCTTATCAGACACCTCCTGCTGCTAATGCTTATAAGAGCAAGATGGAATCTATGATGGAGCAGTTACTAGAGGATCAGACCAAGACTGCTATAGACTTCGACAGGAAGTTGGATGCTATGCATAAAAATCTGAATGAGAAGTTTGAATCTCTGAGCACACATGTGAAGAAGCTGAATGTTCAAATCCAACAGACATCTCAAGCAATACAAAGGCATAATGAAGCTGGGAAAGCTGAACAGTACAGATCCATCAAGGCTGTGACCTTAAGGGATGAGATTGAGTTGCTAGGTGAAGAAGAGAGCATAATCTCAGATTTTCTGGATAAATATTGTCTGCCTGATACATGCATCGATCGACACCCCCTTAGTGTCGATCGACACGCCGTTCTGACGGCAATTTCGAGTTCTTTCGAGAAACAGAATCGCCTTGCATCGATCGACACACATCATGCAACGATCGACACAGAACGCAGACATGACCAGAAACCTACAACAGTGCCAGAACGAGTCTACAAGCCCCCTGTGCCATATCCTAAGGTTCCCAAACCCTCCAAACAAGCGATAGAAGTAGCTAACTGCGTGAAAGTGATGGATAATAAGGTGAATAAAACACCACCAGTTGAAACTTCGCGAGTTCATGCAAAGAAGATGATCTCCACTGATGGTCATCTGAAAGAAGAAGTTCAGATTGGTGGAACTACAGTATCTGATAGTGGAAAGAAGAAGATGGCGGTTCCTCTTGAACCTGCTCTAACATCTTCAGAGCCTGCAACTGCTCATAAGCAGAAAGCTCCAGATATCAGACCTGCACCAAAGGTAAAGTATAAATTAACTAAGCTTAAATCTCCTGACCGCATTGCTTTGAATGCAGGAAAACGCAGTATACCACCCAAGCTTCGCTCTCGCCCTGATTCTGATTACTCTTTCCTTGGAAAACCTCATGATCTGAAAGCATATACGCCACCTTGGATGAAGAGATACTCACAGAGACATTCAAAGTCTCTGTTGAAACCGCCATGAATCAAACCTCTATTCCATAGTCAAGCTACTGACTTTAAACAAGCGCTGAGTGGGAGGCAACCCACTGTTAGGTTCGTTTTTATTTTCATTTTTCGTTTGATTTGGTATTTTTAATTTTTCTTTTTAAGTGTGTTCAGAGCTGAGGGAAACATGAATAATCGCATTGCATCGATCGACACACATTGTGCATCGGTCGATGCATTCGCGATTTACGGTTTAACGAATTGATTGCGGTTCAGACATCGGTTATCTACATAACCGCGAGCGATAATCGCCTTGCATCGATCGACACCCTTGGGCATCGATCGACGCAGGGCGACGACAGGTAAGTGTTCTGCAACTTTTAGGATTGTTTCAAATTTGATTATTTTTCTCACCGAGCTCATGCTTTGATTACACTGGGGACAGTGTAGTTTAAGTGTGGGGGAGGAAGCTACTGACGCACGCTTTTTTTTTTTTAGTTTTTCAAAATTTGTTCTAATGAGTCAAAATTTGTATGAAACTATGATTTTTCGAGGAAACTTTTCGCTTGAACAGGAACTAAGTGACCATTGGACAGACTTGCAGAGCCTCTCTGACTATTAGAAAACCACATAACAGATCAACCTACTGAGGACACCCACATCACTTCAGGTATCAGAGGATCCTTTTACTGACTTCAACTTTAATACTGACTTAGATTTCTCACCTAAGGGCTTGGTATACTTTTTGTCGGATTCCCTTGTTAGTTCTGACACAGCCTGTCAACCCACTACAAGAAATATGCGTATTGATAGCATATTGCGATAGCACGAATTCATAAACTGCTATTAAAAGTGCCGAGCAAAAATGTTAAATGTATTATAACTTTTAATCAATGCTATGCTGGGTTTTAAAAAAAAAAATCAACGGAGAAGCTAAAGTCCCAATTTATGTCTTAGTAACACTTTTTTTCTTCTTCGTAACACTTAGAGGCGCCAAATATTTCTTGAAAGAGATCATTTTGCCACCAAAAATTTTAGTTGTGGCATAAAAAATTTGTAAGTCTTTTTTTTTTTACTTTGAGAAATTCATTAAACCCACCCAAATTAACACCAACATCTCTTTCTCTTTCACCTCTCTCTCGTTCGTCACAACCTCCAACCCTAGAACTGTTTTCGTCGGCGATCCATCTCCGATGTCTGTCTTCCGGCGTGGTGAGTTGTTCCTTTTTTCCCCTTGGTCCTAGCATTATATCAAAGTTGGGAGCTCAGATCTTGAGAGGAAGCAGTGTTTGTCTTCTCAAACACGCTCTCAAATCCACACCGATCACTGGTTAAGGAAGAATCTCGTCGAGAAACAGAGTACATCTTTCAGTTTTCAAATCTATGCTCTTGGGTTTCAATTGATGAAAACGATGGTGATGGTGAGGACCCTCTCGTTCCATGGATCGAGTGAGTTCGTGGTCAACTGGTCAACCATGGAATGGTGGTTTCAATATTCGTGGACCCTTTTTAAGGTTTCCTGTTTCGCTTTTGTTCCTAAAAGTATTTTTCTCCAAGCGGAAGAAATTAGCGGCTTCGTGCGTGTCATCAGAACCTGGTAAGTCCTTCGTTTAGAGTGATAGACCATTAGTCGTAACCTAGTGGTTGAGTGATCGTGTGGAATGTAGCTCGCACGCATTTCTGCTGGTTTGAATTTTTTGTTTCTTTTCTTGTTCACTAGTTCCATGGTTTAGATCAAATCCTGGAGCGTGGATTTTGAAGCTGGACAGTCGATTTTGTAGCTTTAAGCATGGCCGAGAATTTAGACAAACCATTGCTGAATCCTGATACTTTCAACAGAGAAGGAATTGACTTGGTAAAGGATGTGTGGTTCCTTTAATATTTCAATCTAATACTTGGATTCATAGTGGCAAAAAGGGTTTGATGCTTGAGCTTGACAGGGTCTATTGCCATTGGAGGAGGTTTTTGAGAACCTAAGAACATCTCCTGGGGGTCTTTTATCAGGAGATGCTGAACAAAGATTGAAGATAATTGGTCCTAACAGACTTGAAGAAAAACGGGTAATAAACAGCTTATCTACAAAGTGTCTCCAGTAGAGATTGTTTTGAGTTCTGAGATCTTATTCATTATTAACACTCTTATGTCTACACTGCCAGTATCTTCACTTTGATGCATATTTTTCATGAATTATCCTAAGGACATATTGTTGTTTCTGCAAAGTTGTGGTTTCTTACATTGACCCTAAGGTAATATGTGAGCGTTGTGTTAATGCCGTTTAAACTAATGATGCAGGAGAATAAATTCCTGAAATTTCTAGGTTTTATGTGGAATCCATTGTCATGGGTTATGGAAGCTGCAGCATTGATGGCCATTGCCCTCGCTAACAGTGAAGTAAGACAATCTGTTCTTTCTTCTTTACTATATATGAAGTACACCTTGAAACTCATGTTGAAAAATGATATTGCAGAGGCAGGGTCCTGACTGGGAAGACTTTGTTGGAATCGTTTTCCTTTTACTGATCAATGAAACAATCAGCTTCTTTGAAGAAAACAATGCTGGAAATGCTGCAGCAGCTCTTATGGCTCGCTTAGCTGCAAAAACAAGAGTCTGCTTCTTCACCTTATGGATTTTAACTCTAATGAGCCAATATGGCAAAGCTAGCTGAACTGTCGTTTCCATAACATCTTATACCTGATCAATAGGTTCTTAGAGATGGCCAGTGGCAAGAGCAAGATGCGTCTATCATGGTACCTGGTGATATAATTAGCATAAAGCTTGGGTAAAACAAAACCTTTCTCGCTTTGCTGTATTATTGACACTACTACGAATTGGAATGAGAACTTGTCATTACATATTGTGTGGCAGGCGAAGTATTTTGCAGAAGACATCGGAGCTGGAGTTGGGAAATCGTTTCAATGTCTGATGAATGGATTCTCTAGTAGTTTGAGTTGAGCATACACTATAATAATGATATCATTATGTATGACTTGAAGTGTATAAACTATTTATTTATCTTCTACTTTTGAAATAAACCATGGAGTCTGGAACACTAATGTGGATGACAATTGAACAGAAAAGAAAGTTGTGTAATCTTGGTTCAATTTATTTGGGAAGGGTGTTTATCGTTGAAACACAAATATAGTGACATAAAATTAAAATTGGTTCAAGTATAGCTTTATTTGGTTCAGATATTTCTTCTAAAAATTTATTGTTTTACTCTAGGAACATAAAATTAAAATTGGAAAATATAATAGAATGGAAAATATAACAGAAATGGAAAATATATATATTTTTTAAAGCAATTTTGAAACATTTAATTTAGAGTTTAGGAAACTATGTTTAGGGTTTAAGGTATCGAAGTGTAAGAGTTGTTAATAAGTCTCACAAAGTATCCAATCCCTAAATTCTAAACTCCAAATAAATATCAAACCCCTAATTTATAAAACAAACAAAATAATTACTATTACATATCTAAAACTAAGTTTCCAATACCCTAAACCCTAACCATATACTACAATGTCCTAAACCTACCCTAAACCTATATTCCAATACCCCAAATCCAACCAAACCTAATCATATCATAAATTATAAGAACAAAAAGATCATAAATTAAATTTTCACTCCCAAATATCAAAACTTAAGTCTAAACCCTAAATCCAAAGAACTTATAAAAGAATTATTATTTTTCAAATCTAATATTTTAAAACATTAAGTTCAAATTCAAGTCTAAACCATAAATCCTTAAATCCCTAAACCCTCAAATCTCTAAACCTTAAACCCTAAACTCTAAATAAATATTAAAATCCTAAATTATGAATCAAAATCTAATTACTATAACATACCTTAAACTAAAATTCAACATTTCTACAAGAATTATTGTTTTCAAAACCCTATATTTCAATATCTTATACCCTAAACATATACTACAATGTCATAAACCATAAATCCTAATTAATTGTATTCTCTATCCACATTTATAAATATATATCACAATGTCATTAACCCTAAATCTATACTCAAGTACCCAAACCCTAAATTTGAAACTTAAGCTACAATGTTCTAAACTCTAAATAAAATATTTCAAAACTTCTATGTTTGTAATGTTAGTTTGGTTTCTATGATATTCAATTATATAAAATCTAAATAGAGTTTGGTTTCTATGATATTCAATTATATCATGTTAGTTAAGGGTATTGAAGATTTTAATCTTAGTTCTTAACAATAAGCAAGACTAAGAATTTTCTAAACAAAAATTAAAGCTTTTTCGGCACCGCAATCAATAATTTCAGCGGGAACCCAAAATAATTCAGAGCCTAAGGAGGGTGAAGGGAAAAATTAAACTCATTTCACGAAGTGTTTAGAAAAAAAACATTCACATCTCTTTTTCTCTAGGGTTCTAGGGACTCCTCCGTCAATCCGCTTTCCAGAAACGACGATCACACAGCTCACTTCTGCCGGCGATTCTGAAGGCTAATTCATCCGTGTAAGTTGAATGGAGGGGATGGCTCAGAAACTGTCTGATTCGGGTTTATTCTCTCTTTGATTCTGTAAGGCTCTCATCAACAGTGAATTTGGGTATTCACTCTCTCTTTGATTCTGTCTGATTCGGGTTTATTCTCTTTCTCCGAGGTTGACGAGTATGTATGTTTTCGATTAAGATTTGTCTAAGGGAAATCCTCCGTGTTTCGATTCTTCCTTTTTTTTGCCGAATTTTGATTACTTATTACAAAGTTTGATTACGTTTGAGAGATCTGTGATTATAGGGTTTGCTCCATCTTCCCAAAGCTCTCTGTTCCAGCAACAATACGTTCAGTCAGTAACTTATTTTCTGGCTATGTTTACTGATTTTGTTTTGGAATCGTTTGATTCATCTTTCGTCATGAGGATATTTGTAGCTAGTTGTAAATTTGTGATCCTTTATGTTTCTTCCATGAATGGGTTTCAACTGTTCTTTATCTGTATCTATGACTATGTTCTCGTCGTGTTTCATATCTCGATTGTTTTGGCTGTTGATATGCTTTTGTTTCCAGTTGGTTGGGGTTGTCTTTTTTTTTTTTTAATTTTTGCTTATCGTGATTAAGTTCTGCCCAGTTGTTGGTAGTTTTGGTCCTTAGTTTCTCGGGAATGGCTGGTCAGATTGGGTTCTTAAGATATGGGTTAGAGTGAGCCTTGTCGTTTTGCTACAATATCGTTTGCTTATCTAAGTCTCCTGATTTTGCTTGTTCCAAGATTGTGAGCTACAAGATCGTTTGATTTGAACTTATGTTTAATACAGTGAATAAGATAACAATGTGTTTTAGTTTTCACTTTGATTATGATTTGTGCAAGAACTAGGAAACCTCTTCGTCACTTACTCTGCAACTTGTTTGAGAGAAAATCTGCTTCTGCCATTGTTGCCATCAATTGGATTCTCAAGGTTCACTTTCTTGTTATTTTCACTTTATCATTAGGAATTGAAACATCTAAAACGGGTTTGCATTTTTTCAAGTTCCTTTTATACATAGAAATTTGTACCAACCTTCCCATTGCAGTTTACTTATTGTTGAAAGTTTATATAAATCTTGCATGATGGTACTAAACGTGTTGAGAAAATGCTTTTTTGCTACTTAGCATCAAAGTATCAATTTTTTGACAAGTGTTTTAAGATGATGCAAAATGCGTGATGCAAGTTTTGGTGAAATTGTTGTAGTCGAGGAGAAAGGTCAGAGAGCCAAAGGAAGAGGTCGTGACTCTTGGGCTAGTTGTTCGTGACGGAGAGCAAGTCTTTGGTGTCGTCCACATCTTTGCTTCATTCAACGACACTTCACATTCATTGTGAGTGACCAACATTCCTCTGTCATTTTTAATGCTTTGTTCGTATTCAAATTTTGCATATACATTGCTGAATCTGGTATTATCTGCATTTTTCAGTATGTGACTGATTTGTCTGGACGGGAAACATTTGTTCGTATCACTGGTAAGCATCTTTCACAACTCTCTCTAGTCTTCTGGCTAATTTATCTAATCCATACTTAGAATCGGTTGTTTTCTTATAATATAGTCCTTGCATTATCTAGTGAATGTGAGATGAATTGTTTTTAGTCTCTTCACTCCTGATAACTTTGATGGATTCCTTGATATATTGCCGCTACATAGAACAGGCTTAGAGCCTTAGATGCAGTAGTGTGTTATATAGGAAGTTCCACTCCAATGGGTGTCTTTACTCTATGTTCTTTTGAGGCCTCTAAACTGGATTTTATCTTTTGTAGGTGGGATGAAGGTGAAACCAACAGAGATGAGTCCTCACCTTATGTTGCTATGCTTGCTGCACAAGATGTTGCTCAGTGATGCAAGGTAAATAGCCAAGTGAATATGCATTCCCAAGCTGACAGTTTTATAAACCAGTTCTGTACATCTGATATATATTTTATTTTTTAATACAGGAACTTGGAATCACTGCCATGCATGTGAAGCTCCATGCCACTGGTGGTAACAAGACCATGACCCCTGGTCCTGGTGCGCAGTCTGCACTCAGAGCCCTTGCCCGTTCTGACATGAAAATTGATCGCATTGGTAAAAAATGCACAATCTTTCTCTTGAATGTGTTTTTTAGTTGCATCTTAGAATGAAACAAATCTATAACATCCTTCATCACAACCACCACCTCAGTTTGTATGTATACATGGTTGAATTTGTTTAGTCTTTTTTTTAACAACTATTTAATGTGTTAGTCATCTTAACAATTGTTGCTATTTCAGAAAAAGCTAGCTCCTTCACGAGATGATAAAGAGAAGTGGAAGAAGTGAAGATCGGATGTTCACAAGTGGGTGAAAAACAAGTCACAAGGAAGTTAGAAATATGTTAGAAATTTGTAGAACTCTTAAGAAATGATAGGAACAATTAGAAATATGTTAGAAATTTCTTGATATGTATCTTTTATGTAAAACATGTTTTAAGTTATTAATAAAAAAATCAAATTTTGAATATAATTTTTTTTATTTAAATTTTATTCATTTTTAAATAATATTTTATAAAGAATTTAAAACAATATTATATAATAAATATGGCAAAAAAATAAAAGTGTTCATAAGATATACAATAGCCATAAAGATTGGCCATTATAAATAATAATACAACAATTATAAAATGCTAATATAAAATATAATATAACCCTAAAATATTGCCACCACAATATTTATTATTGCACAAATAATATGCTACATTAATCTATAAAATGGCGATAAACCAATGCTACTAAAAACTATATAATCACATCAAAATTAGCGCTATCGTAGACAGATATATGATAGCATGTCAAATTAGTGCTATCGTAGATGGCTGACCTAAGATGGCAGCGGCAAACATAGCGTTTATGGAAACGCTATCATAGACATATGATAGCGTTTTCGTGGTGCTATCAATACCCATATTTCTTGTAGTGACCTATCCTATTTGGTTCCCTTCTCCCCTTCCATAAAAAAAAAGAAGATAATAAACTGAGGATGAGTTAGTAACTCCGAAGTGGTCATGAGAATAGTAGCAAACACTATTATCTCTTATGCGATCTATGGAATATGTCCAAAGTACACCCCTTAACGGGAAGAACACTGATAAAAAAAATAAAATGATACCCAATGTGGGAAAAATCAGTTGTTAAGGAAGGGAAAGAGAAGAAAGGGACTAGAGAAAGATAGTATGGTGGTCTAGAGCTGATAAGGTAAGAATCCATGTGCCCTTTGATCGATACTCCTTAGGTGAGACCGCACTTAAATACTTGCAGAAGTCAGTAGGGTGAATTTGAATGCTTGAATGTGATTGTGAAGTTTACTTAGGACAGTTGCTAAGTGTGGGGGAAGTACATGTTGGTCTTGAGTTCTGCAGGAAAGTTTTCAGTGGCTTACTAAGTGAATGTGATTGTGAAAGTTCCTAGGACGAAATGAGTTTCTGTGTTTTCAAACTTCTTCTCTTATACTTTGGTTCTTTACTTGCTTGAGGACAAGCAAGAGCTAAGTGTGGGGGAGTTGATATACCATGGATTTTATCTGTTTTAACCATGGTATATGCCTTATTTATCGAGTCTTATGTTATGTTTTGGAGTCTTTTTAGTATGTTTACAGGTTTAGACATGTTTGGAGCATAATTGGAGTTATTGGAGCATTATGGAGCATTTTGGAGATTTTACCCGAGAGACAGAGTTCACTGCCCATATTTGACGCTTGCAACGATCGGCACACCATTAGCATCGATCGTTGCATAGCGTGACCAAGCATTATCGCGAGCGTTAATGAAGAATGAGGATTAATGCACTAAAGCCCAGAAAGCCCAGATATTTACACAGAAGCCCAAAACGTGTTTTAGCTATTATATAAGGGTTTTTAAGCCATTGTTTAGGGAGATTTTTACAGAATAAGGCACTTATAGCCTATACAATAACAGAATAAGGCACTTCATAGTTCTTGGGCACTTTAAATTGGTGAATTCCCAAGCTTACCCTCTTGCCTCATTTTCCCATTCTTTTTTTTTCATTGAATTTCAAATCCGATTGCTTTTTGAATTAAAAAAAAAGACAATTAATAAATCTTAAAATCTATGAAAACCAAAAAACCCTAAACTCTTCTCACAATTTCCGACACTACTTTGAAGGTGAGCTGCTTCCGACACATCTTCTTCTCCTTCATCTTCTCCGACACACAGCTTCCTTCTTCATCTTCTTAGACCTCTCTTTCTTTAACCTTCTTTGTTTGTATCAGGTTCCTGTTTCATCTTCTTCTTTCTTCGCCTTCGCTTGCCGAGTTCATTGAGTCTTCGTCTTCCTTCTCTAGATCCCAGCTCTTACAATGTCAGGTTAGTTCAAATGCCGGATTTTTTTCTGTTCTTAACCTCTATTTCTTTTTTTATTGCTTCTTTTTTCCGATTCTTAGCTCAAGTTTGGGTCTTCACATCTAACTTATTGAACCCGATTTTGTGTCTATTTCTTTCTGTATTTGGTTATTACAGTTATTTGGCTTTTGTATTTTGTTCTCTTCTTCTTTGTTAGCTCCGGGTTTTGGTTCTGTATTTGGGTCTCTTGTTCTTTGTTATGTCTAATACGGCTTCTTTGTTATGATTCTCTATGTGTACACACATATACATTTATTTCTGTGTACACCCATTTAGGGACATAGCAAAACAGAACAATGGACATGCATTCATCTGTACATGTCTGTCATTTTCTGTATTTCGCCGAGCCATATTGTGGACAGTAATTTGTGGACTAGTATGTTTGTACCACAATTTGTGAAAGCTTTGTGGACAGGGTTATATGGCTTATTTTTTGGTGTCTTTTCTTCTTTGTTATCCATCTATTTCTTCTTCTTTATCTGTACACATCTGTCATGCTTTGTATTTTGCCAAACCATATATATGTACCGTAATTTGTGGACAAGTATGCGTGTATAACCCTTTCAAAACTTGTGTGGAAAGGGATGTTGCTTTCTGGATTATGGTTCTTTATGTACAACCCATCTATATGGACAGTCAATTGTGGACTAGTTTTCGTGTACAACAACCTTTATAAATCTTTGAAGAAACTATTATTTAGCTTAATTGGTTTCACTTAGTGTGGTGGACACATGTTTTATTCACCTTAGAAATTGTACTTTCATAGAACAGACGATTTGTGGACATCAATCCATAGATACATATCCAATGTCATATGCATGTATCCATTCAATATCCAAAATGCATATTTGCTTTTTTTTGGGAACATTCATGGACACTTCAAACATTGATTTAGCCTTTCCATAATCTTCTGTATTTCTATGGCTAATACTACATGCAACTTACTTAACTCTACTTAAATTGTGTTTTGCAGATGAGGAGCTGCCAGAGAGACTCTTTGCCACAGACAGATATCCTAGCAACCGTCTTAATGTTTATTCCAAGCCAGATTATCTAACATTCATACACCACACACTACGCGGCACTCCGGATTTTGACATCATTCGCAAATCCACCTTTGGCAAGCTATATGACATCCCTGCTGTAAGAGTCCCAAATTCTAAGAAGCTAGTTCATGGCCTGCTATCTAGACAGCTTCTCACCAAGATAGCAGGCCATGAACACAAAATAAAGACTCCTTTTTGTAAACATGGCCAACATCAAACAGTTTAAGGCGGTCTACTAGAACCATGTTTAGCTGGTACTTTTGCTACTTAACTATGACTATGTAACCCAACAGCTTAAAAAAATATTTTGTGTTATCAAGAAATCTGGTTTTCTGGAATAATAAATGTGGACAATAGTATGTGGATATAAATTCTTGTACTGATAATTAATTTGTGGACATAAAATTGAGGATACCTTTACACCGACTGGGGACATCAGTTTATAGATAACCTCTTTAACAGACAACCATACCAATGCTTGTGGACATGTAGTTGTGTACAAACAATCATTTGACCATACAAGAGAAAAATAAATATTAGGGAAATCCTAATATGGACAACCTGTTCACAGTTAGTGGACATTTATTTGTGGACATAACCAGTTTACAGCAAAGGATGAACAAATTTGTCTTTGCATCTTGCTTATTTGTGATTTGTGGCTTTTTCAATTTACAACGCCAAAGAGATTCGATGTTTGTTTGGTTCTTAAGACCGTTTGCAGAGGAGAGACAAGTTTGTAACAAAGAAAAAACAGGTTCAATGTCGCCTCCTATCAAGACAAGTTTTACAGCTGAGCTCAGTGTACACGTGTCGGTGGATCGAAACATAAGACTCATTACTAAGTTAAATTTGACGGTTGACAATCATTCACCACATCCAATGCACAAAAGAATTATTATCCACACGATTTAAACTAAAAGATGCTCTTTTAAGGGACAAGATTTAACAGAGAATATCTACTCTTCTATCTTACTCGAAAACAGAGTCCAAATTTAATATTTCCCCCCCCCTTTTCAGACCAACTTTTTCCCTCCAATTAATAACATAATTAATTTTTAAATTTTATAGACAAAATCGACACAAACAAATAGGAGGGCAATAAGGTCAATAATTTATGGTGCTTCTAGTGTGAACACATGAACAAGTACCCAAGAGTAGACAAGTGCCTTTTCTTGTAAAAAAAAAGACACAAGTGTCTTATTATGTTACAAACTCTTGTTTAGGCGACGCTTTCATTAAGTTTTATTTTATTTCAGAGAGCCTTAGGGGCTGATCTTGTTCTCGAAAGAGACTTGATTTCGAACCCCAGTTCTTTATTTGATTTGGTTTTCTATTCAAGATGTTTTCTGTTTCGATGAACATGTCTGAGTAGATTACCTGTTAGGTTGAAGGATTCTCATTAGGGATTTCATGGAACTATAGTTTAAATCAATTTGTAGGGATTCATATCTGCTAGTTCTTTGTTTAGGTTGTTCTTAATGCTTAATCTGAAGTAGCTAATCAGAATTATGATGTTAGGTTGATTGATACAACGAGAGTTGGTTAATTAGCTAGAAATAACCTAGATGAGCAATTTGATCTACTCGCAAAGAGATTTGGTTTAGGGGAATTGTGAACATATCAAACCTGATCATTAATGCTAGTTTAATCTGTTAGTAATTGCAAAGAGATTTGGATTGCTGCACTTAGACTTAGAGAATTCTCGCAACGAGAGTTGGTGAATTCTATATCCGTGTTTGAGTTCTAGAACATTTATTGATTAGATCCTGATTGACTGATTGCTTGTGTTCCTGATCTCCTGAGAACTCCTGAAACCTAACGCTTCGCTTCCTTGCTTACAAACTCGCCTGATTTACTTTTCTGCTTCGCTTTTTAGTTTCTCATCATATTTACTTTCTCCTAGTTTAATCTTTTCTGTTCTAATCTATCGTTGACCGGAGTCTCTGTGGATTCGATACCCTAAGTACTACAACTACATCACTGTGCACTTGCAGTTAGAATAGGGTTAAAACTACACCTATCACTTATTAATGAAATGAGATCCTCCATCACTAATTACTATATGAGGTACTCCAAATCTAGGGAATATGATGGTTTTAAACAGCTTAATAACCACCGAAGAATCATTGGTTGGACTAGCTATTGCTTCTACCCACTTAGATACATAGTCCACAGCAGCCAAGATAAACTTATTCCCATAGGATGAGTGAAAAGGACCCATGAAATCTATGCCCCAGCAATTAAAAACCTCAACCTCAAGAATGAAATTCTGAGGCATCTCATACTTCTTACTGATTTTCCCTATCCTCTGACAGGCATCACACTGAGAAACAAAGGAATGAGCATCCGCAAACATCGTAGGCCACCAGAAACCTGCTTGCAGAACCTTAGACACAGTCTTGAAAGTAGCAAAATGTCCAGCATAATCTGATCCATGACAGTGGAATAGGATATCTGGAACCTCTGATTCAGCAATGCATTTTCTGTAAAGACCATCCGAACAGTGCTTGTAGAGATAAGGCTCATCCCAGTAGTATCGTCTGAGCTCCCTGAAGAACTTCTTCTTTGCATACCCTTTAAATCATTTGGTTCAGTCTCGGCAGCCAGGTAATTAGCTATATATGCGTACCAGGGTCGATCGGTGGTTGCGACAGCGTCAACTTCGAAGTCGTAGTCTCCAATTTGAACCTTGAAAGGTTCTGGGCTCGTATTCGTGCTGCAACGATCGTCGCATAAGGTAGCATCGATTGTCGCTGTCTCGACACATGCATCAATCGTCACAGATGTGTCATCGATCGACGCAGTGCGATTAATCCGACAGTTTTGCAAGTTTCTGTCCAAATCCATCTGAAATACTGTCCCGATCATATTGATGTTATCCTCAGGCAAGAAATCATTAATGGGCACGTCTTCCTCAATCAGCATCCTTGACAGATGGTCAGCAACTCCATTTTCAACTCCCTTCTTGTCCCTCACTTCAATGTCAAACTCCTGAAGCAACAGAATTCATCTCAACAATATTAGCTTAGCATCTTTCTTCTGCATCAGATACTTCAGGGCTGAATGATCAGTGTGTACAATAACCTTAGAGCCAACAAGATAGGGGCGGAACTTCTCAAATGCAAAGAAAACAACCAACAACTCCTTCTCTGTAGTGGCATAGTTTCTCTGCGCATCATCTAGTGTCCTGCTGGCATAGTAAATAGCATGAAGCTTTCTGTCCTTCTTCTGCCTCAGAACAGCTCCTACAGCGTAGTCACTCGCATCACACATAACCTCAAAAGGTAGATCCCAATCTGGTGGCTGAACTATAGGAGCACTCACTAATGCCTGCTTGATCTGTTCAAATGCAGTCTGACAATCTGCATTGAACTCAAACTTTGTATCTTTACACAACAAAGCAGTTAGTGGTCTAGCAATCTTACTGAAGTCCTTGATGAACCGTCTATAGAAACCAGCATGTCCGAGAAAGCTCCTCACAGACTTCACAGAATCAGGCGCCTGAAGGCTGGTCATTACCTCAATCTTAGTGCGTTCTACTTCTATCCCTGCTTTAGACACTTTATGTCCAAGTACAATGCCATCTCTGACCATGAAATGGCACTTCTCCCAATTAAGAACCAAGTGCTTCTCCTCGCATCTAGCTAGTACCTTGCACAGATTATCCAAGCACTCATTATAAGATGACCCGTAGACTGAAAAGTCATCCATAAACACCTCCATAAAGTCCTCAATCATATCAGTGAATATGGACATCATGCATCTCTGGAAGGTGGCTGGTGCATTACAAAGTCCAAAAGGCATCCTGCGGTATGCAAATGTGCCATATGGACAAGTAAAAGTAGTCTTTCCTTGATCCTCTGGATGGATGGGGATCTGGAAGAAACCTGAATATCCAATGAGGAAGCAATAATAAGGGTGATTTGCTAACCTCTCCAGTATCTGATCAATGAAAGGTAAAGGGAAATGATGTTTCCTTGTCGCAGCATTGAGCTTCCTATAATCTATGCACATCCGGTGTCCAGTCATAGTCCTTGTAGGAATCAGCTCGTTCTTCTCATTCTTTACTACTGTAACTCCACCTTTCTTAGGCACTACATGGACTGGACTAACTCAATCGCTATCTAAAAATTGGATAGATGATCCCAGCATCTAGGAGCTTCATGATCTCCTTCTTTACCAC
This sequence comes from Orychophragmus violaceus, assembly GCA_030180135.1. NCBI lineage: Eukaryota > Viridiplantae > Streptophyta > Magnoliopsida > Brassicales > Brassicaceae > Orychophragmus > Orychophragmus violaceus. The sequence goes on along the minus strand of CM058234.1, from coordinate 59,145,165 downwards.
TTCTTGTAGATAAGGATTAAGCCTCCTCTGATGTTCAACAGATGTCTTAGACTCGTCCTCAAGATGTATCCGATGTATCCGATGCATGCACAGCTCCGGGGAGCTACCGGAAATATCATCAAGAGAATAGCCAAGAGCTTTGCGATGTTTGCGCAGCTTGCTTAGCCGTAAAGTGAGCTCTGCGTTGTTCAAACTAGCATTAACAATCACTGGATATGTCGAATTAGGTCCAAGAAATGCGTACCTTAGCCCGGATGGAAGTTGTTTCAGCTCAATTTTCGGAGCTTTTTCCTCTGCCCAATCTCTGTCGACTAGCAACGATCGATGCTTAACCTGTGTCGATCGATGCAAAGTCACGTCAGACACTTCTAACTGCATCACTTGCTCAGAAGAATCCATCAGCCTCACATAGTAGATTGCGGGCTCGTCTTGCAGGTGTTCCAGCTCCATTATAGAGCTCAGTAGGGCTCTCTCCAGTGGATCCTCAGCATGTGACTTATGAAAGTATTCTGCAGCCAAATTACTGAGTGTGTCCACATAAAAGGTATGTCCGTCGATGGTTGGTCTCTTCACCAGTTTGTCCATATCAAAGTTCATCTTCAGATCACCCACATTCATAATTATCTTACCTCTCTGGCAGTCGATCATCGCACCCGCAATAGCCAAGAAGCCTACCCAAAATCAGTGGATCCTTTGGTTCCTCTCCATACTGCAGAACCACAAAATCAGTATGAATCACACATTGGCCAATCATTATAGGCACATCCTCCAATATTCCTTTAGGAATTCTGATTGTTTTGTCTGCTAAAACCAGTGAGATCCTAGTGGGCAGGAAGTCACTCATCCCAAGTCTCTTAGCAACAGAGAAGGGCATAAGGTTCACACTAGAACCAAGATCACATAGAGACCTTTCAAATCTTTCCCTGTAGATAGCACAATCCAACACAAAGCTTCCTGGATCTTTCAACTTCTCAGGAATTCTGCGCTGAATCACTGCACTACATACCTCCGTGATCATCATTACACTCTCCTCGTCAGACCACTTACCAGCAAGTAAGTCCTTAAGACATCTCTTCATCACAGGAGTAGTCTCCATAGAGTCAATCAAAGGCACTTCAATCTTCACCTTTTTAATGATCTCCTTGCATTTGGCATACTGCTTATCGTTCTTAGCCTTCTTGGTGTTCTTAGGAAAAGGTACCTTAGGCTTGTAGACCCTTTCATTCGACTTCTTCAGCTTTTCTGCGTCTGAGCTCTCTGCAGTCGCCTTGCGTCGATCGTTGCTGAGGTGCGTCGATCAATGCATTGCGAATTCCACGGATCTCATCTTCCATTTCTTCAATCTCCACGATTTCTTCGACACTCAACTGCTTTTTTTGGGCAGGAAACAGCTCCTTACCACTTCTCAATGTCACTGCATTGCACTGATACTTAGGATTAGCATCAGTCCATCCCGGAAGAGATCCATCTGCCTCTGAAAATATCCAGCAGTCCTCGCAACCTTAGCATCAAGCTCCTTCATATGTGTGCTCAAGGATTCAAACTTCCCATTCAGATCCTCATACACAGGACCTAACTTCTTGTCGAGATCTACAAAATTCTTAGTCTGACCTTTCAGCAACTGCTCCATCATGGCTTCCATCTTGCTCTCATGAGCATTAGCAGCAGGAGGTGTCTGGTATGAGGAAGATCCATAAGTCCTCTGATTACCTTGCTGAAAAGGCTTCTGATAACCAGCATTCTGTCCAAATCCAGAAGAGTTTTGATTGCTTGTGAAAGCACTCTTCTGTCCACCATTCTGTACAAACAGTGTCTAACTTAGTCCTAATGTCAGCAATCTCCAGATTATCTATCTTCCCACCAGACTCTTTCCTTCTCTTATCAGCAGTCTTACAGCTATTACTGCTCACCAAGTTATCTATCAATTGCTTAGCTTGCTCAGGAGTCCTAGTGTTGAAATTTTCATTGCTGGAATTATCCAACGCAGTCTAGTAAGGGAGATCTATACCTCTAAAGAATATGCCCAGCAATGTCACTTCAGTGAATCCATGATGAGAACAGTCTCGTTGGTACTTCTTAAACCTCATCCAAGCAGCTTTAAGAGGCTCTATAGGACCTTGGGAGAAAGTGAGAATGTCCTGTCTCGACTGATCAGAGCGAGAATCATCATAAAAGTGCCTCAGAAACTCACTCTTCACAGCATCCCATGTAGTAAACTTCCCAGGTGGAAGTTGTTTCAGCCAAGCAGCAGCATCTCCAGCAAGAGAGTAGGGGAAACGTTTGAGAAACAGATAGTCATAGTTCACTCCATCATACTTCATCCCAGTGACTATGTCCTCAAACTCATCAATATGATCCATTGGCTGCTCAGTCGGAAACCCATGGAAGGCATTCTGCCTCAGAATAGAGTAGTAGATGGTCTTGATCTCGAAGTCATTCCTCTCAAAACCAAGAGGTACAAGTGCTGACCGGTTAGCATGAAACTCATCCGGACGGTTATAGTCAGCAAGGGTACTCTCACGAACTACCATCTGCCTCTGACCTTGTCCTTGGCCTTGTTCTTGTCGCGGTTCAGGCTCATGTTCAGGGATCACATTTCCTTCAGCATCAATCCGTTCCCCAGCAGCATTATACGGATTGTTTTGTCGGTCCCTTAGGACACCTTGAGCATCAGGTATCAGAATCAAGCGCTCTCGTACCATCCTTGCTCGTTGAACTTTCATGTTAGTTCTCTCTAGTCTAGCAGGCTCCTCAAGTTTGAGATTAACGAGATTCGAGTTCGGATTACTTCTGGTATCACGCGTCTGCATAAACCGTCTGTAATCGCAGTGCAACGATCGATGCTTAGAGGCAACAATCGATTCAACTCGAGTCGCCTTGCAACGATCGATTCAAAGGTATGGAACGATCGATGCTAAGCGAATGTCAGACCTGAGACAGAGAAAAACATAGAAAGTATTAGTAACTAAAAACAAAAATAAAAATCCTATTCTAAACCCTAGGTTCAAATCTATCGAAGACTCAAAAGAGTCCCCGGCAACGGTGCCAAAAACTTGATAGGGTCTAAGTTTTATCCTATTCTACTGCAAGTGCACAGTCAATGCAATTATAGTATGTAGAGTATCGAATCCACATAGACTCTAGACCTACGATAGATTATAGAACAAACGTGTTAAACTAGAAAAAGTAGTGAGAAACTAAAAGCAAAGCAGAAAAGTAAATCAGGTTGCAAGATTGGTTTGAAGGCAATTAACTAAAAGCGCTAAGTCTAGGGAGTTCTCAGGAAATCAGACAAGCAGATCAGATAATCAGTCATGATCAAATTTAGCACGGTTCTAGAACTCAAACACGAATATAGAACTAACCAACTTTCGTTGTGAGAATTCTCTAAGTCTAATAGCAGAAATCCAAATTTCTTTGCAATTCATAACAGATTAAACTAGCCTTAAGTTCAGGTTTGATATGTTCACAATTCAATTAAACCAAATTTCTTTGCGAGTAATTCAATTGCTCAACCTAAATAGTTCATATTCTAAATAACACTTTCGTGTCAATTTAACAACCTAAAATCTAGATTCTAAGTGTTCAAGTTAGAAACTAGTGTTAAGCACAATTTAGATTGAAGAACAATTATGATATGAATCCTTAACTAAAATAAATAAATCTAGCAAGTCATGAATTCCCTAATGAGAATCCCTAAACCTAACTATGAATCTACTCAGACATAGATAATGAAAACATAATCAATGAAATAATAGATTGCATAAATAAAGAGTAAAGATAAAAGGGGTTCAAAATCTTCTCCAAAAGCCGGAAGCAGTACAAGATTAGATCAGCCCCAAAAGTTCTAAAATCGCTATGCTCAAAGTATGAAAGCGTAAGTAAAGCGTAGCGTATCTAAAAACTGATGTAAAAACCTAATTATAAAGGCCTAATCACGACTGGGGCTTCTTTGTAATTCTTGGAAACTTCTGGGCTAAAATGGAATATCCAAACTTCATTAAACCGCCGAAGATAAGCCTATTTCGCTCGTGTGTCGATCGATGCACAATGTGTGTCGATCGATGCAGATCTCTGTTTTGGACAGTGAACTCTATCTCTCGGGTCAAATCACCAGAATGCTCCAAAAAGCTCCATAATCTCCAAATCCGCTCCAAACGTGCTAATACCTGTAAAAGACTCTAAAGCAACACTAAAAGACTCTAAAACACACTTATATCATGGTCTAAAACCGGTAAAAACCATGATATATCAGTCAAGTAGAAAAAGCTTCCATTTTCCCTGGAGATGATAGCTCTGTAAGAGCATCATTGCCACAACTCGATAACATATAATTTTCTGCATCCACGTTAAACAGTTTTTGCAGATTCCTATACAACATTTTCATTGGTTTTCTTAATACAAAAACACACACAAAGAATAGATAAAAAATCAACCAAAGAAGAGAGTTTCTAACCTGAAAACCACTGGACAATAACCTTCCATTTGAACTCGCAAGAATGGTGTGGAGTATTGCATTTGGATCTTTCAGATGGAAATTTCGTCCAAAGTTTTTCCTTTGGATCAAACGACAGGCCTTCAAATCAATAGATGTAGCCGGAACGGGTGAATGTCTTACCAAAAGAAACAACAATGATCAACATCAAAGAAAGAAAAAACAAACAAAACAGAAAGGAAACAAAAACTAAGATTACCTAATCCCAACCTGCAAGTCAAGCATGAGCTCGTAATTCTTATGTCCTTTAGAGATAGTTTGTCCTTGTTTCTTAGCAGGTTGTACTCTCAACGACACTAATGATGATATGTTACTCTCTGTATTATTATCATCTTAATGAAGATAACCAGAAGCATTATTCCTCAATTCCATTTCACCATTACTAACCCTTCCATCAATAGATCTCCTCCTCGGCCTCCCATTGCTGCCGTTCTTGGTTTTGTTTATAACAATTATGTATTGCATATGGTTTTTGCTACTTATTAGTCAAATGACTACTGGAGAAAAAAGAGAGAACATTGGAATTTACCTGACCATACGCACGTGTTGACTTATATCAGCTGTCCCAACTGCACGTCCGAGTCCAACAATTTTGGTGTTGAACAACGAACCATCATCTTCATCATCTGCTTTTAAATCTTCAGGTGGTGCTGAAATGGGGCATCTGCAATACGACGTAATTTGCAAAATTCTACGAACAAATTAGTCCTGGTTGGGACAACAAAACGAATCGTTGAATTAGAAATTATGCGACCGAAGCGAGAGATTTAGATGAGCTGATGAGGAAAACTTACTCAGATGATGATTCTTCAGGTTGGCGCAAGGTGAAACAGAGATTACAAAACATCAATCTTGAAACTAAAGGTATCGATCTTGAAAAAATTCCAGTTATGATCAAATCCAACAACCACATTATAGTCGAGTTACCCCTAACCTAACACTCAACAAATCTTCATTCGCAGTTCGAAATCTTAAAACTTCACAAATGTCGGTAAAATCAATACCTGGAAAAGGAGGGGGAGAGGTTAAAGACTTACAACTCCAGGCTCCGATTGATAGACGATTTGAACTCCATCTTGGTTAACTCATAGATCTCCGCCCTTAAACGTATCTGTTGAGAAAGAAATAGAGAGAGAGAGAGAGAGAGAGAGAGAGAGAGAGAGAGAGAGAGAGAGAGAGAGAGAGAGAGAGAGAGAGAGAGAGAGAGAGAGAGAGAGAGAGAGCAGACCGTGAGAATTATACAGGAATTTGGTGATTGATTGCTAGCCAGAAGTCGGAATCGAGAGCTTGAGATTATTGCTCAATCCACCATTCTTCATCGTCTTTTCAAGCGTTTCAATTCACTCTGGTAATCTCAAGATATTTAAGTTACTCTGAGAATTTGAAGAGTTGCCAGTCTCCACTATTATGAGGTTTTCTTCTTAAAATCGATGGTTGAGAATTTTTTTTAGAATTTTAATTACATGCTGATGTGTCATTGTTTCAAAGCTTTTCTTTTGGCTGATGTGGACACTTTCTTGAGCCCCAATCATCTCCTTTTATATATTATAATGTAAGCAATGAAGAGGGTCAAGTTTCTAAAGATATGTGGGCATAACGGAGTTCAGAAAAATGTTGGATTGGGATTTGACCAGACACAAGAGACAATGAATAGGATTCCAAGGAATGTACTGATTCCAAATTTTATTTGCCTCTAACATACAAATATTATCTAATTAATTCTAGATATTCAAATAAACAAAGTTTTATTTATTTTTTCCTTTAGATCTTCATGAAACATGGTTGTTAGGTATCAATAGTTTTCCTCTAAGAAATAAGCAAGAATTAATATCATGTATTTTCCGCTATGTTATTGAGAGGACATTTTGGAATTTGAAAGAAAAAAACAAAGATTTTTTTGAAAATTTATGAGATATGATATCTATGTTCAAAAATAGTGATAACAACTAGGTTTGGGACGGATCCGGATATCCGAATTTTTTGAGGTATCCAGATCCGCCGTATATACAGTGTTACTATTCGGATTTGGATCCGAACTACTTGAATATCCGTATCCGATCCGAAATTTGATTAATTTGTTTTTAAATTTACATTTTCACACAAAAATGTAATAGCAATAGATCATATGTGAAAGATATAGTAAAAAATTATTGTGAAAAAATAGTAGCAAATAGTTTAATTAATAAAAGATTAAAATAAAATAAGAGGTTGTAACTTCACACACCACATAAAGTTCCTATTATAATAAACCTTCTTGAAGCTTCACATCCTACAAAGAGATCTCCCATATGCATCAACGTTCTCCATCTTGTTGAGCTCACGGCTAGAGCATCTGTGATGCTGATTGTCCACAACACTAAAAAATCTGAACGACCAACGCTTAATAGAACACAAGCTCAATGAAATCACATCATTAATGCCTTTGAGAATTATGAACAACACGTTGCCTTTGTTGATGTTCAACCCTTAATAGATATTTCGAAAAAACAAAACACTTCACAACAAAGAAACAACATGGAAAAATCAACACAATAATAGAGCAAGTGTCTCTCCATATATATGTTGACACATCAGCATTTTAAAGTCATAAGGATGTGACACATCAATTAATGAAAAAGTTAAAAACCAATCAAAACAAAACAAAAATACACATCATTTGACACATCAATTTATGAAAAATTTGAAAAGCCAATCAAAACATAAAAAAATACACATAATATTTTAGTATGACTCATAAGTAGGCATGGGCGTTCGGATTATCGGTTCGGTTTCGGTCAGTTATTTTCGGATGTAAAGGTTTAGTATCCATTTAGTTATTTTTATATTTCGGTTCGGTTTCAGTTCAGTTATATTTCGGTTTCGTTAGTTTGGTTATGAAATTTAAAAACAAAGGCTAGACCAAATTATTTTCGGTTATGGTTTGGTTCGGTTATATTCAATCAAATTTATTCAAAATAATCATATTTAACTGAACAAACCAAATAACCAAAAATGATTATCATGTATTATTGTTTGTATGATAATTTGGAAGATTCAGTAAAAAAAAAAACTACTTTGCTCGTAACATTTAAGTTTAACAATATAATGTTTTGATTTATATTTTAACGTTGTTTCATATTGATATTGTTCAACGATTAACCTGCTGTAAATTATGAGTATTATTAATAATTTCGGTTTTGTTCGGTCTCTTTTTTGGTTTTCGGTTCGGTTCGGTTAGTCACCGATAACCATGGTTTTCTAAAAAATATCCAATCGGTTATTTACTTATAATCGGATACCAACCAAAACCTCCTTTTTCGGTTCGGTTTCGGTTCGGTTGGTTCGGTACAAATTATTTGCTCAGCTCTACTCATAAGCTTAAGTGATTAGGTTTAACGGTGTACATTCGATTATCGGGCTTGGTTCGGTTTATACTTTACAGTTTTCATGATTTAGAAAATAGATCTTATTCAAGTTCGAACTATAATACAATTTGTTTTGGTTCAGTTCGAGTTTTTAGAATTTTAAAATTTCCGAGTTCTAAATAATAAGTTCACATTCAAGTTAAATAATAATTTGTTTTTGGATTTTAACGAAACACATAAGAAAAAATAATCTACTACAACAGATTTTAATATGACTTATAAGCTTAATTAGTGATTAGGTTTAACGGTGGATATTTGATTATCAGGTTTGGTTCGGCTTAGACTTTTTGGTTTTCAGGATTTAGAAATTAGACTTTATTCAAGTTCGAACTATAATTTGGTTTGTTTCGGTCCGGTTCGATTTTTTAGAATTTTAAAATTTTCGAGTTCTAAAAAATAAGTTCACATTCGAGTTAAATAATAGTTTGTTTTTTATTTTAACAAAACATATAAGAAAAAATAATCTGCTAATTTAATTAGATTATAGATTTTTAATATAATTTTATATGTAATTAAAATATTAATATTAAGTGAATTGTATTCAGTTCAGTTCGATTTTATATAATATAGTTTGATTCAGTTCAATATTAGTTTATTTTTATATAGTATATATATTATTGGGTTATTTTATAATTCAATTTGGTTTGGGTTTTGAAAATTTGGTTCGAAATTAAAAAAAAATTGTTCGGTTCATTTTGCTCATCTCTTATTTGGTTTATGACATTTTGGTTTGTTTATAAAATCCAAAAAATTGAGAAGAGGGTAGCTAAATCTGAGACAGAGATATGCGAATTTTTTTCTCAAAGAGAACAATAAAAAAAGAGAAAACTTCTATGGTATGAATAGGAATGAGAAGAAAATTAATTTTTAAAATGAAAAGACGATGAATATGTAACTTAATCGTAAGTTTTCGATATTAACTAAAGATATAAAATAGTAAGATATAAATTACTATTAAATACAAGATTTTCTAAATCTTCATTAATAAATTAATCGTTCATGAAATAAACAAAAATTAAGAATTTAATGTTTCAAAAATATATAAATTGGACAAGATAAGATAGAATGTTGAACAATTCAAATTTAATAATACATAAAAATTTGTAAGCATTTTATAAAAAAAAGTAAGCCTACATATAGAAACTCCATGATATATAAAGTAAATATCATTTTCTTCGATTTCTTGTACATTGTAAAATTTTCAAACTTTTATATGGTTTTTGTATAATATTTTTATCCAACTTTCTCATTAATAACAAAAATGAACAATTTTTAAAAAATTAATCAAATGTAAAAAATCAGATAATAGCTAAAAAATCAACAAAAATTAGAAAAAAATTTAGACCCAAATAAATACTAAAATAAATTTATATAAAAATTATTTTGTGTTATAATATCCGCAGCGTAGCGCGGATACATTTCTAGTATGAACAATCAGATAAAGGATCCATTACCTCAAACAAACTTCACTTCTGATGGTTGAATATTCAGTGTCGCAAATTTTGTAAATGAAATAATCATGCGTAGAAAAACGATTATAAAAATTCATAAACTCGAACATAGAAAACAATTATAAAAATTCATATACGGATCTTGTATATCCGGTTATAAAATTTGTTATTATCCGGATCCAAATCCATCGAATCTGTGATTTTGCTATCTAGATCCGGATTCGATACCCCATATATTTGCTTTTTTGGATCGGATCCCGGATCGAATCCAGATCTCAAATAATAATCTCAAGCCTAATAACAACTACAATAGAAATACATTATTTCATTAAAATTTTAATGTTTTCGACGAAAATTTTGCCAAAACAATAGGATATACATAACGTAACAACACAAATTTTGAGGCTATATTAAGTGATATATAAATTTCGAAAACACAAAATGAATATCTTAAGAATAACATCTTATGTGTAGACCAAAATATTTTATATTAGATTTTTCTGATAATTATGTATAATATATAAAATTTAAACATATTTATAATTATTAATAAATTACATTGTTATAGTTCAGTATTCTTGTACTTTTAATCTTTTGGTTTGCTTGGTTTTTTATTTTTCTATTATTCAAACACTTTTTTTTTTTTTCAAACACTTATTATGAATTGCTAATTTATCTGTCTGTATTTGTTTTAAATGATCTGTTTGATTTGCTGTTGTGCTTCGATCTGCTTTAATTACGTTTACCACCCGCTTATCTCAATTTTCAATTATATTTAAGTTAAAAACCTGCCTTTGCTCTTTTAGAATCCCGTACACAAAGATGACCATTGATTGCTCGGAGAAATCCAAATTCACGTTAACCAATTCTCAAACTCGCTGGTGATCTCTCTTTCACAAATTCTTCATCATTCTCAAATCTTCTGGATTCATGCATCAAATCGAAATTTGTCACCAAATGATGTCAGTTGTGTCCATACTTCTATCATCAAGTCCCCTTTCGTCAGAGAGGTCTACATACAGAATCGTCTCATCGATGCGTATGCGAAATGTAGGTCACTCGAGGATAGACGCAAAGTGTTCGACAAAATGCCTGAACGAAACGTTTTCACTTGGAACACTTTTGTGACGGCTTTGTCCAAGTTAGGGTTTTTGGATGAAGCTGATTCTGTATTCCGTTTCAATGCCTGAACGTGATCAGTGTACTTGGAACTCCATGGTTTCCGGATTTGCACAGCGTGATAGGTGTGAAGAGGCTTTGCATTATCTTGCTATGATGCATAAGGAAGGCTTTGTGCTGAATGAATATACCTGTGCTAGTGGTCTCAGCGCTTGCTCTAGTTTAAATGATATGAATAGAGGTGTACAAATACATTCTTTGATTGCAAAATCGCCTGGTTTGTTGTCAGATGTTCATATAGGTTCTGCTCTTGTTTATATGTATTCCAAATGCGGAAACGTAAATGATGAGCTGAGTCACAGAAATGTTGTTACTTGGAATAGTTTGATTACATGCTATGAACAAAATGGTCCTGTGTTGGAAGCTCTCAAATTTTTCCATTTGATGTTAAAATCTAGTCTTGAGCCAGATGAGGTTACATTAGCAAGTGTGATTAGTGCATGTGCTAGCTTGTCGGCTGTTAAAGTTGGTCAGGAAATTCATGGACGTGTTGCTAAAGACCATAACTTAAGGAACGATATCATTCTAAGCAATGCTTTTGTTGATATGTATGCCAAGTGCGGCAGAATAAAAGAAGCTAGGTTCATATTTGATAGCATGCCTATCAGAAATGTAATCGCAGAAACTTCCATGGTCAGTGGGTACGCAATGGCTGCGAGCACTAAGGCGGCTAGACTCATGTTCACCAAGATGACAGTGAGGAATGTTGTTTCATGGAATGCACTTATTGCTGGCTATACGCAAAACGGGGAGAACGAAGAAGCAATTAGTCTCTTAAAGAGGGAATCAGTATGCCCAACGCACTACACTTTTGCAAATATCCTCAAGGCATGTGCCGATCTTGCAGAGTTACATCTCGGGATGCAGGCTCATGTGCATGTGTTGAAGCATGGGTTTAAGTTTCAATCTGGTGAAGAAGCTGATATATTTGTTGGCAATTCCTTGATAGATATGTATGTGAAATGTGGCTGTGTAGAAGATGGTTATCTTGTATTTAGGAAGATGATGGAAAGAGATTGCGTCTCGTGGAACGCGATGATTATTGGATTCGCGCAAAATGGTTATGGAAATGAAGCTCTTGAGTTGTTCAGAGAGATGCTTGGTTCTGGAGAAAAACCAGACCACATTACCATGATTGGTGTTCTTTCTGCGTGCGGACATGCTGGGTTAGTTGACAAAGGGCGACATTACTTTTCTTCCATGACCAGAGATTTTGGTGTGGCTCCGCTTAGGGATCACTATACGTGCATGGTTGATTTACTTGGTCAAGCTGGATTTGTTGAAGAAGCGAAGAGTATGATTGAGGAGATGCCAATGCAACCAGATTCTGTTATATGGGGTTCTTTGCTTGCCGAATGCCCATCTCGCCACTCATGGATCTTGGACCGGCCGTCGAGAGAATAATCAACCATTTCGGCGTGACATTCTCCCCCATCCATTTCGGCGACGTCCTCGTCGTCGTGGATGATCTGCTTCCTCGTTGTTCCGCTAAGTATCGGCCCGTCAATCACTTTCATAGCCGCGACCCGCTGAGCTGCACCCGTCTTCTTGCTTATTGTTGGGATCATGCATGCTGCACCCTTCTCAAGAATGCACAAAGCGTTCAGTGAAGGCATTGGGACTACTCCGACTTGTCCCATGAAATCCAGCCCGATCACGACCTTGTAGTCGTCCATCGGTATTACCGAGAAGTCGGCTTTCCCCTTCCATGTTCCCATCCGAAAATCCACCCCTTGTGCGATCCCGGTCAAGGGTCGTGCCTTCCCATTCACCGTCTTTACCCAACGTTTGTTCTTGGTCCATGTCAAGCCAAGCTTCTTGGCTTCTTCCTCGGATATGAAGTTGTGGGATGCTCCAGTGTCCACCATTACCTCGGTCTTCTTCCCATTGATCCGAGCCTCCACATACATCAGCCCCTTGCTTGATTGTTTCGGCTCCAGCTTAGTCATCAAGGCGTTGAGGAGTTGTAATGACCCCAACATTGCTAGCTCATCCTCTTCTTCGTCCTTCTCATCCTCAACCCGTTGCTTCTCAAGTATCGCGCTCAGCGACCCAAGCTTCGGACAGTCCTTGTACGAATGCGATCCCTTGCATATGTAGCACCCTCCTGTAGGAGTGAATGACTTCTTCTTTTCTTCCAACTCCTCCCGACTCGAGCTCTTCCCGAATCTTGAGTTAAACTTCCCTGGTTCACGATCCTGCCCTCGTTCGTCCCTCTGTGGACTGGCGGATCTAGAACTTCGATCGTCTCCCCCACTTTTGGCCGAATGCCCATCTCGCCTCTCATGGATCTTGGACCGGCCGTCGAGAGAATAATCAACCAATGACTCGGCTGCTGCTATAGCCTCATCAACGGTTTTGACTCCCCGCCTATGCAACTCTTGCTTGGCCCAATTCTGGAGTCCGTCCACGAAATAGAACAACGAATCCTCGTCCGACATGCTTGGAATCTGCAACATCAGTCCAGTGAACTCATTCACATAGTCTCGGATCGTACCTCTTTGTCGAAGCTCTCTTAGCTTCCTCCGGGCTTGATAGACGACGTTCTCCGGGTAGAACTGCTTCTTAAGGTCCCGCTTGCACTCGTCCCATGTATCGATCCGGACAGTTCCCCGCTCAATCTCCGAGTGCCTTCTCCTCCACCATAGCATGGCAGTCTCGGTCAAGTAGGAAGTCGCGGTCTTGATCTTTGTCGGCTCGTCCGTCATACCAAGATTCTCGAAATACGCCTCCATTTCCCACAAGAAGTTCCCAACTCCTTGGGCGTCTCTTACGCCATTGAACTTGGACGGCTTAGGATACTCTATCCTAGCCGGGTTCACTTCCAGGGGCGTGGTAAGCCCTTGGACGACGGCCCTCTTGCACAACGCCAAGTCTTCCTTCACTTGGTCAAATTCGGCCTTCATCGACTCGACCCCGTCAAGCCTTCCCAACATTGCTTCCACGGCTCTATGCAATGTCTCAATGGCCACCGTCGTCTTTTCTGCAAACCTCGTGATCCGAGTGTCAGTCTCGATCGTGTAATCCTTAGCCCGTCTGAACTCTTCGAATGCGGTTTTCTCCAACTCGGAAACGACCCGCTCAAGTCGTTCCAGCCTTGAACTCACACGTTCCATGCCACCTCCCAGCATTCCAACGGCCTCTCCCAATGACTCTAGGGTCAAACTCTCGTTCAACTCCTCCTCATGGACTGATGATGGGTCGTTCGAACGGTCGTCGGTCACGTTGGAAATGTTGGCAGCTTTCCTAGATCCCTTAGCCATTCTCTTTACTTCACGAACTTCTTCTCCTTACCCCTGGTCGAAACTCGGCTCTGATACCACTTGTCACGGACTAATTCCTCGTGAACCCAATCCGTGCGGCCTTAGCGGATTTCCCTTTTGGAAATGCTAAGTCAGCCTCACCCAAATTCGGACCTTGGTCTATAGAGAGAGAAAGATGTTTTAGAGAGATAAACTAAAGAGAACTCTTTATTAGGAAAATACTTGGATGATTACAAATGAGGGATCCCACCCCTATTTATACACAATTGCCTCCACAATGGATGGCTAGGATTAATCTAATCTAATGGGGGAGATTGATCATCTAGATCATTCCACATTATTCTCTACTTCCCTAAGACTCTCTTGGACATTCTAGGACCTTCTAGATCTTTCTACATTATGATATACTTCTCTAGGACTCTCTTGGACATTCTAGGACCTTCTAGATCCTTCCACATTATTCTATGCTTTTCTAAAACTCTCTTAGACCTTCTAGAATTTTCTACCACGTTCTAAATACTTTTAGAAACTTCCGGAGAACTCCAGAGAAATTAAGCCAAGGAGACAAGTCCAAAAATGGCTCTCTCTCGGAGGCTGAACCTCCCGGATCATCCTTATTCCGCAAAATTCCCCGAAGGAAAAGTTGGGGCGTGACATTCTCCCCCACCCATTTTGGCGACGTCCTCGTCGTCGTGGATGATCTGCTTCCTCGTTGTTTCACTAAGTATCGGCCCGTCAATCACTTTCATATCCGCGACCCGCTGAGCTGCACCCGTCTTCTTGCTTATTGTTGGGATCATGCATGCTGCACCCTTCTCAAGAATGCACAAAGCGTTCAGTGAAGGCATTGGGACTGCTCCGACTTGTCCCATGAAATCCAGCCCGATCACGACCTTGTAGTCGTCCATCGGTATTACCGAGAAGTCGGCTTTCCCCTTCCATGTTCCCATCCGAAAATCCACCCCTTGTGCGATCCTGGTCAAGGGTCGTGCGTTCCCTTTCACCGTCTTTACCCAACGTTCGTTCTTGGTCCATGTCAAGCCAAGCTTCTTGGCTTCTTCCTCGGATATAAAGTTGTGGGATGCTCCGGTGTCCACCATTACCTCGGTCTTCTTCCCATTGATCCGAGCCTCCACATACATCAGCCCCTTGCTTGATTGTTTCGGCTCCGGCTTAGTCATCAAGGGGTTGAGGAGTTGTAATGACCCCAACATTGCTGGCTCATCCTCTTCTTCGTCCTTCTCATCCTCAACCCATTGCTTCTCAAGTGTCGCGCTCAGCGACCCAAGCTTCGGACAGTCCTTGTACGAATGCTATCCCTTGCATATGTAGCACCCTCCTCTAGGAGTGAATGACTTCTTCTTTTCTTCCAACTCCTCCCGACTCGAGCTCTTCCCGAATCTTGAGTTAAACTTCCCTGGTTCACGATCCTGCCCTCGTTCGTCCCTCCGTGGACTGGCGGATCTAGAACTTCGATCGTCTCCCCCACCTTTGGCCGAATGCCCATCTCGCCTCTCATGGATCTTGGACCGGCCTCCGAGAGAATAATCAACCAATGACTCGGCTGCTGCTATAGCCTCATCAACGGTTTTGACTCCCCGCCTATGCAACTCTTGCTTGGCCCAATTCTGGAGTCCGTCCACGAAATAGAACAACGAATCCTCGTCCGACATGCTTGGAATCTGCAACATCAGTCCAGTGAACTCATTCACATAGTCTCGGATCGTACCTCTTTGTCGAAGCTCTCTTAGCTTCCTCCGGGCTTGATAGACGACGTTCTCCGGGTAGAACTGCTTCTTAAGGTCCCGCTTGCACTCGTCCCATATATCGATCCGGACAGTTCCCCGCTCAATCTCCGAGTGCCTTCTCCTCCACCATAGCATGGCAGTCTCGGTCAAGTAGGAAGTCGCGGTCTTGATCTTTGTCGGCTCGTCCGTCATACCAAGATTCTCTAAATACGCCTCCATTTCCCAAAAGAAGTTCCCAACTCCTTGGGCGTCTCTTACGCCATTGAACTTGGACGGCTTAGGATACTCTATCCTAGCCGGGTTCACTTCCAGGGGCATGGTAAGCCCTTGGACGACAGCCCTCTTGCACAACGCCAAGTCTTCCTTCACTTGGTCAAATTCGGCCTTCATCGACTCGACCCCGTCAAGCCTTCCCAACATTGCTTCCACGGCCCTATGCAATGTCTCAATGGCCACCGTCGTCTTTTCTGCAAACCTCGTGATCCGAGTGTCAGTCTCGATCGTGTAATCCTTAGCCCGTCTGAACTCTTCGAATGCGGTTTTCTCCAACTCAGAAACGACCCGCTCAAGTCGTTCCAGCCTTGAACTCACACCTACCATGCCACCTCCCAGCATTCCAACGGCCTCTCCCAATGACTCTAGGGTCAAACTCTCGTTCAACTCCTCCTCATGGACTGATGATGGGTCGTTCGAACGGTCGTCGGTCACGTTGGAAATGTTGGCAGCTTTCCTAGATCCCTTAGCCATTCTCCTTACTTCACGAACTTCTTCTCCTTACCCCTGGTCGAAACTCGGCTCTGATACCACTTGTTACGGACTAATTCCTCGTGAACCCAATCCGTGCGGCCTTAGCGGATTTCCCTTTTGGAAATGCTAAGTCAGCCTCACTCAAATTCGGACCTTGGTCTATAGAGAGAGAAAGATGTTTTAGAGAGATAAACTAAATAGAACTCTTTATTAGGAAAATACTTGGATGATTACAAATGAGGGATCCCACCCCTATTTATACACAATTGCCTCCACAATGGATGGCTAGGATTAATCTAATCTAAGGGGGGAGATTGATCATCTAGATCATTCCACATTATTCTCTACTTCCCTAAGACTCTCTTGGACATTCTAGGACCCTCTAGATCATTCTACATTATGATATACTTCTCTAGGACTCTCTTGGACATTCTAGGACCTTCTAGATCCTTCCACATTATTCTATACTTTTCTAAAACTCTCTTAGACCTTCTAGAATTTTCTACCATGTTCTAAAGACTTCTAGAAACTTCCGGAGAACTCCAGAGAAATTAAGTCAAGGAGACAAGTCCAAAAATGGCTCTCTCTCGGAGGCCGAACCTCCCGGATCATCCTTATTCTGCAAAATTCCCCGAAGGAAAAGTTGGGGCGTGACATTCTCCCCCACCCATTTCGGCGACGTCCTCGTCGTAGTGGATGATCTGCTTCCTCGTTGTTTCGCTAAGTATCGGCCCGTCAATCACTTTCATAGCCGCGACCCGCTGAGCTGCACCCGTCTTCTTGCTTATTGTTGGGATCATGCATGCTGCACCCTTCTCAAGAATGCACAAAGCGTTCAGTGAAGGCATTGGGACTGATCCGACTTGTCCCAAGAAATCCAGCCCGATCACGACCTTGTAGTCGTCCATCGGTATTACCGAGAAGTCGGCTTTCCCCTTCCATGTTCCCATCCGAAAATCCACCCCTTGTGCGATCCCGGTCAAGGGTCGTGCGTTCCCATTCACCGTCTTTACCCAACGTTCGTTCTTGGTCCATTTCAAGCCAAGCTTCTTGGCTTCTTCCTAGGATATAAAGTTGTGGGATGCTCCGGTGTCCACCATTACCTCGGTCTTCTTCCCATTGATCCGAGCCTCCACATACATCAGCCCCTTGCTTGATTGTTTCGGCTCCGGCTTAGTCATCAAGGGGTTGAGGAGTTGTAATGACCCCAACATTGCTGGCTCATCCTCTTCTTCGTCCTTCTCATCCTCAACCCGTTGCTTCTCAAGTATCGCGCTCAGCGACCCAAGCTTCGGACAGTCCTTGTACGAATGTGATCCCTTGCATATGTAGCACCCTCTAGGAGTGAATGACTTCTTCTTTTCTTCCAACTCCTCCCGACTCGAGCTCTTCCCGAATCTTGAGTTAAACTTCCCTGGTTCACGATCCTGCCCTCGTTCGTCCCTCCGTGGACTGGCGGATCTAGAACTTCGATCGTCTCCCCCACCTTTGGTCGAATGCCCATCTCGCCTCTCATGGATCTTGGACCGGCCGTCGAGAGAATAATCAACCAATGACTCGGCTGCTTCTATAGCCTCATCAACGGTTTTGACTCCCCGCCTATGCAACTCTTGCTTGGCCCAATTCTGGAGTCCGTCCACGAAATAGAACAACGAATCCTCGTCCGACATGCTTGGAATCTGCAACATCAGTCCAGTGAACTCATTCACATAGTCTCGGATCGTACCTCTTTGTCGAAGCTCTCTTAGCTTCCTCCGGGCTTGATAGACGACGTTCTCCGGGTAGAACTGCTTCTTAAGGTCCCGCTTGCACTCGTCCCATGTATCGATCCAGACAGTTCCCCGCTCAATCTCCGAGTGCCTTCTCCTCCACCATAGCATGGCAGTATCGGTCAAGTAGGAAGTCGCGGTCTTGATCTTTGTCGGCTCGTCCGTCATACCAAGATTCTCGAAATACGCCTCCATTTCCCACAAGAAGTTCCCAACTCCTTGGGCGTCTCTTACGCCATTGAACTTGGACGGCTTAGGATACTCTATCCTAGCCGGGTTCACTTCCAGGGGCGTGGTAAGCCCTTGGACGACGGCCCTCTTGCACAACGCCAAGTCTTCCTTCACTTGGTCAAATTCGGCCTTCATCGACTCGACCCCATCAAGCCTTCCCAACATTGCTTCCACGGCCCTATGCAATGTCTCAATGGCCACCGTTGTCTTTTCTGCAAACCTCGTGATCCGAGTGTCAGTCTCGATCGTGTAATCCTTAGCCCGTCTGAACTCTTCGAATGCGGTTTTCTCCAACTCGGAAACGACCCGCTCAAGTCGTTCCAGCCTTGAACTCACACCTTCCATGCCACCTCCGAGCATTCCAACGGCCTCTCCCAATGACTCTATGGTCAAACTCTCGTTCAACTCCTCCTCATGGACTGATGATGGGTCGTTCGAACGGTCGTCGGTCACGTTGGAAATGTTGGCAGCTTTCCTAGATCCCTTAGCCATTCTCCTTACTTCACGAACTTCTTCTCCTTACCCCTGGTCGAAACTCGGCTCTGATACCACTTGTCACGGACTAATTCCTCGTGAACCCAATCCGTGCGGCCTTAGCGGATTTCCCTTTTGGAAATGCTAAGTCAGCCTCACCCAAATTCGGACCTTGGTCTATAGAGAGAGAAAGATGTTTTAGAGAGATAAACTAAAGAGAACTCTTTATTAGAAAAATACTTGGATGATTACAAATGAGGGATCCCACCCCTATTTATACACAATTGCCTCCACAATGGATGGCTAGGATTAATCTAATCTAAGGGGGGAGATTGATCATCTAGATCATTCCACATTATTCTCTACTTCCCTAAGACTCTCTTGGATATTCTAGGACCTTCTAGATCTTTCTACATTATGATATACTTCTCTAGGACTCTCTTGGGCATTCTAGGACCTTCTAGATCCTTCCACATTATTCTATACTTTTCTAAAACTCTCTTAGACCTTCTAGAATTTTCTACCACGTTCTAAAGACTTCTAGAAACTTCCGGAGAACTCCAGAGAAATTAAGCCAAGGAGTCAAGTCAAAAAATGGCTCTCTCTCGGAGGCCAAACCTCCCGGATCATCCTTATTCCGCAAAATTCCCCGAAGGAAAATTTGGGGCGTGACATTCTCCCCCACCCATTTCGGCGACGTCCTCGTCGTCGTGGATGATCTGCTTCCTCGTTGTTTCGCTAAGTATCGGCCCGTCAATCACTTTCATAACCGCGACCCGCTGAGCTGCACCCGTCTTCTTGCTTATTGTTGGGATCATGCTGATGGAATAGTTTAGTTGATCCTGATTCAATTCACAGATTCATATCAACCTAAACATACAGATCTAGGTTCTCTTGAATTAGAAACATTAGATGATCTCACCTTTTTACCTGTTTGTTGCAGCGGAAGGAATAGAACAGGTCAGAGATCAGAGAGATACACCGAGGGATGAATCCTCCAAAGGTTCACACACGCGATCACAGAAAACGGCTGCTAGACCACTGATGAAACCGGCGCAGAGGGAGAGAGAATTCGGCTGGGGTATTAGGGTTAGGGAGAAAAGACTTGGCTTTTAGTTTATAAAAGCCTTCTCTTTCCCTTTTGGGCTTTTGGGCCCAAAACACCAATCTGATTAAATCTCATTTAATCAGACCCATTAATCTTTCTCTCTTAGTACGACAAATGCCTGGCACTTTTGTCGTACTTCTGCTAAGCCGTTCCAACACATTTTCCTGTTAGCTTAGGCGTGTGACCCATATGGGATCATATAATAAAGGCAATAAGTCCAAGACTTATAGATCATGAGCGGACTCTAGCAAGCCATCATGATCCCCAGCATTATATGACTTATGTCTGATCTTTGACATACTCTTACTTTCTAGAGACAGTACCGAGATTACTGGACACAATTCCAACAATCTCCCACTTGTACTGGAATCTCTGTATTCATAATCCTTTTGTCTCAATACCTCGATTAGTCATAAGGCAAGATTAGTGTCATCCTTATAAAGCCTAATCTTGTTCATCGGACTCTGATTTGATACTGACAATCCAAACGACTCAGGAAAGTCCGTTTGAGCATGGCCATGCATTTTCCAGTATTCAAATCTCCGATTGGCCTAGAGATATTCACTCCATATATATTGGAGGGACAAATTCCGTCTTGTTCCATCACTGTAAACTACTCATTTCATAATGTACCCAAACAAGGTCCTTATAACTATCGCAGAACGATAGCGTTAGACAATGATCAAAGTGCATCAGTCCATGGGCAGTCACATGCATGTGAACTCAGGTCTAAGGACTATACTCTATAGTCGTAGTAAGAATCTCTTATGACACAGATATAAATATCCTGAAGAGTTCTTATAAGCGGGTCTTGTCCGGTCGTATATTCCCAACATACACCTATGTACTGACTTTGATGCCGCGCATCTATGACACACTGAGACTTTGTCATAAGTCACGTACCAATCCAGTCTCACACGGTTGTTGGTGTTCCAGTTTCAACAACCTTCGACTAGGGACAGGATGATATAAGACATTTATCAAATATAGGGTCTCATGATCAAGCTAAATGACTTTGATGACTCAAGATCAAGTCACTTACTTCGATGACCTATAAAATGCTTCATATCATTTTGGAACGATTATTTCATCACAGTTAAAATAATCTTGAAATAATAATTTCATTAAAACATAAAAAATGTTTTACAAGAACATATCAAATAACTAAAATAAAGCTCACAAAACTCCCACTCAAATTTAGATTACATTTCAATGTTTCTAATGCCTACAGCTTCAGTCAGGAACTCGAGCTTAGGTCTTGGGAGTGACTTTGTCAACGGATCAGCGACATTATCATCTGTCGGAACTCGGCTGATCTTGACTTCCTTTCTATTAACGATGTCACGTATCAAGTGAAATCTTCTTTGAACATGCTTGGATTTCTGGTGTGATCTTGTTCCTTTGCCTGAGCTATAGCACCATTGTTGTCACAAAACAGTGCCAGAGGCTCAGCCGCATCTGGTATCACACCTAGTTCCATAATGAACTTTCGTATCCAAACAGCTTCCTTCGCTGCTTCTGAGGCGGCGATATATTCAGCTTCTGTAGTGGAATCAGCAACGGTGTCCTGCTTGGAGCTTCTCCAACTTACTGCACCGCCATTCAGACAAAAGACATAACCGGACTGTGACCGGAAATCATCTGTGTCTGTCTGGAAACTTGCGTCCGTGAATCCACTGACTTTAAGCACATCACTTCCACCGTACACCAAGAACTTATCCTTAGTATGTCTTAGATACTTCAAGATATTCTTTACGGCAATCCAATGGTTTTCACCTGGATTTGACTGGTATCTACTCGTCATGCTCAATGCATAAGCAACATCAGGACGAGTACAGATCATGGCATACATAACAGATCCTATTGCAGATGCATAGGGAATGTTCTTCATACGCTCGAGCTCAGCAGTCGTCGTAGGGCTCTGCTTCTTGCTTAGCGTTGTGCCAGGTACCATTGGCGTGAAGCCCTTCTTGGAATCTTTCATGCTGAATCTTTGTAGGACTTTGTCAATGTATGAATCTTGACACAAGCCTATCAGCCTCTTAGGTCTATCCCGATAGATCCTAATTCCAAGAACGTATGCGGCTTCACCCATGTCTTTCATGGAAAAACAACTTCCAAGCCAGTCCTTCACCGACTTTAGCATTGGAACGTCGTTTCCGAGAAGCAGTATGTCATCGACATACAGAATAAGAAATACAATCTTGCTCCCACTAGTTTTCTTATACACGCATTGTTCTTCTTCGTTTCTGATGAAGTCAAATTGTTTGATTGCTTCATCAAAACGAAGATTCCAGCTCCTCGATGCTTGCTTCAATCCATAAATGGATTTATGAAGCTTGCATACTTTCCCAGCATTCTTTGGATCTATGTAACCGTCAGGTTGTGTCATATACACATCCTCTTCCAGAATTCCATTCAGGAAGGCGGTTTTCACGTCCATCTGCCAAATTTCATAATCATGAAAAGCTGCAGTTGCTAGTAGAATCCGAATAGATTTCATCATAGCCACTGGTGAATAGGTTTCATCGTAATCCACACCGTGAACTTGTCTGAAACCTTTTGCCACCAACCTGGCTTTATAAATCTGGACATTTCCATCCACGTCAATCTTCTTCTTGAAGATCCATTTGCACTCGATGGCTTTTACACCAGCAGGCAAATCAACCAACGAAAAGACTTGATTGACCGACATGGAGTCCATTTCGGAATCAGTGGCCTTGCGCCACTTTGAGGAATCTGGGCCCATCATGGCTTGATTGAAGTTCGATGGTTCATCACCATCAATGATCAGAAGATCATGACAGTTAGTCACGAGGAATCCTTGATATCTCTCGGGTTCGTGACGGATCCTCCCGGATCTACGAACTTCAGGTACCACAGGTTCAGGCTCTACAATTTCTTGTAGGGCCTCCTCCTGCTTTTCCTCATTAGGTTGAGCAGTATCCTGTTCATCTTGAATTTCTTCAAGCAGTACCTTACTCCCACTGTCTTTCTTAGATAGAAACTCCCTCTCAAGAAAGTTACAATCCCGGGCAACAAAAATCTTGTTCTCGGAACGCAGATAGAAGTAATAAGCTTTGGTTTCCCGTGGATAACCAATGAAATAGCATTTGTCAGATTTTGGTGTAAGCTTGTCTGAGATTAATCTCTTGACATAGGCTTCACAACCCCAAATTCTGAGATAAGACAGCACTGGAGCCACTCCAGTCCATAATTCATATGGTGTCTTTGCTACTGCTTTTGATGGCGCTCTATTTAGAGTGAACACTGCTGTTAGCAGAGCATATCCCCAAAGGGATATTGGAAGGTCTGTGTGACTCATCATAGATCGAACCATATCCAATAAGGTCCGATTTCTCCTCTCAGATACACCATTCCATTGAGGTGTTCCAGGAGGAGTGAGTTGGGATACGATCCCACACTCTCTCAGATGATCACTGAATTCTTGGCTTAAGTATTCTCCTCCTCGGTCGGACCGAAGAGCCTTAATGCTTTTGCCAAGTTGGTTCTGTACTTCATTTTGGAATTCTCTGAACTTCTCAAAAGATTCAGACTTATGTTTCATTAAATAAACATATCCATACCTACTGAAATCATCAGTGAAGGTAATGAAGTACTGATAGTTTCCTCTTGCATTTGTGGACATTGGGCCACACACGTCAGTGTGTATCAGGCCCAATAAGTCACCGGCCCTCTCGTTAGGTTTATTAAAGGGGGCCCGTGTCATTTTGCCCATCATGCAGGATTCGCATTTCTCACATGACTCAAAGTCAAATGAGCCAAGAAGTCCATTCGAATGGAGCCTCTTGATGCGTTTCTCGCTGATGTGCCCTAAACGACAATGCCATAGAAACGTTTAGTTCTCCTCATTAGGTTTGAACCGTTTGGTATTAATGTTATAAATTGGCGCGGATTGATCGAGTATGTAAAGCCCATTCGAAAGAGGGGCAGAACCATAGAACAAATTGTTGCGATTGAAGGAACATAATTTATTCTTAACTGAAAAATCATAACCTTCCAAATCCAACAAAGAAATTGAAATAATATTTCTGCTTATAGCAGGTACAAAATAACAATTATTGAGTTCTAAAATCAATCCCGAAGGTAAAGACAACAAGTATGTTCCTACAGCTAGTGCTGGAACTTTCGCTCCATTCCCAACTCGTAGCTCTACTTGTCCTTGCTTCAGTCTTCTACTGTTGCTGAGTGCCTGCATATTAGTACAAATATGAGCCCCACAACCAGTATCCATAACCCATGAGGTATTATCAGAAGTAGTTGTATTAACTTCTATAACAAAAATACCTGTCGAAGAAGTCTCGAGAGTCTTCTTCTTCAATTCCTTTAGACCTTCTTGGAATTTCTTACATTCTCTCCTCCAATGCCCTGGTTCTTTACAGAACCTGCATATGTCAGTTGGCCCAGCCTTGGACTTGGGCTTGGGCTTTGGCGTGTCCTTGTCCTCGACTTGGACAGCCTTGGCCTTTCCCTTATCCTTAGCAGAGGATTTCTTAAAGCCCTTGCCCTTTTGCACCATAAGCACACTGGGGTCCTTGGCAGTTTTCCTCAAATTGGGCTCTGCAGTCTTGAGCATTCCGTGAAGCTCAGGTAATGTCTTACTCAAGCCATGCATGTTAAAGTTCAGAATGAACTGATCATAGCTTGCAGGTAAAGACTGCAGAATGATGTCGCAGGCAAGTTCCTGGCTGATTGGGCAGTCGAGTTTCTGAAGATGATCGAGATAACCCATCATCTTCAAGACATGAGGACTCACTGCCGCATTCGCAGCCAACTTGCAGTCCAAGAGGCTCTTAACTGTCTGGAACCTCTCAGTCCTAGCCTGCTCCTGAAAAAGCGATTTCAGGCTTGCCATTATCTCGATGGGTGACAATACACTTTCGAACTGCTTCTGCAGCTCAGCAGTCATTGTTACCAACATCAGGCAATAGACATCATTTTCATCTGACGAATGCTTTTCCCAAGCATTATGCACAGTCCTGGCGGCATTGGCAGGAGGCCTCTCGGGGAGAGGATCACGAAGGACATAATCCTTCTTCTCCTGCTTGAGGACCAGCCTCAAGTTCCTTGACCATGTCAGGAAGTTCGTTCCAGTCAGCTTCTCCTTCTCGAGAACAGACCGGATCGAGAATGTGTTTGGTGTGCTTGTAGTAGTCATATCTGAAATATATAAATAAAAAGGTTATTAGTTAAATGTTCAAAATGATTAATCTCGTATTAAAATATAATATGATTAATCATGCATTATATTCAATAACATAAGTTACCCTCAATAGAATATAATGATTCCAAGATCCACATATAACTAAGATTAAAGTGGGCCACTGGCCGTCACCCAACCTTAGCTTATATCGGTAAGCCCTATATCGGCTAATTATATCCGTGATATAACTCTTGGTTGTGAATCTGGGCCCGAGGCCCAATCCACTCTGATGTCTCAAGGCCCGGGACTCCCGATGGCCTAGTCAAGAAAACCGGACTATACAGTCATGTAATCATTAATGTCTGGGACTCCCAATGACATTTATGAATCACAAACCGTCTTACCCACGCAAAAGCAGACACCCTCACACTGTAAGGCCATGAATACAATTGAATGGGCTTCGACAGCTGACATAGCCTGGACAAGACATCCAACGCTTGATATTATTTGAGGTTCGTAGGTTTATTAAAATTTCATTCCCAAAATAGAAGATTACTATTTCGGGAAACTTTCTAATTTTGGAAACCTACTATTTTTGGAAACTTTCTAAAATTGGAAACTTTCTAAAACCGGAAACTTTCTAACTTTAGAAATTTCTTAAAATCCAAAACCCGCAAATCCAGAAACTTCTATTTTAAGAAACTTTCTAATTTCAAAATTTCGGAAATCTTTAATTTAAAATCGACTTTATAATTTTATAAAATAAATTTTAAATTTATCTGAAGAAAGATTCAAATAATTGGCCCAATTGTTTTAACTTCTTGGCCCGAGGCCCAAGAATTGGTCCATGTCCAAGACATGACCCAATTGTCCAATTAAATGACATAACCGGTCTGGTTCATTAAAACTGGTCTAACCAAGTTTTAATTACTACGATGACCACAATTGTCAACCGGTTATTTACTAAACCGGAATTTCTCAATTTATTTGGTCCAACCAAATCAAATTAGAAATTCCTGGTTTAGGCACTAAATCCAATATTTCTTTCGACATTGGATTTCTTATTCCGGTTTAACCAGATTTAATAAAATTATTAAATCTGTTTATTAAACCAGAACGAATAATTTTTTAATTAAGTTTTGAACCGAACCACCTAACCGCAATCGAACCGGCCCATCACACCCAAAACCTAACCGGTCGAGACTTGTCCAAGCCGCCAGCCGCATGCTCGATCCGAGATCGAGACGCTCGGGACAATGGCCGGACGGGACGCTCGCGTGTGATCGGGACGGGACGATCGGGACGGTCGTTCGGCTCTGATACCACTGATGGAATAGTTTAGTTGATCCTGATTCAATTCACAGATTCATATCAACCTAAACATACAGATCTAGGTTCTCTTGAATTAGAAACATTAGATGATCTCACCTTTTTACCTGTTTGTTGCAGCGGAAGGAATAGAACAGGTCAGAGATCAGAGAGATACACCGAGGGATGAATCCTCCAAAGGTTCACACACGCGATCACAGAAAACGGCTGCTAGACCACTGATGAAACCGGCGCAGAGGGAGAGAGAATTCGGCTGGGGTATTAGGGTTAGGGAGAAAAGACTTGGCTTTTAGTTTATAAAAGCCTTCTCTTTCCCTTTTGGGCTTTTGGGCCCAAAACACCAATCTGATTAAATCTCATTTAATCAGACCCATTAATCTTTCTCTCTTAGTACGACAAATGCCTGGCACTTTTGTCGTACTTCTGCTAAGCCGTTCCAACACATTTTCCTGTTAGCTTAGGCGTGTGACCCATATGGGATCATATAATAAAGGCAATAAGTCCAAGACTTATAGATCATGAGCGGACTCTAGCAAGCCATCATGATCCCCAGCATTATATGACTTATGTCTGATCTTTGACATACTCTTACTTTCTAGAGACAGTACCGAGATTACTGGACACAATTCCAACACATGCATGCTGCACCCTTCTCAAGAATGCACAAAGCGTTCAGTGAAGGCATTGGGACTGCTCCGACTTGTCCCATGAAATCCAGCCCGATCACGACCTTGTAGTCGTCCATCGGTATTACCGAGAAGTCGGCTTTCCCCTTCCATGTTCCCATCCGAAAATCCACCCCTTGTGCGATCCCGGTCAAGGGTCGTGCGTTCCCATTCACCGTCTTTACCCAACGTTCGTTCTTGGTCCATGTCAAGCCAAGCTTCTTGGCTTCTTCCTCGGATATAAAGTTGTGGGATGCTCCGGTGTGTTGGAACTTCAAGCCAATTCTACCGTATTCAGAATTCACGCGAGTTCCAGATAGCCTAGGATCTAGGGTCTAGTTAATTGAATCATGGATCAGATCTCGTGTTTACCTAGAGACTGGCAGCGGAATAGGGTCAGATAAACAAGATCTCCAGCGCCTCAGATGCTGCGCCTCTACTGATAGTCCACACGCACACAAGCTGGAATCCGCCGGGATGCTAGTACCGGGGCTCGGATCTCCTGGGAACTCAGTTTCTGTGAGGTTTCTGTGTTTTTCTCTCTGAGAAAAAGTGTCTCAGGCGGCTCATCCGTTTAGGTCGAAATATAAGATCACTTATATACGAACCTCGACATAAACCGAAACATCAGTTTCGGTTTCGGCCTTGTGTCGACCGACACACTTAGTGGTGTCGATCAACACACGTCTTGTGTCGACCGACGCACTTAACAGTGTCGATCGACACACCTCATCGAAACTATATTCGATGTGTATCCAATACACATCGACCAAATCATATGCCAATGATCAATCCCATATGGACTATGTCCAACTTGCTTAGGTGTGTGACCCTGTAGGTTCACACGATACTGGAAATGAGTCACAACTCATTTGTCATAAGCGGTTTCTAGCAAAACATTATGATTACCCAGTATCACATGAATTGTCCGATCTCGACAATACAACTATCTCTAGAGTTAGTACAATGTGATTTCAGGACATAATCCCAACAATCTCCCACTTGTACTGGAATCACCTATTCCTATAATCCCTTCGTCGCTATATCTCGATATGGCATTAGGCAAGAGACTGTGTCATCCTTATTATAGCCAACATCATGTTCATCGAATTCCTGATCCATACTGATAAAACAAACGACTGACAATCACCTCGTTTGAGCACGGCCATGCATTTTCTCAGTATCAAATCTTCGATGGGCCCTGAGATATTTTCTCCCGTTCTAGGAGGGACAAATCCCATCTTGTTCCATCCCTGTTTCTACACATACTTCATGATACGCCTAAGCAATGCCGTTATAGTCGCCAGTTATAGAACGACGTTTGACAAGGTCAAAACGCACCAATTCATATGCTAGAAAGCATGATGAACTCAGGTCTAAGGACTATACTCTTTAGTCGTAATGAGAACCTCCCATGACACTGTTATAACTATCCTGTGGAGTTCTCATTAGCGGGTCATGTCCGATCATATGTTCACTAACATATATCTATGTGACTGACTGTGATAATCATATCATTGACTCCATGAAACTTAGTCCAGCAGTCACCTCACATACTAGTCTCGCACGGTTATTGGTGCCCACTTCAATAACCTCGACTAGGGACAATCATAATTTATGTCATCTTTTACTTATAGGGTTTCATGATCAAGTCCTCAACTTGATGACCTATATGATGACCATAAAGTACTTTGGGACTATTACTTAATTATCCAATAATTAAATAATACCGATGTCAGTTTGACTTACATAAACACTACCATAGCATGTCTATGTAAAGATTACAACATAACTAGAATTACTCCCACTAAAATCAAGATCATCTCTTCAGATATCTTATACCTATAGCAACAGAATAAATCTGGTGCTTAGGTTGTGGGAGAGTCTGCGGTGTTTTGTTTGAAACAATTCCAACAAACCACACCGTCATTCAGATAAAAGCACTATTCTACGGTCTACTGCTTGGAGCCTTTCCAACAGATAGCACCGCTATTCAGACAAGAGACATAACCAGGTGGGAACCGGGAATCGTCTTTGTCCGTCTAACTACTTTCAACTGGTTCGTCACTTCCTCAGTTCACCACGAAATTATCTTTAGAGTTCCTCAAACACTTGGGATATTTCTGGTAATCGATCAGTGACTATTACCGGAACATATTGGTATTTTCTCGTCATGCTTTATGCATAAGTTGCATCTAGACGAGCGCAAAATATGGAATTCATGATGGATTCTATTGCAACAACATTAGCAATCACACTCATTAATACTAGTTCAGCTAGTGTTCAAAAACAGTTCATCTTGCTAATATTAATGCCATAAGACCTTTGGTATGAAGCCATTCTTGGAATCATGCATATTGGAGCTGTCCAATACCTTATCAACATAAGGATTTTGACACGATCCAACTAGCCTTTCTGGTCCATTCCAATGGATCCTTATTCCAAGAACTTTTACGGCCTTCTCCCATGTCCATCGTTAAACTTGACTTCCGACCCAAATCTTGACAAGACTTTAGCGTCGGAACGTCGTTTATGAGATTAAGTATGTTATCTACATACAGTGTGAGAATTGCAATTACGCTCCCACTAGTCTTCTTGTAAACGTATGCTT
This sequence comes from Orychophragmus violaceus, assembly GCA_030180135.1. Taxonomy (NCBI): domain Eukaryota; kingdom Viridiplantae; phylum Streptophyta; class Magnoliopsida; order Brassicales; family Brassicaceae; genus Orychophragmus; species Orychophragmus violaceus. The sequence continues at coordinate 59,115,527 of CM058234.1, read as the reverse complement.
TCATTTCTTTCTGATCAAGTCAAAACTTTTGACCACATTATCAGAATGTTGATTCCAACTCCAAGATGTTTGCTTCAATCCAGAAATGGATCGGTGAAGCTAACATGCATACCCAACCAATTTTCGGAATTGGGGCTCACCATCGCTTCTTTGAATTTCGCATGCTCGTCAATTTTCAATGATCAATAGATCACGACAATTGGTTACGAGAAATCACTCTCGAGTTAGTGACGGATCCTTTCGGATCAGCGAATTTCAGGCTCCACAGGTGCTGATCCTACATCACTTTGTAGATCTCACCGCTGCTTTCCCTCAACAGGTTGAGCAGCCTCCTGTGTTTATCGAATTTCTTCGATGTGTACTTTTACTCCCACTTTTCCTTTTGAAAGAACGATCTTTCTCAAAAGACACAATTCCGAACAACAATACTTTGTCCTCGGATTGGTTGCAAAAGTAGCAAGCCTTGGTTTCCTTAGGACAACCAGCGAGGTAGAACTTATCAGATATGGGTTCAAGTTTGTTTGTTGACTACTGTCGTACACAAACCTTGCAATCCCAATTAATCATAAAAATAAATTTGGAAATCACCCAGTCCACATCCAATGTGGGGTTTTTCACTGATTCTGATAGAAACTTATTTAGCGTAAACATAGACATTTTAGAACGTATTCTTAAATGATTATGGAAGATTCCTGTGACTCATCATTAATCGGAGCATATCTAATAAGACCCGATTCATTCTGTCAGATGATCACCCAATTCTTGACTCAAGTATTTTCCTCCGCGATTCGATCGAGGATCTCAATACTTCTGTCAAATTGGTTCTATACTTCATCTTGGAACTCCTCAAGGGATTCCTGCTCGTGTCTCATCAAATGAACACAGCCATGCTTATTGATGCCATCAATAAGGTAATGAAGTACATAAGATTTCCTTTGGCACTAATGCTCGTTGGGCCGCATACATCAGTATGTGTAAGGCCCAATAAGCCTCTGGCCCGTTTCCTTTAGCTCTGCTAAATGGGCCTTAGTCATTTGGTCCAGTGAACACAATTCATATCTCAAATGATTAACAATCAAATGAATCCAAAACTATGGAACTTCTGAATCCGCTTCACTTTGTGTTGTTAAATGACTATGCTAAGGAAAAATCGACTTCAAGTCATCGGACTTATAGTGTTTGGTATTTATGTTATGTGTACAAGCGTACATTGGTTCAAGATACAAAACCCATTCCAAATGGGGTGCTACCATAGAATATTTCATTAAGATCTAAAGAACAAAGCTTGTCTTTTATCAAAATGAAAAACATTCAAATTCTTACAAGAAAATGAAAGACATTTCTGCTCAAGGCAGATACATAGTAGCAATTACTTAATTTCTAAAACCAAGTATGAAAGGCTCCTACAAGTGGAGAATCTCTACGGCTTATGCAGCAACCATTGCTTCATACCAGACACGCAGTTCCACTTGTCCTTTCTTCAACGTTCTACTGTCGCTTAGGTCCTGCATATTTCAAAAATATCAGTACCACAACTAGTATCCAATACTTACGTAGAACTTGAATTAATAACACAATACCTGAAGAAGAAGTACCATACATCTTCTTCATCTCTTGTGAATCTTCCAAGAATTTAATGCAATCTCTTTTCCAATGCCCTGACTCATCGCAGTAGAAGCATTTTCTAACACCAGATGGGCCTGACTTGGGCTTATAAGATGACACAGGCTCATCCTGATTCCAAATCTGGACGGCCCTGCCTCTACCCTTGCCAACACAAGATTTCTCAAATCTTTTACCCTTTATGATGTCTTGCTCTACTGTTTTGAGCATGCCATGCAGCTCAGTCAACGTCTTCGTCAAGCCTTTCTTGATATAGTTCTTAATGAACTTATCATAGCTTGACGGCAGTGACTGCAGAATGATGTCAGTGGCCAACTCTAAGCTGACAGGACATTCCAGTTTCCCCAGGTTATCAATGTAACCATCATTTTAATGACATGAGGACTTACTGGAGCATCCTCTGGTAGCTTGCACTCAGTGAGAGACTTCACTATCTGGAATCTCTCAACTCGTGCCAGATCCTGAAACTTCAGTTTCAGGCTGGTGATCATCTCTATTGGCGACTCCATGTTCTCGTATTGACTCTTCAAGTCCGAGTCCATGGTAGCCAACATCAGACCACGCACATCTACCACATCAATATAATGCTTATTCCAAGCATTATATACTGCATGCAAGCGATTGGTCCCAAGCCTTTCTGGAAGAGCTTTCTCAAGGACATAGTCCTTGCTCTCCTGCTTGAGAATGAATCTCAGATTCTGATACCAATCCAGGAAGTTGGATCCATTTTGTTGGAATTATGTCCAGTAATCTCTGTACTGTCTCTAGAAAGTAAGAGTATGTCAATGATCAGACATAAGTCATATAATACTGGGGGTCATGATGGCTTGCTAGAGTCCGCTCATGATCTATAAGTCTTGGACTTATTGCCTTTATTATATGATCCCATATGGGTCACACGCCTAAACTAACAGGAAAATGTGTAGGAACGGTTTAGCAGAAGTACGGTAAAAGTGCTAGGCATTTACTGTGCTTAGAGAGATAGAAGGGCCTGATTAAATCCAAGGGATTTAATCAGACTGGGAATTGGGCCCAAAAGCCCAAAAGGGATTAGGCATAAGTTTTATGATTAAAACTTAACCTAGCCACCTAATTTCCCTAAGCCTCTGCGCCAACTCTCTCTCTCTTCTGCGCCTCCCACCAGCTGGTCTAGCAGCCAATTTCCTGTGTGTGCGTGTGTGAGCCTTTGGAGGAACTATCTCTTGGTGGTTCTGCTGATCTCTGACCCGTACCTCCTCTTTCCGCTGCAAAACAAGGTAACAGGTGAGATCCTTTATGATTCTGCAAGAGAACCTAGATCTGGCATGTTTAGGTGAGTTTAATCTGAAAAATTGAATCAGGATTAACACTAAACAATCCTTTAGTGGTATCAGAGCCATTGGTTCTATTAGATTTTCTTGTTTAGAATCATGTTTAGGTTGTTTAGAAGTGTTTGAATCAATCTACTGATAAGAAAACACTTAAGAAACAAAGAATTAAAACCTAAACAAACTAGAAATCGCATGATCCGATCTATATGAATCGGTATGCGTCGGAGTGTTGATCGGTATCGGATCACACGTCCGGATCGGCTGACTCACGGACCGATCGTTGGATCGAGTCGCGTGGTCGAGTTGATCGCGAGAGATGGGCCGTACGCGTCCTGCATCTCTCGGCCACGATCGCCCGATCATGTCCCGTCCGATCGCGAAGAGATGGGCCGATGATCGCATGGATCGCACGATAGCCGATCGCATGGGTCGCGTCTCATCCCGATCACACGACCCGAGCCATCCCGTCCCGCGTCCCGTCCCGTCCCGATCGCATGGCTTGCGGCTGCCCGATTGTTGCTCGATCGCGTGAAGCCGCGATCGGTTCGTGACCTAATGGGCCGGTTCGTTTCGGTTAGGTGGTTCGGTTTAAGATATTTTAAAATCTTAATCGTCACGGTTTAATAATTACAGACTTAATAAAACTTATTAAGTTCTGGTTAAACCGGGATAAGAAATCCAATGTCGAAAAATTGGATTTAGTGCCTAAACCAGTGGTTTTCTAATTTGATTTGGTTGGACCAAATAGATTGAGAAAATCCGGTTTAGTAAATAACCGGTTGACAATTGTGGTCATCGTAGTAATTAATTTTGGTTAGACCAATTTTAATGAACCAGACCGGTTATGTCATTTAATTGGGCAATTGGGTTATGTCTTGGACATGGACCAATTCTTGGGCCTCGGGCCAAGAAGTTAAAACAATTGGGCCAATTATTTGAGTCTTATTCTTCAGATTATTTTAAAATTTATTTATATAAAATTAAAATCGATTTTAATTAATCTGTTTTTCAAAATCTGAAATTAGAAAATTTCTTAAATTAGAAGTTTCTAGATTTGCATGTTTTGGATTTTAGGAAATTTCTATATTTAGAAAGTTTCCAATTTTAGGAAGTTTCCAATTTTAGAAAGTTTCCAAAATTAGTAGGTTTCCCAAAAAGGAAAGTTTCCCAAAATAGTAATCCTCTATTTTGGGATAAAATTTTAATAAACCTACAAACCTCAAACAATCAAAACACTTTCTCGATCCGGTCTGTCCTTGAGATGGACAAGCTGAACGGATCGAATTTCTTGACTTGGTCGCGGAACCTGAGGCTAGTCCTCAGACAGGAGAGAAAGGACTATGTCCTTGAGAGAGCTCTCCCCGTGAGGATCGGGTCCAATGCCTCTCATGCAGTATATGATGCTTGGAATAAGCATTATAATGATGCGGTAGATGTGCGTGGTCTGATGTTGGCTACCATGGACTCAGATTTGCGGAAGCAATATGAAAACATGGAGTCGCCAATAGAGATGATCAGCAGCCTGAAATTGAAATTTCAGGAGCAGGTAAGAGTGGAGAGATACCAGTTGGTTAAGTCTCTCACTAGCTGCAAGCTATCAAATGATCATCCAGTAAGTCCTCATATCAGTAAAATGATAGGTTATATTGATAACCTGAGGAAACTGGATTATCCAGTTAGCCAAGAATTGGCAACTGAGATCATTCTGCAGTCACTGCCGTCAAGCTATGATAAGTTCAGAAGGAACTATATCAAGAAAGTCTTAACGAAGACGCTGACTGAACTGCATGATATGCTCAAGACAGTTGAGCCAAACGTGAAGAGTACCCAGTATAATCTCATAATGGAGAAGGGTGGGTTTATTAAACCTAGTGCTGACAAGGGTGAAGACAAAGTTGTCCAGATTTTGAATCATGGCAAGCGTGTGTCTTCTGAGCCCAAGTCAGATACCTCTTACGTTGGTAAGTGCTGCTACTGTAAAGAGACAGGGCATTGGAAGAGAGATTGCATTAAATTCATGGAAGATGATGAGGAGTTGAAGTTGATGTATGAGACTACTTCCTCAGGTATTCATGTTATTACTTCAAGTTCTACCTTAAAGGTATTGGATACTGGTTGTGGCACTGATATTTGTAGTAATATGCAGAGCCTAAGCAAGAGTACAACGTTGAAGGAAGGGCAAGTGGAACTGCATGTCTGGAAGGAGCTATGGATGCTGCCTCAGCCGTAGGGTTTTCACTTGTAGATGCCTTTGAGGCTTGGTTTTGTATTAAGTAATTGCTACAATGTACCTGCTTTAAGCAGAGTTGTCTTTCATTTTCTTGTAAGAATTTGAATGTTTTTCATTTTGATAAAAGACAAGTTTTGTTCTTTTGATCTTAATGAAATATTAATTGTAGCACCCTATTCATGGAATGGGTTTTATATCTTAAACCAAAGAGTGCCTAAATGTAACATAAATACCAAATTGGTTTAAATCTGATGAATTAAACCTGATTTTTCTTGGCATAAAAGTCTTGGTCACATAGAGTAAGTCGGATTCAGAAATCCCATAGTTATGCACTATTGGGCTCATTTGATCGGATATCTTATGAGACTTGAATTCTGTTTATTGGACCAAAAGGAAAAGGGGCCTATCTTAGCCGAGCTAGAGAAAGGCCCAAAGGCTTATTGGAGATTGAACATACTCATGTATGTGGTCCGATGAGCAGTAATGCCAGAGAAAATTTCCTGTACTTTATTGTCTCTACTGATTAATTCAGTGAGTAAGACTGTGTTCATTTGATGAGACACAAGTCGGAATTCTTTGACATGGTCGAAAGAGTTCCAGAATGAGGTATAGAATCTGAGTGACAGAAGTATTAAGACTCTGAATTAAATCACGTGTGAGAATACTTGAGTCATTAATGGTGTGATCATCTGAATGAGTGTGAAGTCGTTTCACAGCTCAATTCTCCTAAAAACCTTGAGGTATTTCTGTGAGAAAGAATCAGATCTTATAAGAAATGATTAAAGATGAGTCACACGAATCTTCCATGATATTCCTGAAGAATAACGCTCTAGAAATATCTAAGTTTACGCTGAAATAGTTCCACCAATATCAGTTGAAAGACACTACGTAAATGTGGATTGGAATCGATCCAAATTCGTCTTTACTGAGTATTTGTAATTGAGCTACTTCGCTGGTTGTCCTAGGGAAACCAAAGCTTGTTATCTTTTACGTCCATTCTGTTTTCAAGAAGGGAAGTTACTTTCCAAGAAGAACAGTGGGAGTAAAAGTATGACTCGAAGAAATTCGACAAATACAGGTGGCTGCTCAACCTGTTGAGGGAGAGCAGCGGATGGATTTACAGATTTCTGTAGAATCTACACCTGTGGAGCCTGAAGTTCGCAGATATGAAAGAATCAGTCACTAATCCGAGAGTGAATTCTCGTCATTAGTTGAACCTGATGATCATTGAAAGTTCGCATGATCTGATGATCATTGAAAGCGACGAATCTGCGAAACTCAAAGAAGCGAAAGTGAGCCCGGACTCCGGAAAAATTACATTTTGTGTAAGTTAGCTTCATCGATCCATTCATGGATGGAAGCAAACATATCGGAGTTGGAATCTTCGTTCTGTTGAAGTAGTCAAGGTTTTGACCTGAACAGGAACGAAATGGAACTGTGCGTTTACTAATATATAAGTGGGAGCGATGTTGCATTTCTCATATTGTATGTCGATGACATATTGATTCTCGGAAATAACGTCCCAAATGCTGCAGTCGGTAAAGGACCGGCTTGGGAGTTGTTTTTAATGATTGACATGGGTAAAGCCACGTATATTCTTGGACTTTGGATCTAAAGATAGAGATCCAAAAGAGCTGGTAAGACAATGTCAGGATTCTTAAATTGACAAAGTCCTACACGTTTTCAGCAATCCAAGAAGGGTTTTATGCCAATGTCACATGGCATTACATTAAGCAAGAAACAGTGTCCTACGATAACTGCTGAGCTTGAATGCATGGATGAGATTCCATATGCGTCGGCAATTGGATCTATCATGTATGCCATGACACGTACTTGTTTTGATGTTGCTTTAATGTTAAGCAAGACAAGTAAAGACCAGTCAAATCCAGCAAAGAATCACTGGATAGACGTAATGAATATTCTCAAGTATTTGGAAAATACTTAGGATAAGTTCTTGATTTACGGAGAAAGTGAGGTGCTACGAGTCGGTAGAGTCTGAAAGGCAAGTTTCCAACGGACAAAGATGATTTCCGGTCACAGTCCGGTTATATCTTGTGTCTATCTGGCGGTGCAAGGCACTGTTGCTGATTCCATGACTTAAGCTGAACATTTCGCAGCTTGGGAAGCGGCGAAAGAGGTTGTTTGGAAAGAAGAGTTCATCACTGAACTTGATGTGATTCCCAGCATAGATGAGACTAGCTGCACATCAGAGGTCCAAACACCTTGAGGGTAGGTATTACCTATTCCATGAGATAAATGACAGAGATGTTAAGTAGATCAGCAAGTTTCAACGAATGAGAACGTTGCTAATCTATTAACGAAGCCACTCCTTAGGCCTAAGCACGAGTCGCGGACTGTTGCTGTAGGATAAGTGAAATTAAGATGTAGTCTTAATTTCAGTGGGAGTTAATAAAGGGCTTTATTTGGTTATTGATATGTTCTTGTAAAACATTTTATGATGTTTAATGAAATTATTATTTCAAGATTATTTTAACTGTGATGAAATAATCGTTCCAAAATGATATGAACCATTTTATAGGTCATCGAAGTAAGTGACTTGATCTTGAGTCATCAAAGTCATTTAGCTTGATCATGAGACCCTATATTTGATAGATGGCTTATATCATCCTGTCCCTAGTCGAAGGTTGTTGAAATTGGAACACCAACAACTGTGTGAGACTAGATTGGTATGTGACTTATGACAAAGTCTCAGGATGTCATAGATGCACGGCATCAAAGTCAATACATAGGTGTATGTTGGGGTACATACGACCGGACAAGACCCGATTATAAGAACTCTTCAGGATATTTATATCTGTGTCATAAGAGATTCTTACTACGACTATAGAGTATAGTCCTTAGACCTGAGTTCGCATGCATGTGACTGCACATGAACTAATGCGCTTTGATCATTGTCTAATGCTGTCGTTAAGCGATAGTTATAAGGACCTTGATTGGGTGTATTATGAAATGAGTAGTTTACAGTGATGGAACAAGACGGGATTTGTCCCTCCAATATAAATGGAGTGAATATCTCTAGGCCAATCGGAGATTTGTATACTGGAAAATGCATGGCCATGCTCAAACGGACTTTCCCGAGTCGTTTGGATTGTCAGTATCAAATCAGAGTCCGATGAACAAGATTAGGCTTTATAAGGATGACACTAATCTTTCCTTATGACTAATCGAGATATTGAGACAAAAGGATTATGAATACAGAGATTCCAGTTCAAGTGGGAGATTGTTGGAATTATGTCCAGTAATCTCTGTACTGTCTCTAGAAAGTAAGAGTATGTCAATGATCAGACATAAGTCATATAATACTGGGGGTCATGATGGCTTGCTAGAGTCCGCTCATGATCTATAAGTCCTGGACTTATTGCCTTTATTATATGATCCCATATGGGTCACACGCCTAAACTAACAGGAAAATGTGTAGGAACGGTTTAGCAGAAGTACGGTAAAAGTGCTAGGCATTTACTGTGCTTAGAGAGATAGAAGGGCCTGATTAAATCCAAGGGATTTAATCAGACTGGGAATTGGGCCCAAAAGCCCAAAAGGGATTAGGCATAAGTTTTATGATTAAAACTTAACCTAGCCACCTAATTTCCCTAAGCCTCTGCGCCAACTCTCTCTCTCTTCTGCGCCTCCCACCAGCTGGTCTAGCAGCCAATTTCCTGTGCGTGCGTGTGTGAGCCTTTGGAGGAACTATCTCTTGGTGGTTCTGCTGATCTCTGACCCGTACCTCCTCTTTCCGCTGCAAAACAAGGTAACAGGTGAGATCCTTTATGATTCTGCAAGAGAACCTAGATCTGGCATGTTTAGGTGAGTTTAATCTGAAAAATTGAATCAGGATTAACACTAAACAATCCTTTACATTTAACCTGTCCTTCTCAAGGACGGATCGCAACGAGAAAGTAGTCATAGACATAAGCTGAAATCCAAGAAAAACAAAGATTTAGTTATGTATATGATGAGAAATCTTATCTAATAAGAAAACTCGCATTATATTCAAACAATGTTTCCTCTATGAATATAATGATCCAAGATCCATACTTCACCAAAATCTGAGTGGGCGACTCGCCATCACCCAAACTTTAGTTATCTAGGTAAGCAAATCATTGCTAATTGTACCCAGTACAACTCTTGGTTGTGGATGAGACAAATTATGTATAATCCACTCTGATGTCTCTGGGCCTAGAACTTCTGATAGCCCAGTCAAGTAAACCAATCTCTTTAGTCTTGTGATCATTGACAGTCGCACTGCAAGTCTATCAATGATCACCTACCTTACTCATGTAGCAGTGGATACCAAGGACTCCAAGACTATCCAACAAACGAAACAAGTCTTGACAGTAGACAAGATTGGGCAAGACATCAAGGTCACTTGATATTTAGTTGAGGAAACTAAAACCCAAAAAGTTTAGCAGATCAATCTCTTAGGTCATGTTATTGTTGATGTTTAGCACTGCAAATCCATCAACATAACTACCTGCCTTACTCACGTAACTGTGGACACCAAGCTCTTGGCTAGACCATCACACAACGAAATGAGTCTTGACAGTTGACCATATTGAAGCTAAGCTTTGATCAAGGTTTAGGTCGAGTTTTGGCTTCAGCAAATTCAAGGTTCAATAACCAGAATTTCCAGTACTGTATCGATCGACGCAGAATATATCTGTCGATCGACACCACCAAACAAAAAACCGGACTTCAATAACCGGTTAATCCAATTAACCCGGTTCATCGAACCGGTCATGTCGATCGACACAAACCGTGTGTGACGGTCGACATAAACGTTAACCGAAGACAGTTTTGATAACCGGTTCAATCCAATTGAACCGACTTATCAGATCAAACTGATCTTAATCATTCAAATTGGTTTATATTAGTTGTGATAACTGGTTCAATCCAATTGAATCAATTCATCCAATTTTAAACCGTTTTAACCAGTTTCAACTGATTGCGATAACCGGTCCAATTCAATTGAACCGTTTCATCCAATCAAACTGATTCAATTCCATCGGTTCTTGCTAATTGAGATAATCAGTTCAATCCAATTGAACCAATTCATCCAATTTAAGCCGATCTATACGGACTTAACCAAGCATGATAACCGGTCCAATCCAATTGAACCAATTAAATATTCGCTAAGTATGTGTCGACCGACACTAACCTGTGTCGATCGACACTGGACCGAATCTGTTCTGTGTCGACCGATACACAACCTGTGTCGATCGACACAGTAGGCTTTCGGTTTTTCTACGCGAAAAAGCATAGCCGCCGATTCTGTCGAATTCGCCATTCTGTGTCGACCGACACACCTAGTGTGTCGATCGACACTGTGCGAAAACACAGAATCGGAGATCGATCTCACCTGTTCTAACCAAACAACCTAGTTTGCGAATCTAAATCATCAAATTCATTTAGACAGGTTGATTCAATGGAAAAGCCTAAGTCTCTGATACCACTGTTGGAACTTCAAGCCAATTATACCGTATTCAGAATTCACGCGAGTTCCAGATAGCCTAGGATCTAGGGTCTAGTAAATTGAATCATGGATCAGATCTCGTGTTTACCTGGAGACTGGCAGCGGAATAGGGTCAGATAAACAAGATCTCTAGCGCCTCAGATGCTGCGTCTCTACTGATAGTCCACACGCACACAAGCTGGAATCCGCCGGGATGCTAGTACCGGGGCTTGGATCTCCTGGGAACTCAGTTTCTATGAGGATTATGTTGGAATTGTGTCCAGTAATCTCGGTACTGTCTCTAGAAAGTAAGAGTATGTCAATGATCAGACATAAGTCATATAATACTGGGGGTCATGATGGCTTGCTAGAGTCCGCTCATGATCTATAAGTCTTGGACTTATTGCCTTTATTATATGATCCCATATGGGTCACACGCCTAAGCTAACAGGAAAATGTGTTGGAACGGCTTAGCAGAAGTACGACAAAAGTGCCAGGCATTTGTCGTACTAAGAGAGAAAGATTAATAGGTCTGATTAAATGGGATTTAATCAGATTGGTGTTTTGGGCCCATAAGCCCAAAAGGGAAAGAGAAGGCTTTTAATAAACCAAAAAGCCAAATCTCTTTCTCCTAACCCTAGCCCCCTGCGCCGATTTTCCTCTCTCCCTGCGCCTCCCACCAGCTCGGTCTAGCAGCTGTTTTCTGTGATCGCGTGTGTGAGCCTTTGGAGGATTCATCCCTCGGTGTATCTCTCTGATCTCTGACCTGTTCTATTCCTTCCGCTGCAACAAACAGGTAAAAGGTGAGATCATCTAATGTTTCTATTCAAGAGAACCTAGATCTGTATGTTTAGGTTGATATGAATCTGTAAATTGAATCAGGATCAACTAAACAATTTACTACAGTGGTATCAGAGCCATTGGTTCTTAGGATTTCTTGTTTTAGATTCATGTTTAGGTTGTTTAATCTGTTTAGAAGTGTTTTGAATCATTACTGATAAGATAAATCACTTAAGAAACAAATTTTGAATCCTAAACACACTAAAGAAATCGCAAACCGAGCTATATGACTCGGGTTTGTGATCGGCTGACGAGTTTGATGCATGGATCGATCCATGATCGATCGCATGATCGACCGAGAGCCAGCGTGAGAGCGGCAGCCGGACGGAATGATCGAGCGGATCGGATCATGCGATCGCGATCGCTTCCCGTTCGTCCCGGCGTCCCGATCGTTTCCTGCTTGGCGTGGAACGATCGCGGCTCTCCCGCATGACCCGAGCAAACCGAATGATCGTCCCGATCACGCAGCCAAACCGTCCCGATCACGTCTCGGCCAAGCATGATGGCTTGCGGCTTGGACAAGTCTCGACCGGTTAGGGTTTTGGGTGTGATGGGCCGGTTCGATTTCGGTTAGGTGGTTCGGTTCAAAACTTAATTAAAATTGATTCGTTCTGGTTTAATAAACAGATTTAATAAATTTTATTAAGTCTGGTTAAACCGGGATAAGAAATCCAATGTCGAAAGAAATATTGGATTTAGTGCCTAAACCAGGAATTTCTAATTTGATTTGGTTGGACCAAATAAATTGAGAAATTCCGGTTTAGTAAATAACCGGTTGACAATTGTGGTCATCGTAGTAATTAAAATTTGGTTAGACCAATTTTAATGAACCAGACCGGTTATGTCAAATAATTGGACAATTGGGTCATGTCTTGGACATGGACCAAATTCTTGGGCCTCGGGCCAAGAAGTTAAAACAATTGGGCCAATTATTTGAGTCTTTCTTCAGATCAATTTAAAATTTATTTTATAAAATATAAAGTCGATTTTAAATTAAAGTTTCCGAAATTTTGAAATTAGAAAGTTTCTTAAAATAGAAGTTTCTGGATTTGCGGGTTTTGGATTTTAAGAAATTTCTAAAGTTATAAAGTTTCCGGTTTTAGAAAGTTTCCAATTTTAGAAAGTTTCCAAAAAATAGTAGGTTTCCAAAAATAGAAAGTTTCCCGAAATAGTAATCTTCTATTTTGGGAATGAAATTTTAATAAACCTACGAACCTCAAATAATATCAAGCGTTGGATGTCTTGTCCAGGCTATGTCAGCTGTCGAAGCCCATTCAATTGTATTCATGGCCTTACAGTGTGAGGGTGTCTACTTTTGCGTGGATAAGATGGTTTGTGATTCATAAATGTCATTGGGAGTCCCAGACATTAATGATTACATGACTGTATAGTCTGGTTTTCTTGACTAGGCCATCGGGAGTCCCGGGCCTTGAGACATCAGAGTGGATTGGGCCTCGGGCCCAGATTCACAACCAAGAGTTATATCACGGATATAATTAGCCGATATAGGGCTTACCGATATAAGCTAAGGTTGGGTGACGGCCAGTGGCCCACTTTAATCTTAGTTATATGTGGATCTTGGAATCATTATATTCTATTGAGGGTAACTGATGTTATTGAATATAATGCGTGATTAATCATATTAAATTTTTAATACGAGATTAGTCATTTTGAACATAATAACTAATAACCTTTTTATTTATATATTTCAGATATGACTACTACAAGTACACAAAACACATTCTCGATCCGGTCTGTTCTCGAGAAGGAGAAGCTGACTGGAACGAACTTCCTGACGTGGTCAAGGAACTTGAGGCTAGTCCTCAAGCAGGAGAAGAAGGATTATGTCCTTCGTGATCCCCTCCCCGAGAGCCCTCTTGCCAATGCTGCCAGGACTCTGCACAATGCTTGGAAAAAGCATTCGTCAGATGAAAATGATGTCTATTGCCTGATGTTGGTGACAATGACTCCTGAGCTGCAAAAACAGTTCGAAAGTGTATTGTCTCCCATCGAGATAATGGCAAGCCTGAAATCGCTTTTTCAGGAGCAGGCTAGGACTGAGAGGTTCCAGACAGTTAAGAACCTCTTGGACTGTAAGTTGGCTGCGAATGCGGCAGTGAGTCCTCATGTCTTGAAGATGATGGGTTATCTCGATCATCTTCAGAAACTCGACTGCCCAATCAGCCAGGAACTTGCCTGCGACATCATTCTGCAGTCTTTACCTGCAAGCTATGATCAGTTCATTCTGAACTTTAACATGCATGGCTTGAGTAAGACACTACCTGAGCTTCACGGAATGCTCAAGACTGCAGAGCCCAACTTGAGGAAAACCGCCAAGGACCCCAATGTGCTTATGGTGCAAAAGGGCAAGGGGTTTAAGAAATCCTCTGCTAAGGATAAGGGAGCGGCCAAGGCTGTCCAAGTCACGGACAAGGACACGCCAAAGCCCAAGCCCAAGTCCAAGGCTGGGCCTACTGACATGTGCAGGTTCTGCAAAGAACTGGGGCATTGGAGAAGAGATTGTAAGAAATTCCAGGAAGGTCTAAAGGAATTGAACAAGAAGACTTTCGAGACTTCTTCATCAGGTATTTTTGTTATAGAAGTTAATACAACTACTTCTGATAATACCTCATGGGTCATGGATACTGGTTGTGGGGCTCATATTTGTACTAATATGCAGGCACTCAGCAACAGTAGAAGGCTGAAGCAAGGACAAGTGGAGCTACGAGTTGGGAATGGAGCAAAAGTTTCAGCACTAGCTGTAGGCACATACTTGTTGTCTTTACCTTCGGGATTGATTTTAGAACTGAATAATTGTTATTTTGTACCTGCTATAAGCAGAAATATTATTTCAATTTCTTTGTTGGATTTGGAAGGTTATGATTTTTCAGTTAAGAATAAATTATGTTCCTTCAATCGCAACAATTTGTTCTATGCTTCTGCCCCTCTTTCGAATGGGCTTTACATACTCGATCAATCCGCGCCAATATATAACATTAATACAAAACGGTTTAAACCTAATGAGGAAAACCGAACGTTTCTATGGCATTGTCGTTTAGGGCACATCAGCGAGAAACGCATCAAGAGGCTCCATTCGAATGGACTTCTTGGCTCATTTGACTTTGAGTCATGTGAGAAATGCGAATCCTGCATGATGGGCAAAATGACACGGGCCCCCTTTAATAAACCTAACGAGAGGGCCAGTGACTTATTGGGCCTGATACACACTGATGTGTGTGGCCCAATGTCCACAAATGCAAGAGGAAACTATCAGTACTTCATTACCTTCACTGATGATTTCAGTAGGTATGGATATGTTTATTTGATGAAACATAAGTCTGAATCTTTTGAGAAGTTCAGAGAATTCCAAAATGAAGTACAGAACCAACTGGGCAAAAGCATTAAGGCTCTTCGGTCCGACCGAGGAGGAGAATACTTAAGCCAGGAATTCAGTGATCATCTGAGAGAGTGTGGGATCGTATCCCAACTCACTCCTCCTGGAACACCTCAATGGAATGGTGTGTCTGAGAGGAGAAATCGGACCTTATTGGATATGGTTCGATCTATGATGAGTCACACAGACCTTCCAATATCCCTTTGGGGGATATGCTCTGCTAACAGCAGTGTTCACTCTAAATAGAGCGCCATCAAAAGCAGTAGCAAAGACACCATATGAATTATGGACTGGAGAAGCTCCAGTGCTGTCTTATCTCAGAATTTGGGGTTGTGAGGCCTACGTCAAGAGATTGATCTCAGACAAGCTTACACCAAAATCTGATAAATGCTACTTCATTGGTTATCCGAAGGAAACCAAGGCTTATTACTTCTATCTACGTTCCGAGAACAAGATCTTTGTTGCCCGGGATTGTAACTTTCTTGAGAGGGAGTTTCTCTCTAAGAAAGACAGTGGGAGTAAGGTACTGCTTGAAGAAATTCAAGATGAACAGGATACTGCTCAACCTAATGAGGAAGAGAAGCAGGAGGACCTACAAGAAATTGTAGAGCCTGAACCTGTAGTACCTGAAGTTCGAAGATCCGGGAGGATCCGTCACGAACCCGAGAGATATCAAGGGTTCCTCGTGACTGACTGTCATGATCTTCTGATCATTGATGGTGATGAACCATCGAACTTCAACCAAGCCATGATGGGCCCAGATTCCTCTAAGTGGCGTAAGGCCACTGATTCCGAAATGGATTCCATGTCGGTCAACCAAGTATTTTCGTTGGTTGACTTGCCTGCTGGTGTAAAAGCCATCGAGTGCAAATGGATCTTCAAGAAGAAGATTGACGTGGATGGAAATGTCCAGATTTATAAAGCCAGGTTGGTGGCAAAAGGTTTCAGACAAGTTCACGGTGTGGATTACGATGAAACCTATTCACCAGTGGCTATGATGAAATCTATTCGGATTCTACTAGCAACTGCAGCTTTTCATGATTATGAAATTTGGCAGATGGACGTGAAAACCGCCTTCCTGAATGGTATTCTGGAAGAGGATGTGTATATGACGCAACCTGACGGTTACATAGATCCAAAGAATGCTGGGAAAGTATGCAAGCTTCATAAATCCATTTATGGATTGAAGCAAGCATCGAGGAGTTGGAATCTTCGTTTTGATGAAGCGATCAAGCAATTTGACTTCATCAGAAACGAAGAAGAACAATGCGTGTATAAGAAATCTAGTGGGAGCAAGATAGTGTTTCTTATTCTGTATGTCGATGACATACTGCTTCTCGGAAACGACGTTCCAATGCTAAAGTCCGTAAAAGACTGGCTTGGAAGTTGTTTTTCCATGAAAGACATGGGTGAAGCCGCATACGTTCTTGGAATTAGGATCTATCGGGATAGACCTAAGAGGCTGATAGGCTTGTGTCAAGACTCATACATTGACAAAGTCCTACAAAGATTCAGCATGAAAGATTCCAAGAAGGGCTTCACACCAATGGTGCATGGCACAACGCTAAGCAAGAAGCAGAGCCCTACGTCGGCTGCTGAGCTTGAGCGCATGAAGAATATTCCTTATGCATCTGCAATAGGATCTGTCATGTATGCCATGATCTGTACTCGTCCTGATGTTGCTTATGCATTAAGCATGACGAGTAGATACCAGTCAAATCCAGGTGAAAACCATTGGATTGCCGTAAAGAATATCTTGAAGTATCTAAGACATACTAAGGATAGGTTCTTAGTGTACGGTGGAAGTGATGTGCTTAAAGTCAGTGGATTCACGGACGCAAGTTTCCAGACAGACCAAGATGATTTCCGGTCACAGTCCGGTTATATCTTTTGTCTGAATGGCGGTGCAATCAGTTGGAGAAGCTCCAAGCAAGACACCGTTGCAGATTCCACTACAGAATCTGAATATATCGCCGCCTCTGAAGCTGCGAAGGAAGCTGTTTGGATACGAAAGTTCATTATTGAACTAGGTGTGATACCAGATGCGGCTGAGCCTCTGGCACTGTTTTGTGATAACAATGGTGCTATAGCTCAGGCAAAGGAACCAAGATCACACCAGAAATCCAAGCATGTTCTAAGAAGATTTCACTTGATACGTGACATCATTAATAGAAAGGAAGTCAAGATCAGCCGAGTCCCGACAGATGATAATGTCGCTGATCCGTTGACAAAGCCACTCCCAAGGCCTAAGCTCGAGTTCCTGACTGAAGCTGTAGGCATTAGAAACATTGAAATGTAATCTAAATTTGAGTGGGAGTTTTGTGAGCTTTATTTTAGTTATTTGATATGTTCTTGTAAAACATTATTTTATGTTTAATGAAATTATTATTTCAAGATTATTTTAACTGTGATGAAATAATCGTTCCAAAGTGATATAAACCATTTTATAGGTCATCGAAGTAAATGACTTGATCTTGAGTTATCAAAGTCATTTAGCTTGATCATGAGACCCTATATTTGATAGATGTTTTATATCATCCTGTCCCTAGTCGAAGGTTGTTAAAATTGGAACACCAACAACCGTGTGAGATTGGATTGGTACGTGACTTATGACAAAGTCTCAATGTGTCATAGATGCGCGGCATCAAAGTCAGTACATAGGTGTATGTTGGGAACATACGACCGGACAAGACCCGCTTATAAGAACTCTTCAGGATATTTATATCTGTGTCATAAGAGATTCTTACTACGACTATAGAGTATAGTCCTTAGACCTGAGTTCACATGCATGTGACTGCACATGGACTGGTGTACTTTGATCATTGTCTAACGCTATCGTTCTGCGATAGCTATAAGGACCTTGTTTGGGTACATCATGAAATGAGTAGTTTACAGTGATGGAACAAGATGGGATTTGTCCCTCCAATATAAATGGAGTGAATATCTCTAGGCCAATCGGAGATTTGAATACTGGAAAAACGCATGGCCATGCTCAAACGGACTTTCCCGAGTCGTTTGGATTGTCAGTATCAAATCAGAGTCCGATGAACAAGATTAGGCTTTATAAGGATGACACTAATCTTGCCTTATGACTAATCGAGATATTGAGACAAAAGGATTATGAATACAGAGAGATTCCAGTACAAGTGGGAGATTGTTGGAATTGTGTCCAGTAATCTCGGTACTGTCTCTAGAAAGTAAGAGTATGTCAATGATCAGACATAAGTCATATAATACTGGGGGTCATGATGGCTTGCTAGAGTCCGCTCATGATCTATAAGTCTTGGACTTATTGCCTTTATTATATGATCCCATATGGGTCACACGCCTAAGCTAACAGGAAAATGTGTTGGAACGGCTTAGCAGAAGTACGACAAAAGTGCCAGGCATTTGTCGTACTAAGAGAGAAAGATTAATGGGTCTGGTTAAATGGGATTTAATCAGATTGGTGTTTTGGGCCCATAAGCCCAAAAGGGAAAGAGAAGGCTTTTAATAAACCAAAAAGCCAAATCTCTTTCTCCTAACCCTAGCCCCCTGCGCCGATTTTCCTCTCTCCCTGCGCCTCCCACCAGCTCGGTCTAGCAGCTGTTTTCTGTGATCGCGTGTGTGAGCCTTTGGAGGATTCATCCCTCGGTGTATCTCTCTGATCTCTGACCTGTTCTATTCCTTCCGCTGCAACAAACAGGTAAAAGGTGAGATCATCTAATGTTTCTATTCAAGAGAACCTAGATCTGTATGTTTAGGTTGATATGAATCTGTAAATTGAATCAGGACCAACTAAACAATTTCCTACAGATTATGTGTTTTTCTCTCTGAGAAAAAGTGTCTCAGGCGGCTCATCCGTTTAGGTCGAAATATAAGATCACTTATATATGAACCTCGACATAAACCGAAACATCAGTTTCGGTTTCGGCCTTGTGTCGACCGACACACTTAGTGGTGTCGACCGACACACGTCTTCTGTCGACCGACGCACTTAACAGTGTCGATCGACACACCTCATCGAAACTATATTCGATGTGTATCCAATACACATCGACCAGATCATATGCCAATGATCAATCCCATATGGACTATGTCCAACTTGCTTAGGTGTGTGACCCTGTAGGTTCACACGATACTGGAAATGAGTCACAACTCATTTGTCATAAGCGGTTTCTAGCAAAACATTATGATTACCCAGTATCACATGAATTGTCCGATCTCGACAATACAACTATCTCTAGAGTTAGTACAATGTGATTTCAGGACATAATCCCAACACGGTGTCCACCATTACCTCGGTCTTCTTCCCATTGATCCGAGCCTCCACATACATCAGCCCCTTGCTTGATTGTTTCGGCTCCGGCTTCTCATCCTCAACCCGTTGCTTCTCAAGTATCGCGCTCAGCGACCCAAGCTTCGGACAGTCCTTGTACGAGTGTGATCCCTTGCATATGTAGCACCCTCCTCTAGGAGTGAATGACTTCTTCTTTTCTTCCAACTCCTCCCGACTCGAGCTCTTCCCGAATCTTGAGTTAAACTTCCCTGGTTCACGATCCTGCCCTCGTTCGTCCCTCCGTGGACTGGCGGATCTAGAACTTTGATCGTCTCCCCCACCTTTGGTCGAATGCCCATCTCGCCTCTCATGGATCCTGGACCGGCCGTCGAGAGAATAATCAACCAATGACTCGGCTGCTGCTATAGCATCATCAACGGTTTTGACTCCCCGCCTATGAAACTCTTGCTTGGCCCAATTCTGGAGTCCGTCCACGAAATAGAACAACGAATCCTCGTCCGACATGCTTGGAATCTGCAACATCAGTCCAGTGAACTCATTCACATATTCTCGGATCGTACCTCTTTGTCGAAGCTCTCTTAGCTTCCTCCGGGCTTGATAGACGACGTTCTCTGTGTAGAACTGCTTTTTAAGGTCCCGCTTGAACTCGTCCCATGTATCGATCCGGACAGTTCCCCGCTCAATCTCCGAGTGCCTTCTCCTCCGCCATAGCATGGCAGTCTCGGTCAAGTAGGAAGTCGCGGTCTTGATCTTTGTCGGCTCGTCCGTCATACCAAGATTCTCGAAATACGCCTCCATTTCCCACAAGAAGTTCCTAACTCCTTGGGCGTCTCTTACGCCATTGAACTTGGACGGCTTAGGATACTCTATCCTAGCCGGGTTCACTTCCAGGGGCGTGGTAAGCCCTTGGACGACGGCCCTCTTGCACAACGCCAAGTCTTCCTTCACTTGGTCAAATTCGGCCTTCATCGACTCGACCCCGTCAAGCCTTCCCAACATTGCTTCCACGGCCCTATGCAATGTCTCAATGGCCACCGTCGTCTTTTCTGCAAACCTCGTGATCCGAGTGTCAGTCTCGATCGTGTAATCCTTAGCCCGTATGAACTCTTCGAATGCGGTTTTCTCCAACTCGGAAACGACCCGCTCAAGTCGTTCCAGCCTTGAACTCAAACCTTCCATGCCACCTCCCAGCATTCCAACGGCCTCTCCCAATGACTCTAGGGTCAAACTCTCGTTCAACTCCTCCTCATGGACTGATGATGGGTCGTTCGAACGGTCGTCGGTCACGTTGGAAATGTTGGCAGCTTTCCTAGATCCCTTAGCCATTCTCCTTACTTCACGAACTTCTTCTCCTTACCCCTGGTCGAAACTCGGCTCTGATACCACTTGTCACGGACTAATTCCTCGTGAACCCAATCCGTGCGGCCTTAGCGGATTACCCTTTTGGAAATGCTAAGTCAGCCTCACCCAAATTCGGACCTTGGTCAATTGATAGGTGTCAGGTTTTATCCTATATCTAACTGCAAGTGCACAGTTCAGTAGTTGTAGTATATAGGTATCGAATCCACAGGGACTCCGGTATTCAATAGCTCAAGAACAGGAAATTAAACTAGAAAGAAAGCAATGTGATTGAATTAAAAGCAGTGCGAGATAGTAAACAAAAAGCAGAGATTATTGGTTGTGAAAACAAGTTATTAAGAGCGCTAAGTCTAGGGCGTTCTCAGGAAATCAGACAAGCAGACAATTCACTCAGCAAGGATCTAATTAAGCATAGTTCAAGAACTCAAAACACAGATGTAGAATTAACAAAATTCCTTTGCGATAATTCTCTAAGTCTAAGTGCAGCAAATCAAACTTTCGTTTGCGAGAACTAACAGATTAAACTAGCATTAATCCCAAGTTTGATATGTTCACAATTATCCTAAACCAAACTTTCGTTAGCGAGAAGTTTAATTGCTCAACCTAATTAGTTCAGACTCCTAAACCCCACTTCCGTGACGTATTTAGCAACCTAAGATCTAGATTCTAATTGATCAGGTTAGAACTAGCTTTAAGCACAATTAGATTGAAGAACAGATATAGTTATGAATCCTTAACTGAATTAAACAAGTCTAGCAAGTCATGAAATCCTATCTGAGAAACCCTAAACCTAACAAGGAATCTACTCAGACATAGATAATGAAAACATAATCATATGATGAATAAATTGCATAGAAGATAAAGAATAAAAAGGGTTCGAAATCTTCTCCAAATACAGATGAAGTAAAGGTTCAGATCAGCCCCAAAAGCTCTAAAAATCCTTTGCTCTTAATTATGAAAGCGTAAGTAAATAAAACACCAAAAACTTAATTATATAGGTCTAATCTCGGCCAGGGGCTTCTTTGTAAATATCAGGAACTTCTGGATCAGAGTGCAATATCTTGACTCTTCATAAACCGCCGAGTTTCGGCCCATCTCGCTGGTGCAACGATCGATGCTAGTGTGCAACGATCGACCCATTTCTCTGTTTCGGACAGTGAACTCTATCTCTCGGCCAAACACTCCAAAAATCTCCAAAAAGTGCCATAATCACCAAATATGCTCCAAACCTGATTATACCTGTAAAAGACTCTAAAAGAACACAAAAAGAACCTAAAACACACTTATATCATGGTCTAAAACTAGTAAAAACCATGATATATCAACTCCCCCACACTTAGTCTTTGCTTGCCCTCAAGCAAAACAGAGAACTAAAGCTTGGTGAAGAGGTTTGAAAACTCTTCAGAAACTCATTTCATCCTAGAAGCTACAATACTCAGATTCCCCTTAGTAAACCACTGAAAGAATCAATCACAGGATATCAAGACCAACATGTACTTCCCCCACACTTAGCAACTGTCCTAGGTAAACTCCACAATCACATTCAAGCATTCAAATTCTCCCTACTGACTTCTGCAAGTATTTAAGTGCGGTCTCACCTAAGGAGTATCGATCAAAGGGCACATGGATTCTTACCTTATCAGCTCTAGACCACCATACTATCTTTCTCTAGTCCCTTTCTTCTCTTTTCCCTTCTTTAACAACTGATTTTTCCCACATTGGGTATCATTTTTTTTTTTTATCAGTGTTCTTCCCGTTATGGGGTGTACTTTGGACACATTCCATGGATCGCACAGGAGATAATAGGGGTCTCTACCACTTCTGTGACCACTTCGGAGTTACTAACTCATCCTCAGTTTATTATTTTTTATTTTTTTTTACTTTATAGAAGGGGAGAAGGGAACTAAATAGGATAGGTTAACAGGCTGTGTCAGAACTAACAGGGAATCCGACACAAAGTATACCAAGCCCTTAGGTGAGAAATCTAAGTCAGTATTAATTTGAAGTCAGTAAAAGGATCCTCTGATACCTGAAGTGATGTGGGTGTTCCCAGTAGGTTGATCTGTGTCTGGGTTTTCTAATAGTCAGAGATAGATCCTGCAACTTCATCCCAATGGTTACTTAAGTTCCTGCAAGTCTTGTAAATCTTCTCAGAAAATCATAGTTTCTTACTTAAACAATTTTGACTCAATAAAACGAATTTTTTTAAAAAATGGACTGACTCTTAAGAAAACAGAAAGATAAACGTCAGTAGCACCTCCCCCACACTTAAGACACACTGTCCCCAGTAGTGTCAAGCGAAGGATCGGTAAAATGAAAATAAAAATTGTTAAAGTTCTGTTGAGTTCTGTCGGGTTTACCTCTGTCGCTCAAGCATCGATCGTTGCACTAAGTGCATCGACCGTTACTTGGCGATTTTCGTGTATGGTCGATCGTTTCTCAGAACTGCAACGATCGCTGCAATGCGATTCCGATCGTGTTGTGACGATCGACACAGAAGTGCGTCAATCGACGCACTGCGAATCTATCCGAGACCTGCAACCATAAACTCACCAGAAACAAAAACAAACGTAAAATCCTAACAAAAACACCAACAATTAAGTATAAAAACACCAGTACCTAATGGTGGGTTGCCTCCCACCCAGCGCTTGTTTAAGGTCAATAGCTTGACCGGACGGACAAGATTTTTCAGGCACGAGGAGATCCCAACAGAGACTTTTTCGGTCTCTGTCCAAGTCTCTTCATCCAAGGTGGTGAGTAGGCTGTTGCAGAATGCTCATGCCCAAGAAAAGATGGAGTAAAATGTGCTCCAGGATCTATAATCACAGTGTCATCAGGCTGCTCATCATCTGCGTTCCTTATGGTGAATGTCTGCCCATCTATCAGTGGTCTACGCAGCTTATCCATCTCATAACGCAGCGGCTCATCTCCCAGATGGAGGTCTATCAGGCTGTTCCTAACATCAATTACCGCTCCTGCTGTAGCCAAAAATGGTCTTCCAAGCAGCAATGCTTCATCCGGATCACAGTCATATCTCAGCACTAAGAAGTCTGTTGGAACTAAGTAGTTTCCAACTCTCACCGGGATGTCCATCAGGAGTCCTTCAGGAACTCGTATGGACTGATCAGCTAGGACAAGAGAGGTCCTAGTGGGAGTAAAATCTAGCATACCCAGCTTCTCTGCCACAGAGTATGGCATCAAACTTCCAGCATCTCCTAAATCACATAGAGAACGCCTGAAACTATCCTCAAAGATTGAACAATCAAGCGCAAAGACTCCAGGATCAGGTAGCTTCCTCGGGATCTTGGTTAACCGAACATCACTAATATGCTGAGGAACTATAACCACCCAGTTTCTCAGCTCTTCATCTAGAGGCAGCATCTTGTTCAAATACCTCTGCACACATGGATGATAAGGTGGATCATCAGAAGTTT
Organism: Orychophragmus violaceus; assembly: GCA_030180135.1. Taxonomy (NCBI): domain Eukaryota; kingdom Viridiplantae; phylum Streptophyta; class Magnoliopsida; order Brassicales; family Brassicaceae; genus Orychophragmus; species Orychophragmus violaceus. Next base: position 59,091,588 of record CM058234.1, on the reverse strand, counting down.
GAATTTCTTCCAATTATTCACCAATCTCCTCTAGCTTCTTAAGCTCTTCAATTTCCTGCCTAATCACTTCAGACACTGAGGAGTGTTGTCTAACAATCTGCGCATAAATCTCCTGTTGAGAGATCTCAGAGACTCCAGAGAATAAGCCATCAAGCTCTAAGTCTGCATCAATACCATCATCACTCAGCGAATCTGTCTGTTCACGACGTGCATCGATCGACACTAAGTGTGTGTCGATCGTTGCAATGCTGCAATTTCCACCCGAGAGTTTTTCACCAAAATCCGGGATTTCTTCTTCCTTCACCAATTCAGCTGTACTTAGCTCAAATTTTTCACCTAGGTGAGATCCATCATTAACGTACACAGACCAGGCCTTAATATGAGTGTCTGCTAGTCCTTTTCCCTTTATTGAGCTGGAAATCTGGTTCACCTGAGTATCCAACTGCTTCATGTGAGTGTTCAAGGACTCAAACTTCCCATTGAGGTCTTCATAGACAGCATCTAATTTCTTGTTGCAGTCCACATAAATCTTGGTCTGACTCTCCATTAGTTGTTCCATCATGGCTTCCATTCTACTCTCATGAGCTGTAGGTGCAGGAGGAGTCTGATAAGATGAAGACCCATAGGTTCTCTGAGTACCTTGTCCAAAGGTCTTCTGAAAACCACCAGTCTGTCCAGAATTAGATGAGTTGCTGTTGAAAGCACTTTTCTGTCCTCCATTGAAGAGTCTGTTTCCTTGTTGAAATCTATTACCTTGGAATCCAGAACCTCCTACGTAATTCACATCCTCTTCCTGAGTGTCCACCTCAGTTTGAATTACCTCTACATCTTGGGCAAAGTGGACAGCTTTCTTACCTGCTAGGAGATTGCAAACTGTGTCCAGCCTTGATCTAATATCAGCTATATCAGAGTTCTCTACACTTCCACCAGATTTCTTCCTCCTCTCATCCATAGTCTTGCAGCTGTTGCTGCCTATTAGATTCTCAATCAATTGCTTAGCCTGCGTAGGAGTCCTGGTGTTGAAGTTAGCATTACTGGAATTGTCCAGTGCAGACTGATATGGAAGATCTATGCCTCTGAAGAAGATACCAATCAACTAAACCTCAGTGAATCCATGGTGTGGGCAGTCACGCTGATACTGCTTAAATCTCATCCAGGCAGTCTTTAAAGGCTCCACAACTCCTTGGGAAAAGGTGAGTATGTCCTGTCTGGACTGGTCTGAGCGCGCATCATCATAGAAGTGACGCAGGAACTCACTCTTTAAAGCTGCCCAAGTAGTATACTGAGCAGGTGCCAGCTGCTTTAGCCATGCACTAGCGTCTCCAGCAAGATTGTGCGGAAAGAGCTTAAGGAACAGATAGTCCGGGCAGACTCCATCATACTTCATGCCAGTGACTACGTCCTCAAACGAATCAATGTGATCCATAGGCTGCTCCGTTGGGTAACCGTGAAATGCATTCTGTCTCATCAGCGAGTAGTAGATGGTTTTGATCTCAAAATCGTTTCTCTCAAAAGCAGGAAGCACTAAAGCTGACCGGTTTGCGTGAAACTCATCCGGTCTGTTGTAGTCAGCTAAAGTCCTCTCACGTACAACCATCTCTCTACCTTGGGCATGTCCTTGACCCTGGTTCTGCTCCTGTTGCTGTTGCTCAGGAGGATCAGGGATGACATTCCCTTCAGCATCAACCCTTTGCCAAGCAGCATTGTATGGGTTGTTATCTCGGTCCCTCAGGGTACCTTCAGCATCACGTACCAGAATCAAACGCTCTCGCACCATCCTTTCTCTTCTTTCTCTTCTGTTAGTTCTCTCTAAACGTCCAAGTTCTTCAAGATCGAGATTAACTAAGTCCAAGTTCGGATTACTTCTAGTTTTCTGCGTCTGCATAAACTGTCTGTAATCGTCCGGCATCGATCAATGCTATCAGTGCAACGATCGCTTCAATCTCTGAATCGCCTAGTGACGATCGGTGCTAGAGTGCAACGATCGACGCAGGGTGATATTGGTACCTGCGACAGAGAGAAAACAGACAAAAATCAGTAACTAAAAAAAACAAAAATAAAAACGAAAAGAAAACGAAAAATCCTAGTAAAACCCTAGGTTCTAAGCTATCGAAGACTCAAAGAGTCCCCGGCAACGGCGCCAAAAACTTGATAGGTGTCAGGTTTTATCCTATATCTAACTGCAAGTGCACAGTTCAGTAGTTGTAGTATATAGGTATCGAATCCACAGGGACTCCGGTATTCAATAGCTCAAGAACAGGAAATTAAACTAGAAAGAAAGCAATGTGATTGAATTAAAAGCAGTGCGAGATAGTAAACAGAAAGCAGAGATTATTGGTTGTGAAAACAAGTTATTAAGAGCGCTAAGTCTAGGGCGTTCTCAGGAAATCAGACAAGCAGACAGTTCATTCAGCAAGGATCTAATTAAGCATAGTTCTAGAACTCAAAACACAGATGTAGAATTAACCAAATTCCTTTGCGATAATTCTCTAAGTCTAAGTGCAGCAAACAAAACTTTCGTTTGCGAGAACTAACAGATTAAACTAGCATTAATCCCAAGTTTGATATGTTCACAATTATCCTAAACCAAACTTTTGTTAGCGAGAAGTTTAATTGCTCAACCTAATTAGTTCAGACTCCTAAACCCCACTTCTGTGACGTATTTAGCAACCTAAGATCTAGATTCTAATTGATCAGGTTAGAACTAGCTTTAAGCACAATTAGATTGAAGAACAGATATAGTTATGAATCCTTAACTGAATTAAACAAGTCTAGCAAGTCATGAAATCCCATGTGAGAAACCCTAAACCTAACAAGGAATCTACTCAGACATAGATAATGAAAACATAATCATATGTTGAATAAATTGCATAGAAGATAAAGAATAAAAGGGGTTCGAAATCTTCTCCAAATACAGATGAAGTAAAGGTTCAGATCAGCCCCAAAAGCTCTAAAAATCCTCTGCTCTTAATTATGAAAGCGTAAGTAAATAAAACACAAAAAACTTAATTATATAGGTCTAATCTCGGCCAGGGGCTTCTTTGTAAATATCAGGAACTTCTGGATCAGAGTGCAATATCTTGACTCTTCATAAACCGCCGAGTTTCGGCCCATCTCGCTGGTGCAACGATCGATGCTAGTGTGCAACGATCGACGCATTTCTCTGTTTCGGACAGTGAAGTCTATCTCTCGGCCAAACACTCCAAAAATCTCCAAAAAGTGCCATAATCACCAAATATGCTCCAAACCTGATTATACCTGTAAAAGACTCTAAAAGAACACAAAAAGAACCTAAAACACACTTATATCATGGTCTAAAACTAGTAAAAACCATGATATATCATCTATAGAGAGAGAAAAATGTTATAGAGAGATAAACTAAAGAGAACTCTTTATTAGGAAAATACTTGGATGATTACAAATGAGGGATCCCACCCCTATTTATACACAATTGCCTCCACAATGGATGGCTAGGATTAATCTAATCTAAGGGGGGGAGATAGATCATCTAGATCATTCCACATTATTCTCTACTTGCCTAAGACTCTCTTGGACATTCTAGGACCTTCTAGATCTTTCTACATTATGATATACTTCCATAGAAATTAAGCCAAGGAGACAAGTCAAAAAATGGCTCTCTCTCGGAGGCCGAACCTCCCGGATCATCCTTATTCCGCAAAATTCCCCGAAGGAAAAGTTGGGGCGTGACATTCTCCCCCACCCATTTCGGCGACGTCCTCGTTGTCGTGGATGATCTGCTTCCTCGTTGTTTCGCTAAGTATCGGCCCGTCAATCACTTTCATAGCCGCGACCCGCTGAGCTGCACCCGTCTTCTTGCTTATTGTTGGGATCATGCATGCTTCACCCTTCTCAAGAATGCACAAAGCGTTCAGTGAAGGCATTGGGACTGCTCCGACTTGTCCCATGAAATCCAGCCCGATCACGACCTTGTAGTCGTCCATCGGTATTACCGAGAAGTCGGCTTTCCCCTTCCATGTTCCCATCCGAAAATCCACCCCTTGTGCAATCCCGGTCAAGGGTCGTGCCTTCCCATTCACCGTCTTTACCCAACGTTCGTTCTTGGTCCATGTCAAGCCAAGCTTCTTGGCTTCTTCCTCGGATATGAAGTTGTGGGATGCTCCGGTGTCCACCATTACCTCGGTCTTCTTCCCATTGATCCGAGCCTCCACATACATCAGCCCCTTGCTTGATTGTTTCGGCTCCGGCTTAGTCATCAAGGCGTTGAGGAGTTGTATTGACCCCAACATTGCTGGCTCATCCTCTTCTTCGTCCTTCTCATCCTCAACCCGTTGCTTCTCAAGTATCGCGCTCAGCGACCCAAGCTTCGGACAGTCCTTGTACGAATGCGATCCCTTGCATATGTAGCACCCTCCTCTAGGAGTGAATTGATGGAACTTCGAGCCAATTCTACCGTATTCAGAATCCTCTCGAGTTCCAGATAGCCTAGGATCTAGGGTCTAGTTAATTGAATCAAGGATCTGATCTCTGTTTACCTGAAGATTGGCAGCGGAAGATGATCAGATAAACGAGATCTGTGAAGCGCCTCAGATGCTGCGCCTCTACTTCAGTCCACATGCACACAAGCTGGAATCCGCCGGGATGCTAGTACCGGGGCTCGGATCTCTTGGGAACTGAGTTTCTTGAGGTTTCTGTGTTTTCTCTCTGAGAAAACACTCTGGGCGGCGCACTCGTCCATTAAGTCGAATGTACAAAACACGTTTATATATCGACCTTAAAGTGAACCGAAACATCAGTCTCGGTTTCGCTTTTGTGTCGACCGACACACTTAGTGGTGTCGATCGACACACGTCCTGTATCGACCGACGCACCCAATGGTGTCGATCGATACACCTCTTTGAAACTTATATTCGATGTATATCCAATACACATCGATCATATCATATGCCAATGATCAATCCCATATGGACTATGTCCAACTTGCTTAGGTGTGTGACCCTGTAGGTTCACACGATACTGGAAATGAGTTACAACTCATTTGTCATAAGCGGTTTCTAGCAAAACATTATGATTACCCAGTATCACATGAATTGTCTGATCTCGACAATACAACTATCTCTAGAGTGAGTACAATGTGATTTCAGGACATAATCCCAACAATCTCCCACTTGTACTGGAATCATCTATTCCTACAATCCCTTCGTCACTATATCTCGATATGGCATAAGGCAAGAGACTGTGTCATCCTTATTATAGCCAACATCATGTTCATCGAACTTCTGATCTATACTGATAAAAAACGACTGACAATCACCTCGTTTGAGCACGGCCATACATTTTCTCAGTATCAAATCTTCGATGGGTCCTGAGATATTTATCTCCCGTTATACAGGAGGGACAAATCCCATCTTGTTCCATCCCTGTTTCTACACATACTTCATGATACGCATAAGCAATGCCGTTATAGCCGCCAGTTACGGAACGACGTTTGACAAGGTCAAAACGCACCAATTCATATGCTAGAAAGCATGATGAACTCAGGTCTAAGGACTATACTCTATAGTCATAATGAGAACCTCCCATGACACTTATATATAACTATCATGTGGAGTTCTCATTAAGCGGGTTATATCCGATTATATGTTCACCAACATATATCTATGTGACTGACTGTGATAATCATATCATTGACTCCATGAAACTTAGTCTAACAGTCACCTCACATACTAGTCTCGCGCGGTTATTGGTGCCCCACTTCAATAACCTCGACTAGGGATAATCATAATTTATGTCATCTTTTACTTATAGGGTTTCATGATCAAGTCCTCAACTTGATGACCTATAAAATGAACATAAAATACTTTGGGACTATTACTCAATTATCCAATAATTAAATAATACCGATGTCAGTTTAACTTACATAAACACTACCATAGCATGTCTATGTAAAGATTACATCATAACTAAAATAACTCCCACTAGAATCAAGATCATCTCTTCAGATATCTTATACCTACAGCAACAGAATGAATTTCGTGCTTAGGTTGTGGGAGAGTCTGCGGTGTTATTGCTTGAAACAATTTCAACAAACCACACCGCTATTCAGATAAAAGCACTATTCTACGGTCCACTGCTTGGAGCCATTCCATCAGATAGCACCGCTATTCAGACAAAGAGACATAACCAGGTGGGATCCGGGAATCGTCTTTGTCCGTCTAACTACTTTCAACTGGTTCATCACTTCCTTAGTTCACCACGAACCTATCCTTAGTATTTTTCAAACACTTGGGATATCTCTGGTAACTGTTCAGTGACTATTACCGGAACATTCGCAAAATATGGCATTCATGATGGATTCTATTGCATCAGCATTAGGAATCGCACTCATTAATACTAGTTCAGCCAGTGTTCAAAAACACTTCATCTTGCTAATATTGTTACCAGCTCAGCCAGTGTCCAAGACACTTCATCTTGCTTAGATTATTGCCATAAGACCTTTGGTATGAAGCCATTCTTGGAATTAAGCACATATGAACTGTCCAATACCTTATCAACATAAGGATTTTGACATGATCCAATTAGCCCTTTTTGATCCATTCCAATGGATCCTTATTCTTAGCCCTTTTTGATCCATTCCAATGGATCCTTATTCCAAGAACTTTTACGGCCTTCTCCCATGTCTATCGTCAAATTTGACTTCCGACCCAAATCTTGATAAGACTTTGGCGTTGGAACGTCGTTTATGAGATTAAGTATGTTGTCTACATACAGTGTGAGAATTGCAATTACGCTCCCACTAGTCTTCTTGTAAACGCATGGTTTCATTTCTTTCTGATCAAGTCAAAACTTTTGACCACATTATCAGAATGTTGATTCCAACTCCAAGATGTTTACTTCAATCCAGAAATGGATCGGTGAAGCTAACATGCATACCCAGCCAATTTTCGGAGTTGGGGCTCACCATCGCTTCTTTGAATTTCGCATGCTCGTCACTTTTCAATGATCAATAGATCACGACAATTGGTTACGAGAAATCACTCTCGAGTTAGTGACGGATCCTTTCGGATCTGCGAATTTCAGGCTCCACAGGTGTAGATCCTACAATACTTTGTAGATCTCACTGCTGCTCTCCCTCAACAGGTTGAGCAGCCTCCTGTGTTTATCGAATTTCTTCGATGTGTACTTTTACTCCCACTGTTCCTTTTGAAAGTATAATCTTTCTCAAAAGACACAGTTCCGGACAACAATACTTTGTCCTCGGATTGGTTGCAAAAGTAGCAAGCCTTGGTGTCCTTAGGACAACCAGCGAGGTAGAACTTATCAGATATGGGTTCAAGTTTGTTTGTTGACTACTGTCGTACACAAACCTTGCAATCCCAATTAATCAGAAAAACAAATTTGGAAATCACCCAGTCCACATCCAATGTGGTGTTTTTCATTGATTCTGATAGAAACTTATTTAGCGTAAACATAGACATTTTAGAACGTATTCTTAAATGATTATGGAAGATTCCTGTGACTCATCATTAATCGGAGCATATCTAATAAGACCCGATTCATTCTGTCAGATGATCACCCAATTCTTGACTTAAGTATTATCCTCCGCGATTCGATCGAGGATCTTTATACTTCTGTCAAATTGGTTCTACACTTCATCTTGGAACTCCTCAAGGGATTCCTGCTCGTGTCTCATCAAATGAACACAGCCATACTTATTGATGTCATCAATAAGGTAATGAAGTACAGAATATTTCCTTTTGCACTAATGCTCATCGGGCCGCATACATCAGTATGTGTAAGGCCCAATAAGCCTCTGGCCCGTTTCCTTTAGCTCTGCTAAATGGGCCTTAGTCATTTGGTCCAGTGAACACAATTCATATCTCAAATGATTAACAATCAAATGAGTCCAAAACTATGGAACTTCTGAATCCGCTTCACTTTGTGTGGTTAAATAACTATGCTAAGGAAAAATTGAGTTCGAGTCATCAGACTTAAACTTTTAGTATTTGTGTTATATTCTAACTTTCGCTGGTTTAAGATATAAAACCCATTCCAAACGGGGTGCTACCATATGATATTTCATTAAGATCTAAAGAACAAAACTTGTCTTTTATCAAAATGAAAAACATCCAAATTCTTTACAAGAAGATGAAAGGCAGATACATAGTAGCAATTACTTAATTTCTAAAACCAAGTATGAAAGGCTCCTACAAGTGGAGAATCTCTACGGCTCATGCAGCAACCATTGCTTCATACCAGACACGCAGTTCCACTTGTCCTTTCTTCAACGTTCTACTGTCGCTTAGGTCCTGCATATTTCAAAAATATCAGTACCACAACTAGTATCCAATACTTATGTAGAACTTGAATTAATAACACAATACCTGAAGGAGAAGTACCATACATCTCCTTCATCTCTTGTGAATCTTCCAAGAATTTAATGCAATCTCTCTTCCAATGCCCTGACTCATCGCAGTAGAAGCATTTTCTAACACCAGATGGGCCTGACTTGGGCTTATAAGATGACACAGGCTTATCCTGATTCCAAATCTGGACGGTCCTGCCTCTACCCTTGACAACACAAGATTTCTCAAATCTTTTACCCTTTATGATGTCTTGCTCTACTGTTTTGAGCATGCCATGCAGCTCAGTCATCGTCTTCGTCAAGCCTTTCTTGATATAGTTCTTAATGAACTTATCATAGCTTGACGGCAGTGACTGCAGAATGATGTCAGTGGCCAACTCTAAGCTGACAGGACATTCCAGTTTCCTCAGGTTATCAATGTAACCCATCAAATTAATGACATGAGGACTTACTGGAGCATCCTCTGGTAGCTTGGACCCAGTGAGAGACTTCACCATCTGGAATCTCTCAACTCGTGCCAGATCCTGAAACTTCAGTTTCAGGCTGGTGATCATCTCTATTGGCGACTCCATGCTCTCGTATTGACTCTTCAAGTCCGAGTTCATGGTAGCCAACATCAGACCACGCACATCTACCACATCAATATAATGCTTATTCCAAGCATTATATACTGCATGCGAGCGATTGGTCCCAAGCCTTTCTGGAAGAGCTTTCTCAAGGACTTAGTCCTTGCTCTCCTGCTTGAGAATGAATCTCAGATTCCGATACCAATCCAGGAAGTTGGATCCATTTAACTTGTCATTATCAAGGACGGATCGCAACGAGAAAGTAGTCATAGACATAAGCTGAAATCCAAGAAAAACAAAGATTTAGTTATGTATATGATGAGAAATCTTATCTAATAAGAGAACTCGCATTATATTCAAACAACGTTTCCTCTATGAATATAATGATCCAAGATCCATACTTCACCAAAATCTGAGTGGGCGACTCGCCATTACGCAAACTTTAGTTATCTAGGTAAGCAAATCATTGCTAATTGTACCCAGTACAACTCTTGGTTGTGGATGAGACAAACTATGTCTAATCCACTCTGATGTCTCTGGGCCCAGAACTTCCGATAGCCTAGTCAAGTAAACCAATCTCTTTAGTCTTGTGATCGTTGACAGTTGCACTGCAAGTCAGTCAATGACCACCTGCCTTACTCATGTTGCAGTGGATACCAAGGACTCCAAGACTATCCAACAAACGACACGAATCTTGACAGTAGACAAGATTTGGGCAAGACATCAAGGTTACTTGATATTTTGGTTTGAGGAAACTAAACCAAAAAGTTTAGCAAATCAATTCTCTTAGGTCATGTAATTGTTGATGTTAATGCACTGCAAGTCCATCAACATTATTACCTGCCTTACTCACGTAATTGTGGACACCAAGCTCTTGGCTAGACCATCACACAATGAAACGAGTCTTGACAGTTGACCATATTGAAGCTAAGCTTTGATCAAGGTTTTGGTTGAGTTTGGTTTCTGCAAATTCAAGGTTCAATAACCAGAATTCCGAGCACTGTATCGATCGACGCAGACTATGTCTGTCGATCAACACCACCAAACAAAACCGGACTACAATAACCAGTTAATTCAATTAACTCGGTTCATCGAACCGGTCATGTCGATCGACACAATCCGTGTGTGACGGTCGACATAGACCTTAACCGAAGACAGTTTTGATAATTGGTTCAATCCAATTGAACCGACTTATCAGATCAAACTGATCTTAACCATTCAAATCGGTTTATTCTAATTGGGATAATCAGTTCAATCCAATTGAACCAATTCATCCAATTTAAACCGTTTAAACCAGTTTCAACTGATTGCGATAACTGGTCCAATTCAATTGAACCGTATTATCCAATCAAACTGATTTAACCCATCGGTTCATGCTAATTGAGATAATCAGTTCAATCCAATTGAACCAATTCATCCAATTTAAACCGATATATTCGGACTTAACCAAGCATGATAACCGGTCCAATCCAATTGAACCGATTAACCATTTGCTTGGTCTGTGTCGACCGACACTAACCTGTGTCGATCGACACTTGACCGAATTCGTTCTGTGTCGACCGACACACAACCTGTGTCGATCGACACAGAAGGCTCTCGGTTTTTCTTCGCGAAAAACCCTAGCCGCCGATTCTGTCGAATTCGCCACTCTGTGTCGACCGACACACCCAGTGTGTCGATCGACACTGTGCGAAATCACAGATTCTTTGTTTCGATTCACAGACAAAAACAGCCGAGTTTTTCTTGAACAAAACATAGAACAGCAAGCATAAATCTATTCAAATACATCAGTTTTCGAATTATATGCTTCAGATTCAATGATTAAACCCTAAGGCTCTGATACCACTGATGGAACTTCGAGCCAATTCTACCGTATTCAGAATCCTCGCGAGTTCCAGATAGCCTAGGATCTAGGGTCTAGTTAATTGAATCAAGGATCTGATCTCTGTTTACCTGGAGATTGGCATCGGAAGATGATCAGATAAACGAGATTTGTGAAGCGCCTCAGATGCTGCGCCTCTACTTCAGTCCACACGCACAAAAGCTGGAATCCGCCGGGATGCTAGTACCGGGGCTCGGATCTCCTGGGAACTGAGTTTCTTGAGGTTTCTGTGTTTTCTCTCTGAGAAAACACTCTGGGCGGCGCACTCGTCCATTAGGTCGAATGTACAAAACGCGTTTATATATCGACCTTAAAGTGAACCGAAACATCAGTCTCGGTTTCGCCTTTGTGTCGACCGACACACTTAGTGGTGTCAATCGACACACGTCCTGTATCGACCGACGCACCCAATGGTGTCGATCAATACACCTCTTTGAAACTTATATTCGATGTATATCCAATACACATCGATCAGATCATATGCCAATGATCAATCCCATATGGACTATGTCCAACTTGCTTAGGTGTGTGACCCTGTAGGTTCACACGATACTAGAAATGAGTTACAACTCATTTGTCATAAGAGGTTTCTAGCAAAACATTATGATTACCCAGTATCACATGAATTGTCCGATCTCGACAATACAACTATCTCTAGAGTGAGTACAATGTGATTTCAGGACATAATCACAACATGAATGACTTCTTCTTTTCTTCCAACTCCTCCCGACTCGAGCTCTTCCCGAATCTTGAGTTAAACTTCCCTGGTTCACGATCCTGCCCTCGTTCGTCCCTCCGTGGACTGGCGGATCTAGAACTTCGATCGTCTCCCCCACCTTTGGCCGAATACCCATCTCGCCTCTCATGGATCTTGGACCGGCCGTCGTGAGAATAATCAACCAATGACTCAGCTGCTGCTATAGCCTCATCAACGGTTTTGACTCCCCGCCTATGCAACTCTTGCTTGGCCCAATTCTGGAGTCCGTCCATGAAATAGAACAACAAATCCTCGCCCGACATGCTTGGAATCTGCAACATCAGTCCAGTGAACTCATTCACATAGTCTCGGATCGTACCTCTTTGTCGAAGCTCTCTTAGCTTCCTCCGGGCTTGATAGACGACGTTCTCCGGGTAGAACTGCTTCTTAAGGTCCCGCTTGCTCTCATCCCATGTATCGATCCGGATAGTTCCCCGCTCAATCTCCGAGTGCCTTCTCCTCCACCATAGCATGGCGGTCTCGGTCAAGTAGGAAGTCGCGGTCTTGATCTTTGTCGGCTCGTCCGTCATACCAAGATTCTCTAAATACGCCTCCATTTCCCACAAGAAGTTCCCAACTCCTTAGGCGTCTCTTACGCCATTGAACTTGGACGGCTTAGGATACTCTATCCTAGCCGGGTTCACTTCCAGGGGCGTGGTAAGCCCTTGGACGACGGCCCTCTTGCACAACGCCAAGTCTTCCTTCACTTGGTCAAATTCGGCCTTCATCGACTCGACCCCGTCAAGCCTTCCCAACATTGCTTCCACGGCCCTATGCAATGTCTCAATGGCCACCGTCGTCTTTTCTGCAAACCTTGTGATCCGAGTGTCAGTCTCGATCGTGTAATCCTTAGCCCGTCTGAAATCTTCGAATGCGGTTTTCTCCAACTCGGAAACGACCCGCTCAAGTCGTTCCAGCCTTGAACTCACACCTTCCATGCCACCTCCCAGCATTCCAACGGCCTCTCCCAATGACTCTAGGGTCAAACTCTCGTTCAACTCCTCCTCATGGACTGATGATGGGTCGTTCGAACGGTCGTCGGTCACGTTGGAAATGTTAGCAGCTTTCCTAGATCCCTTAGCCATTCTCCTTACTTCACGAACTTCTTCTCCTTACCCCTGGTCGAAACTTGGCTCTGATACCACTTGTCACGGACTAATTCCTCGTGAACCCAATCCATGCGGCCTTAGCGGATTTCCCTTTTGGAAATGCAAAGTCAGCCTCACCCAAATTCGGACCTTGGTCTATAGAGAGAGAAAGATGTTTTAGAGAGATAAACTAAAGAGAACTCTTTATTAGGAAAATACTTGGATGATTACAAATGAGGGATCCCACCCCTATTTATACACAATTGCCTCCACAATGGATGGCTAGGATTAATCTAATCTAAGGGGGGAGATTGATCATCTAGATCATTCCACATTATTCTCTACTTCCCTAAGACTCTCTTGGACATTCTAGGACCTTCTAGATCTTTCTACATTATGATATACTTCTCTAGGACTCTCTTGGACATTCTAGGACCTTCTAGATCCTTCCACATTATTCTATACTTTTCTAAAACTCTCTTAGACCTTCTAGAATTTTCTACCACGTTCTAAAGACTTCTAGAAACTTCCGGAGAACTCCAGAGAAATTAAGCCAAGGAGACAAGTCCAAAAATGGCTCTCTCTCGGAGGCCGAACCTCCCGGATCATCCTTATTCCGCAAAATTCCCCGAAGGAAAAGTTGGGGCGTGACATTCTCCCCCACCCATTTCGGCGACGTCCTCGTCGTCGTGGATGATCTGCTTCCTCGTTGTTTCGCTAAGTATCGGCCCGTCAATCACTTTCATAGCCGCGACCCGCTGAGCTGCACCCGTCTTCTTGCTTATTGTTGGGATCATGCATGCTGCACCCTTCTCAATAATGCACAAAGCGTTCAGTGAAGGCATTGGGACTGCTCCGACTTGTCCCATGAAATCCAGCCCGATCACGACCTTGTAGTCGTCCATCGGTATTACCGAGAAGTCGGCTTTCCCCTTCCATGTTCCCAACTGAAAATCCACGCCTTGTGCGATCCCGGTCAAGGGTCGTGCCTTCCCATTCACCGTCTTTACCCAACGTTCGTTCTTGGTCCATGTCAAGCCAATCTTCTTGGCTTCTTCCTCGGATATAAAGTTGTGGGATGCTCCGGTGTCCACCATTACCTCGGTCTTCTTCCCATTGATATGAGCATCCACATACATCAGCCCCTTGCTTGATTGTTTCGGCTCCGGCTTAGTCATCAAGGGGTTTAGGAGTTGTATTGACCCCAACATTGCTGGCTCATCCTCTTCTTCGTCCTTCTCATCCTCAACCCGTTGCTTCTCAAGTATCGCGCTCAGCGACCCAAGCTTCGGACAGTCCTTGTACGAATGTGATCCCTTGCATATGTAGCTCCCTCCTCTAGGAGTGAATGACTTCTTCTTTTCTTCCAACTCCTCCCGACTCGAGCTCTTCCCGAATCTTGAGTTAAACTTCCCTGGTTCACGATCCTGCCCTTGTTCGTCCCTCCGTGGACTGGCGGATCTAGAACTTTGATCGTCTCCCCCACCTTTGGCTGAATCCCCATCTCGTCTCTCATGGATCTTGGACCGGCCGTCGAGAGAATAATCAACCAATGACTCGGCTGCTGCTATAGCCTCATCAATGGTTTTGACTCCCCGCCTATGCAACTCTTGCTTGGCCCAATTCTGGAGTCCGTCCACGAAATAGAACAACGAATCCTCGTCCGACATGCTTGGAATCTGCAACATCAGTGCAGTGAACTCATTCACATAGTCTCGATTCGTACCTCTTTGTCGAAGCTCTCTTAGCTTCCTCCGGGCTTGATAGACGACGTTCTTGAAGGATGTTTTGGTGTTAATCCTGATTCAGTTCTTCAGATTAAACAGTCCTAAACATACGGATCTAGGTTCTCTTGAATAGAAACAACAATGGATCTCACCTTTTACCTGTTTATGCAGCGGAAAGAGAGAACAGGTCAGAGATCAGAGAGCCACCAAGTGATAACTCCTCCAGAGGTTCACACACGCACACCAAGCAGGAAGAGAGGCTGCTAGACCAAGCTGTGGGAGGCGCAGGAAGAGAGAGAGAGGCGCGGCTGAGTTAGGGTTAGGGGAGAAAGAGATTTGGGTTTTAGTTTATAAAACCCTTCTCTTTCCCTTTTGGGCTTTTGGGCCCAAATACCAATCTGATTAAATCCCTTGGATTTAATCAGACCCATTAATCTCTCTCTAAGTACGACAAATGCCTGGCACTTTTACCGTACTTCTGCTAAGCCGTTCCTACACATTTTCCTGTTAGCTTAGGCGTGTGACCCATATGGGATCATATAATAAAGGCAATAAGTCCAAGACTTATAGATCATGAGCGGACTCTAGCAAGCCATCATGACCCCCAGTATTATATGACTTATGTCTGATCATTGACATACTCTTACTTTCTAGAGACAGTACCGAGATTACTGGACACAATTCCAACAATCTCCCACTTGTACTGGAATCTCTGTATTCATAATCCTTTTGTCTCAATATCTCGATTAGTCATAAGGCAAGATTAGTGTCATCCTTATAAAGCCTAATCTTGTTCATCGGACTCTGATTCGATACTGACAATCCAAACGACTCGGGACAGTCCGTTTGAGCATGGCCATGCATTTTCCAGTATTCAAATCTCCGATTGGCCTAGAGATATTCAATCCATTTATATTGGAGGGACAAATTCCGTCTTGTTCCATCACTGTAAACTACTCATTTCATGATGTACCCAAACAAGGTCCTTATAACTATCGCAGAACGACAGCGTTAGACAATGATCAAAGTGCATCAGTCCATGTGCAGTCACATGCATGCGAACTCAGGTCTAAGGACTATACTCTATAGTCGTAGTAAGAATCTCTTATGACACAGATATAAATATCCTGAAGAGTTCTTATAAGCGGGTCTTGTCCGATCGTATGTACCCCACATACACCTATGTACTGACTTCGATGCCGCGCATCTATGACACACTGAGACTTTGTCTTAAGTCACATACCAATCCAGTCTCACACGGTTGTTGGTGTTCCAATTTCAACAACCTTCGACTAGGGACAGGATGATATAATCCATCTATCAAATATAGGGTCTCATGATCAAGCTAAATGACTTTGATGACTCAAGATCAAGTTACTTACTTCGATGACCTATAAAATGGTTCATATCATTTTGGAACGATTATTTCATCACAGTTAAAATAATCTTGAAATAATAATTTCATTAAACATCAAATGTTTTCACAAGAACACATCAAATAACTAAATAAAGCCCTCAAACTCCCACTCAAATTTAGATTACATTTCAATGTCTCTAATGCCTACAGCTTCAGTCAGGAACTCGAGCTTAGGCCTTGGGAGTGGCTTTGTCAACGGATCAGCGACGTTATCATCTGTCTGAACTCGGCTGATCTTGACTTCCTTTCTATTAATGATGTCACGTATCAAGTGAAATATTCTTAGAACATGCTTGGATTTCTGGTGTGATCTTGGTTCCTTTGCCTGAGCAATAGCACCATTGTTATCACAAAACAGTGCTAGAGGCTCAGCCGCATCTGGTATCACACCTAGTTCAATAATGAACTTTCGTATCCAAACAGCTTCCTTCGCAGCTTCTGAGGCGGCGATATATTCAGCTTCTGTAGTGGAATCAGCAACGGTGTCTTGCTTGGAGCTTCTCCAACTGATTGCACCGCCATTCAGACAAAAGATATAACCGGACTGTGACCGGAAATCATCTTGGTCTGTCTGGAAACTTGCGTCCGTGAATCCACTGACTTTAAGCACATCACTTCCACCGTATACCAAGAACTTATCCTTAGTATGTCTTAGATATTTCAGGATATTCTTGACGGCAATCCAATGGTTTTCACCTGGATTTGACTGGTATCTACTCGTCATGCTCAATGCATAAGCAACATCAGGACGAGTACAGATCATGGCATACATGACAGATCCTATTGCAGATGCATAAGGAATATTCTTCATGCGCTCAAGCTCAGCAGCCGTCGTAGGGCTCTGCTTCTTGCTTAGCGTTGTGCCATGTACCATTGGCGTGAAGCCCTTCTTGGAATCTTTCATGCTGAATCTTTGTAGGACTTTGTCAATGTATGAATCTTGACACAAGCCTATCAGCCTTCTAGATCTATCCCGGTAGATCCTGATTCCAAGAACGTATGCGGCTTCACCCATGTCTTTCATGGAAAAACAACTTCCAAGCCAGTCCTTTACCGACTTAAGCATTGGAACGTCGTTTCCGAGAAGCAGTATGTCATCGACATACAGAATAAGAAATACTATCTTGCTCCCACTAGTTTTCTTATACACGCATTGTTCTTCTTCGTTTCTGATGAAGTCAAATTGCTTGATCGCTTCATCAAAACGAAGATTCCAGCTCCTCGATGCTTGCTTCAATCCATAAATGGATTTATGAAGCTTGCATACTTTCCCAGCATTCTTTGGATCTATGTAACCCTCAGGTTGCGTCATATACACATCCTCTTCCAGAATACCATTCAAGAAGGCGGTTTTCACGTCCATCTGCCAAATTTCATAATCATGAAAAGCTGCAGTTGCTAGTAGAATCCGAATAGATTTCATCATAGCCACTGGTGAATAGGTTTCATCGTAATCCACACCGTGAACTTGTCTGAAACCTTTTGCCACCAACCTGGCTTTATAAATCTGGACATTTCCATCCACGTCAATCTTCTTCTTGAAGATCCATTTGCACTCGATGGCTTTTACACCAGCGGGTAAGTCAACCAACGAAAACACTTGGTTGACCGACATGGAGTCCATTTCGGAATCAGTGGCCTTGCGCCACTTCGAGGAATCTGGGCCCATCATGGCTTGATTGAAGTTCGATGGTTCATCACCATCGATCAAAAGATCATGACAGTTAGTCACGAGGAATCCTTGATATCTCTCGGGTTCGTGACGGATCCTCCCGGATCTTCGAACTTCAGGTACTACAGGTTCAGGCTCTACAATTTCTTGTAGGTCCTCCTGCTGCTCTTCCTCATTAGGTTGAGCAGTATCCTGTTCATCTTGAATTTCTTCAAGCAGTACCTTACTCCCACTGTCTTTCTTAGAGAGAAACTCCCTCTCAAGAAAGTTACAATCCCGGGCAACAAAGATCTTGTTCTCGGAACGTAGATAGAAGTAATAAGCCTTGGTTTCCTTCGGATAACCAATGAAGTAGCATTTATCAGACTTTGGTGTAAGCTTATCTGAGATCAATCTCTTGACATAGGCTTCACAACCCCAAATTCTTAGATAAGACAGCACTGGAGCCACTCCAGTCCATAATTCATATGGTGTCTTTGCTACTGCTTTCGATGGCGCTCTATTTAGAGTGAACACTGCTGTTAGCAGAGCATATCCCCAAAGGGATATTGGAAGGTCTGTGTGACTCATCATAGATCGAACCATATCCAATAAGGTCCGATTTCTCCTCTCAGACACACCATTCCATTGAGGTGTTCCGGGAGGAGTGAGTTGGGATACGATCCCACACTCTCTTAGATGATCACTGAATTCTTGGCTTAAGTATTCTCCTCCTCGGTCGGACCGAAGAGCCTTAATGCTTTTGCCAAGTTGGTTCTGTACTTCATTTTGGAATTCTCTGAACTTCTCAAAAGATTCAGACTTATGTTTCATCAAATAAACATATCCATACCTACTGAAATCATCAGTAAAGGTAATGAAGTACTGATAGTTTCCTCTTGCATTTGTGGACATTGGGCCACACACATCAGTGTGTATCATGCCCAATAAGTCACTGGCCCTCTCGTTAGGTTTATTAAAGGGGGCCCGTGTCATTTTGCCCATCATGCAGGATTCGCATTTCTCACATGACTCAAAGTCAAATGAGCCAAGAAGTCCATTCGAATGGAGCCTCTTGATGTGTTTCTCGCTGATGTGCCCTAAACGACAATGCCATAGAAACGTTCGGTTCTCCTCATTAGGTTTGAACCGTTTGGTATTAATGTTATAAATTGGCGCGGATTGATCGAGTATGTAAAGCCCATTCGTAAGAGGGGCAGAACCATAGAACAAATTGTTGCGATTGAAGGAACATAATTTATTCTTAACTGAAAAATCATAACCTTCCAAATCCAACAAAGAAATTGAAATAATATTTCTGCTTATAGCAGGTACAAAATAACAATTATTGAGTTCTAAAATCAATCCCGAAGGTAAAGACAACAAGTCTGTGCCTACAGCTAGTGCTGGAACTTTCGCTCCATTCCCAACTCGTAGCTCCACTTGTCCTTGCTTCAGCCTTCTACTGTTGCTGAGTGCCTGCATATTAGTACAAATATGAGCCCCACAACCAGTATCCATAACCCATGAGGTATTATCAGAAGTAGTTGTATTAACTTCTATAACAAAAATACCTGTCGAAGAAGTCTCGAGAGTCTTCTTCTTCAATTCCTTTAGACCTTCTTGGAATTTCTTACATTCTCTCCTCCAATGCCCTGGTTCTTTACAGAACCTGCATATGTCAGTTGGCCCAGCCTTGGACTTGGGCTTGGGCTTTGGCGTGTCCTTGTCCGCGACTTGGACAGCCTTGGCCTTTCCCTTATCCTTAGCAGAGGATTTCTTAAACCCCTTGCCCTTTTGCACCATAAGCACATTGGGGTCCTTGGCGGTTTTCCTCAAGTTGGGCTCTGCAGTCTTGAGCATTCCGTGAAGCTCAGGCAATGTCTTACTCAAGCCATGCATGTTAAAGTTCAGAATGAACTGATCATAGCTTGCAGGTAATGACTGCAGAATGATGTCGCAAGCAAGTTCCTGGCTGATAGGGCAGTCGAGTTTCTGAAGATGATCGAGATAACCCATCATCTTCAAGACATGAGGACTCACTGCCGCATTTGCAGCCAACTTACAATCTAAGAGGTTCTTAACAGTCTGAAACCTCTCAGTCCTTGCTTGCTCCTGAAAAAGCGATTTCAGGCTTGCCATTATCTCAATTGGTGGCAACACACTCTCGAACTGCATTTGCAGCTCAGCAGTCATTGTCGCCAACATAAGGCAATACACATCATTTTCATCTGACGAATGCTTTTCCCAAGCATTATGCAGAGTCCTGGTGGCATTGTTAGCAGGCCTCTCGGGGAGAGGATCACGAAGGACATAATCCTTCTTCTCCTGCTTGAGGACCAGCCTCAAGTTCCTTGACCACGTCAGGAAGTTCGTTCCAGTCAGCTTCTCCTTCTCGAGAACAGACCGGATTGAGAATGTGTTTTGAGTGCTTGTAGTAGTCATAGCTGAAATATATAGATAAAAAGGTTATTAGTTAATATGTTCAATATGATTAATCTCGTATTAAATTTAATATGATTAATCACGCATTATATTCAATAACATAAGTTACCCTCAATAGAATATAATGATTCCAAGATCCACATATAACTAAGATCAAAGTGGGCCACTGGCCATCAACCAACCTTAGCTTATATCGGTAAGCCCTATGTCGGCTAATTATATCCGTGATATAACTCTTGGTTGTGAATCTGGGCCCGAGGCCCAATCCACTCTGATGTCTCAAGGCCCGGGACTCCCGATGGCCTAGTCAAGAAAACCAGACTATACAGTCATGTAATCATTAATGTCTGGGACTCCCAATGACATTTATGAATCACAAACCGTCTTATCCACGCAAAAGTAGTCACCCTCACACTGTAAGGCCATGAATACAATTGAATGGGCTTCGACAGCTGACATAGAATGGACAAGACATCCAATGCTTGATATTATTTGAGGTTTGTAGGTTTATTAAAAAATTTCATCCCAAAATAGAAGATTACTATTTTGGGAAATTTTCCATTTTTGGAAACCTACTAATTTTGGAAACTTTCTAAAATTGGAAACTTTCTAAAAACCGGAAACTTTCTAACTTTAGAAATTTCTTAAAATCCAAAACATGCAAATCTAGAAACTTCTTTTTTAAGAAACTTTCTAATTTCAAAATTTCGGAAACTTTAATTTAAAATCGATTTATATAACTTTATAAAATAAATTTTAAATTAATCTGAAGAAAGACTCAAATAATTGGCCCAATTGTTTTAACTTCTTGGCCCGAGGCCCAAGAATTGGTCCATGTCCAAGACATGACCCAATTGTCCAATTAAATGACATAACCGGTCTGGTTCATTAAAATTGGTCTAACCAAATTTTAATTACTACGATGACCACAATTGTCAACCGGTTATTTACTAAACCGGATTTTCTCAATTTATTTGGTCCAACCAAATCAAATTAGAAAATCCTGGTTTAGGCACAAAATCCAATATTTCGACTTTTGATTTCTTATCCCGGTTTAACCAGAATTTAATAAAATTATTAAATCTGTTTATTAAACCGAGACGTTTAATTTTAATCAAATTTTAAACCGAACCGAACCGAAATTGTCACGAACCAATTATGGTTGTGACCTAGCTTCACGATCACCATGCCCAGCCGCAAACCGTGCGCCTACGATCCGAGATCGAGACGATGCCCAGCTGCGGACGGGACGATCCATCGGGACGTTCGGGACGATGCCGAGACGATCGACCGCGATCGTTTGTCCACACGGTCCATCCTCGCACGATCATCACCGATCGAGACGACGCTCGAGACACGGCAGAACACGATCGCCGTGTGATCCATTCGGCCGATCGATCCTCGTCTCGCGATCGGATGATCACGCGACTCGATCCTTTCGCGATCGGTCCGTGCATCATCAAACCGACGCATACCAAATCAATATAGCTTGGTCATGCGATTTTTCAATAGTTTGTTTAGGTTTCAATTCTTATTGCTTAAGTGATTTCTCTTATCAGTAGATTGATTCAAAAACACTTTTAAACAAGAAAAACAATCCTAAACATGAATCTAAACAAGAAAAACCAGAACCAATAGCTCTGATACCACTGAAGGATGTTTTGGTGTTAATCGTGATTCAGTTCTTCAGATTAAACAGTCCTAAACATACGGATCTAGGTTCTCTTGAATAGAAACAACAATGGATCTCACCTTTTACCTGTTTATGCAGCGGAAAGAGAGAACAGGTCAGAGATCAGAGAGCCACCAAGTGATAACTCCTCCAGAGGTTCACACACGCACACCAAGCAGGAAGAGAGGCTGCTAGACCAAGCTGTGGGAGGCGCAGAAAGAGAGAGAGAGGCGCGGCTGAGTTAGGGTTATGGGAGAAAGAGATTTGGGTTTTAGTTTATAAAACCCTTCTCTTTCCCTTTTGGGCTTTTGGGCCCAAATACCAATCTGATTAAATCCCTTGGATTTAATCAGACCCATTAATCTCTCTCTAAGTACGACAAATGCCTGGCACTTTTACCGTACTTCTGCTAAGCCGTTCCTACACATTTTCCTGTTAGCTTAGGCGTGTGACCCATATAGGATCATATAATAAAGGCAATAAGTCCAAGACTTATAGATCATGAGCGGACTCTAGCAAGCCATCATGACCCCCAGTATTATATGACTTATGTCTGATCATTGACATACTCTTACTTTCTAGAGACAGTACCGAGATTACTGGACACAATTCCAACAGTTCTCTGGGTAGAACTGCTTTTTAAGGTCCCGCTTGAACTCGTCCCATGTATCGATCCGGACAGTTCCCCGCTCAATCTCTGAGTGCCTTCTCCTCCACCATAACATGGCAGTCTCGGTCAAGTAGGAATTCGCGGTCTTGATCTTGGTCGGCTTGTCCGTCATACCAAGATTCTCGAAATACGCCTCCATTTCCCACAAGAAGTTCTCAACTCCTTGGGCGTCTCTTACGCCATTGAACTTGGACGGCTTAGGATACTCTATCCTAGCAGGGTTCACTTCCAGGGGCGTGGTAAGCCCTTGGATGACGGCCCTCTTGCACAACGCCAAGTCTTCCTTCACTTGGTCAAATTCGGCCTTCATCGACTCGACCCAGTCAAGCCTTCCCAACATTGCTTCCACGGCCCTATGCAATGTCTCAATGGCCACCGTCGTCTTTTCTTCAAACCTCGCGATCCGAGTGTCAGTCTCGATCGTGTAATCCTTAGCCCGTCTGAACTCTTTGAATGCGGTTTTCTTCAACTCGGAAACGACCCGCTCAAGTCGTTCCAGCCTTGAACTCACACCTTCCATGCCACCTCCCAGCATTCCAACGGCCTCTCCCAATGACTCTAGGGTCAAGCTCTCGTTCAACTCCTCCTCATGGACTGATGATGGGTCTTTGAACGGTCATCGGTCACGTTGGAAATGTTGGCAGCTTTCCTAGATCCCTTAGCCATTCTCCTTACTTCACGAACTTCTTCTCCTTACCCCTGGTCGAAACTCGGCTCTGATACCACTTGTCACGGACTAATTCCTCGTGAGCCCAATCCGTGCGGCCTTAGCGGATTTCCTTTTTGGAAATGCTAAGTCAGCCTCACCCAAATTCGGACCTTGGTCTATAGAGAGTGAAAGATGTTTTAGAAAGATAAACTAAAGAGAACTCTTTATTAGGAAAATACTTGGATGATTACAAATGAGGGATCCCACCCCTATTTATACACAATTGCCTCCACAATGGATGGCTAGGATTAATCTAATCTAAGGGTGGAGATTGATCATCTAGATCATTCCACATTATTCTCTACTTCCCTAAAACTCTCTTGGACATTCTAGGACCTTCTAGATCTTTCTACATTATGCTATACTTCTCTAGGACTCTCTTGGACATTCTAGGACCTTCTAGATCCTTCCACATTATTCTATACTTTTCTAAAACTCTCTTAGACCTTCTAGAATTTTCTACCACGTTCTAAAGACTTCTAGAAACTTCCGGAGAACTCCAGAGAAATTAAGCCAAGGAGACAAGTCCAAAAATGGCTCTCTCTCCGAGGCCGAACCTCCCGGATCATCCTTATTCCGCAAAATTCCCCGAAGGAAAAGTTGGGGCGTGACATTCTCCCCCACCCATTTCGGCGACGTCCTCGTCGTCGTGGATGATCTGCTTCCTCGTTGTTCCGCTAGGTATCGGCCCGTCAATCACTTTCATAGCCGCGACCCGCTGAGCTGCACCCGTCTTCTTGCTTATTGTTGGGATCATGCATGCTGCACCCTTCTCAAGAATGCACAAAGCGTTCAGTGAAGGCATTGGGACTGCTCCGACTTGTCCCATGAAATCCAGCCCGATCACGACCTTGTAGTCGTCCATCGGTATTACCGAGAATTCGGCTTTCCCCTTCCATGTTCCCATCCGAAAATCCACCCCTTGTGCGATCCCGGTCAAGTGTCGTGCCTTCCCATTCACCGTCTTTACCCAATGTTCGTTCTTGGTTCATGTCAAGCCAAGCTTCTTGGCTTCTTCCTCGGATATGAAGTTGTGGGATGCTCCGGTGTCCACCATTACCTCGGTCTTCTTCCCATTGATCCGAGCCTCCACATACATCAGCCCCTTGCTTGATTGTTTCGACTCCGGCTTAGTCATCAAGGCGTTGAGGAGTTGTATTGACCCCAACATTGCTGGCTCATCCTCTTCTTCGTCCTTCTCATCCTCAACCCGTTGCTTTTCAAGTATCGCGCTCAGCGACCCAAGCTTCGGACAGTCCTTGTACGAATGCGATCCCTTGCATATGTAGCACCCTCCTCTAGGAGTGAATGACTTCTTCTTTTCTTCCAACCCCTCCCGACTCGAGCTCTTCCCGAATCCTGAGTTAAACTTCCCTGGTTCATCATCCCTCCCTCGTTCGTCCCTCCGTGGACTGGCGGATCTAGAACTTCGATCGTCTCCCCCACCTTTGGCCGAATGCCCATCTCGCCTCTCATGGATCTTGGACCGGCCGTCGAGAGAATAATCAACCAATGACTCGGCTGCTGCTATAGCCTCATCAACGGTTTTGGACTCCCCGCCAATGCAACTCTTGCTTGGCCCAATTCTGGAGTCTGTCCACGAAATAGAACAACGAATCCTCGTCCGACATGCTTGGAATCTGCAACATCAGTCCAGTGAACTCATTCACATAGTCTCGGATCGTACCTCTTTGTCGAAGCTCTCTTAGCTTCCTCCGGGCTTGATAGACGACGCTCTCCGGGTATAACTGCTTCTTAAGGTCCCGCTTGAACTCGTCCCATGTATCGATCCATACAGTTCCCCGCTCAATCTTCGAGTGCCTTCTCCTCCACCATAGCATGGCAGTCTCGGTCAAGTAGGAAGTCGCGGTCTTGATCTTGGTCGGCTCGTCCGTCATACCAAGATTCTCGAAATACGCCTCCATTTCCCACAAGAAGTTCTCAACTCCTTGGGCGTCTCTTACGCCATTGAACTTGGACTGCTTAGGATACTCTATCCTAGCCGGGTTAACTTCCAGGGGCGTGGTAAGCCCTTGGACGACGGCCCTCTTGCACAACGCCAAGTCTTCTTTCACTTGGTCAAATTCGTCCTTCATCGACTCGACCCCGTCAAGCCTTCCCAACAATGCTTCCACGGCCCTATGCAATGTCTCAATGGCCACCGTCGTCTTTTCTTCAAACCTCGCGATCCGTGTGTCAGTCTCGATCGTGTAATCCTTAGCCCGTCTGAACTCTTCGAATGCGGTTTTCTTCAACTCGGAAACGACCCGCTCAAGTCGTTCCAGCCTTGAACTCACACCTTCCATGCCACCTCCCAGCATTCCAACGGCCTCTCCCAATGACTCTAGGGTCAAACTCTCGTTCAACTCCTCCTCATGGACTGATGATGGGTCGTTCGAACGGTCGTCGGTCACGTTGGAAATGTTGGCAGCTTTCCTAGATCCCTTAGCCATTCTCCTTACTTCACGAACTTCTTCTCCTTACCCCTGGTCGAAACTCGGCTTTGATACCACTTGTCACGGACTAATTCCTCGTGAACCCAATCCGTGCGGCCTTAGCGGATTTCCCTTTTGGAAATGCTAAGTCAGCCTCACCCAAATTCGGACCTTGGTCTATAGAGAGAGAAAGATGTTTTAGAGAGATAAACTAAAGAGAACTCTTTATTAGGAAAATACTTGGATGATTATAAATGAGGGATCCCACCCCTATTTATACACAATTGCCTCCACAATGGATGGCTAGGATTAATCTAATCTAAGGGTGGAGATTGATCATCTAGATCATTCCACACTATTCTCTACTTCCCTAAGAATCTCTTCGACATTCTAGGACCTTCTAGATCTTTCTACATTATGATATACTTCTCTAGGACTCTCTTGGACATTCTAGGACCTTCTAGATCCTTCCACATTATTCTATACTTTTCTAAAACTCTCTTAGACCTTCTAGAATTTTCTACCACGTTCTAAAGACTTCTAGAAACTTACGGAGAACTCCAGATAAATTAAGCCAAGGAGACAAGTCCAAAAATGGCTCTCTCTCGAAGGCCGAACCTCCCGGATCATCCTTATTCCGCAAAATTCCCCGAAGGAAAAGTTGGGGCGTGACATTCTCCCCCACCCATTTCGGCGACGTCCTCGTCGTCGTGGATGATCTGCTTCCTCGTTGTTCCGCTAAGTATCGGCCCGTCAATCACTTTCATAGCCGCGACCCGCTGAGCTGCACCCGTCTTCTTGCTTATTGTTGGGATCATGCATGCTGCACCCTTCTCAAGAATGCACAAAGCGTTCAGTGAAGGCATTGGGACTGCTCCGACTTGTCCCATGAAATCCAGCCCGATCACGACCTTGTAGTCGTCCATCGGTATTACCAAGAATTCGGCTTTCCCCTTCCATGTTCCCATCCAAAAATCCACCCCTTGTGCGATCCCGGTCAAGTATCGTGCCTTCCCATTCACCGTCTTTACCCAACGTTCGTTCTTGGTCCATGTCAAGCCAAGCTTCTTGGCTTCTTCCTCGGATATGAAGTTGTGGGATGCTCCGGTGTCCACCATTACCTCGGTCTTCTTCCCATTGATCCGAGCCTCCACATACATCAGCCCCTTGCTTGATTGTTTCGGCTCCGTCTTAGTCATCAAGGCGTTGAGGAGTTGTAATGACCCCAACATTGCTGGCTCATCCTCTTCTTTGTCCTTCTCATCCTCAACCCGTTGCTTCTCAAGTATCGCGCTCAGCGACCCAAGCTTCGGACAGTCCTTGTACGAATGCGATCCCTTGCATATGTAGTACCCTCCTCTAGGAGTGAATGACTTCTTCTTTTCTTCCAACTCCTCCCGACTCGAGCTCTTCCCGAATCTTGAGTTAAACTTCCCTGGTTCACGATCCTGCCCTCGTTCGTCCCTCCGTGGACTGGCGGATCTAGAACTTCGATCGTCTCCCCCACCTTTGGCCGAATGCCCATCTCGCCTCTCATGGATCTTGGACCGGCCGTCGAGAGAATAATCAACCAATGACTCGGCTGCTGCTATAGCCTCATCAACGGTTTTGACTCCCCGCCTATGCAACTCTTGCTTGGCCCAATTCTGGAGTCCGTCCACGAAATAGAACAACGAATCCTCGTCCGACATGCTTGGAATCTGCAACATCAATCCAGTGAACTCATTCACATAGTCTCGGATTGTACCTCTTTGTCGAAGCTCTCTTAGCTTCCTCCGGGCTTGATAGACGACGTTCTCCGGGTAGAACTGCTTCTTAAGGTCCCGCTTGAACTCGTCCCATGTATCGATCCGGACAGTTCCCCGCTCAATCTCCGAGTGCCTTCTCCTCCACCATAGCATGGCAGTCTCGGTCAAGTAGGAAGTCGCGGTCTTGATCTTGGTCGGCTCATCCGTCATACCAAGATTCTCGAAATACGCCTCCATTTCCCACAAGAAGTTCTCAACTCCTTGGGCGTCTCTTACGCCATTGAACTTGGACTGCTTAGGATACTCTATCCTAGCCGGGTTCACTTCCAGGGGCGTGGTAAGCCCTTGGACGACGGCCCTCTTGCACAACGCCAAGTCTTCTTTCACTTGGTCAAATTCGTCCTTCATCGACTCGACCCCGTCAAGCCTTCCCAACATTGCTTCCACGGCCCTATGCAATGTCTCAATGGCCACCGTCATCTTTTCTTCAAACCTCGCGATCCGTGTGTCAGTCTCGATCATGTAATCCTTAGCCCGTCTGAACTCTTCGAACGCGGTTTTCTCCAACTCGGAAACGACCCGCTCAAGTCGTTCCAGCCTTGAACTCACACCTTCCATGCCACCTCCCAGCATTCCAACGGCCTCTCCCAATGACTCTAGGGTCAAACTCTCGTTCAACTCCTCCTCATGGACTGATGATGGGTCGTTCGAACGGTCGTCGGTCACGTTGGAAATGTTGGCAGCTTTCCTAGATCCCTTAGCCATTCTACTTACTTCACGAACTTCTTCTCCTTACACCTGGTCGAAACTCGGCTCTGATACCACTTGTCACGGACTAATTCCTCGTGAACCCAATCCGTGCGGCCTTAGCGGATTTCCCTTTTGGAAATGCTAAGTCAGCCTCACCCAAATTCGGACCTTGGTCTATAGAGAGAGAAAGATGTTTTAGAGAGATAAACTAAAGAGAACTCTTTATTAGGAAAATACTTGGATGATTACAAATGAGGGATCCCACCCCTATTTATACACAATTTCCTCCAC
Organism: Orychophragmus violaceus; assembly: GCA_030180135.1. Lineage (NCBI taxonomy): Eukaryota > Viridiplantae > Streptophyta > Magnoliopsida > Brassicales > Brassicaceae > Orychophragmus > Orychophragmus violaceus. The sequence goes on along the minus strand of CM058234.1, from coordinate 59,063,436 downwards.
AATGGATGGCTAGGATTAATCTAATCTAAGGGTGGAGATTGATCATCTAGATCATTCCACATTATTCTCTACTTCCCTAAGACTCTCTTGGACATTCTAGGACCTTCTAGATCTTTCTACATTATGCTATACTTCTCTAGGACTCTCTTGGACATTCTAGGACCTTCCAGATCCTTCCACATTATTCTATACTTTTCTAAAACTCTCTTAGACCTTCTAGAATTTTCTACCACGTTCTAAAGACTTCTAGAAACTTCCGGAGAACTCCAGAGAAATTAAGCCAAGGAGACAAGTCCAAAATGGCTCTCTCTCGGAGGCCGAACCTCCCGGATCATCCTTATTCCGCAAAATTCCCCGAAGGAAAAGTTGGGGCGTGATAGATAGCTTCCATTCACTCAACTATGTTTACATGGAGAGGAGGTTGCTGATAGATACCAACAAGTATATTATAGGAAGAATAAGAAGAACGTGAATAAGGATGGAGAGAACGAGGCATGAGCTAAGCTGGATCCTGCAACTGACTGAGAAGTCAACCTTATATGAAGAATAAAGTCTCCATAAGAGTCAAGAGTCTTTGCCGTTAGAGTTTGAAGACAAGGGCTCTCGTGAGACTGAAGTATAAATAGGACTTGTTGAACATTTCTATGTTCATGCTTGATTTGTATATTTGTTCTCGATGTTATGAGTCGGAGCTTATCGATTGTCATGAGATCATGATTGCTTCTGAGTTCGTCATGAGAGCTCAGTAGTATATTATCAAGCTCTAGACGTTCTCTATTCATATATCGAAGTATTTTTCAGTAATTTGAGTTACATTGAGTTTTGAGTGAGAGAGAAGAGTACATGATAGCTAAAATCTACCATCCAAGCTGTAAACATTCTCTATTCATATATCGAAGTATTATTCAGTGATTTGAGTTACATTGAGTGAGAGAGAAGAGTACATGGTAGCTAAAATCTATCATTGGTGCGGTGAACTGGCCGATCTACACGCTACCATGACGATCAGTGCATCTCTGGCAAGTTTACAGGGTATCAGCGATTCTGAAGATGTCGATGTTTCGTTACGAACAAAATTGGAGTTCATTCGAGGCGGGTATCAGATTATGTTAAAGGAAGCAGCTGAAAACAAACAACGATTTCAATCTATGGAAGAAAATTTCATAAAATTGATGAAGATGATAAGAAAACAGCCGATTAATCCAAATCGCGATGCTTATTCTCCTTCACCGACCAGATTCATCGAGTTTTCAACCTCAGGTATCTTCGATGAACTCGGAACATATCGGTATGATCACTCACTAGGATATCGATCTTGTGGTTTGAATTTGGCAACTCGTGATAGTATGCTTAAGAAAATTGAGATGCCTAGCTTTGATGGTGTTCATACTCATGAATGGTTGGTGGATATCGAGCACTTCTTCTCGGTGCGCTGATTCGTGAGGAAGATAAGCTAGATATGGTAGCTCTATGTGTTGAAGGAAAAGTGAAGAAGTGGTTTTCTTGGGTTCTTCGACATGGTGATTTTGTGAGTTGGCAGGTTTCAAGCAACGTTTTGTGCTCAGGTGGGATCAATTGCGGATTATGTATCTGATTTCGAAGATTTGTCCTCTCAAGTCTCTGGGTTAGAAGATGCTCATATGGAAAGGATTTTTATAATGGTCTTAATCAGGAGATGAAAGAGGTCATCCGGATGAAGGATCCTCAAGGATTATCGAACTTTATTGCGGTGGTTCTGAAGATGGAGACAAGTGATTTTTGTAAGGTTGTGAGTGAAGCTGTTGTTGCTCATGCTAAATCAGTACGGCCAGAGGTTTTCAACATCATAAACATCAGTCTACTACTTACATTAATCGCAACAATGGTGATCGGTTGCGACTGCAGTAAAGGACTTGGTTGCTACTAATCAACAAACAGTACGACCAAGACAAGTTTTCGGATTCTGAATTGGATGCAATGCATCGTGACAATATATGCTTCAAATGTAAAGGTCCGTGGTCAAGGATGCATGAATTTCCAAACCGATCTTTGAGAGTATTAACAGTGGTTAATGGTACTGAAATGGAAGTGGTCGATGATTTTGTGAGTTGTGAAGAAGAAGGAATATATGAAGTTCAGTAAGAGTGTTGTATTTGTCTCTTAACTCGTTATTGGGCATTGATTCTCCAAAGACAACCAAACTCAGTGGAAGAATCAACAGAGAGGTGGTTGTCATGCTTGATAGCGAGTATTGCACAACTTCATTTCACCAGTTGTTGTGCAAAGGCTACAGTTGAAACTTTATGCAGACAGCAGCCTTGATGTGCTATTGGGGAATGGCTTAATGGTTCAGGCCTTTGGGACTAGCCATTCAGTCAGTTTCCAATTAAATCACATTGATTTCACATCAACTTTCATCTCTCTAGAACTGGGAAGTGGGGATTTCATTCTTGGTGTGGAATGGCTTGAGACATTAGGTAGATGTGATGTGGATTGGAAGGAGCAATACCTCTCATTTACTATAAGGGAGCTAGAGTGGCATTGTTTGGTGATAAGGAACTACATTGCCCTAATCTGTCTTTCAAGTCCTTGTGCCCCATTTATTTTGCTGGTAATACATGAAGAGTAGTGTTGTCTTCTAGTACTATAGTGACATCCACAATACCAGAGTTACAGTCTAATCTCTCTACACTTTTGGGTAAGTTTTCAGACGTGTTCAGCTTGCGAACATGGCTACCACCATTACGTGGGCATGAGTATTCTATTGTATCAGTTCCTGGAGTGGCAATAGTTTCAGTCCGACCATACTGGTACCCTCACGCAACTAAACTAGTTATGGAAAAGATAGTTTCAAAAATGCTTGACTCATGGATTATTCGTCCAAAAACTAGTCCATTCTCTAGCCCGATCTTACTTGTCAAGAAAAAGACGGTTCCTTTCGTTTTTTGTGTGGATTACAGGGCGTTCAATAGAGAAACAGTCCCTGAAAAATACTCTATTCATGTTATTGATCAGCTTCTGGATGAGTTACATGGTGCTCATGTATTCTCCAAATTGGATTTACGTTCTGGTTACCATCAGATCCGAAAGGTTGAGGATGAGGTCAAGAAAACTACTTTCAGAACTGTCGAATGTCACTATGAGTTCTTGTTATGCCTTTTGGGCTAACAAATGCTCCGGACACATTCCAAACTTTAATGAATAAGGTGTTCAAGCTGTCCATTCGTCAGTTTTTATGGTGTTTTTCGATAACATCTTAATCTACAGCAACAACTTGTCTCAGCCCTTGGATCATTTAGCTCAGGTGATGTAGATTTTGAGGGAACAACATCTATATGCCAATCAGAAGAAGTGTTCCTTTGGCGTGCTTCAGGTTGAGTATTTGGGACATATTATTGATGCATAAGGTGTTGCTACTGATAAAACTAAGACGGAAGCAATGAGTGCTTGGCATATTCCTCAGAATGTGAAGCAACTTCGTGGATTTTTTGGGCTAACAAGGTCTTATCGACGTTTTGTGCCACATTATGGTATGTTGCCAAAACCTCTAACCTCGCTGTTAAAGAAGGAACAATTTGTTTGGTTTGAGGCAGTTCAGGAAGCCTTTGAGAAGTTGAAACAAGCTATGGTCCAGGCTCTAGTTCTGGCTCTACCAGACTTTCAGAAATTGTTTATCATTGAGAGTAACGCTTCTGGTTTTGGTGTGGGAGCTGTATTGATACAAGAAAAGAATCCCATAGCTTTCTCCAACCATGCTTTGTCTAGTAGAGAACAATTGAAGACTGCATATGAAAGGGAATTGATGGCAATAGTTATGGCTGTGAAGAAGTGGAAACATTATTTGTTGGATAAGAAGTTTTAGGTTCGAACTGATCATCGCAGTCTGAAGTTTTTATTGGAACAAAAGGAGGCTAATATGGAGTATCAGAAGTGGCTGATTCGATTGTTGAGTTTTGATTTTGATATCTCATACAAGCCAGGGAGTGAAAACATTGTTGCAAATGGACTATCAAGGTGTATGTCATTAACTTATTTGTTGTTGGCATTAAGTATACCTTCTGTTCTGCAGTGGGAATACTTGTATAAAGAAATGTCCGAGGATGAGGGGATTCAGAGGATAATCAGGCAGTTAACCGATGGTTCTTTGGTATCTAATAAATATCAGGTGATCGATGGAAGGTATTGTCGAAACAACGATTAGTGATTCCAAAGACATCTCGATTTGTACCTCTAATCTTAGCTGAGTCTCGTGATGGTAAAATGGGAGGCCACTCTGGTGTTCTCAAGACGCTTAAGCGGGTTCAACGATCGTTTTACTGGGAAGGCATTTACAAGAAAGTCCAGGAATATGTGACTGAATGTGGAGTTTGTCAGACTCATAAGTACTTGACTCTTTCTCCTGCTGGTCTTCTACAACTGTTGCCTATTCCTAAGCGTATTTGGGAAGATGTGAGTATGAATTTTATTGAGGGTTTCCTACATTTAACAATGTGAATGTTATTCTTGTGGTGGTGGACATGTTGAGTAAATTTGCGCATTTTGTGGCTTTGAAGCATCCATTTACAGTCTTGGAGGTTGCTAAACATTTTTTGGCAGAGATTTTATGTTTACATGGATTTCCCAAGAGAATTGTCTCTGATCGAAGAGGAACGTTTCTGAGCTCATTTTGGTCTGAAAATTTTCGGTTGGCTGGTACTAAGTTGAAGTGTAGTACATCGTATCACCCTCAAACCGACGGCCAAACTGAGGTGCTGAATTGATGTCTTGAGACTTACCTTCGATGTTATGCTTTTGTGCATCCTAGGACGTGGCATCAATACTTATCTTGGACAGAGTTGTGGCATAACACCACTTATCACAAGTCTATTCAAACAACGCCTTTCAACGTTGTTTATGGTAGAGATCCACCAGCGATCATTCCTTTTCAGATGGGCTCTACTGCTAATTTCGAGTTGGAAAAGTCTCTAAAAGAACATGATCAGATGTTGATACAAGTAACTCAGAGCTTGGAGCGGGCGCAACAGATATGAAAAATCAGGCTGATAAGCAGCGCAGGGATGTGGAGTTTGTTGTTGATGATATGATTTATTTGAAATTGTGTATGTATCGCCAGCAATCTGTGGGTCGTCGTTTCTGTCAGAAGTTTGCGGCCAAGTTCTACGAACCTTATAAAATCACTAAGTATGTACCTGCGCTACTCCGCGGATTTATTGTAAATATTTTTTTTGAAATGTGTATTTAAAAAATATTTTTTGCTTATTTTTTGTTGTTGTTGTTGTTGTATAGTTATTATTGAATTATTATAATTTATGCAAACCAAAGAATTAATTAGTTAAAAGATTTAGCGAAAAAGTTTTGGATGAGTAGAAACATTAAGAAGAAAAAATTAACCAATATTGTCTAAATTTTATTTATGATATAATATATTTACTAAATATAATTGATCTTTTTTATCTTATATTTTTAATTATTATTCTGGTGTCATTTTTAGTAAAATAAAATTAAAATAAATATTTTTAATGTGGTATTTAATTTTGAATATAACTATTCAAAATAGACGAAGCGTAAATAAAAATATACATGTGTTTTAATCACAAGATATTTATAACTTTCATATTTTAAAATAAAAGAATATTACTATTTTTTAAATTTTCAATTTATATGTCATTTTAATTTTTTAAATCATCTTATTTATATTATATCATATTTATATATTTATTATAAAAAATTGATGTAACTCATCCTAATTTATTCTTTTGCTGTTGTTCTTAAACTTGTTTTATTTATATTCTCTTACTCATTACCATTTCCTAAAATTCTATCGTACCAATGAATAAATATAGTTTTTTCACAACTCATTCAAATACAATATCTCTTATTTAATCGCTATTTTTATATCATAAATAGTTCATATTTTCATCATCATAGTATTTTTTTACTTAGACATTGATAGTTTTAGTTACTATCCTTGTGGCAAATGTCAATTTCTTTGATTTTTGAAGCAAAATCAAAATGGCATAAGTCTATTAAATTAGATTGGTCAAAATTCAAGAAATGAGCTTAAATTCCTCAATTCCATCCTATTTTTCAATCAGATGGCAAAAAGATGACTTTGAATATCAATAATATGGTTCTTTTGACTTTGAATATCAATAATATGGCAAAAAAGAAACACAAATCAGTTTCAGTTTACAAATTACACAAATTTTTGGTTAAAATACTAAAACATCTAAAATTATATGAAAAGGTTATCATTACAACATGTAAACATTAAAAAAAAGATCTATATCACATATAGAATCTGACTAAGACAAGAAATGATAAAAGGCTATGTACCTCTTCTGGATTCCATATAAAAAGAAAAAAAGAAAAAAAATCAAATTCAATTTCTCATATAACTCTTGTATTGTAATAGTGGGAGAATCATCTCCATTTCCTTCAACCTCATCCTTACTCTCCAGTAGGATGAAATATGTCTCCAAAGGAATGTCTTTTCCACAGCTTCCCATCCTCTGAGTCATCCACCAGAGCTTAAACCGGAAACAACATATAAACCGAAGACCTCTGAAAGAGTCACAAACAAGAAGCTTCAAACAACCATTAAAAGGCATCAATTGCTTCGATTACAAATAGAGAGACACTATAGCATAGGAAACCAAAAGCTTAGTACATATTCCAATACACTGATCGGGAACACATGGAGACTCTTGCTTTGTTCAAATGTCACACCTAAAAGCACCTGAAACTATTCCAGCACCGGTAACCGGAGTCAGGATAATGTTGTCGGGATTTTGGTCAGAATAGTCTTCCCTTGGATAATGAGATTGTACACGTATATTTTATGTAATTGTCATCTTCTCAAGCCTGCTTGAGTTAACTGTCTCACACAATCAAAACATAGAAGCCAGGTGTTAGGAAACCGATCATTTCGAGATGATTTCAAACAATAATCTTTTGCAAAAATGTTCATATAAAACTCGAAATTAAGCCAGGCTTAAAATCAGGCTTATAGAAGAAACGAAAAGCGTAAGAACCCTAGAAAAAAACATGACTTTGCAGGATACAATGATACATATATGAAAAAGCTCCTACTTTTCGCTATTCTTCAAAACATTCGAGAAGGGTGACAAAAAATACGATGACCAAATTCAAGCTTGGGGTGGACATTTCCAAAAATGGATTATGAATCTTAAGATTCAGATAACCATCTCTCGTTTCAATTTCATTAAAAATACATGATTAAGATAAATCTGAAATTGTGATCCCAACCAAGAAAAATTAGTAATTACATCACCATGAATCTTACAACACCAAGATCTATAGAGGTGGAAGCTGAATTTTTAGATAAACGATACTAATCCTCAAGTAAAACTCCAAATCGACTTCATCATTCAAGTTTGGATAGAAACTTTGTATCAGAGACGCTCTTTCTTAATTAATGAGGTCCTGATCTCCGACCACCTTTGATCTCCCAATCCTTGAAACCAGGTCCGACACAATCCGCTTCCCACTCTTCCTCCTCATGCTCGTGACTATTAACCTTGTTTGGGCAAAAGATTACTCTCGTCAAAATCGACTGGGAGGATGTATGTGACTTGTATGAGTGATCCTCTGTCTTCGCCGGTCGGTTTAATTCTGATTTTAAGACCGTCGATTAGCTTCTCATTTCATTGCGGCAGTATACTTTATTCAGAAATCATGTGGGATAGTAGGAGAAAGCGATTTAGGGTTCTGGAAAAAAACCATTTGGGATTGAGTTCAAGGGAGAAATAATATTGTCATATATCCGTGTCCAACTTGATTATTTGTATGAAACGTGGAGAAACAATATATTTTGATTGGTTGTCACAGCTTTTTCATTAATTGAGTCGTCATCTTCTCATGCTTTGGAAAAGCTGAGGTGTCATCACAAGGAGAGACACTCCTTCCATTATATATATGATTGCTCGTGTGGGCAAGGCTGCTTATAAACTGGCATTACTTGCTTCTTCAAAGATTCATCATGTGTTTCATGTGTCTCAGATTAAAAAGGTTTTAGGAAAACAGGATGTATGCCTTCATTTGCCTCCGACTTGTATTTGGAAGAACGAAGTCTTTAGCTTTCTGGAAGAGGCGTCGGACAAGTGTTATTCTGAGAAATGAGAGTTGGAGTTGTTGATTAAATGGATGGATCGGTCTTCTTTGGAGAATTCTTGAATGCTTTTCAAAACCTTTCGCCATCAATTTCCTTATACAAACTTGAGGGCAAGCATGGAGTTGATGGAGAGAGTCTTTATAGATACCAACAAGTATATTACAGAAAACATAAGAAGAACATGAATAAGGAAGGAGGGAATGAGGCATGAGCTGAGCTGGATCCTGCAGTTGACTGAGAAGTCAACCTTATATGAAGAATAAAAGTCTCCATAAGAGTCAGAGTCTTTGCCGTTAGAGTTTGAAGACGAGAGCTCTCGTGACACTGAAGTATAAATAGGACTTGTTGAACATTTCTATTTTCATGCTACGTTATGAGGCAGAGCTTATCAATCGTCATGAGATCGTGATTGCTTATGAGTTCGTCATGAGAGCTCAATAGTATATCAACAGTCAATCTGTAAACATTCTCTATTCATATATCGAAGTATTATTCGGTGATTTGAGTTACATTGAGTGAGAGAGAAGAGTACATAATAACTAAAATCTACCATCCAAGCTGTAAACATTCTCTATTCATATATCGGAGTATTATTCAGTGATTTGAGTTACATTGAATGAGAGAGAAGAGTACGTGATAACTAAAATCTATCAGTTGCAAACCATTTGACCTTAAGTAGACGCCAAGCTGATCCACCGACCCTTGCTTCAATGTCGAGCCATTTGTCGAATTGTGGATACTCAGAATTATGGTCCGGCCGGCACTGTGTTTCAGCCATAAGATTAAGCATGTCTATCATATGCAGAGCTGAAGTACTATCAAGACCATAGGTTGGCTCATCAAGAATCAGAACTTTGGGCTCGTGAATAAATTCAACTCCTTTAGAGGCACGGCGTCTCTCTCCAACCGATATCCCTCTAACGTTGTCATCTCCACATGAGCTGTGGCAACAACTTCGAGCCTTAGCTGCAGGTAGCTTTAACCGCAACTTGGCATTGAACAAAAGAGTTTCCTCCACCGTGAGCAATGGAAACAAAATGTCCTTCTGAGTGACATAACTAGAGATTTTCTTGCAATTGGCTCTATCAACCGGTCTCTGGTTTAACCGATCCGGTTTGAGGGATGAGTGTAGCAGCTAGAATTTCTAAGTAGAGAAGACTTCCCCGCACCACTTGGACCAATAATGGCCATAATCTCCCATGATTTGGCTGTGCAGGTCATACCTTTTAGTACATGATTGACTTTGTAGCAGGTTCCATTTTCGAGTTTATATGTCTCTTCTTCTTCTATTTTAACCGGCTGGTTGGCTTCGGACACCGGTTTCCGTGTAAAGGTTCCGAAAGTATTGACATTAATATTTCGTTCAAATATTTTGTAATCAATATCTAAAGCGACAAGTAATAATACACTAAGTACAATACCAAATATTTGACTTATGTAGTTTTTCTTCTAATTGTATTATTGTAACACCCGTTCCGCCGGATCCCGCAAACGACTCATCGGCTTCTCAAGCTATGGTCCACAAGACCAGCGAACTGAGTCGTAAACTGAAACCAACACTCAATAACCAAAAAGGTTTATTTTATTGAAATCAAAACCGAGCCTTACAAAAGAAAGCTAAACCGAAACAGACTTTAACGTGAAAACGAAAGAAAACGCAATAGTATTAATGAAATAAAAAGAACACTGAAAGAGTCCGCTTCCCCAAAACGTAACACCGCACCTGAGCGTCTACTCATGCAACTCTCCAGGATTACTTGCAAAACAAACAACTGAGGAGGCCTGAGTAATTGGTTAAACACCAATACCCAGTGAGTGCAGGCTCTAGGAACCTGCGATCTCATCATATACTATCACAACAACAAAGCAATAAGTCTAAGGCTAATAACACCTTTCACCCAATGGCCGAAGGCAAAAAATCAACCTACGATTAACTACATGTATATGGTTGTGGACTCGTGCAACAGTCCTATCCGCACCCCACGGACCGGCCATTACGCCCTTTCCACATCAAACAAACGGCTTGCGAACCTTCGAACGAACGAACGAATAACGTGAGGGCTCGTCAGGACCCTCCTCCGACCATCAAGGACAATCACGGAACAAACCTCGTAACTTGCCCTGCCAACCAATTTCTACCACAACCTAGTCCACACAAGCCATCAAACACAAGTAACGTTTTCGGTTTAGTGATAACCTATCTTCTAGGTGCTTTCAATCGCATCAACACAAGTCACCCGCTAGATCTACTCTACCTAGGAATGGCGCTATTAAACAAGGCCTCATGACTCGGTTATTAAAATAGAAATAGGATAAAGATCACGGCCGGTCCTCACCTTAGCCACAACGATGAAAGATTGCCTATTTGGACAGAATTGCTGCTACAACTTCGACGACACGCTTCCCTATGCTCTCAAGACCCAAATCGGTTCTCCTTCAACCGAGATCTATATCTATGAATCCATAATGTCCCTGCCAAGTTTCGGGTCAAGAGGACCTAATTTTCACATCCAAACCACAAATCCAATATACTGTTACAGATTCGCAACAACACAGACATGTTTTGGGAAAACGGTCTTAAGTCTCAAACGATAAATCTGATCCGAAAGATTCTTACCTTTATAGAAAGAGGAGACCGAGTTCTTTTCAATGATATAATGTGCGTTTTGTGGATCCTTACGGATCTACGGTAAAACTCTTTGAAAGATGACGGCCAGATAGATGACAGAAATCCGATAAATCTTCTCTGGAAAGCTTCTTCTTTATGTCTCCAACACGATAGGGCTTCTCTCCGAAGGATCTACAGTCATAGGAGGTTGATGGCTGATGGATCTCCATTTCCGCAGGGCTTCGCCGAAGATTTCTTCTCATGCCTCTTTCTCTTGTGCCTCCTCCTTTTATAGAGAAAAGAGGTGGAAACCCTAGGTTTTAGATGGGCAATTGGGCTTAATGGGTTTAGGATAGAAAAAAAAATAGCTGGACCATGGCCATTACAATTCTCCCCCCCCCCTAAAGGAAATCGTCCCCGAATTCTGTGGCGGGAGTTCTCCACTGCAACCCTTACCATCAACAACTCCACAACTTCGCTAAACAGAAAATGAACTTGGTCGCTTACTCGCTTGAAGTGAGCTCATCCTTGGACCGAGGTGACTGCTTCTCCCCCCTTAATTCTAGACCACGCTCTGAAGTGTCATTCTCCTCAGTACCAATCCAACAACCGCTTCAGAATGCAACACAAATGCCACATGCTACCGCCCATGTCCATTAGGGTCGGTCTCCAGAAGTTTAGAAGTCACACTCATCCTTTGAGTGGTTCTAGGGCTTGAACGATATGCTCCGCTTCCGAATCGGTTCTCTTTTACGGTTTACCATTACCGTGTCACAATGTGTCATCCACTTCCAAATGGATTCTCTACAACGGTTTCCATTCCCGTGTACTATGACATTGACTGACGCACAAGCCGACATCCTTGCTTATCCTTGGTGAACGATACGGCTAACCATGTCCATTATGGTTACCTAACTTGTGGGGGAAACGACCCACCACGCTTCCGCTGCCCACTCCGATTCCCAAACCGACTTCCAACCTGAATTCCAACTCAAGGTTTTCTACCTTGTGATTCTGTTGTGGTGTTTTCCAAGCACCATCCTTTGGGTTTCCTTCCCCATTAAACTTGTTCTCTCCTTTGCTCTTCCTTGCAACTTCTTGCCAATCCGCTATAGTGTTTTCCTAGCACTCTTCCGTTGGATTTCCATCTCCAATAACCTGCCTTGTCCATTTGCGCGTGCAACAAACAGGAGTCCAGCTTACTAGGCAATTCCAAATGCCACAACTCCACTTTTCCAACGCTCTTGCGGTCTCCTTTTCCTCTTGAAGAACTCCATTAGCTGCTCTAGGAACACACATAGAACTCCAAAGCGGATCGTTACCTTTCCGGTTCCACTATTGAATCTTGAGCCCGCCATACCAAGAAGATCTACTCCAACTTCCAGCTTGATCAAACTTCAAAACGAGTCGTCCATAACTCACTAAAGTTGATGTCACAAATCTGATTTCTAGATTCCATACTTAGAATAGATTTGGACAGTTTCCTACTGCTTCTTGTGCAACAAACAACAAGAACAACTCTTGATGCTTACTCCAATTAGAACACCGCTATTTCCTATGGCTTCCATGCAACCAGGTCTTTCCATCGACCCCTTGCTCTTGCTCCACTACTTCTCTGGGTCAACCGATAGTTGCCTCCCAAGCTCCAACCTTTTTTCTGAAAGAGCCCGCTTCTCCAAAACGTAACACCGCACCCGAGCGTCTATTCCTGCAACTCTCTGGGATTACCTGCAAAACAAACAACGGAGGAGGCCTGAGTAATTGGTTCAACACCAATACCCAGTGAGTGCAGGCTCTAGGAACCTGCGATCTCATCATATACTATCACAACAACCAAGCAATAAGTCCAAGGCTAATAACACCTTGCACCCAATGGCCGAAGGCACAAAATCAACCTACAATTAACTTCTTGTCTATGGTTGCGGAGTCGTGCAACAGTCCTATCCACACCCCCACAGACCGGCCATTACGCCCTTTCCACATCAAACAAACGGCTCGCGAACCTTCAAACAAACGAACGAACAATGGGAGGGCTCCTCAAGACCCTTCTGCGACGATCAAGGACAATCATGGAATGAACCTCGTACCTTGCCCTGCCAAAAAATTTCTACCACAACCTAGTCTACACTAGCCATCATACACAAACAACGTTTTTGGTTTAGGGATAACCTATCTTCTAGGTGCTTTCAATCGCATCAAGACAAGTCATCCGCTAGATCTACTCTACCTAGGAAAGACGCCATTAAACAAGGCCTCACGACTCGATTATTGAAATAGAAATATGTAAAGATCACGACCGGTCCTCACCTTAGCCACAACGATGAACGATTGCCGATTTGGACAGAATTGCTGCTACAACTTCGACGACACGCTTCCCTATGCTCCCAAAACCGAAATCGGTTCTCCTTCAACCGAGATCTAGATCTATGAGTCTAAAATGTCCCTGCCAAGTTTCGGGTCAAGCGGACCTTGTTTTCCCTTCTAAAACACAGATCCAATAAACTATTCTAGATTCGCAACAACACAGACATGTTTTGGGAAAACGGTCATAACTCTCAAACGGTAAATCTGATCGGAGAAATTCTTACCTTTCTAGAAAGAGGAAACCGATTTATTTTCAATGATATAATGTGCGTTTTGTGGATTCTTACGGATCTACGGTAAAACGTTTTGAAAGATGACGGCTAGATAGATGACGAAAATCCGAGAAATTCTCTCCGACGAATCTACAGTTACAGGAGGTTGACGGCTGATGGTTCTCCATTTCCGCAGAGCTTCGCCGAAGATTTTTTCTCATGTCTTTTCATCTTGTGCCTCGAAATTTTATAGATAAAAGAGATGCAAACTCTAGATTTTAGATGAGCTATTAGATTTAATGGGTATAGGAAAGAAAAAAAATAGCTGGGCCAGGATCGTTACCATAATAAACTTTTGGCAAGTATTGTATTGGTCATATATGGTTCAAAAGACAGCTTGGTTTTCTGTAGCTTCTATTGGATTTAAGTGAAGCGTAAGTTTTGGTTGACGACTCATTTGTTTTCTTATGTCATTGAGAGAGAAAGAGAGGGTTTCACATGCAATTGTTCTTCTCACTTCGCTGTAACTTTCTCAAGAGATGAAGAGTCACATGTTGCTTTTATGCAATTTTTTTTATTTGAATTTACTCAAAAGTCAAAATTTAAAATACATCCACATCAAAATATAAATAAAGGTAATTACCATTGTTTGTTAAAAAAGGGTAATAACCATTGTATGATTGAAAATGATTTTACTAACCCTGATATGCGTCTGAGAGAAAATGGCTAAAACAATATTTTTATTTCATGAAAGACGTAAATAATTAACTTATTTTAAAATTTTAATGTAAAAAATTTATTTTTAATAATGGAATTTAAATTAATTCAAAAAAATAAAAATAAACTCACGAAAACATATATTCTATAATAAAGTAAAAATTTTCAAAACCATAAGCTTCGAGATGATGTTATGTATCATCTATAATTAACATTTGCATTTATTTTCTTTCTTCTATTTTATTATTTATTTAAAATAATATAATGATTTTAAATATATATGTATTATTAAAATAAATAAATCAAAAGGGCCTATAAATAAAATTAATATTTCAATTTTCAGTTACAAATTCTATCACTAACATATTATAAAATAGTTACACTACAACACAAGTAATCCTTATCATGTAAAAGTTGATATGATACTTTAAACAAATTCTAATAAATAAAATAATATTTTTATTTATGAAAAAAAATATTTATTTTGAAATTTTAATATTAAAAACGAAAAAGATTTCATTTCTTTGGAATTTTAATTAATTCGAAAGATTGAAAAGAAATTAATAAAAACATTTATATAATAAAGTAAAATTTACTGAAACCATAAATTTTGAGATGATGTTATGTGTCCTCTATGAATTTAGACTTGTCTTTATCTTCTTCGTTTTATTATTTATTATTTATTTAAAATAAGACTATGATTATTAAATATGTATGTATAATCTAAAATGACTAAACAAAAATAATATTCTAATTTTCAGTTAGAAATTTTATCACATATATTAAAAATAATTACCTTACAATACAAGTAATTCTTATTATAAAACAAAACTGATTTGATACTTTAAACAAGTTCCAAATTACAAAAAGTAGTTTTAGTTATGAAAAAAATATATAACAAGTTTATTTTTAAATTTTAATATTAAAAATAGAAAAGAGTTAATTTCTTAACAATGAAATTTAAATTAATTCAAAACTGTAAAAATAAACTAATGGAAACATATCTTATATAATAAAGTAAGATTTCTCAAAACCATAAGCTTTGAGATGATGTAATTTGCCTCTATGAATTTACACTTACAATTATTTCTTTCTCTCTCTTTATTTCAATAGTTATTTATTTAAAATAAGACAATAATTTTTAAATATGTATAATCTAACATGACTAAATAAAGGCAATGTTTTAATTTTCAGTTACAAATTATGTCACTAATATATTACAAAATAGTTATGCAAGTAATCTTTAACATAAAAACTGATGTGATACTTGATATACCATGGATTTTAGGGCTTTTAACAATGGTATATATCTTATTTATCGAGTCTTTTACTATGTTTTAGAGTCTTTTCAGGTGTTTATTAGGTACAAGCACATTTGGAGCAGATTTGTTGATTATGGCACTTTCTGGAGCTTTTTGGAGTGTTTGACAGAGAGATAGAGTTCTCTGTCGACATTTGAGGAATGCATCGATCGACACACCTTTGGCGTTGATCGTTGCATATGCGAGATGGGCCAAACTCGGCGGTTTAATGAAGAATGATAAAATTACAGTTGTGCCCAGAAGTTCCTGATATTTACAAAGAAGCCCCAAAACGTGTTTTAGGATTATAGTTAGGTTTTACAGCCACTTGTTAGACGACACGCTTGGATACCAAAGTTTTATTTTCAGAGAGAGTTTTGGGGGCTGGTTTTGTTCTCGAAAGAGACTTGATTTCGAAACCCCTGTTCTTATTCTCAGATTATTTATGATATCTATTTTGACCATGCTTTCTGTTATGATTGCTATGTCTGAGTAGATCCCTCGTTAGGTTAGGGATTCTCATTAGGGATTTGAAGGAATGTTAGATTAACTAATTTATTAGATTCATCATCTAGTTCTTCATCTAATTGGTTCTTAATGCTTGATCTGAACTGGCCATTTAGATTACTGATTCTAGGTTGATTTATGCAACGACAGTTGGTTTATTTAACTAGATCTGTTTAGGCGAGCAATTTATCTATCCGCAAAGGAATTTGGTTTAGAGAAATTGTGAACGAACGAACTTGGAATTAATGCATGTTTAGAACTCTAGGATTCGCAAAGGAATTTGGTCTGCTAGGTTGTTAGACATAGATAATTATCGCAGCGACAGCTGGTTAGTTTTACCGTCGTGATTCTAGTTCAAGAACGCTATTGATTGAATCTGACTGTTTGATTATCTGATTTCCTGATATCCTGAGAACTCCCGAAACCTGACACCTTCGTTAATTGCTTACAACCCCCTCGTTTGATTTCTTTACTTGCTATTTTGTTTACCGTTTTCCAATATTGCTTCGCTTAGCTTAAATCTGAATTACTTAAAATCTATCGTGTGACCAGAGTCCTTGTGGATTCGATACCCTAAGTACTACAATTACATCACTGTGCACTTGCAGTTAGAATAGGGATAATTCTTGACCTATCAAGTTTTTGGCGCCGTTGCGGGGGACTCTTTGAGTTCGCCGATAGATTCAGTATTAGGAATTAGACTAAGCATTTTCTTAATTTTATTTTATTTTTATATTTACTTACGTTCTTGTTTCTTTGGTGTTGCAGGAATCGCTTTGCATCGATCGACGCATACCTCGCATCGATCGACACAAGGCGAAACCAGTGATACCGAGAGCTTGAGCACTTAACAGGTTTCACTCTAATGGAACCTGTGATTCTGATTCGCGGTGAAAACGGCGTTTTACGAGACCAAGAGGGTCATATATGCAACGCAAAGGGTCATAAACTAGATGGGGAAAGCCCATCCTACCAGAATATCATGCATTGGTTGGGCAGGTAGCTGAGATGAGAGACAAGATTGATTCTATCCACGACATCTTACTTGGGAAGAGACAAATCCGAGCTGATGCAGTAGCTGGAGGATTTGCAGAGGTGAATTATATAGCTGGAGCTGATTATTATGGACAGACATGTGGAAATCGGCAGAGACAAAGTTCTAATTACGCTATGAGATCGAGAGACTATGGTTATTCATCTCACCAAGCACCTCCTGCACCCACACATAAAAGCAGATTGGAAGTCATGATGGAGCAGCTTCTTGAAGTACAACAACAGACCACTGCGTCTTACAACTCGAGGATTAATACCTTGTACACTGATTTGAATAGTAAGCTTGAGTCCTTGAACACTCATATGAGGCTGCTAGATACACAGATGGATCAAATCTCAAATAATGCCAAAAAGAAGAATGCTCAGAAAGCTCATGTCAACGCCACCTCAGTTCAGATTGACCACAGGATTAATCAGGGATCATACCTTGAAGTTAAGGCTATGGAAATTGTGGAAAACAGAGAAGAATCCGAGATTGAATTCCCTGAGTTTGAGAGCTTCGACGGACCAGACTCAACAGAGATTGACATTGATCTTTTGGCTAGGATAGTTCAGACTGATAATGAACCAAGTCAAGAGGAGAAATTTGAGTTTCGGACTGTTGAATTAGACCAAGAAGCTGAGAAACCCGAGACTGAAGTTGAAACTCGAGCTGAAACACCTGTATCGATCGTTGCACCAAGTGCGTCGATCGTTGCACACCGTGAAGAACCAGTCTCACTTATTCCTCGTGGAGTGGTTAAGGAAAAGATCTATAAACCTCCAATACCATTCCCAAAAGCTCCTGTAAGGTCTAAAGATGTAATTCAGTGCATGGTAGTGGTGGATAAGGAGATGGTGGTCCCTCAGGAATCTACTCTAACATCTTCAGAACCTAAAGCTACTCAGAAGCGGAAAGCTCCGAACATCAGATCTCCACCAAAGCAAAGGTATGCACCTTCTTGTTGGGATAGTGTCCTGAAATCACACTTGTGCTCACTCCTGTGATAGTTGTGTGTCGAGATCAGACATTCGTATAATACTGGGCGGTTGCAAATTTTTGCTAGAAGCCTCTTGCAATCTGTAAGTTGTAGACTTACTACCAGTATTATATGATCCTATAGGGTCACACACCTAAGCAAACTGGAAGCTACGACATGGGAATGATCATTATGGTAATGATCATATTAATGTGTATTGGATACATGTTATAATCGATATAATGGTGTTGTGTCGATCGACACAGCTGTGTGTCGGTCGACACAGTTCGGGTTTTCGAAAAGGCTTTTTGAATTAAGACTTAATTAAGTCTGGCCCGTTAAGCATGTTTAGGTCGAATAAAACTCGAGAGTTTCGACCTAAACAGTGAGCCGTCGAATTTTATTGACTGAAAGAGTAGAAACACCAGAAACAGTTGATTCCCGTTGATCCGGCACTAGCATCCCATTTCCAGCTTGTGTGCGTGTGTATCTGGTAGAGGCAAGGCATCTGCGTTGCTCCACTGATCTCGTTCACCATTCTTATTCCACTGCCAGTTCAAAGGTAAGAACGAGGTTGGTTTAATTCAATATATCAAACCCTAGATCCTAGGAGATCCAACAGTGGTATCAGAGCGTGTTAGTGTTTAGACTATTGAATCTGATGCAATTAATTCGAAACTTGTTGTTGTTGAATTGATAAATTGCCTGCTAAAATCGTTTTTCTTATGATAATCTCGGATTGTATGCATGTTGAAAATCGATGAACTGTTGAAATCGCACTGTGTCGATCGACACAAAGCGTGTGTCGGTCGACACGCCGCGAAATAACGCGTAAAATATTTAGGGTTTTTCGCAGAGTGTCGATCGACACAAAGCGTGTGTCGGTCGATACAGAGCGAAAACTCGCGTAAAATATTTAGGGTTTGTCGCAGAGTGTCGATCGACACAAAGCATGTCTCGGTCGATACAAAGCGAAAACTCGCAAATAATTTTAGGGTTTCGATCTGAGATCGATTACCCGTATTCCTGATGTGTCGATCGATACACTGGGTGTGTCGGTCGACACAGGCAAAGCAATTAGATAGATCGGTTCAATTGGATTGAATCGGTTATCTCGCTCGGTTAATTTTAATTAACCAATTGGTTCTGGTTTGGTAATGTCGATCGACACAGAGTTGTGTGACGATCGACATGGACCATTAAACCGAACCAGTTCAATTGGATTTAATCGGTTAAGCAAATTCGATCTGGTTTGACCGGTTATCGAAGACCGGTTTAAATTGGGTTGCGTCGACCGATGCCAATGGTTGGCGTCGATCGACACGACATTTGCAAACATGCTGGTCGGACCACAAATTTGCATATACCAGAACAATTTAATCCTAAAAGTTCTAGATGAATCTAAACTTAATAAAACTGAATGTTTTAATTAAATTAATAACTTCTTAAATGTATATTGGATATACATCAAGATTAAATAATTCTTTTCCTCAACCAAATATCAAGTGATCTTGATGTCTTGCCCGATATTGTCTACTGTCAGGACTCGTGTTGTTGTTGGATATCCTTGGAGTCCTTGGTATCCACAGCAACGTGGGTAATGCAGGTGATCATTAATAGATTTGCAGTGCAACTATTAGTGATCACAAGACAGAAGAGATTGGTTTTACTTGACTAGGATGTCAGAAGTTCTGGGCCCAGAGACATCAGAGTAGATTAGACATAGTTTGTCTCATCTACGACCAAGAGTTGTACTGGGTACAATTAGCAATGATTTGCTTACCTAAATAACTAAAGTTTGGGTGATGGTAAGTTGCCCACTCAGATTTTGGTGAAGTATGGATCTTGGCTCATTGTATTCATCTGAGGAAACATAGTTTTGAATACAATGCGAGTTTTTCTTATTAAATAAGAATTCTCATTCCTTGAGCATTATAACTAAAATCTCTACCTCTTTTAATTATAGATATGTCTGTCTCAAATCACATCAACACTTTCTCACTAAGATCCGTCCTTGAGAAGGACAAGTTAAATGGATCTAATTTCTTGGAATGGTATCGGAACCTGAGAATAGTTCTCAGGCAGGAGAACAAGGAATATGTCCTTGAAAGAGTCCTCACCGAGAGGCCACGTTCCAATGCCCCGCAGACAAAAAAGAATGCTTGGGATAAGCATTCAGCTCATGTCAAAGATGTTAATTGTCTAATGCTGGTGACTATGAACTCTGAGCTTCAGAAGCAAAATGAGAATGTGATGTCACCCATTGAGATGATTAACAGCCTGAAAGCTTTGTTTCAGGAGCAAGCTCGCACAGAGAGATACCAGACGGTTAAATCTCTCATGGATTGCAAGCTGGCTAAGGACAGTCCAGTAAGTCCTCATGTCCTTAAAATGATGGGTTACATTGATAACCTGGGGAAACTGGACTGTACCATTAGCCAGGAGCTAGCCACTGACATGATTCTGCAGTCTTTGTCGTCGTGTTTTGATCATTTCATCATGAACTACAACATGCAAAACATGACTAAGACATTGACTGAGTTGCACGGCATGCTTAAGACAGCAGAGCCGAATCTCAAGAAGGCAACTCCCAGTGTACTGATGGTACAAAGGGGTAAAAGGTTTAAGAAACCTAAGAAGGATAAGGGAAAGGCCCAGGTTGTCCAGACTGAGAGTCAGGACAAGCCCAAGCCGAAGCCCAAATCCGGGCCTTCTCATGAGGATAAGTGCAACTACTGCAAGCAGTTAGGGCATTGGAAGAGAGACTGCAAGAAGTTCATGGAAGATTACAAGAAACTGAAGAAGACGTATGATGCGTCTGATTCAGGTATTTATGTTATCGAACTTAATGTTATATCTTCTAGTTCTACTTCGTGGGTATTGGATACCGGCTGCGGTGCTCATATTTGTACTAATATGCAGGCACTAAGAAACAGTAGAACGCTGAAGAAAGGACAAGTGGAGCTACGGGTCGGGAATGGAGCTAAGGTTGCTGCACTGGCCGTAGGCACCTGCGAATTGTCTTTACCGTCGGGCATGGTTTTAATTTTGAATAATTGCTACTTTGTACCTGCGATTAGCAGAAACATAATTTCAGTTTCCGTATTGGATTTGGAAGGTTTTGATTTTGCTGTTAAGAATAAAGTTTGTTCTTTTAATCGTGATGGTACATTTTATGGTAGCGCCCCATTAGATAATGGGTTATATGTTTTAAACCAAGAAATGCCTAACTTTAACATAAATACAAAGCGGTTTAAGTCAAATGACGAAAATCTGACTTTCTTATGGCATTGTCGTTTGGGCCATATCAATGAGAAACGCATCCAAAGGCTCCATCGAAATGGGCTTCTGGGCTCATTTGATTTTGAATCATGTGAGAAATGCGAATCTTGTTTGATGGGCAAAATGGCTAGAGCCCCTTTCAACAAACCAAATGAAAGGGCCAGTGATTTATTGGGCCTCATTCATACTGATGTATGTGGGCCGATGAGTACTGTTGCCAGAGG
Source organism: Orychophragmus violaceus (assembly GCA_030180135.1). Taxonomy (NCBI): domain Eukaryota; kingdom Viridiplantae; phylum Streptophyta; class Magnoliopsida; order Brassicales; family Brassicaceae; genus Orychophragmus; species Orychophragmus violaceus. The sequence goes on along the minus strand of CM058234.1, from coordinate 59,042,096 downwards.
AAATTATAAGTACTTCATTACCTTCACTGATGATTTCAGTAGGTATGGCTATGTCTATTTGATGAGACACAAGTCAGAATACTTTGATAGATTCAAAGAATTCAAGAATGAAGTACGGAACCAACTTGGCAAAAGTATCAAAGTTCTGCGATCGGATCGCGGAGGAGAATACTTGAGTCAAGAGTTCAGCGACTATTTGAGCGAGTGTGGAATAATTTCACAAGTCACTCCTCCTGGAACACCCCAATGGAATGGAGTGTCAGAGAGGAGGACTCGAACCTTATTGGATATGGTTCGGTCTATGATGAGTCATTCAAATCTTCCTTTATCCTTTTGGGGATACGACCTAGAAACGTCTGCGTTTACACTAAATAGGGTACCATCTAAATCAGTGGAAAAGACACCACATGAACTGTGGACTGGGAATGTTCCTAGTCTGTCTTTCCTGAGGATTTGGGGTTGTGAAGCTAATGTCAAACGTTTAATCTCTGACAAGCTTGCACCCAAATCAGATAAATGCTACTTCGTTGGTTATCCTAGGGAAACCAAGGCATACTACTTTTACAACCAATCTGAGAACAAAGTATTTGTTGCTCGGGACTGTTCTTTTCTTGAGAGGGAGTTTCTCTCTAAGAAAAACAGTGGGAGTAAAGTACATCTTGAAGAAATTCGAGATGCACAGGAGACTGCTCAACCTGCTGAGGAAGAGCAGCAGTTGGATCCACAGAGTTCTGTGGAACCGGCGCCTGTGGAGCCTGAAGTTCGCAGATCCGGAAGGATCCGTCACGAACCCGAGAGATACTATGGATTTCTCGTGACCAATTCGAATGATCTGATGATCATTGATAGTGACGAACATGCGACCTTCGCGGAAGCAATGATGGGCCCAGACTCCGAAAAGTGGCTTGGAGCCTCTAAATCCGAAATGGGATCCATGTCAGAAAACCAAGTATGGTCCTTGGTCGATTTACCTAATGGTGCAAAAGCCATTGAGTGTAAATGGATTTTCAAGAAGAAGATTGACGTGGATGGCAATGTACAGATTTACAAAGCGAGATTGGTGCCTAAAGGTTTCAAGCAAATTCATGGTATTGACTATGATGAAACCTATTCCCCAGTCGCTATGCTTAAATCCATTCGGATTCTTCTAGCGATTGCTGCTCATTATGACTATGAGATTTGGCAAATGGATGTCAAAACCGCATTCCTGAATGGTATTCTGGAAGAGGATGTGTATATGACACAGCCTGAAGGTTTTGTCGATCCTAAGTACGCTGGGAAGGTATGCAAGCTTCATAAATCCATTTATGGATTGAAGCAAGCATCACGGAGTTGGAATCTTCGTTTTGATGAAGCAGTAAAACAATTTGGTTTCATCAAGAACGAAGAAGAACCATGTGTTTACAAGAAGACTAATAGGAGCAGAATTACGTTTCTAGTCGATGACATACTCCTCCTCGGTAATGACGTTCCGTTGCTTCAGTCTGTTAAGACTTTGCTCGGAAGTTGTTTTTCCATGAAAGACATGGGAGAAGCCGCATACATTCTTGGAATCAGAATCTACAGAGATAGAGTGAACAGGCTGATTGGATTGTGCCAGGACACTTATATTGATAAGGTGCTGCACAGATTCAGAATGCATGATTCCAAGAAGGGCTTCATACCGATGTCTCATGGCACTAGTCTCAGCAAGAAGCAGTGTCCGGCGACACATGCTGAGCGAGAACGCATGAATAGGATTCCTTATGCTTCTGCAATAGGATCTATCATGTATGCCATGCTCTGCACTCGTCCAGATGTAGCTTACGCGTTAAGCATGACGAGTAGATACCAATCTGATCCAGGTGAAGTTCACTGGACAGCTGTCAAGAATATTCTCAAGTATTTGAGACATACTAAGGATAAATTCCTTGTGTATGGAGAAAGTGAAGAACTTGTGGTGAATGGATTCACCGATGCGAGTTTTCAGACGGACAGAGACGATTTTCGATCACAATCTGGATATGTCTTCTGTCTAAATGGCGGTGCAGTGAGCTGGAAGAGCTCTAAGCAGAATACCGTAGCTGATTCCACGACGGAAGCTGAATATGTTGCTGCTTCAGAAGCGGCAAAGGAAGCTGTTTGGATCAAGAAGTTCATGAATGAACTTGGTGTGGTTTCAAGTATCTTGGAGCCAGTGGCTTTGTTTTGTGATAACAACGGAGCCATTGCTCAGGCAAAAGAACCGAGGTCACACCAGAAGTCCAAACACGTAGAGAGGAGATATCACCTGATTCGTGATATCGTCAATAGAGGTGATGTAAAGATCAGCCGAGTTCCGACGGAAGAGAATGTCGCTGATCCTCTGACTAAGATGTAATCTTGATTCTAGTGGGAGTTTTAGTTTTATTTTAGTTATAATAAGATGCTCTTGTAAACATTCTTTTAGAAGTGTTTAATGAAATTTGATTTCAGCATTATTTATTGTGATCTAAATAATGGTCCCAAAATAAGTTTATGTCATATTATAGGTCATCAAGTTGAGGACTTGATCATGAAACCCTATAAGTCATAGATGATATAAATTATGTTTTGTCCCTAGTCGAGGTTGTCAAAGTGGGACAATGGCAACCGCGAGAGACTAGATTGTGAGTGACTGTTGGCTAAGTTTCATGGAGCCAATGATATGATTATCGCAATCAATCACATAGATATATGTTGGTGAACATATGATCGGACATGACCCACTAATGAGAAGTCTACAAGATAGTTATATATGTGTCATAAGAGGTTCTCATTACGACAAGAGAGTATAGTCTTTAGACCTGAGTTCATCATGCTTTCTTGCATATGAATTGGTACACTTTGACCTTGTCAAACGTCGACCCGTAACTGGCGACTATAACGGCACTGTTCAGGTATATCATGAAGTGTGCGTTGAAATAGGGATGGAACGAGATGGGATTTGTCCCTCCTGTATAACGGGAGATAAATATCTCAGGGCCTGTCGAAGATTTAATACTGAGAAAAATGTGTGGCCGCACTCAAACGAACTGTAGTTCAGTTGTTTGTAATGTTCAGTATGAGATCAGGAGTTCGATAAACACGATGTTGGCTTAATAAGGATGACACCAATCTTGCCTTATGCCAAATCGAGATATAGAGACAAAATGATTATAGGAATAGATGATTCCAGTACAAGTGGGAGATTGTTGGGATAGTGTCCTGAAATCACACTTGTGCTCACTCCTGTGATAGTTGTGTGTCGAGATCAGACATTCGTATAATATTGGGCGGTTGCAAAGTTTTGCTAGAAGCCTCTTGCAATCTGTAAGTTGTAGACTTACTACCAGTATTATATGATCCTATAGGGTCACACACCTAAGCAAACTGGAAGCTACGACATGGGAATGATCATTATGGTAATGATCATATTAATGTGTATTGGATACATGTTATAATCGATATAATGGTGTTGTGTCGATCGACACAGCTGTGTGTCGGTCGACACAGTTCGGGTTTTCGAAAAGGCTTTTCGAATTAAGACTTAATTAAGTCTGGCCCGTTAAGCATGTTTAGGTCGAATAAAACTCGAGAGTTCCGACCTAAATAGTGAGCCGTCGACTTTTCTTGACTGAAAGAGTAGAAACACCAGAAACAGTTGATTCCCGTTGATCCGGCACTAGCATCCCGTTTCCAGCTTGTGTGCGTGTGTATCTGGTAGAGGCAAGGCATCTGCGTTGCTCCACTGATCTCGTTCACCATTCTTATTCCGCTGCCAGTTCAAAGGTAAGAACGAGGTTGGTTTAATTCAATATATCAAACCCTAGATCCTAGGTGATCCAACACTTCTAAACTCAAACCTCCTGACTCCAATGCTGTGAATGCAGGAAAACGCTCTACGCCACCCAAGTGTCAATCCCGACCTACATTCCTTCCTACGTTCCTTGGGCGATCTCATGCTGCTACTGCTTACACACCGCCATGGATGATAAGGCATTCACAGAGACACTCAAAGTCTCTGTTGAAACCCCCATGAGTCTGACCTTCTTCCAAAAAGTCAAGCTAATGACTTAAAACAAGCGCTGAGTGGGAGGCAACCCACTATTAGGTTCTAATATTTTTCTTTCCTACTTTTGATGTTTTTCTTAGGATTTCACGTTTTTATTTGTTTTTGCTGAGTTTTTTTTTAAGATACAGAACGCGAGTCTGGATATGTGTGACGATCGTTGCTTCATTTGCAATAATCGTTGCAATTGGTTTAAATTGCAAAATTAAGGTACGTTGAGCTAAACCGGAATCGACCCGGTTCACTAGCAACGCTCGTTGCACATTAGCAACGGTCGTTGCACCCACGATCGAGGTAAGTACCTTAAACCTTTCTCTCTTCTCTTCTTGTTCATTTCGCCGACCGTACATCACGAAACTCCATCTCTCTAAATCACTCATTTCTTCATCGTTTTTGTTGATTCAAAGTCCTATTCCCCTTGTTTTTACACGATTTATCTATATCTCTAATCCATTCGAAGCAAATCCAAGGTAATGTGTCCCAATTTGTTCATTCTCGGATTCGAATTTAGGGTTTTAGGATTAGGAAATTTTGGGTTGAAAATGATGATTGCATGTTATTATAGACTTGATTTAGGGTTATTAGAGATTGATTATTGCCGATTGTGAGATTTTGGGTTGATTTTGGCACGATTTAAATCGTTGCTTTGCGACTGTGAAATCGCTTTGCAACGATCGTCACCACTCGTGCAACGATCGTTGCTCGACGATTTCACAGAGAATTTTCCGAGACTAATTTGTTTTAATTTTTTGAATGCAGATGCCTCCTCGACAATCCCGCAAACGCAGAGCCACCGCAACAACCGCTACACGTCAGTACGTTCCACCACCAAAGTGGTTCCATCGAGAATCACCGCACCCTGAGGATTATGTGAGGGTTGGTCCGGCAATAGCACTACCTTGGCCCCGAGCAGAGAAGACAGAGATCCAGTCAGATAGAGAGTGGCCAAATAATATTGCTGAGCTCCTTAAGACAGACGATTTCACGGAGCGACCACTGCATTAGTATTGGGATGAGTATGATACTAATGCAGTGGTCACGGAGCGACCACTGCATTAGTCGCATGACTCTTAAGCCAACTAAGTTTGCAGACTACTCGACTTGCAGGAGTCTTGGCATTGAAGAGCAGGTTCTTGCACTGTGCAAAGGCATTGGTCTGGGGACAATGCAAATGCAACCTTATGACTTGTACCCGGAGTTGGTTAGGCAGCTGCTTGCCACTTGCAGGGTTATCTATCCAAACCCAAATAGCAGGAAAGCTTCAGGAGGTACCTTTACCTTCATGTGTCTAGGAGCCAGGTATCGAGTTCTCCTTCTTGATATCTGCATGATCTATGGGTTCAGCACTGAGCCGACGCACATTGATATGTCCCTTCCGTGGGAACCATCAGAGGCTCAGCAGTTCTGGGGTTACATTGGCAACAGGCGGTACAACTCGCGGACTTCACCAGTGATTCAGGTTAGGCATCCGGTCCTTAGATACGTCTTGCGCATCTTGGGATCTACTCTGTTGTGCAAGTTTGAAGCCAACAAGATGCGAAAGAATGAGATGGAGATGCTGTTTATTGGGCTGAGGGAGCAGTTCAGGAGTACTGATCTGAGAAACCCCGCTAAAGGACTCAACTTGGGAGCTGTTTTTGCTCATCAACTATGCGATCTGCAGAAGAAGCCATTTGATGGCGTGGGCACAGAGACAGTAGGGAGTCTAATTACTCCCATCTTCAGACACTGCAGGATTCCCTTAGAGGGTACGGAGTGCGATGACGACAGGGAGTTCCTCGATTTCAGTCACCTGCAGAGCGCTACATGGCTCAAGGAGGGACGTGAATGGGTCTATTATGACCCTGCCACTGCGAGGCATGGCGTGGATCTTCCTGCTGCTGGTTTGACACAGATAGATACGCTGGATGCTTTGAGATTCCAGCCTCCTGTTAGAGCTCAGCGCACAGTCCCTTCTATGGCTCATCCGCTGGGAGAGCCTTCTACACGAGCTTCTACTTCCTCTGCACCTGCTGCCCCTACTGACGACATTGGCCCTTTTCCTGTCCCTTCAGTTCCTCTTGGTGAGATGTCTGAGGCTGAGTGGAGAGAGCGTCATGATGGGATACTGAAGACCATTTGGGAGTGGATGCGTGGCTGCACTTGCAGGAGACAGCCACAGGTTCATCAGCCCGTTCCTGCCAGTCGACGCAGACAGCGTTCTCCTGAGGATTCCGGCGATACTGATCCATATGCTGGGATAGATGATGAGAGCGAGTGAGCGTTGTCTCCATTTTCAGACATTCGGTTATGTATTCTTTTGTTTTTCTTTTTCTCTTTGCATTTTCTTTTGATTTTCTTAGGATGATTATGTTTGGATGATTTGTTTGTTTGAGTATTATCAGTTGCTTTGATTTAGCCTGTTTTCAGTGTTTTACAGCTTGCAGGTTCGAAAATTTGGATTTTCTCGCGGACTAACTTGCTAACCTGCTGACTGATCCGAAAAATCGCAGTGCGTCGATCCACACAATATGTGTCGATCGTCACAACACGAAGGAAATCGCACTGCAGTGATCGTTGCGGACCTGAGCAACGATCGACACACGACGAAAAATCGCCTAGCAACGGTCGATGCATTTATGCAACGATCGATGCAAAGAGCGACAGAGGTAAAAATCAGATAAAACTCGACACTTCCATAACATTTTTCTTTCTTTTACCAATCCTTCGCTTGACACTACTGGGGACAGTGTGTCTTAAGTGTGGGGGAGGTAGTACTGACTATTATCTTTCTGTTTTCTTAGAGTCAGTCCTGTTTTCAAAAAAAAAATTGTTTTATTGAGTCAAAAGTGTTTAAGTAAGAAACAGTGAATTTTTGAGAAGTTTTAATAGCAATTGCAGGAACTTAAGTAACCATTGGGATGAAGTTGCAGGATCTATCTAAGACTATTAGAAAACCCAGACACGGATCAACCTACTGAGGACACCCACATCACTTCAGGTATCAGAGGATCCTTTTACTGACTTCACCTTAATACTGACTTAATTTTCTCACCTAAGGGCTTGCTATACCTTGTGTCGGATTCCTTTGTTAGTTCTGACACAGCCTGTAAATCTGTCCTATTTGGTTCCCTTCTCCCCTTCCATAAAAGAAAAAAAAAAGATAATAAACTGAGGATGAGCTAGTAACTCCGAAGTGGTCTCTGGGAGTGGTAGCTACAACTATCATATCCTGTGCATCCATGGAATGTGTCCAAAGTATACCACATAACGGGAAAAGCACTAATAAAAAAAAAAATTTTAAAACGAAAAAGATTTCATTTCTTTGCAATTTTAATTAATTCGAAAGATTGAAAAGAAATTAATAAAAACATTTATATAATAAAGTAAAATTTACTGAAACCATAAACTTTGAGATGATGTTATGTGTCCTCTATGAATTTAGACTTGTCTTTATCTTCTTCGTTTATTATTTATTATTTATTTAAAATAAGACTATGATTATTAAATATGTATGTATAATCTAAAATGACTAAACAAAAATAATATTCTAATTTTCAGTTAGAAATTTTATCACATATATTTAAAATAATTACCTTACAACACAAGTAATTCTTATTATATTTTTCCTTTCTTTTTTCTTTCTTGTATTTAATTTTTTTGTGTATGTGAGTTTTAATAAAACCAAAAAATTAATACAAATATGCTTTAAAAAAGCAAGCTATATATAGAGCTATAGATAAGGATATGTCAATATTCTTAGCATATTTGATGTAATCAATGTAGATTTGATGTTTCCATACTTGGGTTGAATCCCATACAAATTAGGGTTGCTACCTATGTATATATGCTCTTGGAGATGAATGAGAAAGCCAATTCGATTCCTTCATTCTACTCTAAATTTCTTCTAAAATCTACGGTTCTTCTTCCTCTTCGTCTCGACAATGTCGACACAAACAGAAGATGCTGGTGATACTAATACTTCTACTTATTCTCCTTATCGCCTGAGTGCATCTGATAATCCAGGTGCTCTTATCACCTCCGTCATGCTCACCGGAGATAATTATCAGGAATGGGCCACGGAATTGTCTAATTCACTTCAGGCCAAACTTAAACTCGGATTCATTGACGGCACAATCACAAAACCGGCGACGAATCCTGACTTGGTGCGATGGCAAGCAGTCAACTCCATGATAGTTGGCTGGATACGCACATCTATTGATCCAAAAGTGCGTTCCACAGTGACGTTTGTGCCTGAAGCTCGCAAGTTATGGGAAACACTCAAGTTTCGTTTCTCTGTTAAAAATGGTGCTCGGATTCATCAGATTCAGGAGGCCATCTACAACTGTAAACAAGATGGCCAACCCGTTCTGGAATACTATGGCAGGCTTACAAAGCTCTGGGAAGAATTGCAGAATCTTCGCACTACTCGGACGTGTTCGTGTGAGGCTGCGGCGGACATAGAGAAGGAACGAGAGGAGGCCAGAGTTCATAAGTTCCTGTTTGGTCTGGATGATTCTCGTTTCCGAGATATTCGTTCTCGAATTACTGATGAAGATCCTCTTCCGGATCTCAATATCGTGTACTCCCGAGTTGTTGGTGAAGAACAGAACTATCTCACCTCACCGTCTACTGAGATAAAATCTGAAGCAGTAGGTTTTTCTGTTCAAGCCGAAGCAGCTCACAACAACAGTAATATTTCTCCCATATAACTGATTTGTGGTAAAAGATTAATTTTTTTTTTTTGTTTAAATTTCATGTATATATATGTTGGACATAAATCTGCATTCCAATAAATATGTTGAACTATCAATATATTAAACTATCATTCGACGATTTTTGTTGCATTTATCTTTATAAGGAGAATTGTTATTTTAGTTTGATCTTTGAACAACTGACTTGAATTTGAAATTCAATTTCCAAAGAACATATTTCGAATTAGATGTTAAAAGAAAATATACATATTTATCGGATAAGATATCTTAAATAAATTATCATTAAAGTTTATAGATTTTCTTATAAATAAATTTGAAACGAAAATTTCAAAGGATAACTCATTTACAAAATATTTTAAATTAACTATCAGGAATATAAATACATTTAAAACTGAAACTATTTCATATTTTTATGAAATGGTCTAATAAAAGTATATGTTCAAAAGGACGATTTATTAATAGTGAGTCTACAGAAAATTAAAAGTTTTTAGAATAAGAAGCGGACATATGTAGTTAAATGAATGAAATTAATGATAATAATGAGAAGATCTTGATTAACCATATTGTCATTGAAAATATAATATCAAAGATTAAATATTTATTAATAATGTACACAAGATATCACATGATATAATTAACATAAATGAAGATCATTATCTCCATTGATTAGTATTAAAAAGTATTTGTCAAAAAAAAAAATAGTTTAGTTTATGTTAAGTTTGTAAGAAAAACAAATTCTGAATAAACGATTCAAACATCAAAATGATATTAAACTAATAAATTTCAAATGGCATTTTGTTTAAGATTATGTCCTAATATTTGTGACATTGAAAATATATTCAAATGTGGTAGACGTAATAATTCCAAAATATTCGATATGTATGTCAATTATATGAGTGACTAAATTTGGGTTTTATGAATGTTATGAATTAAATACAATAAACTAGATTTTGACCCGCACTTCTAAGTGCGGGTATAATTTTCTTTACAAATTTTACTTTTTATTCATTTTGTTAATAGTAGTTTAGATTTTTAATTATGTAATCTAATTTTGATTATAATTGTTTAACCAACATTATAAACAGTGAGTTAGCAATTTAGTTTTTTTTAAATGAATTATGTGTTATTTGGAGGAGATATATCGTAAGGATTAAGAGATTAAAATAACGATGTAAATAATCTGTGTTGTATCGTAAGATCATAGTTTAATTATATCCGTTTAATTAATTATGTGTTTTTTTAAATAATCTGTGTTGTATCGTAAGATCATAGTTTGGAAAAAAAAAAATATATATATATATATATATATATATATATGTGAAAACAACTATTGTAAAAGTTATGTGGTATATGTTTAATTGTTATTTTATTTATCTAAAATATTATTTTATAAAATACATGTTGTAGTCGTATATATAATTTGCAAATTTGATGGAACTATCCGTTAAAAACTTCATTCAAACATAAAGCATAATTTGACGCTTCAAATATTTGAATAATATAAGTATGAAATCATTTTAATATTTTATTAATTTTAAAATATATCAACTAAAATTATTTACTATATGCGAATTTTTTTAAAAAAAATTTATAATCGAGATTGGCTAATTAATTTTTCAACCCGTTTAATTAATTAAATATTTTTCAGTTTGATGAAAAAACCTGCTAAAAAGTACAATCGTAAAAACATCAATCGTAATATGTGTATATATATATATATATATATATTTGAAACAAAATTAAAAAGATATTAAAATATATTATAAATATATTTTGAATTAAATCATAAATTAGTGAATCTTAATTTATATATAATAGTTGATGTATAAATTATTAATTATATTTATCAATTAATTTGTTTTGATTTTAATTAATTAGGAAAGTGGGACCCATTAGATTTTGGTTGTTTGGCTACATGTTTAATAATTGTCTTGTTTGGAAACATGGATTGTAGAGATAATAAATTAAATATAAATTGTTTTACAGTTTTACCCTTAATGAAGGTTACAAATCCTAATAATATCAATGGCAAATTCCGGGAACAACATTTATGTACCATGGCAAACCTTCCTGTTTTAATAGATTAGATAATAACCGAAAAAATGTTATTATTTACTTTTTAGTTGGTAATGCTGATATTTTCTCATCTTGATGTTGAAAAGAATAATAAATTATCAAACAAGAAACTCTTTTTTGTCAACAGTGTCATTTAAATGGGCCAAGGTCTTTAAAGTTTACAAATGGGCTGAAGCCCAAATAAGAATGAAATAAGGCGAGCCCAATTAAGCCCAACAAAAGCCTGCAACCGAAGATAAGGACACCACGTGGCCAATGTTCCGAGAAGCCGACATGCAGTGAGACACGCGTCGAATAGCACCGCCGGAATCAGCCAGCGAACGCGGAGGAGAACGTCGCCGTAGTTCACCGGACCAACACTCTGTGGGAACGATAAACCCATTTGACGGTCTAAAGCTTCCAAAGAACCACCGTGTAAAGCACCTGCATCCAAAGAAAACAACTACCAAAACTTCGCCGGAATCGACCCAATCAAGGAGGCGCCAACGCCGAGTGGGTTAAAACCCCTCAGGATCCACCGAGCGCTTGTCCTCTAAAGCAGGTGGCACGCAAGCGATATTATTCCTCAAAGAAGGACGAGCCATAGCGAAGCTGGAGAGAAAACAGAGATGACACGGCGAGAGAGAAACGAGGAAGCAAGACTGCCGTCTAAAAGACGATAAGAACCGGGGAACCGGTAAACTCCGAATAATCGGAAAGATCAGCCAGCCCCAACAAACGACGCCGGACTTATTAAAAATGGAAAGCCAAAAAACGAAACCGATCAGAGATCGAAGAGATACAACGCGAAGAAGGCCAGTCACGATCGGAGAAAATAAAGAGGGGGAAAAAAGATTTCGATCTAAAAAAATAGGAAGATAAAGAAGGAAAGGAAATCAGAAAAAACCCTGATCGGAAGCTCGCCGGCCCTCTGAAAAATGAAATCGGAGAAGAAGGCAGCGGCAGAGCTTCCGATCAAAGCTTCTCTCGCTCTCTCTCTAACCTCTGTACAAGAGAGAGAAAAGCACCATTTATGTATGATAAAATTATATCAAACAAGAAACTCAATATGCAGTTTAAGAACCAAGTTAAATATATTATTGTATTGAGCGCATAAATCCTAAAAGACCAAAATGTACATTTTCCACCAAAACATAATAGAGAAATTGGGCTGTATGACTATCAATTGGACATAAATTAGGAGAATAAAAAGTGGCTTTTTGAGGTGATGGAAAGGTCGAGATTGCCCATCACCAACATCTCGGCTACACTCTTGAAAATAGCCTCTAACACTCCCAACTTTAACTTTAGGTCTGACATTGTACTACCATATCACCCCACCATTGAATAGCTCATCAACAAACCCTGGCTATAATATCCATCATTTTGAAAACCTGAACCCGACTTCTTCTTAGACAGGCTGTAGCTCTCTTCAAATCGGTAAGATCCGATTCCTCTGTTTTTTTGGAAAATCGTTGCTTAGTTACAATGCGTTTCCGTCTAAAATTAGTTTGTGTTCATGCTTGTTTCCGTTTGAGATGAGTTTCAAACAAGTTTTCCATACTTTTTCATTAAAAAAAACTGTCAAGATTTGAAATTTCTATCCATTTTAGGTGTTTCATTGTTTTCGTTAGCTTGGTTCTCATGGTTTCTCTCTATTGAAAACCGTATTTACCCTCATTTGAATCCTTTATTTAATTCTATAATGGATACTCGTGGGTGTTTTATGGTTTTCGGACGCTTGGTTCTCGTTCATGGAATGGGTGTGTTTTTCAAATTTCAAAAGCGTTTTCCTTCACTTAATCCGGTTCTCAACCATGATAACCTTGTCCTCTGTTTCTTTTAGTAGTCTTCTACCCTTTCGAAACAGTAGTTCTCTGCGTTTCTCATTATAGTTGTCATTTAGTCCTTTGTTTCGTCTAAAGGTTGGCTACCTTTTAGATATAGTAGTCTCTGTGTTTATCCTTATGATAGTCGTTTATGTGTATCCAACTACTTGATTCCTAACTAATGGGTTGTTTCTATATGCGCTTATTCTTATAGTATTCGTCTATGTTACTGCGTATACTTGTCTCCAATCCGTAGTCGTCTACATTTTGTCAATTATTTTCCTGAAATATACTAACCCAATACTCATTTTCTTTGAAGGTTAACATGGCCCCACTTTCCCTTGATGAAGATCTAACGGACCTACTACCTAAAATTCTAACCTTTGTTGGTAGATCCTCTGCAGCGGATGCTTGTCGTCTAGGATGCTGCTCCAAAGTTCTCTATCGAACATTTAAAGAACCATCAGTCATATCTGTGCTCGATATCGAGGAGTTCGTGCGTCACCCAGATCTTATTGACCGTTTTCCGGCATTCTTCACTTTGGCAGTTGAGTCAAAAAACCCCAAAGCTAATTACTTAGCCGGTTTGCATAGGATACTAATTGGAGCTGAACTCTTCGATTCTGATCCTTTTTTGCGCACTGCATCGAAAGGTGGGGTTGACGAGGCTACATTCTTGTCTGCTATTTTTGCTGTGGCCTATGGTCATCCTGACTTTGGGATTGAAATTTTGGATCGTATCCATGAATGGAGATTCCGTATGGATTACATGGACCATCTACCCGAGCAAGTTATTAACACCATCACAATGATGCGAACCACTGATGTCCGTTACAATCTACCAGCTGTGTTTGCCGATTTCCCTTCATGTTTTCTCCACCACGATCGCACCACCTGTCCTAAATGTTACCTTTTCTGGCACTACCAGCTTATGAGGACTGAGATCTGAATTTTATTACTATGTCATGTTTTTAGGTACTTCTAGTTAAGTGTTTCTTTTCATTTGTATTGAATATTTATCTATAGTATTTGACTATATGTAGTTGCCTATTTATATTGACTAGATGTAGTTGCCTATTTATATTGACTAGATGTGGACTACTATCGTTTCTTATATTGACTGTGTGTAGTTGTCTATTATTCGTTATAACTGCCTTCATAACCGCAATCATAAAGGGATGTCTTTAATGTGTCTTCTCATTATTACGGTCATACTCCTATAAATAGATGATAAAACACTATCAGACAGAGGTAACTGCCATACAAATTGTTTGTAAACGAGCAACATGTTGAGGCTAAATGAGAATCTCTTACTAACGATTCTAGAAAACGCCCTCCGGTGTGGTTTCTACGAATTTGTTCGTACAAAGGCAACATGCACGACGCTGACGGAGTTGGCTGAGACCGAAGAATTCTATAAGAATGTTGATTTCTTCTTCCATCAAATACCATTGGTTCCAATTGCCCCTGCCGTTGAATTTGTCGAAGTTTGCATTACCAACAACAATCGTTCAGCGCTTCTCTTAAAAGGTATGTCTACATACATGTACACTAATCAACAGGCTCTAGGGGAGGGTATGATCAAACGATCTGCTGAAGGTGGTTGGGAAACTGGTAAATACATCTACTACATGCTAGTTCGATTAATTTACGGGAATGAAGAATTGCAAAAGCGCGGGCTAATTCTAACTAGAGAAGTGGCAAAGAAAGTTCGAAAGCAAATAAACGCCAGAGAAGTACTACATTGGCCAGATGAACCAATTAACTTTTGGTTAGAGAAGGAAAAGGAAGTAGATCTCAACAGCGTCACAAAGTTCGGATGTGCTTCTATAAATCGATGGCTATGCTATTGGGATGAAGGGTGGAAGCCACCTACCATGTGCAATGGATGCTTCTGGACCTTAGAAACGATGTTGTTTTGCCAACTAGCTAGAACAAATTTTGGCATATGGCCTAGACTTTTATAAAACATTGTTAAGAACCCCTTTGTAATGGTTTATTTCCTCCAGTAATATTATAAGACCTTAACTCATACTTTAGTATGATATGTCAAGTAGACGACTACTAGCTTTTAACTTATTTAGTCAATGTATTTGCTATTTTTATTGATCGTTTATTTAATAACTACCTGTCGTAGAAAACGTAGCCGACTACTATCCTGTATTTATAACATAATTTCATAGACAGATAATTACTCGCTGACTCAAATACGGCCCAAATCAAAATTACCAAATTGCCCCCATAACGTTTAAAAATCGCTCTGACACCAGTTACTTTTTGCTTCGATAACTGTTATCACGTTTTTTTTTTTGAAAAAAACTCCCCTTTCTTTTCGGATGGTTGAGCGTCCCACTTAAGGAGTCTTTAATATCATTTTCTCACTCTACCCCCACTTTCTTCTTCAACCTCCATCTTTGTATTTCATCTTTCCTCCAAATCCTCTGTTCAGTCCCCGAATTTTGTTCTCCCGAAGTAGACAAGAAACCCAGAAGAAAAGAAGGTACCCACAACAACAACAAAAAGCAAGTCGCTTTCTTGCCCCAAATTATCTAGCCTAGGTAATTTTCATCACCAATTAGACGCCCAAATTGATCGAATCTATTCCATAATTTTAAATTTTAGCTTTATGCATGCTTCTTTATGTCGATTTCTACTTTTCGTATTGTCCTTTTGCATGTAATATCTACCACTTTATGAAATCGTAAAATCATAAAATATCAAAAATAACAGAAAATAAATCATCAAGATTTCAGGAGATCAATTACCTGAAGCTAGGGTTAAAGTGGTTCCAGGTAAAGGGGAGCAATTAGCGGCACCTCCGGCCTTTGTCTCAACCCACTGTTAGGAACGACCTCTATTCCCCACGAATGTTGTGTTGACCGTCGTATTGATAGATCGGAATCCTTGACTAAAGAAAAAGAACAGAATCGCGACTTATGAATAAAAGAAAGAACCAGAGCTTATGAAGATGTTAGGAAGTCTGGAAAACTTAAGCGTTTAGAGAAACATAGAGAGAGAAATTGTAGAGAGATGTTTTATAAATTTTCTGATGATATATTACAATGGGTTACACACATATTTATAGGAGGAGGATAAGGTCGCTGACATAAGCGCTTACCTCACTTATTTAGTGCGATGACATCATCGCTTACATCATTCTTACATATGCGCTGACATAAGTGCTTACATTATTTATTTATTATATAGTTCTTAATTTTTAGATTAGTTACTTAATGCTCCATTTCGTATTCGAGCATATGTTCTTCACAACATCCGTAATGATCATCTGGGCATTCGTACTTTATCTCTGGTTCTTCAGAGTCTTGCTGTGAGTCTAAAGTGATGTTGAAACTTTTCTCGATGTCATCAATATTCATCTCGTCATCTGGGAGCTGTGCATCTTGGAATTACTCTGGTGGACATTCTGAAGATGATTCTTCTTGCTTTTCCTCCTTTATCGTTTCTACCAGGTTATGTTGCCTTATCATGAAATGCTGTAGATCATCGTCGAGGGTCATCTGGTAGTCAATCGGGTAGTAACTCCAATTTGGATTGAAGGGTATGGGGAACGTTTGCCTGGAATTGTTGAGGCGAAATGCATGGATCTGGAAATCTTCGTACGCCTTATTGTCTTGGAGGTTGAAGTCTGGACGAATTCCCTTATAGTAATCGATGTGATGAATGAGGGTCGGTAGCGCATGGACCTTCTTTGATTTTGTGTTGGATAATCTGGGTGAATTCCCAATGGTGCGAAGTAATGACAGCTGGCTCCATGTTTTGAAATGATCATCGACTGGTATTGGAAAATCTTCATATGGAGATGTTCATGTAGGGCCTTCTTATTGATTAGTTGGTGAGCGTCTTCAGGCATGTTGGCTTCGAAGTCATAATAATTTTTCTCTGATGCAGAGGATGATGCCATCATGTAAATTTCTTTGAGAGGGTTTCTGCTGAGCATATCAGCTAAAGTGTTCTTTGTACCCTTTATATAGCAGGACTCGAAATCATATTTCGAGAACCATTCACTCCATCTTAACAGCTGTTGATGTGGGACCATCTTTTGCTTGAATTGTAGCATCTTTGGAAAAGAAGACATATCCATTTCGATTCGAAATTTATGTCCTATTAGATGGAACTCGAACTTCTCAATGGCTCTTTTGACAGCTAGGATCTCTTTGACCGTGGAGTGGTAGTGGATTTCAGAATCTTTAAAGCGTCCGCTTTTGTAGCCGCAGATTTGACGTTTCCCACTTATTTCTTCGAACAGTATGGTACCCCAATATTTGTCGCTTGCGTCAGTCTGAAAAATACGTGTTCCCGTGGAAGGAATCTTTAAATGTGATAGGTTCTGTATCTCTAGCTTTAGCCTTTTGACCGCTTCGGTTTGTCGTTTTGTCCACTGTGGTGGATTCTTGGCCAACATCTTCTGGAGTGGTCTTGTCAGCTGAGAGAGTTTCAGAATAAAGCCACTTACGTAATTGATTACTCCAAGAAATTTCTGAACTTGTCTCCTTGTGAGATTCTCTTCAGGAAAATCTAAAAGTTTTGTGGCGAGATGGGCTTGTGGTGTAAACTGTCCTTTTGTAATTTGCATTCCAAGGAACTCGATATTGGGCTGGTCTATGATCATTTTTCGAGCCGAGAGCATAACTCCATAGTTCTTCACTATACTTTGGAATTGTTGGAGGACCTGAGCATGCTCCTTGTCATCCGATGAGAATAGGAGAATATCATCGATGTATATTAAAGCCGTATGTAGGAGAGGCTTGAATATCTTTAACATCGCTTGTTGGAACAATGATGGTGCGGTTTTGAGACCGAATGGTAGGCCTTCCACTGGAGATGGCGATTTGGTAGGCAAAATGCTGTCTTGTATCTTTCTTCTGGGTTAACTCCCAGTTGCCAAAATCCAGATTTGAGGTCGAACTTTGAGAATACCGTTGCACTTTGTAGATGTTGGAAGAGTGCTCTTTTATTCGGAAGAGGAAATCGAACATCTTGTAGGTATTGATTTAATGGTTTGTAATCAATAACTAGCCTCAATTTTCCCCTTGCTTGCTCTGCTCGGTTGTTGACATAAAATGCTTTGCACGCCCATGGTGAATTCGTCGATGATACTATTCCTTGACTCATTAGCTGGTCACATTCTTCATTAGCTTGTTGCAATAATGCGGGTGGCATTCCTGCGTGACTCGCCTTCGTTGGAATTGTGTCAACACTTTCTTTGAACGGTAGCGATACAAAGAACTCTGAATTTAACCATAGAGGGGTTTTACACTTCTTTAAGAAGTCGGTGTGAGACTCCGCGCACGAGATTAACTTGATTTCTTCTTTGATTTTGCCGAATTCTGTACTCACAGTATCTTCAACAGCAAACAGACGTGGTATTGTTGTGAAAGCTTTGAACAGAGTCTTCCATTTTAATCCTCGTAGTTCAAGCGAGATGTCAAACTTCTTCTTCAATGAATAGTATGCATCCCATCCCAGTACTAAATCTTTTCCGGTTCGGATGACCCAAGGACTTCCGTTGTGATCTGACATCCTGGAAAGAGTTCTATGATGATTGGTTTCGACTTGAGCTTGATAGTAAGAGATCCAGAGTTTGCGACTTTAAACACTTGGTGGTGAGGTAACCACATAGATGGCGCAAGAATCTTGGGATTCATTATGGTCGTGTGAGCTCCTGTGTCAATGAACGCGATCGCATGAACTGGATCTTCTTCTTTTGCTTGATCGAAAATCGTCACTGGAAAGTGCGGTGTTTGTATCTCCTCTTTTCTTGGAATTTCAGTAATCTTGAAACAGCAATCTTCTTCGTCTTCATATGATGATTCTGAGAAGTCATCATAATCTGAATAACTGCAAATAGCTTCCTTTTCATCACTGTCATACGATAGTACCGATTCAAGGTCATGATTTTCGAGATCGATATCTGGGGCTATCTTTGATATCGAGCCAATGAGATACTGCTTCTTCTTCTTTGATTTGTTCGGGCAGTTCTTTGCATAATGTCCCTCCTTTCGACATAGAAAACATCATGTTGTTTTCTTGAAAGTTTGTTTTCTTCTGAAGAATCTCCTTCGTCTTGTTTTATTAAAATCCCTTTGGAATGATTTCTTGTACTTCTTGAATTTTCGTGGCTTGCTCCGTGTATCCCACGAACATGACCTTTTCGAGCTTGAGCATTTGATAGCTAAATCAAGTCTAGCACAGATTCTTGATAGCTGCTTCGATTTATCCATGAATTCCATCCAGAATTCCTTTTGTTTGCAGAGTTTGTCGAGAGTTCTGAAAACATATTGCTGGATCTGTCCAATAGAGATATCTTCGATAGTTTGATTCTGATCTCTGATGTAGAGCTTGGTTTGCTGACTCAAGTAGTCATCGATTGAAGAAAGATAGACCTGCTTCAAGCTTGGATTGTTGAGACCGTCGAGAGCGTAGTATCTCCTTGTCTGTTGTTCGAAATGTTTAGCTAGATCTCTCTTCTTCAACGAACAACATTTTGCTGTGTAGAATTCTTCTTGAAGTTGATCCTTTAGATGGCTAGGAGTTCCGATGAATTCTTTATGGATATCTCCTAGAAGCACCGGTATAGTTGTTTAATAGACTTGTAGCTGTCTGTATTCTCCAAGTGAATTCCACCATTCTTTAAGCGCACCTGATAATCTTGCTGCAAATTGTTGTATGACAAAACGTAATGGCGAGGTCATGGCTTCCGAAGTCATCCATGCATGAAATTCATCAAGACGATCCTTCCATTTTTCAAAAGTAATATCGTCGAAGGTGAACGTCATAACTTTTGATGAGAACTGTTTGGACGGCATCTCCTGATTCTTGGGGGGGAATTTATCTCATCTCTTCGTCGCTTGAGATATAATATCAGGTTCCCGTTTTGGAGATGATCCGCTTCCGATAGCGAATTGTTTTGGCAGAGACTCGTCTTCAGAACTGAATTTGTGGTCACTTGTGCTCGAGTCAGAGTAATGATTGATCATTGTGATTGATTGAGAAGGCTTGGGTTGAGCGTCTAGCGTCTTTTGTGTTGACTCAGCAGAGGTTTTGCCAAGAGCATAAAGTAGAGAGGACATTGAAAATTTGATCATGGCAATATCCTTTCCTTTTATTTTATCTTCGTCGACTGATTCATGGCTAGATGAAGAAGTAATAGCTGGTTTCTTGGGCGGATTAACCTGAAACTCCGAGTCTTTCTGCCTCCTGGATTTTTGTCGCTCTGTCTTTGGCTTGAAAATGCTAGGCATAGGTGTTGCATACCTAGATATGACGGCTTCATCTGAACATAGGAACCCAGATGCAGTGGGTTTTAGCCTTCTTTCTTGGTACTCCGAGAGGAACCCTGGGGAGTAGGATCCTTGATACATAGGTGTACTAAGTGGCATGTTTCCCAGAGGTGTAGAGTATGCTTCAGCAGACCTCTGATTTTGGATCATACTTTCTAGGCATCGTTGAAGATCTTTGAGATGGGTCTTGAGATTTGTCATTTCAGCTTCTTTACTCCGAAAATGCGATGTATTAGCCATCATATGTTGTGCCATAGTTATCATCTCTTGTTGGAGATTATTGAGTCTTTCATGGATCTCTGTAATCGAGTTTTGAAGGTTGTTCAATCTTTTATTGTAGCTATCAGCAAGCTGGCCAACTCTATGATTGATAGTTGTTAACAGCTGGTTTTGAGCGAGTGCATTCTCTGTCTGCCAATTGAGAACCTTTTCCGCTTGGCTGAGTTGATCTGGTCTAGAGGGATGGACGGCTCTGGTGACAATTTTCGGACTATGAGCGATATTGTTTCTGGTGAAATATTCGGGTGAAGGAAATTCTTCTGTTTGCATCATCAATATTCGTTGAGTAGGTTCTTCTCTTTTCTCTGAATATTGGACAATGAAGTTGTATCTTCCGTTTCCTTCACCTAGGGGACCGACAGCAGTATCGCTTTCAAGATACCTCTTATACAGAGGGTCTTTCTTCTTTCTTCGTCTTTGCTTAATATCTTCATCTGATTCATAGATGTCTTCAATACAAGAAGAACAAGAGCAAACATCAAAGTATTGATGTCCATTTTCGTCTTTGAAAGGATAGACGACCGTTCCATCTTGACCAAAGGAAATAGGTTGAAGAGCCTGTTCTTTGTAAGAATCTTGGAGGTCTTGTTCATCTAATTGTATAGCAAACTGAGTGAATAGTTGCTTTCGGAATGACGACGTTCTTGGTTTCTCGAATTTGATTTCGGTTGTTCCGTCATCTCGGGAAAGAAAGCTGACTTCTGATGTTTGAACAGGCGTTTGTGCTGCTTGATGTAATTTCTCATAGCTCGTGACCCATGATTCTGGTAGTCGCCGTAATAGTTCTTCTTTAGAGATCTGGCGAGGAATCTGAACATCGTTGGGGGTTTGAGAAGCCGACGTTACTTCGAGATATAGCGCTTCATCAGATGAAGGAAGAACTAGATCAAGAGCATGATCTTGGATTTGGTAGACGATTTGGTGGTGTAGCGTAGCTACGACACTTTTCTCTTTCATAGGCACTCTGATTAGTTGGAGTTGGACTTTAAGCGTCTTTAGTAAATTTGGATCTTGCAAAGAAACATTAAAGTTTGGAAACAGTGTTACGAATACTGTTCCTGCGTTTAATGTCGTCTGGACTGTTCCGATGCAAGCTTGTTGGTATGATTTTAGTCTTGAGTCAACCAAAGCTATGCATGCAACGACTGGTAGTCCCTTTCGAGCGTGTAGGGTTAGATCAATTCGTACAACACCGAAGTGGAGGTGAGTGTACCCGTGCTGCATCCATAATTTTGGTAAATTCTCCGGAATAGTGAGCGATATGAACTGCTCTTCTTCCGTTGCTGGGACTTGGCAAGAGGAGAATTTGCTAGATTGGACATACTCCATAACCCTTTTGTTTGCAGATGGTCGGATGAGTTCTCGAACACCTTTAACCGAGAAAGCGCTGGGCTTTTTAGCGAAGTATTCATATGGATTAACGAGAGGTAGAGTAGTTTCAGGTAATTGATCTCTTGGAACATACTCAATTTCATAAAGAGAATTTATGTTTGAGAAAGAAGATGTAGAGGATGAACGGGATCTATTTTTTGGTAAAGTGGAAGTGGCAAAAGTTAGCATTTTAAACCCTGCGACTATGTTGCTAACAATATAATACATCAAACTAAATCTTCTTACACATTAAATACTCAAATTAACCCTTGACATCGCGCCACCAAAAGGATTAACGGATCACTAAATTCCATTAACAGCTAATTAAATCATCATTAACTAATTAATAATATACTTAATTAAACACTAATTTTTATTTTTATTTTGAAGTTTCACTAATAAATAATAAATAAAAATCGAATTAGGGATCTAAGGTTAGTGTGACATTTTATTAACTTGAACCAAAAAGAGAGAAGAAAGGGGAAAAATCAGAGAGAGAGAGACCGCGAAAGAAATTGAAGAGGGTAAATTGCAGTCAGTCAAATGATTCTCTCGAAATAAGGTAAGAGTTCTACTCCTCGTATGGGTTTCGATATATCAGGCTTTTTGGTGGAATTTTGGGGGTGTGAAATTTAGGGTTCAGATGACCGTGTTCGGAAAATTGACGGTTTTAATGGATTCTCGATTTCCGGTAGGGGATTTGTGGTTTAGATTTTCGATTTGGTGAAATGTTCAGGTTTCGGATGTTAAATGGATTTTTTCTTCTTCTTGGCTAGCTAATGACACTCTTTTTTTTTACTATAAAGTGAAAGAACAATGATAAAACTGACAATAAACTACGTTGGATCAATGGGGCAAAAAAAAAATGATTATAAGTATGTTGGAAAATTGGGAATTACCACCGTGAGTTGGGAACTGTACGATATATCATATGCTAAGTTCTTACATTTAAGTAGGTAGAAAGCTAAGATTATGTCACCGATTAGATTCATTTGGTATAAGAAAATAGGGGAGGACATGTCGACAGTAAAATATGTGTTTGACGAGGCTAGTGGAGAAATGTTCCTCTTAATCTGTTTAGGGAAAGAAGATGGGGAACTTGAGGTCCTCACTGAACATGATATTGAAGTTCATAGTGACCTTCCAAACATGACTTATTTCCCAAGCAGCCAACGTGAAGATGTGAGGATGAGAGTGTTGAGAAAGGTCCATAAAGGATAGATGAAGAGGATAGTGATAGTGATGAAGAAGTTGATAGGCCAAAGGAAGATGATGTACCCGAACAATCTAAAGATGAAATGCATGATTTTGTCAGAGATGGGTCAGATCCTGTGCGATCGGATGGTGAAATTGAAGATAATTTAAACACATGAGGTAAGGCAGGATATGCTCTTATGGATGATGTAGGGGACAATTTGGTCGAGCATGCTGGAGATGGTCAGACTGATGATCGGTTTAAGACAGTGTTTGAGGAAGGTGCATCATCAAAGACAGGGAAGGCAGCATATCAGAATAGTGAAGAAAAAGAAGCAGCATAGAGGGAAGCAGAAGAAAGTGGTGAAGAATGTGTGTTAGAAGAGGATATCGGATATCCAGATACACCACTGAATTCAGATGAAGAGGGGGACCAATGGGATAATCTGAAAGGGAAGAGTAAAGGTAAAAGGAATGCGCATTTTCATGGAAATGCAGAAAATGAACCCTACATTTGGTTATTACAGAATTTTAACATTGGTATGGAGTTTAAAGACCAGCTATTACGATACTTGTTGAAGACACAATATGATGTCAAGATGGCAAACCGAATGTGTGTTGTTTGTTGTGGTGCGAACTGTAAGTTTCGGTTTATTGTTCTAATGAGCCGCCAATTAACAAATGGATGGTGAAAGTATGTCAGATGCATCACAATCATGGAAAACCAAGAAAAGTTTTCATGCTGAAGCAAGGTGTGATTGCAAGGTTGTTTAGAGAAGAAATAGGAAGGGATATAAGCTTAAAGGCAGATATAATCAAAGATACAGTGAAAGAACAATATAACATCATCGTCCCTATGTCGAAGTGTTATAGAGGAAGGCGCATTGCGTTGGGCAATATCTTGCAAATTTAGACTACTCAATTTGGTAAGCTATGTGATTATGAAGCTGAAATTCGAAGAACACATAGTGGTATCAGAACTGATCTATGGATTGTCGAGAAAAATGGTGTTCATATGTTTGATTGCTTCTACATTTTCTTTGAAAAATTTCGTAAGACATGGAAGAGTTGTTGTAGACCGGTTATTGGTTTAGATGGCTGCTTTCTAAAGTGGGAGTTGACTGGGGGTTTACGTGCAGCAGTGGGTAGAGATGACGATAATAGGATGTATCCAAGTACATGGGCGATTGTTACAGGTGAGAACAAAGACACTTGGTGTAACGCCCCTGTTCCGCTTTGACCTTAGTCAACAGATGACCAACAATCAAACAAGAACATGATCACTGGTTTTCCTTAGTCGGGACCAGAGCCGTCACATTCTTACCGTGTTTGATTAAATCGGCTTGGCATAACAACTTACGTCTTCAAACTAAACTGAATTATTAAATTACATGTTTTCCAAATTTTGACTAAAGCTGTGCAACCATAGTAAAATTTGGTAGTTATATTAGACCGGTCTAATCTAATATAAAAACATGATTTTATGAATATAAAAATCATTTATTTAATATTATGAAAAGTGTGGAAATGCAAATAGGTCCATGGACAATGTTTATTTAAATATTAATACAAGCATTACTTTGAAATTATCGTTGTGAAAGAGATGTCGACACTATACCGGCTGGCCTAACGTCCTGGGATCCGCTACTCCTATGAGTTACCTGAAAAAGATAAAGGAGAGGGGTGATCGATCTATTATCGACCCAGTGAGTTGAGATTGCCCAACCCAACCCCAAACAAAAGCAATGACGGAAAGTTACTCTTCTTCTTCTCTTCTTCTTCTTCTTCTTATTCTTCCTCTCTTGTTTCTCTCTTCTTTACTCTTCTTGACTCTTATGAGCTTTTGTGTGAAGAATAAGGGGTGTTGAGGCCTTGTTTTATAGTAAAAGTGAAGTGATCTCCACCCTCCATTTGTCTCACCTCTCCTGTCCATCTTCGTCCACGACTTCACACAAAAATCAGGCCAAAAACACTGCATTTCATCATTCACCTTACACATGTAGCCCTCTTCTAAAAGTTTCATGGATGGATGCCAACACATTTTTTGGTTCAATGTGCCTAATATCACAAACAATGCATCTATTTATTCATTTCAAGATTTTGTGGCCCATGCTCACTACTGGGATTGAATTATGTCCCAAATAACTTATTTCTCAGCTCAAACCATCTTGATCCAAGCCCAAGCCCCTATGAGTTTATTTTGAATTTTTAGCCATTAATTACCCTTTAATGGTCTAAAAATTATAACTTAATCTAGGGATCAAATATTTATTAATCCATTTAACCATAGATTCTAAATAATTGAATAGATATGTGGTCAAAATTTCATAATTTTAGGTTGACTTTAGAGTGTTTTCTAACTCCCTGGTCAATTAATCGGTTTCTCGGTAAAACCGGTTATTAATGAAAATTCACAAGAATTTACAAAATATTAATGATCGGTGTATTACATTCTTCCCCCTTATTAGAATTCGTCCTCGAATTCTTTAAGGTTCCGGAAAACTCATTTCTACTGATCATTAATAAAGAACTCCGGATACGATTCTCTAAACCTTGATTCATCCTCCCATGTGACAGTCACACGATTCTGCTTTCCCCAGAAAACTTGGATTTTCGGAATCTCTCAATTCTTGAGTTTCCGGATGCGTCTCTCTCCGATGCGAATGGGTCCTTCGGTGTAGGTAAGGTTTGAATGAAGATCTTCTATTTTCTCAGTTTTCACTTCCCTTGGATCACGAATGAATTTCCGTAGCATTGACACATGGAACACTGGTCGAATCCTCATGCCTGACAGTAAATCCAATTTGTACGCTACTTCTCCAACCTTACCAATTACTTGGTATGATCCAATGTAGCGAACTGCTAACTTTCCAACTTTGCCGAACTGTTCCCCTCTTCTTTGCGACAAAACCCTCAAATAAACCCAACCTCCAACTTCAAAGTTAACATCTCGCCTTGCTTGGTCTGCAAATTTATTATGCCGATCTTGAGTTTTCTTCATGTTGGCTCAAATCATTTGCAGTTTGATGGTTGTCTCATCAACGATCTTGGGTCCAAAGACTTCTCGCTCTCCGATATCGGTCCAACATAGCGATGTTCTACACGGTCGTCAATATAATGCTTCATATGGAGACATTCCAATACATGAATGGTAGTTGTTGTTATACGAGAACTCCACTATGGTAAGTGCTTTTCCCAATTTCCAGCCCAATCGAGCGCACACATTTGCAACATGTCCTCAATTCTCCGGATAGTCCTTTTGGTTTGGCCGTCCGTTCTGAATGGTAAGCAGTACTGATACGCAACTTTGTTCCTAGTGGTTCTTGCAGTGCCCTCCAAAAGATGGAGGTAAATCGTGGAACCCGATCTGACACGATATCCGTTGGAACTCCATGAAGGCGAATGATTTGGTCGATATATAGCTCAGCCAAAGATTCCAACTTATATGTATCTTTTATCGGAATAAGAGGCTCCACCTTAGTTAGACGATCAACAATTACCCAAATTGCGTTGTTTGCTCTCCCTTTTGCTGTCGGCATTCCGATGATAAAATCCATCGATATGAAATCCCATTTCCATTGAGGAATAGGTAGATTCTGAAGTAGACCACCAGGTATTTGATGTTCTACTTTAATTTGCTGACAAGTCAGGCATTGCGCTACCCATCGAGTTACATACTTCTTCATTCCCGGCCAATGATAATATCTCCTCACGTCTTTGTACATCTTTGAACTCTCGGGGTGGATGCTAAGAAAAGAATGATGCGCTGCTTCCAAAATTTCTTCTCGCAAACCCTGACCTTCTGGTATAGTGATCCTTCCCCTGAGCAATACTGTACTGTCATTGGCCAATTGATAACCGCTATGGTTTGGTCCATATCGATTTCTAACTTCTTCAATGACCTTTAAAATCCTCTCATCTCTCTGCTGCTCTTCTCGGATTTGAAGAACTAGATCCGCCTGCCTTACAGCTTGTAAGCCTAACGGCTCATTTGATTCACCTTCCCTTGCAACCAAATTCACCAAATTTAGTTCTTCGGTTAGGGTTTCGAGCTCCTTTTCGATGCTAGCCTTGATTTTCTGCCGGCTTAGTGCATCTGCAACCACATTAGGTATTCCTGGGTGACACTTGATTTTGAGATCTTAATATGCGATGAATTCCATCCACCTCTGCTGCTGTAGGTTAAGATCCGGTTGCGTGAACAAGTATTTAAGACTTTTATGGCCCGTAAATACTTCTATGCTTTCGCCATAAAGGTAGGATCTTCAAATCTGCAATGCAGATACAACCGCCGCCATTTCCAAGTTGTGCGTTCGATAGTTCTCTTCGTGCTTCCTTAACTGACGAGATGCATAAGCAATGACTTTAATTTCTTGCGTAAGGACGCACCCCAAACCAACTAGTGATGCATTGGTACACACTTTATAGGGTTTCCCCGGTTCTGGCAATGCCAAAACTGGTGCTGAAGTCAGAGAAGTCTTTAACTTAGCAAAAGCGTCTTCTGCGTCCTTACTCCAAATAAAGGGAAATCCTTTACCGGTTAGATTCGTTAAAGGCTTTGCGATTGATGAAAATCCATGGACAAACTTCCGATAATACCCCGCCAAGCCAAGAAAGCTCCGAACTTTCGTTACAGAGGTTGGCCGAGGCCATTCTTGGATTGCTTTAAATTTTTCGGGATTGGCTGAAACTCCTTGCTCAGAGACGCGATGACCCAGAAATCCGATTTCTCTCTGCCAAAACGAACATTTGCTAAACTTAGCAAACAGTTTCAGCTTCCACAATCTCTCGAGAACTTATACCAAATGCTTCCTATGCTCTTCCTCAATCTTTGAGTAAACCAGAATATCATCGATAAATATGATAACAAAATTATCGAGATAGTCATGGAAAACTTCATTCATTAACCGCATAAAGGCCGCTGGTGCGTGGGTAAGCCCAAAAGGAATTACCACGAATTCAAAATACCCATATGTGGTTCTAAACGCCGTCTTCATGATATCCTCCTCAGCGATAGGAATTTGGTGATCCCAATCTATTTTTGAAAACCAGCTTGCTCCCTTTAGCTAATCCAAAATTTCATTGATTCGAGGCAACGAATATTTATCCTTGATGGTGATGTTGTTAATGCTGCGATAGTCTATGCACAATCTCATACTCCCGTCTTTCTTCTTTACGAAAAGTACTGGAGCTCCCCATGGTGACGAGCTTGGTCGAATAAATCCTTTCCCGATCAAATCTTCAAGCTGCTTCTTGAGTTCCGCCAACTCCGCTGGTGCCTTTCGGTATGGAGCCCTTGCAATAGGCTTCGCTTCTGGTTCCAAATTAATGGTGAAAGGATTACTCCGAGGTGGAAATAATTCCTTTAGAGACGAAAATACGTCCTCGAACTCCTGAACCACTGCAATGTCCTCGATCTTGACGTCTCCATTGACGGTTCCTTCGCCGGCAGTGGTGGTCACCAAATCGCTTCTCCATTCTTGATCAAGTCTTAAAATCGAATAGCCGCCACAATAGACACCGATTTACTATGGTTAATCCCGTAGTAAACTCCCTTCTCCATTCCGTTTCCACGAAATTTAATCCTCCCCCGACTGCAATCTTACTGGGCCTGATAGCCAGACAACTAGACCATTTCGAAAATGGCTTCATACCGCGTCGAAGGAGTGACTAGCATATTCGCCAAGAACTTCTTCGCCTCGATTACTAGCGGTACGTTTCGAATATACTTATCTATTTGGAGGGTTTGCTTTCCGGGGGTCAACACCGCGACACTAATTTTTTCCATTTTATAACTCCCTACGATTTCAACGACTACTTTTGGACTCACAATACTATGGGTGGCTCTCAAATCGAACAATACTTGTGTGGGACGACCCGCGACATGTACGGTTCCTGCAATATTAATATTTAAGCTTAATATAGAAATACCTTAGTTATTTATTTAGAAGATTTATTTATTTAGAGGATTTATTTTTCAACAACTAGTAGATACTATAAACACGCAATGATTAGGGTTCAGGCACATGAGTACCTATGATAGGACCCTAAATGGGCTCTGGGGCATCGTTATTATCTACTTCTAAGGAATAAACCCTACCATCTAAGGCTTGAAGCTTGCGGGCGGGCTCAATCGCAGGGCTAGATGGCGGAGGCTGAATGGCGAGTGGGGTGGCTGGGATCTGGTTCGAACATTCTCGAGCATAATGGCCCTTCTGACCACATCGGAAACAGGTAAGACCGGGTGATGCGTGCTGTGCTGCATTTACTGGACAATATTTCGAGATATGACCCAGTTGACTCAGTTGTAGCATATTGACGCTCCCTTGAATGAGTCAGATGATCCTTGGGGTCGTTTGCCTTTGTCTTTGAAACGACGGTTTTGTCCAGAGTGTCGGACCTAATGGTTTGATGATCTTCCGCCTTGGTTTGAGTTGAAGTTTCCCCGCGCTGCTCGTTCTGCTGCTAACATGATTTCCACACTTACTACTTTCTCCAGAAAGTCTGTGAGGCTCGCGAAGTTCCCCACAACACGTCTGCTCTCCAACTCGGGTCAACAGAAAGTTGGTGATCATTTCCTCCTCATCTTTGTTATTGTTGCCCACATACCGCTTCAATCGCATGAATTCTGACTCATACTCTCGGACTGATTTACTCCCTTGTTCGAGATTTGCAAACTCCCGTTGTAGTCGACGCTTTGACTCCGGGGTAAAGTACTTGCGCTCAAACTCTCCTTGAACGCTAACCAGGTCTTCACCATATGTCCCACCTGGGCTTCCCGGCTTTCCTACGAGTCTGATGTATCTTGGTCCAGGTAGTAAGCTCCCACACTTAGCATGTAGTCCTTTGATCATCTTGTAAGTTTGAAGTTATTTTCCATCATCCGGATCCATCGATCTGCGATTAATAGGCCAGTTCCACCGGAGAAGTGCATAGTTCCCATATTCTTCATCGAGGAGATCAAGAATAGGAACGGTGGACGAGGCTCGCGTCATTACTTCGTGAAGCATCTTCAAGTTGTGCTTCGGGTTTACATCTTCGCCTCCCACGCATTCTGATAATTCCTTGGCATCTATTCATTGCGATCATTCGGATGACCCATGTTGCTTGATCCACTATCGTCAATGCCTTTTCCTGCCGTCTCCAGATCCTGATCTGCCTGTCCTTCCTGGTCGCCTGAATTCTCCGATGACTTAGCTTTTTCGACCGGTTCCTCACAACCGAGTCCTCTGCGTTCCAAAACCCGTTCTGACCCCATAGCCATACTATGCCTGCCACTACTGATTCCCCATCCTCCATCTGCATCATAAACGGGTAAGTGACAAAGTCCTAACTAAACATGACGTGACCGGTTTCCTAATGTCTCTTTCCTGACTCAATTTTGACTCGATAAATCTGAAAACACATGTTGTATGAGCACGATCGGAACCATGCTCCGATACACTACAAGAAAAAGCTCTATTCTTAGCACACGAAAACGCCATCGTATGTATATGATGGCGTTTGTGATAATGCTATGTCTGCCCCAGCTATAATAGGTCGGCCATATATGATAGCGTTTTTTGTCTGTGCTATAATATTGTTAACTATAATAGCGTTTTTGAAATGGCTATGTCTGCCCCAGCTATAATAGATCGGTCATATATAATAGCGTTTTGTTCGTGCTATAATATCTTACATTTATAATAGCGATAGTTTTCCTTGCTATAGTTTGATCAACTTATAATAGCTTTCTTTAGCCGAGCCGAGCCGTATTATTATTATATTATTATTATTATTATTATTATTATTATTATTATTATTATTATTATTATTATTATTATATCAATTGGATTTATATGAAAATTATATTTGAAATGATTCAAATTCTGATTTCATTAATAATCCAATATCTTACACAAACATCAAACCATGACTAATTTTACTTAAGTCTTAAACTAAATATCACCAAGTAAATTTCCTCTCTTGTTCAAACTCGCGAGAATCATATTGGGTTTCTTCATATAGTCAACCGGTTGAAGCATTCATATTAAAGTCGCCGCCTTTCTGTGTTCCCATCATATCAATCTTGAATGGTAAATCAGCTGTAACATTCTTCGGTAGGCCACCTTCATTTTGTGCATCAAACTTTCTACTCTCCACACCAAAAAACAGTAAGTCTAACCGACTCCTCAAAGTCCAAAAAACCACCCCTTTCTGCTGCAAACCAAGAACAGTAACCAATCATCAGAACCACTGAAGAAAGTTAAAGACTATTTGCAAGAACATATCTTTCAAAGAAAAGAGATAAGTATTTTATTTACCGGTTATGGGGTTTCCTTGTGAATTTTAATATTGAAACATAGATTACTGATTTGAAACGAGGAGAAGTAAGATTACTGATTTGAATATGTCTTCTTCAAGGCATTTTCTATTGAAACAGAGAATGAATTTTATACCTGTGCAACACTCCATGGCCACCATCTTCTTCTCCTTCTCTGTCATGAACCAAGTCCTTTTTGGCCGTGCATATATTTCATCTCTGTGCTCAATCATGTTCTCTGCCTGCAGAAATTAAAAACCATAATCACCAATTAGAAATCAAGCCAATGACAACTGATCAAAGTCTAGAACCAGAGCTGCATACCTTTGCAAATTCCATTTCAGCTTTCCTTAGAGCTCGCTCTTCCCTGAAATCGATGAAGACACCCCAAAACGTAAGTATGCAGATCAATGGATATTCCATCGGTCATTGTAAGTCACAAACGTTACAGCACAACCTTCCCTTCCAGCCCTAGCTGTTCTACCAACTCTGTGAACGTAACTGCAAAATAAAAGGGAAATATATTATCATCACATCAGTTAAGAATAAAGCTGATAGCTTTTTAATTCAAGCATCCATTAAATATCTCGTATTTACCTGTCTATTTCCCGAGGACATGCATAATTTATAACTGTTTGGACACCAATAATGTCAAGCCCCTACAATGATCAAACAAGAGTGTTCAAGAAGCGAAATAGCATACATAGCAACTGTGAGATCATCTGGAAAATGAGTTATTTGCTTCTTATACTTACTCGAGCAGCCACATCGGTAGATGAATTGGACAAACCATAGCTTAAATCCTTTTAACCATAGCTTCGACATAATTTAATAGAGCTGTGGTCAAAATTTCATAATTTTAGGTGGACTTTATATGGTTTTCCAACTCACCCGATTATTTAATCGGTTTCTCGGTAAAATTGATTTTGTGAATTATCAAAAATAATTATAATGAATTTCTTAGAAATATAATTCATTTTATTAGTAATAAAAATATCGTAATATTTAATAACAATATTTTTATCAAGTTCCGAGATCGGGGTATTACACTTGGGGTTGCTTTGTTAAGAAGTTGAAGGTAGATCTTGAATTAGATCTATTGCTTTTTTTCCAGGCGATTATCAGATGTCTTTCCTAGGGTCTAGAACTGGAAATAGAGGCGGAACTTCCACAAGAAGAAAACTGTATGTGTGCTAGGAATATTTATGCTAACTAGAAGAAAAAAGGCTCCTCGAGGTCGAAATACAAGAATCTGTTTTGGGGAGTTACATATAGCTACACTGTACGAGAATATGAAGAAAAGATGGATTTAGTTAAAGCTTATGATTCGGCTATCTATGAAGCTCTACTATGAACTGAACCGGAGAAGTGGTGCTAAGCATACTTTAGTGAGGAATCACATTGTGCTGATATGCACAACAAATTATTCGAGAGTTTCAACAGAACTATCAAAATGGCGAGATCAAAGCCAGTAATAAATTTGTTGGAGGATATAATAAGAAGGCAAACTATGAGAAGGATATCAAGAAGGTTTTTAAAGGTAAATAACTAAGAAATGATTGTAACTCCAATGAAAATGGTGTTGTTGGAGAAAGCAAGGGCTTCTAAGCCATATTGTTAAACATTACGCAGCAGCAAAAATGTTTATGAAGTGGATGAGTTTGATTGTGGATACACGGTGAATTTTTCTACTAATCAGTGTGCATGTCGCAACATGCACAAATGGGATCTAACATGTATGTTATTAAGCATTATTAATGTCGGTTGATTACTTGAAGTTTCATCATGGTTTCGTCATACACCTATCATCCTTTTGAAGTTTTTAGTGACAGGGTATATAATAGATCTAATTTAAATCCCCAGCCTCCTCAGGAACAGAACCCACAACCTTCACAAGACTCACGTATGTAGCCTCTATCAGATGCCGAAGTCTTTAAAGTTTGTTTCATTGTTTAGACATTACCCGCTATTGGGTTTTGAACTTGTTTTGAATCTGTTTTGAACTTGTTTGAACTTATTTTTTTGTTTTTTTGTTGTTGCCAATTATGACACATTACGGCTATAACCCCAATCAAGTTATCAACTTGTTCCTCTTTTGGGAAACTTCTTTTGACACTAGATATAACTAGTAATATCATGATCCTATATTAAAAGAAAAAGTTTCATAAAGAACACAACCAACAACACAATGTCTTACAAACAAAAGCATAAAATGGTTTATCGCGAAGCAAATAAGCATAAAAGACAAAAGCTAGAAAGAAAACTCAACAAACCAACTATGACAAACATTTCTACATTGCCATTATTCCTCCAATAACCACATCAAATCCAACCAATGAAGATACAAGAAAATTGCGTTGCACCATACTCCTCTCAGTTAGTATCACCACTTCTCTCTTTTACTTTCATTTTCTTAACTAACAAAGTTGAACTTCCCACATTTCAAATTCAACACTGAGTAAATTTACCTTGTTCCTCAATTTTGCCATCTCCTTGTTTTTCTCCCTAATGGTCTCTCTTGCTTCCAATAATGCAACTAACACACTTGAACTTCCCAACATTCTCAAATTCAACACTGAGTGAACTTACCTTGTTCCTCAATTTCACAATCTCCTCTTTTTCTCTCCAATGGTCTCTCTTGCTTCCAATAATGCAAGATGTTGCCATCCTTGTGGCTTCCCGACATCAAACCAAAGAAAGAAGTTGCATTACTCGTACCCGCTTCCCACTCGACGCCCTCGATAGCTAAATAATCGTCACCCAGGGTACTTATGGGTCCAAGCTCTTAATACCTTCGCTGAACGGTTACAATCACAAAGAACACCACTTTCCAAGGTCGACAAAATACCACCTTGAAAATTCACACCTTGAGAAGTCGCACTCTGAGACATCCTTGCTCTCTCTTTACAATTTCAATATTCCCCTCTCACTTCTATTTCTATCTTAGGAACCCTAGATCTGTATTTGGGGTTTTTATTTTGAACCCATATTTAATGTCGACGTTGAATAAGTGTTCAATTAAGCATGTTTTAGTTAGTTAACGATCGTTAATTAGCCATTAACGAAGTTTAGTTATTTGAGGCGGACGACGTCAAGGGTTAATTTGAGTATTTAATGTGTAAGAAAAATTAGCTTGATATAATATAGTGTTATTGCTATAGTCCATAGTTTAAAGTGCTAACTTTTGCAACTTTCACGATTAAAAATGCGATTTTCACTATAAACTACTCTAATGAAATCATGCAAACATAAAACATCAAACATGACTGAAAACAAAACAAAAATTTAATACAATATTATAATTTGTTATGTTTAATTTGATTTATGTTTGGAGTCGAAAGTATGTAATGAGTCTATCATGTTATGTGTCTCTATTTTGTTATTATTACTTTTTAGTTTTGTGTGTGTGTGTGTAGTTCTGTAAGATATTTAAAATTATGAAACACTCTTGATTAAAAGTTTTCTCGACTATTGAAGAATTTCTACGATTAGCTTGATGTTTCTTCACTACATTTTATTTTTCTAGTAATGTGGCTCTTTCTTCACTCCACTGATCTCCATTAACTTCAGCTGGGTTTGAATCACACTTGAGATAAAATCATTTGGATTTTTTGTTTTGTTTATCATACTCTAGCATAAATAACTAGATATCAATATTTTTATCTAATTTGGCGGGTTGTTAAAAATTTGTCATCTAATGTGTAAATAACATTTATCAAATATATTCTTCATTAATGTTTTAATTGTCTTATTTTTAGTTGCACTCTTTGTAAATAACACAATGAGTAAAAAATATTATACTAAATATTGTCTCAAATGATGTATAAAGATTGATTAGATCTAATGTTAAAAAAAAAATTTATTAGATCTAGAATAAAAATAAAGCAAAACAGGAAATAAAAAAAGACGTACAAAAACTGGAAATAAATTAATGTAATGGTGTTAGATGACCTCATTATTATATGAGTGGGTTCACCTTTGTTTTGTGCCATACATCTTTGAGAGATTAGTTTGCAATTTGACTTGTGATCTCTCATTATAAAAAATACCATAAGTCGCGACTGCAACAGAAAACCAATTCGGTTACCATCCAAATTGTAAAAAAATCTACCTGACCCATCTTAGCTTTGCTGATGATCTGATAATATTTACAGAAGGCACAATTGATTCATTGAATGGAGTGGTGATGTTCTGAAAAAATTTGCGCATGAACCAGGATTAGCAACAAATATGTCAAAATCAACGCTTTTTATGGCTGGGAAAACGTATAATAATCTGCAAGAGAAGACAACAAGCATGAGAATTCAGCTAGACTAGCTCCATATAAGATATTTTGGGTTACCCTTAACCACAAAAAGCATGACAAAGCTTGATTACGAGCCTCTCATTGATAGAGTTTTAGCATATTTCGTCTCATGCTCTAATAAATCTTTGTCATAAACGGGGAGAATACAATTGATCCAATCAATCATAGCAAGCATCACTAATTTTTGGAGTTCTGCTTATAGACTTCCAAAAAGATGTTTTGAAGTTATTGAGAGAATATGTGCCTCTTTTCTATGGTTCGATACTCTAAGCGCAGGTCATAAGGCGAAGGTGGCATGGTATGATTTTTATTTGCCTACAGAAGGACGTTGTGTATCCGTAAAATGTGGGACGCTTCTAAGGTGTTTGCTCTCATTTTTATTTGGAGATAATTTGACTACTGAGTATCTTCTTAAGGATTAATTTTTTTTTGTGATATCTCAGAGAATACAACAAGAAGTTCTTGAATGTGGCAAAAGCTTTTAAAGCTAAGACCACTTGCGGTAACTTTCCTCAAAGTTGAGGTAAAGAAATGGTTTAAGAGTTTCTTTTATTTTGATGATTGGTTGGAAATTGTCCCCTAATTTGAATTGTTGGCGAAGCGGAACTTTGCATTATGGGAATCAATAAAATTGCTAAGATTGCAGATGCAGGGGATGATGTAAACTTGAAAATCTGCAGAGCTCAAAGAGGTAATCTACAAGAAGCTATTTGGAAAATCCTTCAACATCATGTTCCTACCCGAGAAGCAGATGACAACATATTTTGTGTGGAATCAGGACCATAACAAGTTTGATAATAGGTTCAGCTCAAAGAGAACTTGGAATCTTATTTGTACAAGTGGCCCGAAAGTTCCCTAGTACAGATTAATTTGGTTCTTGCATTCAATTCTGAGAAAATTGTTAGACGAGAGCATTTGAGGAGAAGAAATCTGTTTTATTTCTGTTAAAACCGTTCAACGAACTTACACCAGCCTATTTTATATGGATAAGAGATCTTGTTTTAATGTAAACCATGATTGAATTTACAATTTATCTAAACATGACTTAGCCATATACTCTAATAGCCCCTCTCAGGATGGCATGTATGAATATTGTAATGCCATCTTGCCAATGGGAGAATGAAAATGTCATGGATGTAGCGGTTTCGTGAAAACACCTGCAAGCTGATTATCTATTCGAACATGAAGTCTCTATCAAACCATCATTCACCTTGACTCGAACTTTATGACAATCCAACTCCAAGTGCTTTTGCTCTCTCATGAAAAACTGGATTATTAGAAATATGTATTGCAGCTGTTGAATCACAAAAGAAAGCAATCATACTGATCTGTGAAATTTGAAGTTTTGTGAGAAGATTAACAAGCTTTTGAACTTCCTTGACTGCAACACCCATTTGCTCTATACTCAGATTCAGCAGAAGAGTGTGAAACCGTGTCATGTTTCTTGGATTTCCATGATATAAGTGAATCCCCTAGGAACATACAATAGCCAGAGATAGATCTTCTTGTGTCTTTACATGCACCCCAATCCGCATCAGTGAATGTTTTGAGCTTATGATCAGAATGTGTAGAGTAGAAAAGACCAAGACTGATTGTACCTTTCAGATAGTGTAATACCTTATGAGCCACTTAAAGATGTGATTCTTTTGTAGCTGATGTAAACTAACATAGCTTATTTACTGCATAAGTAATGTCAGGTCTTGTGATGGTCAACTACATCAAATAGCTTATTAGGACTATCACTGCATAGTGCAATACTCACACTACAAGAAATTCGAGTATTAATAGCAGTTGAAGATAGCGTTTTTAGTGTTTATGATATGGTTGATATACTCATGTATTTTAGATAGCGTTTACAAAAATACAAATGCTATGTTTACTCGGATTGACATGAAACGCTATGTATAACTGACGCAAATAAATGTGCGCCAGAAAATTCTATTTCCCTCCCTTGTTTTTTAGTTTCTTTCACATGTGTAACACATTGAATGCCAAACACTTAGCTAAGAAAATCATTTTACCACCAATTTTTTTTTTTTTTTGGCGTAATAAGATTTGTGAAATTTACTCTAAGTAGTATGAATCTTTAGACTAATTACTAACTTAGTATTCCTAACCCTAAGTTTACTAACTTAGTGTTAAAGAGGTGTAAAATGACATAATTGTCCATTTCAATATACTTACCATTTATAATACTTTTACCTAAAAAATCTTTAAAAATAAAAATATAAAACTTTATTTAATATAAAATTCGATTTTTAAAAAAAGGAAACAAAAAAATTTCCGTTTTTTAAAGAAAATAATATTTTCATTTTTGAAATAATCATATAATTTAATTGTCTTAAATAAATATTTTCGAAAATAGCCATAAAATCAATTAAAAATATTCTAAATATTTAAAAATACTTACATAAATAATTAGTTTATAAATTTTATTAATTCAAAACACTTACATAAATTATTGCTTATTTCGGTATTTGCATAAATTCATTATTAATTCAAAACACTTACATAGGTATAAATTTTTGGGATTTTCAAATTGAAATTTTTCAAAAATAAATTTTAAAATCTTTAAAAAAAACTTTATTTAATATAAAATTCGATTTAAAAAAGGAAACAAAGAATATTTCCTTTTTGGAAAGAAAATAATATTTTCATATTTGAAATAATCATATAAAATAATTTCCTTAAATAAATATTTCAAAAATTGCCATAAAATCAATTAAAAATATTTCTTAAATATTTAAAAATACTAACAAAAATAATTAGTTTATATGTTTTTATTCATTCAAAACACTTACATAATTTATTGCTTATTTCAGTATTTGCATAAATTTATTATTAACATTTACATAAATAATTACTTATAAATATTTGGGATTTTCAAATTTAAATTTTTCAAAAATAAATGTTAAAATCTTTAAAAATAAAAATACAAAACTTTATTTAATATAAAATTCTATTTAAAAAAAGGAAACAAAGAATATGTCCATTTTTGAAAGAAAATAATGTTTCATTTTTGAAATAATCATATAAGTTTCCTTAAAGAAATATTTTCGAAAACTGCCATAAAATCATTTAAAAATATTTCCTAAATAAGTTTATAAATTATTATTAATTCAAAACACTTACATTAATTATTGCTTATTTTGGTATTTGCATAAATTTATTATTAATTCAAAACACTTACACATATAATTAGTTATAAAATTTTGGGATTTTTAAATTGAAATTTTTCAAAAATAAAATTTAAAAACTAATAACCTACTTATTTTCTAACGATATTATATTTTAAAAGTTTCAGAAATCATTTTTTGTACAGTCATAAGTTTATTTAAAATTTAAAATTAGTGTTAAACATTAATTAAGGAAATACAAACAAATCTGCAAATAAAAAAAATTTAATTCTAAAATGCCACGTCAGTAAATTTGAAAAATCTGTAGAAACTTAAAATAAATCTATAACAAATGAAATAAATCTGTAACACTATAAGACTGGTTTTGTAATTTTTTTAACCCTTTCGTCTTTGTAACGGAGTTTCCTAAATCTGCAACAAATGCAAAAAATCAGTAACACTGAAAATAAAATCGGTAATTTAAATCCGTAGATTATTGAAAAAACTGCAAAATCATATAAAAATCTTCAACACTAGCCAAAAATCTACAACTAAAATCCGCAGAAATTTTAAAAATCTGTAACAAACTAAACAAATCTGTAACACTACGTACTACTTTAGTAATAAAAAAGCAACAATAGTCTTTGTTGCGGATTAATATTTAATCCGCAACAAAGAAAAAAATATGTCACACGTAAATTTAAATCTGCACCCATAAATCTGTAAATTTCCCAAACAAATCCGCAACCACAAAATCTTCAACACAAGACTGCGGATTTAAATTCGTAGGGAAGGTGGTAATTTCGTAAATAAGTAATTTTTTTGCTGACATGGAAAACAACATTAATAGCAATTCTGTAATTATTTTTTTCTTTCCAAATGGTTATGGGGGTACTTTAGACAATAAAATATTGAAAAAGAAGGTCAAAAGATTAGTCCTAGCCTAGTAATTGCTCTATTTTTTTATACTAGTTAAATAAATTACCCATAAGATTTTTTGCCTAAGTCATTTTCTTACATGGACAAAATAATTCATTCACCCGACCCAAAACAAAACATCAATTTTTTATTTATCACAGCTCTCTTCATCCTCCATCTAAATCCCCATCTCCATACCTGCTCTCTTCATCCTCCATCTCGCTTGCTTTCCTCCTCCCTTTCTGCATCCATTCTGTCTCAATTCTTCAACGCTTCTACCACCCTAAACCCTGTTGATACGAACCCTAAACGAATCGCGATCTTGCCGGAAATCCTATCAGTGACAGATTTAGCTGGAAATCCTATCGCGATCTTGTATGTGTATCGATTCCACATACACATTGGTCTCCCTTCTCTTTCTCGTTCTTTTGTTCCTTTCAAATCTATTTTGTATTTTGTTTCGTTGTTTGATATATCTGTGATTTAATGAGTACAAGAGTCTAATTTCCAACCTATGTTTGTTTTCAAGGATGGCCGCTACGTTGAACGCGAAGATCAATTGGAAGAAACTGGAAAAACTCGATATCATACAAATCTGGTGAGAGGATATTTGTTTGCCATTTTTTTTGATTCTGGGTGGTCCTCACGTTGTAAAATTCTTTCGTAGAACCAGGTCGAAAGGACATTGAATTGAGTAGATTCGTAACTCCTCATTAGCTAACATGAATAAATAATATGTTCTCTCATTTTTTTCTTCTCTTTGAGCTTTGTTGTTAATGAATTATGAAAAACCCTTCTTTTTCTCTTTGAGCTTTGTTCTTCTTCTCTATGAGTTGCCTTCTGATCCATGGCTGATATGCTTTGGCTACATGTTAAACATGGTCAATTTTTTTGTGGTTTATAATTAAAGAGTACCTCAATGTAGACTAGGATTGAGCTGTGTAGTATTAGAATTTGTTTCTCTGAGTCTTGTTTCTTGTGATGTTTTATTGTTTGTGTTTCTAAAACGCTCTTCGCATCATTTTGACCTCGTCAAAGTGATTGTAGCATCAGCAGATGCAGGGGAAGCTGTTGAAGGAAAGAAAACTGAGGAGTCTATGCCCTCAGCTTAAGATGCATTTATAGATACACAACACAAGACCAGGTAATTACAGCCTGATGTATTTAAATCCATCAAAGACTTGGCTTTTGTTTTTATAGGTTGATACATATTGTCAGTGTCATCATGTTCACTTACTGAATCGTGTCGAGTCTATATGTTAGTGTGACAAGAGTATCACACGTGACATTGCTTCTGTCTGTTTTTGTTACATTTCGTTGCTTTTGTTGATTGATTTTAGCTTCCTACTCAGCAGCTTTTGTTATGTTCTGTCTCTTCAAATCTTATGTGATTTTCTTTTGATTGTGTTTTTTTAGTTGCTCTTACACTTTCAAACGCATTGCTTGAACATGATTACTTGTACACCACTGATTTAAAAGCAGTGGTTAGTACTCCTAAGCTTGGATTAACACGTCGCGATGTTATTAGGCCAAATCCAGTGATCAAAAGTACTTAAATTTGCTGTGTATTGATGGTAATTATCTGACTTTTTCTGTGTTTGAGCTGTTAATAATCTCAGGGTTATGAAATTTTGATTGTAGAGGAATTGGGTGTCCCTAAGAATTGTTTCATCACTAGTAGTAGTAGAGATAAGCAGAAGAATTGAACCGTTACAGAGCTAAATGACCAAAGAAGTTGTGAGAAGGCACATAAATGAAGCATGACCAGAGCAACATGCTTCTGGACGAGGAGTTTGGAGCTCATCAAATGGGTGTTGGTCTCTCAAAGAGCAACATGTCCTGTTCTTTGGTCACTCTGGAACAAAAATGACTCTTGTTAACTTTGATTGTGTGAGCAGGATTATTCATTTGTAACAGTGTTGGTAATGAGAACAATATTCTTGGATTCAAAAATTACAGTACAAATAAATTGTGAACAATACTACAATTTTTAAAAAAAATAATTTAATATTCAGAAACTGCACAAAATATTGTTAACGATAATACCAGTTGGATTCAAAAAAGAAAATTTTACAAATTCTTCAATTTTAGTTTAGGGTATATATAGGGTTTAAGAGTGAAATACTATTAATTTATTTGCAATTTTCTAATTAAATATAAAATATAAAAATATTATTTATTAATATTATAAATCTTGACGATTTTTAATAACATATCTATAAAAACAAATTTTCAACTGATATTAACGGTTTAGGGTTTAGGGTAATGTAGGGTAGGGTATTGGAATGTAAGAGTTGTTAGCTTACCTTTGGAATTTTTCATTGACAAACTAATATAAATTTAGGATATAAATAGGATTTAGGATTAGGATATTAACTATAAACTAATATAAAAGTTGAAGTTCCAAAAACATTTTGTTTAGGATTTAGGGTATTAGAGGGTTAGGGTTAAAGTATTAAAGGGTAAAAGTTTTTGATTCACACTTACAATTATATTGTCATTATATTGTGGTGAATTTTATGAGCTAGCTTTTACAAACTTGAATATAAATATATAATCATTGTTTAAATCTTAAATTGTAAACCCTAAATTCCAGACCACAAACACAAACCCTAACCTAATGATCTAAGCCATACGCTTCTAAACCTTAGTCATAAGTATTAAATTTCTAATTGTATAGTATTAAACATAATATGCATAAAAACAATCCAAACACTTATAATAAATTTCAGGTATAATAATTTTATTAATCCTAAACTCTAAAATTTAAATATAATATATAATCAAAATATGATTATTTTGTAAATGAAATTGATTATAAATAAAATATACCATCAAATAATTTGTAAAATAGTTATAGGATAAATAGTTTGTATGTTATTAAATTATCACATATTGTCAAAGTAATCTACTAATTAAAAGAAAATAATAACAAAAATTAAACTTAAAAATGTAAAAAAAAAAAGATTGGTGGTAACACAAACAACAAATAAAAAGACTGACTTTTCATTGGTTAAATAATAAAGGTAAGGATCACATGTCCTTCATTACCCACCATTAGATCAAATTAAAATAAACGGACGTGATTCTTTTTGGGTTTGCTTATGGGTGTCAATTGGGTTCTTTCGTGGTTCTGTTTCTCGCTTGGATTCGTAAGTGGAGGAGACCAGACGGAGATGAAGAAACTTAT
Source organism: Orychophragmus violaceus (assembly GCA_030180135.1). NCBI lineage: Eukaryota > Viridiplantae > Streptophyta > Magnoliopsida > Brassicales > Brassicaceae > Orychophragmus > Orychophragmus violaceus. The sequence goes on along the minus strand of CM058234.1, from coordinate 58,999,493 downwards.
CTGTGCTCGGAAGTCGGAACTGAATCAGCTTCGCCAATGGCTTCGTCTCTGTCACTCTCATGGAGCTCCTCGCTTTGTTCATCTCACAGCTTCAATGGCATCGCAAATGAAACCCTAAAAGTATCCCAGCGAAGATCCACTTTGGAGGTAGTTGCCCAGAAGAAAGCCAAGAAATTTCGCAAGGTAAAGTGATTACATTTAATGGTTTTCCTTTAAAAAGGATTCTACTTACGTTTTGATTTTGAACTGGTGTTTATTGGTAATGGAAGAAACGTAATGAACTGGATGTGAAAGCTGGATTCTTCAGAAACTTCCTCTTGGTACTTACCCACTGGAAAGGCTCAGCTTTTGATTGTAAGTCTTGTTTACACAATATCAGATTTTGATTGTATTGGGAATCATTTCTACTCAATTGTCTTGCAGTGTCACAGCACAAGACCTCGTTGACACCATCAAGGCGCAGCTCCAAAGATAACAAATGTTGATAGCTTTGAATATTCTTTCTACAACCTAATATGGCTGAGGTTTAACAGAGACATAGACAAACGCCTTGTCTCTCTTCCGGAAATCCGTGAAACTGGAGAATACATAGCCGAACTCAAACTTCACCCTGATATCACTGCTCGCGTTAGGCTCAATGCTTCTGATCATCAGGTGAGAATACTGATAATGTAAATTTCAGTGAAAAAGAAAGGGAGCAATGTGGGATTGCTGAATCATGTGGATGCCTATGGGCGTACTTGACTGATATGCGTTCATTTGCTGCAACTTCTCATGTCGATTGTAACCCGTTCTATGATCCATTGAAATACGACGGCCCATTATTACCTCCAGCGGCATCTCTAGCCCCAACCCTCTGGCCCCAGTTCCATCTCCGGTAGTCCTGAGGAGCTAAAGCTGCGGATTGGAAATAATGGGTGGTGATTTAACAAAGGAAGCTTGCAGGTAACATCAATGTTTCTCTTTGGTTTATCATTTTCCCTGCAAGAACTTAGTATTATTCTCTTTCACAAGCTCTTACGCTTAGATGCCGAAGCCAACTCAAATGTATATCAGAATCTTACAAGAATTTTCTAGGGTCAGCTGTATAAACTTGCTAAGATAATTGGTTAATTCTACAACTCATTTCTTGCCGGGTATAGAACAACGTGGAAAGCTAAAACGTGAAATGAAACTGATAATTGTCTTTTTATGTTTCAGTTGTTGTATTGATACCATTAAGACCATACATAGCTCGGATTCAAAAGAACTAGATAATATCAACCGAGCAATCAGAAGTAGTCAGAGCTCGAGTTTGCAAGACGAAGAAGAATTGGAAAAAGAAAGAGACTTTTACTCCTCCAAGTTCTGGGATATCGGAATTGTATTTCTTTTTCTTTTTTTGGTCGTAAACTAAAAGTTGCATTTGTAGTCATGAATTAAGAATTATTTATTTATTTTTATTATAAATTTTAGTTTTATTATTAAATATTTAATAATAAGAATAATATTTGTTTCAGAATTTCATTAATCCAAAATTAGTGAATTGGAAGACAAAAACAAATAACAAAATATAAATGCTATTTTAAAATAATATATAATAATTATGCACACACTAAAACGCTATCTTAAAAATATATACCATAACATTTACTGGAAACGCTATCTTAAAAATATATAACCATTGCATTTACTGAAAACGCTATCTTAAAAATATATACCATAACATTTACCGAAAGCACTATCTAAAGTATCAGACTTTTTATCGCGGTCGATGACATAGCGGGTAACACAACGCTATCGTATCAATACATAGCTTTTTCCGGTAGCTATTAATACGCGAATTTCTTGTAGTGTCAGCTCCTTTGGTATACTTGATGGCTTACAAGAAAGCATTCATGCATCCTCAAGAATTTCAATTGTATACTTATGTTGGCATATATTGATTCCAAGACTTGATCTTGCAATCTCCAGACCCAAAAAATATCTTAATGGTCCAAGATCACAAAGTTTGAAAGAATTATGTAATGCCTCCTTTTAGTAACTTCATCATCATTATTTGCAGCAATAATGATGTCATCCACGTAAACTAATACAAAAACATATTTCCTCTGACGTTTCTCACAAACAAAGTATGATCAATGTGTGATTTCTAAAATCCAAGGGCCAATAATGGTGAACTGAATTTGAGAAACCACTATCTAAATGCTTGTTTTAGACCATATAATGACTTTCTCAATCTACAAACAGGATAGGAGGTACATTCTAACATTCCATTGGCATGTATCCCGGAGGTAACGTCATGTATATTTCTTCCGTGAGGTTGCCATTTAAGAAGGCGTTGGAAGTGTCTAGCTGAGTTAAACTTCACTGTTTTACAGAAGCAAAAACTAGCAGGGTTTTGACAGTCGTCATTTTTGCAACATGGGAGAAAGTATCCACAAAATCAATTCCCTCTTGTTGAGTGTAGCCTTTAGCTACAAGACATGTTTTAAGTCTTTCTAAGCTTCCATCAGCATTAAGTTTGGCTTTGTAGACCCACTTACATCCAGTCATATGCTTCTGTGGAGGGGGGGGGGGGGGGGGGTAAAGAACATATCTCCCATGTCTGTGTGCTTTCCAAAACCAGAAGTTCTTCATTCATTGCTTTAATCCACTCATCAAATTTCTTGGCCTGATTAAGCGTAGTTGGATCTGGAAACACTGTGATGGCACATATGTATGCCTTATATGTGTCTGAAAAATTCTCATAAGACATGTAAGTTGTTAAAGGATAAGGTATATTTGTTGTAGTCATATTACAATAGTATCATGTAAATATGCTGGCCTTTTGGAGATCATTTTAGATTCTGTCAAGGTATCATTCACAACTGTAGGAAAAGATTTCGCAACTACAAGAATGTTACTAGAAATAGTGTTACTTGTATGGACATAATCAAGTAAAGAGAACAAATTTGGAGAGTTATCAGACGTACCAGATTCGAAGGGAAATATATCTGCATTGAAGATGACATTTCTTGACATTTCTCAAGTGCTGCGCCTCTACTGGTATCCACACGCACACAAACTAGATCGGAACGGGATGCTAGTGCCGTCGAGATCAAATCTCTTAAAACCACGAACAATTCGCTTTTATCTGTATTGGGGTTTTATGTTTGCGGCTGTCTATTAGATTTCTTGTTGCTACACGTTATTTAATATATATACAACTCATGAAACCTAATCGAATTAGGTTTTCACGTTTGTTAATGGGTTTAGCCCACAAACTTATATTAATAATAACTAACACAAGAATCAAAATACGCTTGATTCTTATTGTTATAACATATATATACATATGTTTATATCATATATAACACACATATATATATTATTATATATATCACATATATAAAATATATTAAATATAAAACCCCAATAAGCTTAAGCTTATGATCCAGTCTGCTTAGGTGTGTGACCCTGTAGGATCATATAACACTAGCAATAAGTTCTAAACTCATTGATCATGAGTGGCTTCTAGCAAAGCATTATGACTGCCTAGTGTCATATGATTGTCTCATCTCGACAATACGACTTTCACTTAGAGTAAGTACAATAGATTTCAGGACATTCCCAACAATCTCCCACTTGTACTGGAATCATCTATTCCTTTAATCCCTTTGTCACTATATCTCGATATGGCATAAAGCAAGATCTGTGTCACCCTTATTTAGCCAAGATCATGTTCATCGAACTCCGATTTATACTGACAAGACAAACGACTGACAATCACCTCGTTTGAGTGTGGCCACACATTTCTCAGTATCAAATCTTCGATGGGCCCTGAGATATTTATCTCCTATTATATAGGAGGGACAAATCCCATCTTGTTCCATCCCTGTTTCTTCACACACTTCATGATACGCCCAATCAATGCCTTTATAGTCACCAGTTACGGCTGACGTTTGACAAGGTTAAAGCGGACCAATTCACATGTAAGAAAACATGATGAACTCAGGTTTAAGGACTATACTCTATAGTCGTAATGAAAACTCTCATGACACTTATATAACTATCTCGTAGAGTTCTCATCAGTGGGTCATGTCCGATCCTGTGTTCTCCAACACATATCTATGTGATTGACTTTAATACTCTTATTAATGACTCCATGAAACTTAGTCATCAGTCACCTCACATACTAGTCTCACGTGGTTGTTAATGTCCCACTTTAACAACCTTGACCAGGGACCAACATAATTTATGTCATTTATTATCTATAGGGTTTCATGATCAAGTCACATACTTGATGACCTATAAAATGTCATAAATTACTTTGGGACTATTATTTAATAACCATTATTAAATAATACAGATGTCAGATTTCAATAACATAATCAAATTATGTTTATACGAACATCATATCATAACTAAAATTAATAACAACGACTCCCACTAAAATTAAGATCACATCTTAAGACATCTAATGCCTTTAGCAGTAGTCTGACCCTCATTCGCCCTTGCTCAGCGTGTGTCGAAAGACACTGCGTCTTGCTAAGAGTAATACCAAGAGTCATTTGCACGAAGCCCTTCTTGGAATCCTGCATATTGGACATGTGCAAGGCCTTATCACTATAAGTATCTTGACACAATCCAATTAACTTATCCAATCTATCTCTATAGATTCTTATTCCAAGAATGTATACGGTTTCTTCCATAATTTTATCGAAAAACAACTTTCGAATCAAGTCTTAACAGACTGAAACAATGGAACTTCATTTCCGAGAAGTGGTATGTTATCAACATATAATACTAGAAATGCAATTGCGCTTCCACTAGTCCTCTTGTAAACACACGGTTCCTCTTCATTCATGACGAAGTCAAACCTTTTGACTGCTTCATCAAAACGAAGATTTCAACTTCGAGATGCTTGCTTCAATCCATAAATGGTTTGATGAAGTTTGCATATCTTCCTAGCTTCATTAGGATCAATGAAAAACTTCAGGTTGTGTCATGTACACATCCTTTTTCCAGAATTCCATTAAGGAAAACTGTTTTCACATCCATCTGCCAGATCTCATAACTATTATGAGTGGCGGTTGCTAGGAGAATTCGAATGGACATTAGCACGGTGTCTGGGATTAGGTTTCTTCACAGTCAATACCATGAATTTACTTGAAACCTTTTTGCCACCAACCTAGCTTTGTACATCTGAATATAACCATCCATGTCATCTTTTCTTCTTGAAAATCCATTTACTCACAATGGTTTCTACACCATCGGGTAAATCAACCCAAGTCATACTTGGTTCTGTGACATGGATTCCATTTCGGATTCAGCGGCTTTCAGCCATTTTCGGAGTCAAGGCCCATCATTGCTTCTTCAAAATTCGCAGGCCCGTCACTTTCAATGATCAGTAGATCACGACAATTGGTTACGAGAAATCCATATTTCTCGGGTTCGTGACGGATCCTTTCAGATCTGCGAGCTTCAGTTTTCTGTAAAAGTCGCGCACACATATCTCATATGTATACTTTTACCACGACCTAATTAACCAAGATTTAAACCGTAGTTAATTAAGTCATAAACCAAAATCAATATTTGGTTCGCGATCTGTGTCGATCGATGCAACTTTTGTGTCGATCGACACTTCTTCAGAAACTCGCCATTTAAATGTATATCGAATATACATTCACCAGATCCTTTATAAACTCTAGGCACCACAGGTGCAGGTTCTACAACTCTTTGTAGATCCAACTGCTGCTCTTCCTCATCAGGTTGAGCAGTCTCCTGTGATTTTCGAATTTCTTCGAGTTGTACTTTTACTCCCACTGTTCTTCTTGGAAAGAAAGTCTTTCTCAAGAAAACATAGTTCCGAGCAACAAACAATTTGTTCTCGAACTGGTTGTAAAAGTAACATGCCTTGGTTTTGTTAGGACAACCAATGAAGTAGCACTTATCAGATTTGGGTGTGAGCTTATCAGAGATTAAACGTTTTATATAAGTCTCGCAGCTCCAAATCTCCATGATGGATAAATCAGAAACATTTACATTCCACATCTCATGTGGTATCTCTGTAACTGACTTTGTTGGAACTCTATTTAAAGTAAACTCAGACATTTCTAAAGCGTATTCTTAGAAAGATAATGGAAGATCTAAGTGACTCATCATTGATCGAACCATATCTAATAAAGTCTGATACAAGAGGAGTGAATAGTGAAACACTTTCACAATCTCTCAGATGATCACTAAATTCTTGACCTAAGTATTCACCTCCATGATCTCATCGTAGAGGTTTAATACCTTTTCCAAATTGATTATGTACTTCATTTTGGAACTCCTTGAACTTTTCAAAGATTCTGACTTATGCCTTATAAATAAGGCATAACCGTACCTTCTGAAAATATCAGTAAAGGTAATGAAGTACTGAAATTTTCCTCTAGCACTAGTGCTCATCGGTCCATATACATCTGTATGTATAAAGCCCAATAGGCTTCTGGCCCTTTCATTTTGATCGTTCGCAACCTGTATCGACCGACGCACCGTTTGTGTCGATCGACACTACCTCTGTTGAAAGGAGCCTTTGTCGTTTTACTTAATAAACAAGATCCACTTTACTCATTATGATTCTCAATCAGATGAGCCCAAAAGCCCATCACTATGGAGCTTCTGAATCTATTTCGCATTTATGTAGCCCAAAACGACAATGCCAGAGAGAAGTTTGACTCGAATCATTTGACTTGAATCTCTTGGTATTAATGTTATAGTTAGGCACATTCTGGTTTAGAACATAAAGTCCATTCTCTAATGGATTGCTACTATAAAATATATCACTGTAATCAAATGAATAACACTTATTCTTAACTTGAAAACTGATATCCTTCCATATCCAAACAAGGAATAGAAATAATCTTTCTGCTCATAGCAGGTACATAGTAGCAATTTTAAGTTCAAAACATGCCATAAAAGGAAAAACAAATGAAATACTCCTACGGTTAATGCAGCAACTCTTGCTCCATTCCCACTCATAGGTCCACTTGTCCTTTCTCCATAGTCCTACTTTTGCTCAGGCCCTGCACATTTTCACAAAATATGAGTACCACAGCTGGTATCCAATACCCAATAAGTAGGACTATAAGAAGTAACATTTAATTCTATAACATAATACCTGAAGAAGAAGTCTCGTACGTCTTCTTCAGCTTCTCATAATCTTCCAAGAATTTATTGCAGTTTCTTTTCAAATGCCCATAACCATTACAATAACGGCACTTAAAATCTTCAGAAGGACTGGTTTTAACCTTAGGAACATGGCCAGACTCGCTTGGATTCACAATCGAGCTCGTCTTGCCATCACCTTTGTTCTTACCAAGTTTCTTAAACTTTTTACCCTTTTGTACCATAAGGACATTTGGGGTGTCCTTCTTGATGTTAGGTTCAGCAGTCTTAAGCATCCCATGCAATTCAGTCAACGTCTTCGTCAAGTTGTTCATGTTATAGTTCATAATAAATTGATCATAGCTTGACGGCAGTGACTGTAGAATGATGTCAGTAGCCAACTCTTGGCTAATGGGACAATCCAGTTTCCCCAGGTTATCAATATAACCCATCATCTTAATGACATGAGGACTAACTGGTTCACCCTTTGGTAGCTTGCACTCAATCAGAGATCTTACCGTCTGGTATCTCTGAGTTTGTGCCTGCTCCTGAAACATACTTTTCAGGCCAGTGATCATCTCTATTGGAGACTCCACGTACTCATATTGCTTATGCAATTCCGAGTTCATGGTAGCCAACATGAGACAACTCACATCCACCACATCATTAGAATGCTTATCCCAAGCATCCTTATCTGACTGCCAGGCATTGGCTCGGTACTTCTTGGGGAGAACTTTCTCAAGGACATAGTCCTTCTTCTCCTGTTTGAGAACAATTCTCAAGTTCCGATACCATTCAAGAAAGTTTGATCCATTTAACTTTTCCTTCTCAAGAACGGATCGCAGGGAGAAATTGTTACGATGGTTTGTGCTAGACATAGCTGGAAAAACAAGGGAGGTTTAGTTATGATGTTCAAGAAATGAGAAGTCTTAACTATTAAGAAAACTCGCATTATATTCAAACAATGTTTCCTCAGATGAATATAATGATCCAAGACCCATACTTCACTAAACTTGAGTGAGACACTGGCTATCACCCAAATTTAGCTATCTAGGTAAGCAACAACTTTGCTAGTTATATCCAATATAACTCTTGGTTGTGGATCGACATCGCATGCCCAATCCACCTGATGTCTCTGAGCCCAAAACGATTTTGATGGCCCAGTCAAGTAAACCAATCTCTTCAGTCATGTAATTGTTGATGTCTTGCACTGCAAATCCATCAACATGATTACCTCTGTCTTACTCATGAAATTGTGGACATCTTGCACTGCAAGTCTATCGCACAATTAAATGGGTCTTGACAGTTGACAAGATTGGAAAGACATCAAGTATCACTTGATATTTGGTTGAGGAACGGAACCATTTAAAACGTTCAGTTTTATTTTGTTTTAATTCTTCTAATTAATTGATTTATCTTGCTTTGGTTCTGTGATTTCAGGTTCCATAACCTAAATCATCGAATCTTGTGTCGACCGACACTACTTTAGTGTCGATCGATGCTGATTAACCAAAACCAATTTGCGATAACCGATCAATCCAATTGACCCGGTTTTGAGTACCGGTCAGTGTCGATCGATGCTACATTAGCATCGGTCGATACCAACCCAATCGCAATAAACCATTCTTAGCGTTTAACCATCATTAACCAAGCTCGATAATCGGTCCAATCCAATTGAACCGATTCATCAATCTCGCGAGGTTTGTGTCGACCGACACAACTCTTGTGTCGATTGACACTAGGCGAAACATAAGTTTTATTCGGGTTTTCGCCCTGTGTCGATCGACGCCGGATTGGCATCGATCGACACCATACGAAAAACCCTAAATTTTGTTCGGGTTTTCGCCCTGTGTCGATCGATGCCGGATTGGCATCGATCGACACCATGCGAAAAACCCTAAAACGTTTTTCGAACAAAAACCCTAAACTAGGTTACTTTGATCAAAACGAGTTTTAGCATGCTTGTATCAATCATACAGAGATCCAGATTCAACCAATCTAATCAACATGCTACAGATTCAATGGAACCCTAAAGCTCTGATACCACTGAAGGAATTTCTAGCAGATCCTAATCCAATTAGGCAATCCTGGTCTGAATTCCAAGCCTAGGATCTAGGGTTCATGTAATTGAATCATTGGGATCTCAATATTACCTGGTGATTAGCAGCGGAAGATTTGCAGATAATCGAGATCTAAAGCGCCTCAAGTGCTGCGCCTCTACTGGTATCCACACGCACACAAACTAGATCGGAACGGGATGCTAGTGCCGTCGAGATCAAATCTCTTAAAACCACGAACAATTCGCTTTTATCTGTATTGGGGTTTTATGTTTGCGGCTGTCTATTAGATTTCTTGTTGCTACACGTTATTTAATATATATACAACTCATGAAACCTAATCGAATTAGGTTTTCACGTTTGTTAATGGGTTTAGCCCACAAACTTATATTAATAATAACTAACACAAGAATCAAAATACGCTTGATTCTTATTGTTATAACATATATATATATATACATATGTTTATATCATATATAACACACATATATATATATTATATATATCACATATATATAATATATTAAATATAAAACCCCAATAAGCTTAAGCTTATGATCCAGTCTGCTTAGGTGTGTGACCCTGTAGGATCATATAACACTAGCAATAAGTTCTAAACTCATTGATCATAAGTGGCTTCTAGCAAAGCATTATGACTGCCTAGTGTCATATGATTGTCTCATCTCGACAATACGACTTTCACTTAGAGTAAGTACAATAGATTTCAGGACATTCCCAACAATTTGTTTCTAATCTAGCAGTTTATCACCTTTGTATTCTGCACGTTAGCCAAGGAAAAACGCATGTTCGTGATCTTGGTTGGAACTTGTGATGGTTCTTTGAAGATGTTGAACTGCACACAAGGCATCCAAAGACCCTCAATCATCTGTAGTCAGGCATCTGTGAAGATAATATCTGGAATGGAGACTTATCCATCAACAGAGGTGTTGGTAACCGATTTATGAGGAAAATTGCAGTTAAAACGCAATCTCCCCAGTACTCTAACGATAAATGAATCTGAAACATCAAATACCGAGCCAGATTTAAAATGTGTTGATGTTTACGCTCTACCACCGAGTTATGTTCTGGAATTTCAGGACATGAGTGGAATGACTAAATGCCTTTAACTCCGAACAGATCTTGAAACTTCAACTCAAGAAAATTAGCTCTTCTTACTCCTTTGTCTGTCGTCTTGTATTGATTCTCAACCATTTGTAAGAAATCATGAAATACCTTTATAAATTCAGACTTTCTGCACAATAAGTATATCCATGTCATTCTTGTGTGATCATCCACTATGGTAAGGAAATACTTGTATCCTTCTGAAGTAGCTACTGAAAAGGGACCCCAGACATCAATATGTAGCAAATCAAAACCATTCTCTCGTATATGATTGTTAGAAGTATAAGAAATATGATTTTGTTTTGTTAAAGAGCATATGGCACAATGAAATGGTCCTTTATTTCTTTGTTTGAAATCAAGTACATTTGTGATTGTGATAATCTTGTCAACAGATGGATGATCCAATCTTTTACGCCATAAGGTTGTATCAACAAAAATATTAACAGAACACTTCAGACTCTCAGTTGTTATTCATGTTATTGAAGTTGTGTCCAGGACATAAAGGTTTAAAATATCTTCACCGTGACCAATAATCGTCAATCTCTTGATAGGATCCTATATCAGACAAGTGGATTGGTCAAGACTGACACGACAGCCCACATCCTTTGTCAACTGACTCATACTAAGGAGATTCAAATGAAAGTCAGGAATATATAATACATTGTTCAACACTAGCAACTCATTTAACCGGATATGTCCAATGTGTAGGATTATTGGTGTTTTCCATGGTTTAATTCTCAATTACAACCTAACACAAATCCTTAAACAGATCTAGGTTCTCGTCAAATGAATCATAAAACAAACCTGATCACTACCTTTCAGATTGCAGCGGAATGGATGGTAATGATGAGATCAGCTAGAACAGATAGTAACACCTATTCCTCCTTGAGTATCCACACTCTTACAAGCAAGGGACGGCTGCTAGACCAAAGAGATGGATGAATCAGAGAGAGAGATTTTTGAGAGAGAGAGAGCTCGCGGCCCAGAGGAGAAAATCGCAGGGAAGGTTGGCTTCCTTAGGGTTTTCTGATTCTCTTATATCTCATTAATGGGCCCAAGTCATTAGACTAATGGCTCATTAATCTTTTGGGCCCAAAACACAAATTAGACAAAAAGCATGTATTTTGTCTGGCCCAAAACTCTGATCCAATACAGTAAATGCCATTGCATCTTACCGTATTATTTCCATTTAACTTTCCCGTTAGCTATGGTGTGTGACCCTTCGGGATCATACAATACTGGTAATAAGTCCTAAACTTATAGATCATGAGCGGACTCTAGCAAGCCATCATGATCACCCAGTATTTATGACTTATGTCTGATCTCGACACTTATCATACTTTCTAGAGATAGTACGGTAGATTTCAGGACATTCCCAACAATCTCCCACTTGTACTGGAATTCTACAAAGGACATTCCCAACAATCTTCCGATTGTACTGGAATCCTACATTCCCTAGTCCTTTTGTCTTAATATCTCGATCTGGCATAAGGCAAGATGCGTGTCATCCTTATATAGCCAGACCATGTTTATCGGAACAGATTTGATACTGACAATTCAAACGACTTGGGCAAGTCCGTTTGGGAATGGCCATTCTCTTACCAGCTATCAAATCTCCGATTGGCCTAGAGATATTACCTCTGTTAAACGGCAGGGACAAATCCCATCTTGTTCCATCACTATGAACTACACAATTCATAATACACCCAACCAAGGTCCGTATAGCTCCCAGTTACGAAACAGCGTTAGACAATGATCAAAGCGTATTACTCCATGTACAGCCACATGCATGCGAACTCAGGTCTAAGGACTATACTCTATAGTCGTATATGAGAACCTCTTATGACACAGATATTAATATCTTGTAGAGTTTTCATCAGCGGGCCATGTCCGGTCATATGTTCCCCTACATATACATATGTGTCGACTTTGATGCCGCGCATCTATGACCCCTCGAAACTTGGTCATAAGTCTCAACACAATCTAGTCTCTACAGGTTGTTGGTGTTCCAATTTCAACAACCTTCGACTATGGACACTATGATTTATGTCACTTCGTTAAATATGGGGTTTCAGGATCAAGTCTACTCATGTACTTCGATGACCCATATATAATGACATGAATCATTTTGGAACGATTATTTTATATCACAGTTAAAAATAATCCAGAAATAAAATTTCATTAACATTTAAAATGTTTACATGAACCAATCAAAATAACTAAAACAAAAGCCCTCACAACTCCCACTCAAAAAGAGATTACATTTGAATATCTCTAATTCCTACAGCAGCAGTATGCAACTCGTGCTTAGGTCTCGGGAGTGGCTTTGTCAACGGGTCAGCCACGTTCTCATCAGTGGGAACTCTGCTGACCATCACTTCGCCTCTATTCACTATATCACGAATCAGGTGATACCTTCTCATAATGTGTTTGGATTTCTGATGATGTCTCGGTTCCTTGGCTTGAGCAATTGCACCATTGTTGTCACAATACAGTGCCAAAGGCTCAGTGGCATTAGGGAATACACCGAGTTCAATCAAGAAGTTCCTAATCCAAACTCCTTCCTTCGCAGCTTCTGAAGCAGCGATGTATTCAGCTTCAGTTGTGGAATCTGCTACGGTGCTCTGCTTGGAACTCTTCCAACTTACTGCACCGCCATTCAGACAGAAGATGTAGCCAGACTGTGACCGGAAATCATCCTTATCTGTCTGAAAACTTGCATCCGTGAATCCACTGATTTCAAGCACTTCACTTCCTCCGTAAACCAAGAACTTATCCTTAGTATTCCTCAAATACTTCAGGATATTCTTTACGGCAATCCAGTGACTCTCACCTGGATTAGACTGGTACCTACTCGTCATGCTTAGTGCATAAGCAACATCAGGACGAGTACAGATCATGGCATACATGATAGATCCTATAGCCGAAGCATAAGGAATCCTACTCATGCGCTTAAGCTCATCAGGTGTCTTAGGACACTGATCCTTGCTTAGTGAAGCACCATGTATCATTGGCGTGAACCCCTTCTTGGATTTATCCATTCCGAATCGATGCAGGACTTTATCTATATAAGCATCTTGACAAAGTCCAATCAGCTTTTTAGATCTGTCTCTAAAGATTCGGATTCCAAGAACATACGCGGCTTCACCCATGTCCTTCATGGAAAAACAACTTCCCAGCCAGTCTTTAACAGACTTCAGCATTGGAATATCATTTCCAAGAAGCAATATGTCATCGACATATAGGATAAGAAACGCCACTTTGCTCCCACTAGTTTTCTTATACACACATTGTTCCTCTTGGTTTCTGATGAAGTCAAAGTTCTTTATTGCTTCATCAAAACGAAGATTCCAACTCCTCGATGCTTGCTTCAATCCATAAATGGATTTGTGAAGCTTGCATACTTTCCCAGCATTCTTAGGATCAATGTAACCGTCAGGTTGTGTCATATACACATCCTCCTCCAAGATTCCATTCAGGAAGGCGGTTTTCACATCCATCTGCCAAATCTCATAATCATAATAAGCGGCAGTTGCTAGGAGAATCCGAATTGATTTCATCATTGCCACTGGTGAATAGGTTTCATCATAGTCTATACCATGAATTTGCTTGAAACCTTTTGCCACCAACCTGGCCTTGTAAATCTGGACATTACCATCCATGTCAATCTTCTTCTTGAAGATCCATTTACACTCGATGGCTTTTGCACCAGCAGGTAAATCAACCAGTGAAAACACTCGGTTAGCAGACATGGAGTCCATTTCGGATTCAGTGGCTTCACGCCACTTTAAGGAGTCAGGGCCCATCATGGCTTCTGCAAAGTTCGAGGGTTCATCACCGTCAATGATCAAAAGATCATGGCAATTAGTCACGAGGAATCCCTGATATCTATCGGGTTCGTGACGGATCCTTCCGGATCTTCGAACTTCAGGTACTGCAGGTTCAGGTTCTATTACAACTTCATGTAATTCATCCTGCTGTTCTTCCTCATTAGGTTGAACAGGTTCCTGTCCTTCTTGAATTTCATCAAGTTGTACCTTACTCCCACTATCTTTTCTAGAGAGAAACTCCCTTTCAAGAAAAGTACAATCCCGAGCAACAAAGATTTTGTTCTCGGATCGCAGATAGAAGTAATAAGCCTTGGTATCCCTAGGATAACCAATGAAGTAGCATTTGTCAGATTTTGGTGTAAGCTTGTCTGAGATTAATCTTTTGACATAGGCTTCACAACCCCAAATTCTGAGAAAAGACATTGCTGGAGCTTTTCCAGTCCATATCTCATATGGTGTCTTTGCTACTGCCTTTGATGGCACTCTGTTCAGTGTGAACGTTGCGGTTAGCAAAGCATATCCCCAAAGGGATATAGGAAGGTCTGTGTGACTCATCATGGATCGGACCATATCTAACAATGTCCGATTCCTTCTCTCAGACACACCATTCCACTGAGGTGTTCCAGGAGGTGTGAGTTGGGAGATAATTCCACACTCACTCAGATGATCACGAAATTCCTGGCTCAAGTATTCTCCTCCTCGGTCCGACCGAAGAGCCTTAATACTTTTACCAAGCTGGTTCTGTACTTCATTCTGGAATTCTTTGAACTTTTCAAAGGTTTCCGACTTATGTTTCATCAAGTAGACATATCCATATCTACTGAAATCATCAGTGAATGTAATGAAGTACTGAAAGTTTCCTCTAGCACTTGTGGACATTGGGCCACACACGTCAGTATGTACCAGGCCCAATAGTTCACTGGCCCTTTCTGTGGGTTTATTGAAAGGGGCCCGTGTCATTTTGCCCATTAGGCAAGATTCGCATTGCTCACAAGACTCAAAGTCAAATGAGCCCAAGAGTCCATTTGAATGGAGCCTCTTGACGCGTTTCTCACTAATGTGCCCCAAACGACAATGCCAGAGAAACGTTTCATTTTCTTCGTTAGATTTGAACCGTTTCGTATTAATGTTATATACTGGAGCAGATTGATCCAGCATGTACAACCCATTTATAAGAGGGGCACAGCCATAGAACATATCATTGAGATTAAAGGAACACAATTTATTCTTAATAGAAAAATCAAATCCTTGCAAATCCAACAATGAAACTGAAATGATATTTCTGCTTATAGCAGGTACAAAATAACAATTCTCAAGTTCTAAAATCAATCCAGAAGGTAAAGACAACAAGTAAGTGCCAACGGCCAGTGTTGGAACCTTCGCTCCATTGCCAACCCGCAACTCTACTTGCCCTTGCTTCAACCTTCTACTGTTGCTGAGCGCCTGCATATTAGTACAAATATGAGCCCCACATCCAGTATCTAATACCCAAGTGGTATTATCAGAAGTAGTAGTATTTACTTCAATAACAAAAATACCTGAAGATTTAGTCTCCAAGGACTTCTTCTTCTTCAGACTTTCCTGGTATTTCTTACAGTCCCTGCGGTAATGCCCTGCCTCTTTACAAAAGTGACAGATGTCAGAAGGCCCAGCTTTGGACACGGGCTTGGGCTTGGCGTTTTCATTGCCAACTACTTTGCCCTTTCCCTTGTCTGCAGCGGATTTCTTGAAACCCTTGCCCTTCTGCACCATGAGTACAGACGACTCCTTGGTTTTCTTCAGATTCGGTTCTGCAGTCTTGGGCATACCATGTAGCTCAGGCAACGTCTTTATCAACCCATGCATATTATAGTTCAAAATGAACTGGTCATATGCAGGAGTAAGAGACTGCAGAACGATATCACAAGCAAGCTCTTGGCTTATAGGACAGTCGAGCCTCGTCAAATGATCGAGATAACCCATCATTTTCAGAACATGAGGACTCACTGCTGCATCCTTAGCCATTTTACAGTCCAAGAGATTCTTAACAGTTTGGAATCTCTCTGTACGAGCCTGCTCCTGAAACAACGCTTTCAGATTTGCCATCAGCTCCATGGGACAAGTCAGGCCTTCCCACTGCATCTGCAGTTCGGGAGCCATTGTCGCCAACATCAGGCAAATCACGTCATTAGCATCTGAAGAATGCGTATCCCAAGCATTTTCACAGCTTGTGCGGCATTATTCGCAGGTCTAGGAGAGAGAGCTCTTTCAATGACATAAGCCTTCTTCTCCTGCCTGAGCACAAGTCTCAGGTTCCTGGACCAGTTCAGGAAGTTTGATCCGTTCAGTTTGTCCTTCTCAAGGGCAGACCGGATCGAGAAAGTGTTTTGTGTTGTTGTGCTTGACATAGCTGAAAATATGAGACAATACAGATTTAGTTATTAAGTTCATAAAAGAGTAATCTTAACAACTTATAAGAAAACTCGCATTGTATTCAAAATTTCTTTGTTTAACCTCATAAGAATACAATGATTCCGAGACCCATGTTTAGCTAAATCCAAAGTGGGCCACTGGCCGTCACCCAGAATTAGCTATACTTGGTAAGCATACACACAGCTAGTTATAACCAATAACTCTCGGTTGTAAATTGGGCCCGAGGCCCAAATTCACCAGATGTCTCAAGGCCCGGGACTCCCGATGGCCCAGTCAAGGAAACCAATCTCTTACAGCCAAATAATCACTAAAATCTGGGACTCCCAATGAAATTAGTGACTATATACTACTTTACTTACGCGAAAACAGACACCTCACACTGTAAGCCATATCTGTAATCAAGTAAGCGTTAAGTAGCTGACAAGATTGGAAAGACATCCAAGCTTGATATTGTTTTTGAGGATTTTTAAGTTTTATTTCCAAAAATAGAAGATTACTATTTTGGGAAACTTTCTTATTTTAGAAACTTTCTAAATTTAGTAACTTACTAAAAATAGAAATTTCTAATTTAATATTTTATAAATATTTTGGGTTGGGTCACAAATTATAGGCCCAATTCTTGGCCCAAGACCATAGAATTCCAGTTGGCCCAATAATTTGACATAACCGATCCGGTTTATTAATTCTGGTCCAAGACCAAATTAACTTTCAAAACCATCGGTTATTTACTAAACCAGACCAGTTCTAAATTATTTGGTCCAACCAAATCAAACTTAGACCAGCCTTCGGTTTAGGTTAAAATTCAATTTTATGAATTTCAATCCGGTTTAATCAGAAATTAAATAATACTAATTGTATTAAATGATTTCCAGCAAACCGCGATTTGGGTTAACGGCTTAAACCATACATTAATTAAATAATTAATGATTCATACAATTATTGTATGATAATAACAAACACGATTCAATAACAAATCGTATCATGTGATTGAATAATCAAAATCAACAGCTTATTCAATAATTGATCAATCAGCCGATCTAACCACACACAAAAGGACAAAAACAAAACCGGTTTTGACCTTTTCAATTCGATAATGGATTCAGTTTGCACTAACTCTTACGAATTCAATAATTGAATCATCAACAAAGTCAACATGCGTTATAGCCAACAATCAAATCGTGATCTTTATTATATATTCAAATTCAAATTTGATTAAGATCACATTAACTAGAAACAAAACGAACCTAATGTTTCATAATTATCAAACAAGCAAAGTCAATAATTAATTTGAGCAAAGTCAAACTCTCGTGATAACAACAATAGACAAACACGATTTGACCCCTTCCATTAACAATCACTTTGCAAGTTAAGATGGAATTAATTATCAAACGAATTCAATTATTAAACGAGACCAACACATACGATCAGCATCACATAACACACTCACACATGAACACACGCCGTGAGCTAATTTAGGGTTTCGATAATAGAAGGTTGCCGTGAGTTTCAATCTCAT
The DNA here is from genome assembly GCA_030180135.1 of Orychophragmus violaceus. Classification (NCBI taxonomy): domain Eukaryota; kingdom Viridiplantae; phylum Streptophyta; class Magnoliopsida; order Brassicales; family Brassicaceae; genus Orychophragmus; species Orychophragmus violaceus. The sequence goes on along the minus strand of CM058234.1, from coordinate 58,981,446 downwards.
TCAATTATTATCAAAGTTCATTCGATTATAACAAACCTTTTTAGCAGCCGATTATCCACATACAAAATCAATTAATCAATTAATCAATTTTCATATGATCCAATTTCACAAGAAACCTAATGCCTAGGCTCTGATACCACTGTAGGATTATTGGTGTTTTCCATGGTTTAATTCTCAATTACAACCTAACACAAATCCTTAAACAGATATAGGTTCTCGTCAAATGAATCATAAAACAAACCTGATCACTACCTTTCAGATTGCAGCGGAATGGATGGTAATGATGAGATCAGCTAGAACAGATAGTAACACCTATTCCTCCTTGAGTATCCACACTCTTACAAGCAAGGGACGGCTGCTAGACCAAAGAGATGGATGAATCAGAGAGAGAGATTTTTGAGAGAGAGAGCTCGCGGCCCAGAGGAGAAAATCGCAGGGAAGGTTGGCTTCCTTAGGGTTTTCTGATTCTCTTATATCTCATTAATGGGCCCAAGTCATTAGACTAATGGCTCATTAATCTTTTGGGCCCAAAACACAAATTAGACAAAAAGCCTGTATTTTGTCTGGCCCAAAACTCTGATCCAATACAGTAAATGCCATTGCATCTTACCGTATTATTTCCATTTAACTTTCCCGTTAGCTATGGTGTGTGACCCTTCGGGATCATACAATACTGGTAATAAGTCCTAAACTTATAGATCATGAGCGGACTCTAGCAAGCCATCATGATCACCCAGTATTTATGACTTATGTCTGATCTCGACACTTATCATACTTTCTAGAGATAGTACGGTAGATTTCAGGACATTCCCAACACAATGCCTTCTATCTTGACTCCTAATCCAGTTGGCAAAGTTACTAACTAATTCAAGGAGTCAAAGAAACTAACAAATTGACTTCTATCATGTTCAACATGATTTGTTGCACCACTATCAATGATCCAAGACTGAGATGTCAGGAAAATTTCAGTAGCTCTCAATACTCCAACAAAACACAATGAAGAAGAAGAGAAAGGCATGCCAGATAAGGTAGTTATTGTACCCGTGATGTCATTGTGATTTGTGGAAGTTGATGGGATAGAATTTGATATTGTCATACTCAGTTGGTTGTTGAAGTAGGAAATGACGCTTTTTATCTGGTCTTTAGAAAGAGTGATGATCATATCCGGAACACTTATTTCTGTAGTCTCATTATTTTGCATTGTTGATATATCATGGTTTTTACCCATTTTATACCATGATATAGATGTGTTTTTAGTGTCTTTTGTGTTCGTTTAGAGTCTTTTACAGGTTTAATCAGGTTTGGAGCTAATTGGAGATATTTGGAGCATTTTGGGACTTTTGGGACGTTTTGGCCGAGAGCTTAACTCACTGTCCGATTCATTGATCAAGCATCGACCGACACACCTAGTGCATCGGTCGACACACTAGCGAGATGGGCCGTACACGTCGGTTTAACAAGTTATGAAGATTTACAAAGAGGCCCAGAATAGTTCCAGTATTTACACAGAAGCCCCAGCCGAGATTAGGCTTATATATATAGGATTTTGGTGTTTAATTTACTTACGCTTTCATACTTAGAGCTAAGAGATTTTTAGAGCTTTTGGGGCTGATCTATTTCCTGTATTCACTTATTTTGGAGAAGATTTCGAACCCCTTTGATATTTTATTCTCTTATATGCAATCTATTATTTCTATGATTATGTTTTCATCAATCATGTATGAGTAGATCCATAGTTAAGTTTAGGGTTTCTCATTAGGGTTTGATGACTTGCTAGACTTGTTTAATTCAGTTAAGGATTCATATGATTAGAATGTTCTTCAAACTAAATTGTGCTTAATGCTAGTTCTAATCTGATCAATTAGAATCTAGATCTTAGGTTGCTAAATTCGACACGAGAGTGTGTTTTAGAATCTGAACTATTTAGGTTGAGCAATTGAATTATTCGCAAAGAGATTTGGTTTAGTTTAATTGTGAACATATCGAACTTGAACTTAATGCTAGTTTAATCTGTTAGTAATTGCAAAGAGATTTGGGTTACTGCACTTAGACTTAGAGAGTTTTCGCAAAGAGATTTGGTTAATTCTATTTCCGTGATTTGAGTTCTAGAACTGAGTTTAATTAGATCCTGACTGATTAGCTTGTCTGCTTGTCTGATTTCCTGAGAATACCCTAGGCTTGACGCTTTTAGTTTATTGCTTTCACAACCAACTTGCTACTATTTACTTTCTTGCTTCGCAATTTATTTACTTCACCATCTGCTTATTTCTAGTATTAATCTCTACGTTTCTGATTCTATTGAGACCAAGTGTCCCTGTGGATTCGATAACCCTATATACTACATTGACTATACTGTGCACTTGCAGTTTAGAATAGGGTAAAACTTAGAACCTATCAAGTTTTTGGCGCCGTTGCCGGGGACTCTTAGAGTCTTCGATAGGACCGAACTTAGGGTTTTTACTAGAAATTTTTCTTTTTGTTTTTTGCTTTTTTCGTTTTATTTTCATAATTTGCTAACTTTTTCTCTGTTTCTTTCTGTCGCAGGTACGACTTTCGCCTTGCGTCGATCGTTGCATCCCTTGCGTCGATCGTCACTAGGAGATTTGAGATTGAATCGATCGTTGCACTGATAGCATCGATCGTTGCTGGACGATTACAGACAGTTTATGCCAACGCAGAAAACTCGAAGTAATCCGAACTCGAGCTTAGTTAATCTCGGACTAGAGGAACTTGGACGTCTAGAAAGAACTATCAGAAGAGAAAAAAGAGAGAGAATGGTACGAGAACGTCTGATCTTGATACCAGATGCTGAAGGTACCCTGAGGGACCAAGATAACAACCCGTACAATGCTGCTGGGCATCGGGTTGATGCTGAAGGGAACGTGATCCCTGACCCACCTGAGCTGATTGTCCATGAAAGGACTTTGGCTGATTACAACATACCAGATGAGTTTCATAGAAACCGAACAGCCTTAGTACTTCCTGGTTTTGAGAGGGAGGATTTTGAGATCAAGACCATCTACTACTCGCTGCTGAAACAGAATGCTTTCCATGGACATCCAACAGAGCAGCCTATGGACCACATTGATTCATTTGAGGACTTAATCAATGGCATGAAGTACGATGGAGTTTGCCAAGATTATATGTTCCTTAAGCTCTTTCCTTACAGTCTCGCTGGAGACGCTAGTGCATGGCTGAAGCAACTGGCACCTGGTCAGTTTACCACTTGGGCAGCACTGAAAAGTGAGTTCCTGAGACATTTCTACGATGATGCGCGTTCAGATCACTCCAGACAGGACATACTCACATTTTCCCAAGGAGCTGTGGAGCCTTTAAAAACTGCTTGGATGAGATTTAGGAAGTATCAGCGTGACTGCCCACACCATGGATTCAGTGAAGTCACATTACTAGGTATTTTCTTCAAAGGCATAGATCTGCCATATCAGTCTGCGCTGGATAACTCCAGTAATGCTAACTTCAACACCAGGACTCCTACACAAGCTAAGCAGTTGATTGAGAACTTAATAAGCAGCAACAGTTGCAAGACTATGGATGAGAGGAGGAAGAAATCTGGTGGAAGTGTTGATAACTCAGAGATGGCTGAATTGAGATCCAGGATGGACAAAATCTGCAATCTTCTAGGTGAAAAGAAGGCTGTCCACTTTGCTCAAGAAGTAGAAGTAATTCAGACTGAGGAGGACACTCAGGAAGAAGATGTGAATTACATCGGAGGATCTGGTTTCCAAGGAAACAAATTTGGATATCAATCTGGGAACAGATTTTCCGGTGGAGGACAGAAGGGTGCCTTCACAGGCAATCAGAACTCTTCAAGCTTTGGACAGACTAGTAGTTTTCAGAAGCCTTATGGACAAAGTGCTCAGAGAACCTACGGATCTTCATCTTATCAGACACCTCCTGCAGTCACTGCTTTAGAGACTAGGATAGAAACAATGTTGGAACAGGTACTGGAGAGCCAGAACAAGATTTTTGTGGACAGTAACAAGAAGCTGGATGCAGTTTATGAGAATCTCAATGGGAAGTTTGAGACTCTAAGCACTCATGTGAAGCAGCTGGACACTCAGGTGAATCAGATTTCCAGTTCTATGAAAGGAAAAGGAGGTGCAGACACTCACATTAAGGCCTGGTCTGTGTACATTAATGATGGGTCTCACCAAGGTGAAAAATTCGAGCTAAGTACAGCTGAATTGGTAGAGGATGAAGAATTTTCGGATTTTGGAGAAAAACTCTCGGGTGAAAGTTGTGAACACAGTGTTGCAACGATCGACACACCCTTAGTGTCGGTCGTTGCAGGGCGAGAACAGACAGAACTGTCGGATGATAATGGCATAGATGCTGAGTTGGAGCTTGATCACTTATTCACTGGAGTCTCTGAGATCTCTTAACAGGAGATTTATGTGCAGATTGTTAGACAACACTCCTCGGTATCTGAAGTGGCTAAACAAGAAATTGAAGAGCTTAAGAAGCTAGAGGAGATTGGTGAAGAATTGGAAGAAATTCCAACTTCTGATGATCCACCTTATCATCCCTGTGTGCAGAGGTACTTAAACAGGATGCTGCCTTTAGATGAAGAGCTGAGAGACTGGGTGATTATAGTTCCCCAACACATTAGCGAGGTGCTACTTAAAAAGATCCCGAAGAAGCTGCCTGACCCTGGAGTCTTTGTGCTTAATTGCTCTATCTTCGAGGATAGTTTTAGACGCTCTCTGTGTGACTTAGGAGCTGCTGGAAGTATGATGCCTTATTCTGTGGCAGAGAAGCTGGGGATGCTGGATTTTTCTCCTACTAGGACCTCTCTTGTCCTAGCTGACCAGTCTATACGAGTTCCGGAAGGACTCTTAAAGGACATTCCAGTAAGGGTTGGAAACTACTTAGTTCCGACAGACTTCCTTGTGCTGAAGTATGACTGCGATCCTGATGAAGCATTGCTGCTTGGAAGACCATTCTTGGCTACAGCAGGAGCTATGATTGATGTTAGACAGAGTCTAATAGACCACCTGGGAGATGAGCCGCTGCGATATGAGATGGAGAAGCTGCGAAAGCCACTGATAGATGGGCAGACATTCACAATCATGGATGCAGATGATGAGCAGCCTGATGAGACTGTGATTCTAGATCCTGGAGCACATTTTACTCCATCTTCTCTTGGGCATGAGCATTCTGCAACAACCTATTCTCCGCCTTGGATGAGGAGACTTGAACAGAGACAGAAAAAGTCTCTGTCAGGTTCTCTTGGTGCCTGAAAGATCTTGTGCGTCCGGTCAAGCTAATGACCTTAAACAAGCGCTGAGTGGGAGGCAACCCACTGTTTTCGTTTTTGCATTTTAATTTTAGTATTTTCATAGGATTTTACGCTTGTTTCTGGTTTTGGTGAGTTTTGTTTGCAGGTCTCGGATTAAAACGCAGTGCGTCGATCGACACACCATTGTGTCAATCGTCACAATACGAAAGAATCGCATTGCAGCGATCGTTGCGGTCCTGAGCAACGATCGATCCCCAACGAAAATCGCACAGCAACGGTCGGTGCACCTAGTGCAACGATCGATGCCTGACTGCGACAGAGGTAAAAACCCGAGAGAACTAACCATTCCATTAACAAATTTTTCTTTTCTTTCTTAACCAATCCCTTGCTTGACACTACTGGGGACAGTGTGTCTTAAGTGTGGGGGAGGTTCTACTAATTACTTTCTTTTGTTTTCTTAGAGTCAGTTAAATTTTAAATAAAAAAAATTTGTTTTTTGAGTCAAAATTTGTTTAAGTAGGAAACAATGATTTTTTTAGAAGATTAGCAGCATTTGCAGGAATTTAAGTAACCATTGGGATGGAGCTGCAGATTATCTATGACTATTAGAAAACTCAGACACAGATCAGCCTACTAAGAACACCCACATCACTTCAGGTATCAGAGGATCTTTTACTGGCTTCAATTTAATCCTGACTTTAGATTTCTCACCTAAGGGCTTGGTATACTTTATGTCGGACTCCCTTGTTGGTTCTGACACAGCCTGTAAACCTGTCCTATTTGGTTCCCTTCTCCCCTTCCATAAAGTAAAAAAAAAAATAATAATAAACTGAGGATGAGTTAGTAACTCCGAAGTGGTCATGGGAATGGTAGCAAATACTATTTTCTCTCATGTGATCCATGGAATGTGTCCAAAGTACACCCCAAAACGGGAAGAACACTGATAAAAAAAATAAAATGATACCCAGTGGGGAAAAATCAGTTGTTAAGGGAGGGAAAGAGAAGAAAAGGACTAAAGAAAGACAGTTTGGTGGTCTAGAGCTGGCAAGGTAAGAATCCATGTGCCTTTAGATCGATACTCCTTAGGTGAGAACGCACTTAAATATATGCAGAAGTCAGTAGGGAGAATTTGAATGCGTGAATGTGATTGTGGCGTTTACTTAGGACAGTTGCTAAGTGTGGGGGAAGTATATGTTGGTCTTGATGTCTGTAGATTGATTCTTTCATGTGGATTACTAAGGGGAATCTGAATGTTGCTGCTTCTAAGACAAAATGAGTTTCTGAAGAGTTTTCAAACCTCTTCACTACATTTTAGTTCTCTGTTTTGCTTGAGGGCAAGCAAAGGCTAAGTGTGGGGGAGTTGATATATCATGGTTTTTACCCATTTTATACCATGATATAGATGTGTTTTTAGTGTCTTTTGTGTTCGTTTAGAGTCTTTTACAGGTTTAATCAGGTTTGGAGCTAATTGGAGATATTTGGAGCATTTTGGGACTTTTGGGACGTTTTGGCCGAGAGCTTAACTCACTGTCCGATTCATTGATTGTTTTTCGCATCTAAGGCTATCATAATGGCAAGAGTCCAAGTGTTATAGTTGGTTCCATCTAGTATCTCGGAAATAAGTGATGTTCCTGGATTGTCTCCGTTTGTGAGAAAGTACGGTGAGTATTGGATTCCATCAAAATCGAAAGCTTCGCGTTGGGGAACTTTTGGAGAAAACGACAAATTTGGTGCGATCGCCATCAGAATAGATGCTTCACAATCATTTGATGTTGTTTTCGCCGGAATAAGATTGAGAACAGTGGAAAGAGCTGGATTAGCTGCTTTGACGGCGGATGTGGAAACTCGATTTGATCGACGAGTTGATCACCGAAAAATAACCATATCGTAGTGTGATTTATCAGCGGATTATCCGAAGAATGTGAATGATCGGAATAAAAATAATCAATCTTAGTCAAAGATATGAAGAGAAAGTGATCATCACATAATCTTGGTTGAGCTTGAGCTTAACGTTGTGATACCATGTTAGAGGAGAGCATTTGAGGAATAGAAATATGTTTTATTAATGTAGAACTATTCAACGAACTTACAATAGTCTCTTTTATATGGATAAGAGAACTTGGTTTAGTGTAAACCATGAATTGAATTTACAATTTTTCTAAACCCGACTTAACCATAGACTCTAATAACAATCCTTCATTACTTGGCTGGCGATTTGTAATAGATTAACTACATGAGTCTTATGAGGTAGTGGGGTCAGTCTCAACACTGCTTATTATGTGGAGAAGCAAATGAAACGCGTGATCACTTGTATTTTGCGTGTCATTTCTCTTACACAATCTGAACCAGACTTCTCTCTAACATCCTAGGGTCGAGGATAAATCAAGACTGGTTGGTAAAGGTAAACATGCTTCTTAGGAACAGACTTTCTTGAGTGGACTCGGTCCTGGTTAGAATGGCATTTCAATCCACTATATACTGGATTTAGAGGGAAAGGAATGGTAGACGACACACTCGACCTCCGAACACTTCTGCTTTCATTGCTCACATGGTTCACAAAGAGATTAGGAATAGACTTATCTTTCTTTGTCATGTCAAAGAAGACAAGGGAAGCAGACTCTACCGCTGGAATCTACTCTCGCCTTCACAGGCTGACTTCTGCTTATCAAGGTGTAATCCAATCTGATATTTTAGTCTATTAATTTATCTCTTGATTTTTGGTGCTATGTTTCTTATGTTCATCTCATAGCCAATTGTTTTTTTTTTTCAATCTCTTTTAATCTATAATGATTAAGACCAAAAGTTTGTAAATTTTTTTCTTTTGTTAATAAATAAATTTAACATTTTAACCCCAAAAAAAGAAGAAAAATCATCTTAGTTTCACAAATCACAGAGAAAAAAAATACACAACTTATTTATGGTTTTACCACATAGTTTCCTTTTTTTTTCTTCCCAATTTCGATAAACATTTTGGTAATCTGAAAAGAAAACATAACTAAATCAATTAAATAAAAAAATCATATATTTAATTTTGATGAATTAAAAAGAATTACCTAAACACCTAGAAAATATTTTGGATTTGATCTAATAAAAGAAAGAAGACCAAAAATAGAGATGAGAAGATGTTGTTTGAGTGGTCGAGCAGAGAGGATGATGATACGGAACACCACCAACTTTGAATCCATTTCCTTTGCAACATATGTATTCCTGCAAATTTAACATAAGAAACAATTAAAGTTTTGATAGGAGTTGCAAAAAAATGGCTGAGGAAAACAGTACGGACGCTTCCATAATATGTTATGCGCCAAGCATGATAACGACCAATGGAGTTTGGCAAGGCGACAATCCTCTGGATTTCTCTCTACCTCTCTTTGTTCTTCAGCTTACATTGGTCGTTGTCGTCACTCGTTTTTTTGTCTTTGTACTCAAACCCTTTCGCCAACCTCGTGTTATCTCGGAGATCCTTGTGAGATTTGTTAGAATATAAATATATATATATATGATATGATTTGATTTTTCAGTAAGCCATTCTCACAAGATGTTATTGTACAGGGTGGAATCATGCTGGGGCCATCGGTGCTTGGGCGGTACGATAAATTCGCAAACACCATATTCCCTCAGAGAAGTGTGATGGTACTTGAAACAATGGCTAATGTTGGTCTACTTTACTTCCTTTTCCTGGTGGGTGTAGAGATGGATATTATGGTGGTACGCAAGACAGGGAAGCGAGCATTAACAATCGCTATTGGTGGTATGGTCTTACCATTCCTCATCGGCGCTGCTTTCTCTTTCTCTATGCACAGATCAGATGACAATTTGGGGCAAGGAACATACATACTTTTCCTCGGTGTAGCTCTCTCTGTTACTGCATTCCCGGTCCTTGCTAGGATTCTTGCTGAGCTCAAGCTCATCAACACCGAGATTGGCCGGATTTCCATGTCTGCAGCCTTGGTAAATGACATGTTTGCTTGGATTCTCCTGGCCTTAGCCATCGCCTTGGCCGAGAGTGACAAAACTTCATTTGCCTCCCTTTGGGTCATGCTCTCCAGTGCAGCTTTCATCGCCATTTGCGTCTTCCTTGTCAGACCAGGAATTTCTTGGATTATAAGGAAAACCCCTGAAGGAGAGAACTTCAGTGAGTTCTATATATGTCTCATCTTGACAGGAGTCATGATCTCGGGTTTCATTACCGATGCAATTGGAACACATTCGGTCTTTGGTGCTTTTGTATTTGGTCTTGTCATTCCCAATGGACCACTTGGTCTTACCCTCATCGAGAAACTTGAAGATTTTGTCTCTGGTCTCCTCCTACCTCTCTTCTTTGCCATAAGTGGTCTTAAGACTAACATAGCTTCCATCCAAGGCCCTGCCACTTGGTTAACTCTGATGCTCGTTATCTTCCTCGCCTGTGCTGGAAAAGTCATCGGGACTGCTATTGTTGCATTTTTCCATGGAATGCCAGTTCGTGAAGGGATAACTCTTGGACTGCTACTAAACACCAAAGGTCTTGTTGAAATGATAGTGCTTAATGTTGGAAAAGACCAAAAGGTTCTAGATGATGAGACATTTGCTACCATGGTGCTTGTAGCCTTGGTTATGACTGGAGTCATAACTCCTATTGTAACTCTTCTTTACAGACCAGTAAAGCGTTCTGTTTCCTACAAGAGACGGACAATCCAACAGACCAAGCCAGACAGTGAGCTACGAGTACTCGTATGCGTCCACACACCACGTAATGTTCCTACTATAATCAACCTTCTTGAAGCTTCACATCCTACAAAGAGATCTCCCATATGCATCTATGTTCTCCATCTTGTTGAGCTCACCGGTAGAGCATCCGCAATGCTGATTGTCCACAACACTCGAAAATCTGGACGACCTGCGCTTAACAGAACACAAGCTCAGTCAGATCACATCATTAATGCCTTTGAGAATTATGAACAACATGCTGCCTTTGTTGCTGTTCAACCCTTAACAGCCATTTCACCTTACTCGACCATGCACGAAGACGTTTGTGGCTTAGCAGAAGACAAACGTGTCTCCTTTATAATCATACCATTTCACAAACAACAAACTGTAGACGGAGGAATGGAAGCAACCAACCCAGCTTACCGTTTAGTTAACCAAAACCTACTTGAAAACTCGCCTTGCTCCGTTGGAATACTCGTAGACAGAGGACTCAACGGTGCCACAAGATTGACCTCAAACACTATCTCTCTCCATGTTGCTCTTCTGTTTTTCGGTGGTCCAGACGATAGAGAAGCCCTAGCTTATGCTTGGCGGATGGCTGAACATCCGGGCATTACTTTATCCGTCTTGCGCTTTATTCCTGATGAAGATGTAACTGACCTCAAAAAGCAAAGACAGCTTGATGATGACTATATCAATACCTTCAGAGCAGCAAATGCGGAACACGACTCAATTCTTTATATCGACAAAGTGGTCAGTAACGGAGAGGAGACGGTTGCTGCAGTGAGATCAATGGATACTTCTCATGATCTGTTTATAGTTGGGAGAGGACAAGGAATGTTGTCTCCCCTCACCGCTGGTTTAACTGATTGGAGTGAGTGTCCTGAGCTTGGTGCCATTGGAGATTTGCTTGCATCATCAGACTTTGCAGCCACTGTCTCGGTCCTTGTGGTTCAACAGTATGTTGGGTCATGGGCACAAGAAGATGATATGGATTTGCCTGATAGTCCCGTAAACTCACATTAATTTGTTTTAGATATTTCCATGCAATTTGTATATCCAAGTGACACTTAAAACTTGTATTTTTTACAAGTGGTTGCATGTATTGTGGGAGAAGAGATTCTTTGTTGTACGTTCGGAACTCCTAATTTTGGTTAGTGTTGTATCAAGCCTGATAAATTGTAAACTTCGTTTTGCTATATATATTTTTTTGGGGCTGATTGTAAAACTACCGTCGAAATTGAAGTCAAACATGAAACTATTCTCGGCCTTGTCTTTCCTTTCCTTCGCTAATATATCCCCTACTAATTTGGGTATTCACGGTACTGCCATCGTCACACTTCATATGAAGTCTGATACTTTTACCAAAAGACAAAAACCCCCAAAAATATTTTGGATATTCACGAAAATGCCATCGCCATGAATGTTCAACAACAACGACAACCACCATCGCCGACGAGTTAATGTGTAATCCAGCTCGTTTTCCCACCACTAAAGCTCAAGTAAAGCTCAAGAATAGGGCTCGAACGTTCTCCTCTCCGATTTCTCCCTTTCCCCCTTCGATTTTTCGATTCAAAAGTAGCGAAATCGTTTATTATCTTATAAAAACAGCAAAACACGACTTGGATTTTGGGTTTTCGGTAATATTAGACGTTCTGGGCAATGGACGGGGCTAAAAACAAACTGAAAACGGACATTGGTAAGATTTTTTTCATCTCGTCGATTTTCAAATTTGAATTGTAATCTCACACTTCCGTTTAAGTCTAATTTTTTTCGTAAACTTCAATATGGTCAACGAGAGTGTAGTTTTGCAATTGACTTTCAAATGACAGACCTCCATAGAAGTCTGAGAAATTCCTTTGAAAAAAAAATATATATCAGACTTTTGCAAGAAGTCTAAATAAGAAGATGGTAGTTTTGCAATTGATTCAAATTTGCTTTTTTAGTCAGACTTCATGTAGTCCGGCAAGAAATTGACCGATTGTTGATTTTTTGTCAGATGGAATCCGATGTCTGAAAAGAAAAGGGGGGTGTTGGTACTGGATTTCCTAGGCCCATTAACAGACAATACAAAGGCCCGTAATTACAAGCCTGTTCCAGAATCAAAGACAAAGAGGAAAAGCCGACTCCTTTGTTGGGCCCAAGCGAATAAACGCCCTGACAAGGCCTGGACGATGCCGAAGCCGGAGACAGTCGAGCTCGAGCTCGGCAGAAGATGACGTGGAGATAGAGCAACTCGGTCTTCACCAGTTCAACTGATCCACGCCAATCTCGGAGATCGTTATGACGGCGAGGCCGGAGATATCGGAACGAAGAGACCAGAGTCGAGACTATTTAAAGAAGAAGTGGCAATCCATTCAAGATATTCCAACCTAGGCTAAGAACACTTCGATTAGATAGCTCGATTTCATACTTTGTACTCTCTTCTCGATTGTGTTTGTTCTATCTCGACGATCAGTCTCAATAAAGTCTTTGATTCATAGGAAACTATACCATTTCTATATCCTAAAGTCCAAATCCACGAATACAAATTCTTAGTGTGAATCCCGGATCTCACATTTGGCGCCGACTGTGGGGACTATCTATAGTTTTTCCTATCTTAAGAATCAGATCCTAGATCCGATAGATCGAGATGAATCCCGACCAAACTGGCTCTCCCAGCGCCACACCACCAGTTGACCTCCCTCAAACGGTCGACAACGTTCCTCAGAACACCACCGGGGTAAGAAACATGGGTCAGACCGACGGTGTGTTGACAAGCTCTGCCTCAGTCTCCACGACGTCGGCACCAGCCGGCTCCGTCGCTCAAACAATCGCGACAAGCCAGACTCCGACAAATGTTTTGTCAGGAACTAATGATCCGAGCAGAAACTGGGTGTGGATGAGAAATGATTCAATACCCGCCCCAGGAGGTGGATCTGGAATAACCAGACCTAATTCACCACTACCTTCTGCTCCACAGAGACAGGGGCCAAGCGACCTTGCCGAGATCCGTTCGATGCTAAGCCTGTTGGTAGATCGAACGAGAAATAACGAGGCAAGCGCAAAGGCCCAAGAGATCGCGAACCGTTCTCTGGCCGCGCAGCTCGACGAACAAGAGCGGCTCCTCAACGCCCGTCTCGAAGAGCTCGCCAGTCAAAGCCAAGGGGGCAGACCAACGCGAACTCCCATAAGTCCTCCACCGTGTACCTGCTTGGACTTTTCCCATGTAGTAACTCCTCCGGGAACGTCGGGAAATTTCGGTATTGCGTCAAATAGCGGCTTCCGCCCTACAATGACCCCTATCGCGATACCGACCCCATTCAGTTCGAGTTCAATGGTCACAGATCCAACCGGATCAAGAAACCGACCATTACCCGGGCCACCACCTTTCCCGAATAACTATAACATCCGACCGAGGCAACTAGGAGGCTCTGCCTTCGCCTCGAGCTCGGGACTCCTTAACGGATCAAACACGGTTCAGTTCCGAACGCCCCAGATCGACCAGACAAGGTCGGTCCCACCGATCGATCTCCTCAACCCCATTTTTCCAGAACAAACGTCAGGACAGGCACGAGCCCAGTTCGCACCCGCAGAGGGCGATGAACACGATATGCTCAGACAATACATCGAACAAGCTAAGGCCCAGTTCAACAGTCTGAGCTCGAAAGTTCACATGGCAACGAGCGCGGCTCCTGACATCGATCGAGTAATCGAGGAAACACAACAGACACCGTTCACAGATCGGATCGCGTTTGCAAGGATCCGAGAAATCAAGAAAACTAAGTTTCCAGAATTCTCTGGGAAGTCAGACCCGAAAGCCCACATCAGAGCATTCCGACTAGCGATGGCAAGGGTGTACCTTACCGATGAGGAAAGAGAGCCGGCCTTCTGCAGGCTCCTCGCGGAAAACCTATCGGGCTCCGCCCTAGAATGGTTTGCCGGACTGGAAGAAAGGTCCATTGACAACTTCACCCAGTTCATGACGGCTTTCCTCAAACAATACTCCGTTTTCATCGAGGAAAAGACTACTGAGGCAGCCCTATTTGGCGTCTCTCAAAAACTTGACGAAACACTTCGCTCGTACATCGACCGATTTAAGGAAATAAAATACAAAATCGCGAACCCACGAGACGAGGTAGCTATAGAAGCATTAAGACGAGGACTATGGTTCTCAACCATATTCCACGATGAAATAACAGTCCGCGAACCTCAAACGCTCGATGACGCCCTCCATCGCGCATCGGCCTTTGCTCGCCTCGAGGACGAAACCACGGCCCTCAGAGAAAAACACCGAAAAGAAAATAACCCGTCGGGCTTGCAGAATTCGAACTCGAAAAAGGATTCCCGTAAATCGGGGAACGTCAACGCGGTCGAGAGCCCAAAGAGCTCGAAGAAATTCGAGTTCGACAAGGAAAAATTCTGTTATTTCCACAATAAAAGAGGACACTCGACCGAAGATTGCTATACTCGAGCTAAAGCCGAGGCTCAAAAGCGAGAGTCCGAAAGCAAACAAGACTCCGAAGTCGAGGAGGAAACTCTGCCCGACAAAAAGGAAAACAAACAGACCAAGGAGTCGAACTCCAAAAAGCCTTCTCAGAACAAACGGGAACGGTCAAAAGAGCCGGAATCCCCCGAAACACTCCCTCAAGGGTCGCGAAAGCGAGTCGAGTTCATCCTCGGCGAGCTCAACCTGAGCGGCACTCCGGGAGGTTCGGCACTCCCCGCCTCCGGCTCCTGCTAAAAGTTTACGCTCGAGAATCAATCTCCCTCGTCTCTGCGGGGGGGGGGGGGGGGGGGGGTGGGGGGGTGTACGGGCTATACCCCCTAAACGAATTGACTTCATCTTCGGTGGCTCCAAGCTTTGCCGCGACTCGGTCAATTCGATCAAAGCTCTACAAAGAAGAGTCGAGACCGACAGAGGGGGGGAAACCCCAATGTTGGGTCCAGACCACAAAATCATTTTCTACGAAAGCGAGACAAGTAATCTCGACAAACCATACGACGACGCCCTCCTCGTTTGTCTAGTAGTGGGAGATGTCGAACTCTCAAGGATAATGATTGACACGGGAAGTTCGGTAGATGTCCTCTTTTACGACGCGTTCAAAAAGATGGACTTCAACGACTCCGAGATCGTGGAAGAAAAGACACCACTAGTAGGTTTCGCTGGCGAAACGACGTACTCGATGGGCTCTGTCTTCGCCCCAGTAATCGCTGGAGGAGTTCAAAGAATGACGGAGTTCGTCATAGTAGATCAGCCAGCTCCCTATAACGCGATCCTAGGTCGACCATGGATATACGAAATGAGAGCGGTACCATCGACCTACCACCAATGCGTAAAATTCCCAACTCCCAAAGGGATCAAAACCATTTACGGAAGTCAAAAGATTTCCCGTCATTGCTACAAGAACGGATACAAGCAGATCGAGAAATCCCCTGCGTAGCAATTAAAGAAAGAGGAGGAGCTCGCCACCATGCAGACCAAAAGGTCGAACGACCCAAGTCAAATAGGACCCCCAAAGGACCTCACGACTCAGGTCTGCATAGACGATGCTCATCCCGAAAGACTCGTTGGCGTCGGAATCGACCTATCAGAGCCAGTTAAAAATGAACTGGTCTCTTTTCTCAAACAAAACGTCGACTCCTTCGCCTGGTCTTCAGCAGACATGAAAAGGATCAACATCGACGTAACCAGCCACGAACTGAATGTCGACCCAACCTACAAACCGGTAAGACAGAAGCGTCGAAAACTAGGTCCTGAGCGGGCCAAAGCCGTCAATGACGAGGTCGATCGGTTATTAAAAATCGGATCGATCAGAGAGGTCAAGTACCCCGACTGGCTTGCGAACCCCGTAGTGGTTAAGAAAAAGAACAGAAAGTGGAGGGTCTGTGTAGATTTCACGGATCTCAACAAAGCATGTCCAAAGGACAGCTTCCCACTCCCGCACATCGACCGACTGGTCGAGGCTACCGCCGGACATCAGCTACTATCTTTTATGGACGCGTTCTCAGGGTACAATCAAATATTGATGAACCCTGAGGACCAAGAAAAGACTTCGTTCATAACTGATCGAGGCACGTACTGTTACAAAGTCATGCCCTTCGGACTAAAAAACGCAGGAGCAACTTACCAACGCCTCGTCAACAAGATGTTTTCAGGACTCCTAGGCAAAACCATGGAAGTCTACATCGACGATATGCTGGTAAAATCTTCCAGGTATGAGGATCACATCCCCCAACTAAAAGAATGTTTTACCATTCTCAATAAATACGGGATGAAACTCAACCCGGCAAAGTGTACCTTCGGGGTTCCCTCAGGAGAATTCCTTGGTTACTTAGTGACCGAAATAGGGATCGAAGCGAACCCCAAACAGATCGCAGCGTTCATAGAGATGAAATCTCCCAGAACAACGCGAGAAGTCCAGCGCCTGACTGGCAAAATAGCTGCTCTAAATCGCTTTATCTCAAGGTCGACTGATAAATGTCTACCCTTCTATCACTTGCTCAAAGCAAACAAAAAGTTCCTCTGGGACGAAAAGTGCGAAGAAGCTTTCACTCAGCTCAAAGCTTACTTAAGCGAACCACCCATACTGGCTAAACCAGTAGAAGGAGAACCCCTTTACCTCTACCTAGCTGTCTCGACGGCAGCAGTAAGTGGAGTCCTGGTTCGCGAGGAACAAAACGAGCAACGGCCGGTATATTACATCAGTAAGACCTTGATCGACGCTGAAACCAGATACCCCGCCATGGAAAAACTCGCCCTAGCGCTAGTGACATCGGCTCGGAAACTCCGACCGTACTTTCAATCGCACTCGATCATAGTAATGACCTCTCAGCCGCTGAGAACCATCCTTCACAGTCCAAGCCAGTCGGGTCGATTGGTCAATTGGGCTATCGAACTCAGCGAGTACGACATTGAATACAAGGCTCGAACGTGCCTAAAAGCACAAGTACTGGCAGATTTCGTAATCGAGCTCCCTCCGACTATAGAACTCGACCCGACTTCGGCCCAAAGATGGAAACTCTACGACGATGGAGCTTCCTCGAGGCAAGGATCCGGAGTCGGGGTGAAATTAGTCTCCCCAACGGGTGAAGTACTAGAACAATCGTTTAGATTGGGCTTCGCCGCATCAAATAACGAAGCAGAATATGAAGCGTTAATAGCCGGGCTCAGACTCGCGATAGCAATAGGAGCCCGGGAAGTAAACGCCTTCAGCGATTCCCAACTTGTCACGAGCCAATACCATGGCGACTAAGAGGCCAAAGACGAACGGATGGAAGCATACCTACGGGTAGTCCACACACTGGCCGAACAGATCGAGTTCTTTGATCTAACACGAATCCCACGAGGGGAAAACACCGCAGCCGATGCCCTAGCCGCATTAGCATCGATATCAGATCCCAACCTCAAAAGGATCATACCAGTCGAAGGGATAGAAAAACCAAGCATCGACATAGCCCTCAAAGCCCTGTCCTTGAAAGAGGACGGGCCCGCTGTGAAGGACGATGTCAATCACAAAGAATGTCCTGGGGGCACCAGTAGCGACATCATCGAGATTGATGATGACCTCAATCCTAGAAATGCCGTGTACGTCGCGAACGTCCCCGACGGACCCATTCAAACCTCATCCACTAGTCAGGGACCTGAGCCTAACGACAACGAAGATTGGAGGACTCCGATCATTCGATACATCACAAATGGCGAAGTTCCTGACGATAAATGGGAGGCGCGGAAACTTAAAACACAGAGCGCAAGGTATTGTGTCACGCAAGGAGATCTCTTTAAAAGGAGCCTCTCCGGACCTTACCTCAAATGCCTTGACAAAAAGCAAGCCCTAGCCGTGATTACACAGACGCATGACGGATCCTGCGGAAGCCATTCCAGGGGACGAGCATTGGCCGTACGAATCAAAAGGCAAGGTTACTATTGGCCGACAATGGCCACCGAATGCGAGTCCTTCTCCAACAAGTGCGACAAATGCCAAAAGCATGCTCCAATTATCCACCAAGCGTCGGAGAAACTCTACTCTATCTCATCACCATACCCATTCATGCGATGGGGAATGGACATTGTGGGACCGCTAGTCGCATCCGGCAAAAAGAAAGCTACACACCTATTGGTGATGACGGACTACTTCACCAAGTGGATTGAAGCAGAGTCATACCAAAAAGTTAAGGACGTTCACGTTAAGGAGTTCGTCTGGCGAAACATCATTTGCCGACATGGACTACCCCACGAGATCGTCACCGACAACTGATCTCAGTTCATATCAAACACGTTCAAAGAGTTCTGCAGAACTTGGAACATAAAGCTGACTTACTCAACGCCACGCTACCCCTAAGGGAACGGGCTAGCAGAAGCAGCTAACAAAGCGATTATGAACGGTCTCAAGAAAAGGCTCAACGAGTGCAAAACAACCTGGAGCGACGAGCTCCCGGCCGTACTATGGGCTTATCGAACTACCCCCCGCAAATCCACTGGCGAGACTCCCTTCTCGCTGGCTTACAGAATCGAGGCGGTAGTACCAGCCGAAATTCTCGTGTCAAGCATCCGCAAGGAAGAATGCCCACGACAAGAGGAACTTAACAACAAGATGATAACTGACGAGCTCGACCTCGTCGACGAAAGAAGGAACCTCGCATTAGCTCGACTCCAGAATTACCAAAAAGCCGCAGCTCGCTACTATGATTCCCGAATCAAAACTCGAAGGTTTCAAGTAGGAGAGCTCGTCTTACGGAAAGTGTTCGACCATAAAAAGGAAGAACACGCTGGAAAATTAGGAGCAAAGTGGGAAGGTCCTTACCAGGTCACCGACGTCGTGAAGGACGGGGTCTACCGACTCAAGTCGGTAGAAACCCAGAAGCCTGAACTACGACCTTGGAACATCATCAACCTCAAAAAGTATTTCCACTAGGAGTACATCAACATAATCGAACTACGAAATGGCTTGATCCCCTTAAAAGGGTACGTAGGCAGCTCGATTTCGAGCGCAGCCACCCCCCAAATACAAAGCTCTTACCGAGCTCGATAACTTCAAACGAAGTCCTACTAGCTTATCTTTGTGAAATCAAAATAAGTCTCTCAATCAAACGTCTCTTCCTGTCGCAAAATTTAGAGCCGTTACGTTGTGCAAAGTGATATGAAATTATCTCTTCCAAAAACTAAAAAGATATGAAATTATCTCTTCAAAATTAAGCGATATGAAATTATCCCTTCCGAGCGACCTGAAATGGCCTCTCCCAAAGCTAAAGTGATATGAAATTACCTCTCCTAAAATAAGCGATATTAAATTATCCCTTCCGAAAGAACCTCTCGCAAACCTAAAATTCTCCCGACCTTATACAGCTCGAGAGAACTAGAGGGCCACCCTCTCCCTTTAAGCGAAAATGTCGAAGTCAAGGCAACCGGTCACACGGAAAGACCTCCGCGCACAACGAATCCTTGTAAGTCTACCCCGATTTATCATTCCCGTTAAACATCAAACTCGTACTGCACACTACGAGAGAACTCGGACTCGAGTACGAACGACTTCGCGCTAAGGTGCTAAAATAGTAAAGTCTATGCTAAGGCATGAAAGACTCAAAAGAGATTCATTGAAAAAAAGGACGCAATGTCCTCGAGTCCCAACACTAAAGAAAAACAAAGCCCCCTCGGGCCAATAGATGTTCAAAAAAAAAAAGAGGGCCCCTTGGGGGAACGACGGAACAATCAAAATTACCGCGAGCGCGAGGAAGCCTCGTCTCCATCCTCCGCCTGATCACCGGTAGATGCAACCCCAGTCGGGAGGTTCGATCCGTATTGATCGGGGCAGGAAGCAGCCGGCGGCGGAGCGTGCGCCAAAATGACCGAATCGCTCGATACGGCCGGCAGGTTCAACTTGCCAACGCTAAAATCAGAGACCGCTGCGGCATTCATTTCTTCCATGGCCGTCCTCTTTTGGTCGGCCAACCTCAGCACTTCCTGAGTCAGGTCAAGCTCGCCGGAAGCAAACTCCGCGATGAGTTCGATATTGGCCAGGGTTTCTTGGAGGCGAATCTCAGCGTTGGTTTCAAGCTTCCGCCTCTCGCTCTCCCCCTAATCTGACCAAAGATATGAAATCAACGGCTGCGAGCGTGCGTCAATTAGGTCACATCATCAAAAGAACGAGCCTGAAAAGACTCTTCGCAACCTTTGAATCTCAGCCATCGATGATCGACCAGATCCACGGTGGGAGAGGAAATTCTCAAGCAAATACACGCTATAACTGCTGACGCGCTAAAAAGCAGATCAGCTCGTCCCACGCGCCCGTCCTTGACCGTTGGATCGCAATAAGATCTACGGATGGGGCAAGAATAATCATTAGATTTTTCGACGCCCGAGACACGCGCGCGTATTCCCAAGAACGTCCACCGCCCATTAACCTCGACCTCTCGAAATCAATGGGCTGAGGGGCTATTGTTGGTACTGGATTTCCCTCTAGGAAATCCGGCCCATTAACAGACAATACAAAGGCCCGTAATTACAGGCCTGTTCCAGAATCAAAGACAAAGAGGAAAAGCCGACTCCTTTGTTGGGCCCAAGCGAATAAACGCCCTGACAAGGCCCGGACGATGCCGAAGCCGGAGACAGTCGAGCTCGACCTCGGCAGAAGATGGCGTGGAGATAGAGCAACTCGGTCTTCGCCAGTTCAACTGATCCACGCGAATCTCGGAGATCGTTATGACGGCGAGGCCGGAGATATCGGAACGAAAAGACCAGAGTCGAGAGTATTTAAAGAAGAAGTGACGATCCATTCAAGATATTCCAACCTAGGCTAAGAACACTTCGATTAGATAGCTCGATTTCATACTTTGTACTCTCTTCTCGATTGTGTTTGTTCTATCTCGACGATCAGTCTCAATAAAGTCTTTGATTCATAGGAAACTATACCATTTCTATATCCTAAAGTCCAAATCCACGAATAATAATTCTTAGTGTGAATCCCGGATCTCACAGGGGGTAGAAACTGCAATTGACCCAATTTTCAGATGTTGACCAGAACAAGGGAAAAAAACGTCAGACTTCTAATTCTGTCTAAAAAAGTATCAGACAACACTAGACGTCTGAAATTCAAAACTTTTGCCAGACAGCTATACACATCTGAAAAATCGAATTTTGGTCAACGCTGGATAAACACCGAAAATGAGAAGATTTTCATCAGACTTTCCTTGCTGTCTGAAAATCCTGTCAGACAACAATAAAAGTCTGTTATAAAAAGTCAATCCCAAATTTTTTTGGTCAATTGCAAAACTACCCCTTACTTTTTGTCAGACATCATAAGAAGTCTGAAAGTTGTCAGACTTCTTGGAGAAGTCTGACAAAAAAAGTCAAATTTAAAAAAGTCAATTGCAAAACTACTACCCATTTTTGTTCTCAGACTTCATAAGCTTTCTGACAAAATTGTCAAAAAATTTCAAAGCAGACTACGTATGCTGTCTAATTGCTTTCAGACTGCATCCATTGTCTGACACTTTGATTTCAATTGCAAAAAACCCTCTTTTCAGACTGCCATAGAGGTCTGCTTTTACTACAACCAAACTTCTATAGACGTCTGAAATTTTAAAAACTTCAAAATACATTTAATGTATATTTTTGATTAATTTCGTTGATTTTCATTTTTATAAATGTGTGTTAGTTTTATATGTTCCTCCTGTGTTAGTTTTACATTCTTATGTATGGTGGTTATTTTTAAATCAATTTTTGAATAATATTGGCAATGTAGCTAATAGCATCAGACTTCACAAAGAAGTCTGGCTTTTCCTAAATGATCTCTAATGTGGTTTGTACGTGTTTGTTTATACATATAATGGTTCAGTTGCCTCTTAACTTTGGTGAATGGGTTGTGAGAGACCAAATTTGGCATTTAGTGGTTGATAAGCTCAAAGGAGGGCGGTTTATCACTTTGCACTATGGTTCTACACATCAAAAACTTGTTGAGATGGTACAAGATGATTATATTCTAGACAAGAAAACCGAGCTGATGGAGTTATCATATCCATTGCCGGAAGTACTCTTGAAACAAATGGATCCGGATAGCCCTCCCGTTAATGTCACAAATGATAGGCAAGTAAGGAGCATGGTCGAGTTAGCTAATACACATTTAATCCGTCTTTGTGTCTCGAGCCGATCCGGTATGGAAGATGAAGATGCGGTGAATCATGATGATAAATATGAAGCTGAAGATGTAGACGAAGATGACAAAGAAGAAGATTGGAATGAGGAAGATGTGGACTCAGTCTCGGATGATTCTGTTTGTGGTGGTGGTGGTGATGATGGTGTTGGTAACTTGGATGTGTCTGAGAATATTTTCAAGAAACACCTTGAGGCTTACCGTGACGATGCTGATTATACCCTATATGGGAAAATGAAACATGAAGATGTAGATGTGGAAGAAGATGAAGATTATAAGAAATATGAGTTGGAGGGTACGGCTAATCGGTGTGTTGGCAAAAGGGACTTGTCTGAGAGTATCTTTCTCAACAAGTGTTTTGATAGCAAGAAAGACCTAATATCAGATCTACGTTTGACGGCGATAATGAAGAAATTCGCATACAGGATAGAGAAGTCTGACAAGACACGTTTTGTGGCTAAATGTCGTGTGGAAGGATGCAAGTGGATGCTACGAGCGTCTGTGAAGAGCGAACCAAACAAGTATTGGGTGATGATCTATTCAAAAACCCATACATGTTCGGTGGTGGACCGGATGTCTACACGTAAACGTTATACTCCAGTTTATATTGGTTGGTTGTTTACTGAATGTTTTGGTATAATTGAACAGATGACACCAAAGCATGTCAAAGTGTCAATGAAGAAGCAGTTTGGGATTCTGATGAGCTACACAACCGCATACAGAGCATTGTTACATGCTCAAAAGACCGTGAGAGGAACAGCAGAAGACTATTACATGGGTATGAGAGACTGCCTTCTTTCTTGCATGGAATCAGTCAAAACAACCCGGGATCAGTAACTGTTCTTAAACTAGATGAGAAGAATATATTTAAATATCTATTTATAGCATTTGGAGCTTCCATACATGGGTTTACGTTTCTTTGAAGAGTTATTGTTGTGGATGGTACTCATCTTAATGGAAAGTATGGCGGTGTTATGCTAGTGGCGGCTGCACAAGACGAAAATATTCAAATATTTCCTTTGGGTTTCGAAATTGTAGACTCTGAAAATGATGACTCGTGGGAGTGGTTTTTCACCAAGGTGAAAGAATGCATTTCAGACCAATATCCTTTGGTTGTAGTCTTGGATAGATGCGAGTCGATCAAGAATGCGTGTGAAGCAGTTTTCCCTTGGGCACAACGAGGGATATTCTATTACCATATACAAAATAACATAGTTACCAAGTTCAGGGGAAAAAATCTTCTGTACTTGGTGAAAAACGCGGCTTACGCATTACGACCGGTAAATCCTAAACTTGCTGATTACTTGGAGGAGGCGGATGTGAGTCTATGGTCACACGCGCATTTCGGCGGAGACAAGTACTTGTGCGGTCTGACAATAAATGTCAGACTTTAAATTTTCTTATCAGACTTCTAATGATGTCTGATATTATTGTCAGACTTCACTGTTGTCTCATTATTTATCAGACAATAAGAGAAGTCTGATAGAGTAAGTGTCAGACTTAATATTTTCTTTGCAGACTTCTAGTGATGTCTGATATTATAATCAGACTTCTCCTGCTGTCTGATTATTTACCAGACTGCAAGAGAAGTCTGAAAGCGTAATGTTTTTCTTAATGCCTTCTCATTCTTACTTGTTTAAACCTCTTTCAAATTGTTGGAGACATGTACAACATAAAGACGAGCAACATTGCTGAATCTATAAACTCCGCAGTTAAGAAGGCAAAAGGATATATCCCATATCTTTCTTTTAGAGTTCATACAAGAGAAACTAGGTACATGGTATTGTAAAAGGCGGCTAGACGCAATGAGTCTCACAACAACATTTACCCGAGGAGTTGAATATTTTCTGGATATTCGTGAATATTATGCATATATGATGACTGCAGAAAGCGTAGATACGTATCGGTTCGTTGTTAAGGGAGGACATAGGGATTGGTTGTCGATTTGGAACATCAGAAGTGGGAATGTGGTGTTTGGGATTATGAAAAGATACCTTGCTCACATGCTATTTGTGCTGCACCGGAACTTGAGCTACACATTTCTACCCTTGTATGTCCATCTTACAGAACGGACTACTTGTACGCTGCATATCCGCGCAACATCCTACCAAAGAATTTTACTGGCACACCTGATCATGACACCGTACGTGTCCTTCCGCCGGAAGAGAGGCAGAAACCTGGAAGTCAAAAGATGTCGAGGTGGCAATGTACGCCAGAAATTGCCAAGACGAAGGGCAGTAAACCGTGGAAACTACACAAGCAGTATTGTTGTTCGAATTGCAGACAATCAGGCCACAAACAACCTAATTGTCCTCAACTTGAGGCTGATTAGAAATGGTTGAAGTCTGTTGTGATTTAGGGTCTACTGAAGTCTGATATGTTTTAGTGTTTAGTGAAGTCTGATATGTTTTATTGTTCAGTGAAGTCTGATAAGTTTTAAGGTTTACTGAAGTCTGATATGTTTTAATGAAGAAATGGTTGAAGTCTGATATGTTTTAGGGTTTACTGAAGTCTGACGTAATAATAGATGTATTTCAAAAGTATGATATTGAAACTTTTCTCAATTGTTTGGGTTCCGTTTCATCAAGCGTAGTAGCACATAAACATAACTAAGAACAAGTCATGAGTTTGTTACATAACTAAGAACAAGCGAAAAAGTAAGCCAAAAGAGATGGATGTGTTTTTCTTACATCTGCAAAAGATAAATATATGCAAGAAATCCATTGTTTGGGAATCCAAAAGATATAGGGAAGTCTATTTCTCACCGTAAGTGCCTAGCAATTCATACTCGGTACGTCTCTCTTCACCTGTTCGCCCGAGTTCAGTCAATACGTCAAAAGCCAGCCTGTTCATGATTTGCTTGATTGTTCTTATCACAAATATAATTCGGAAACGCCATTCCAAGTGAATGGACCTCGATAAACTTTAAGCAGAACATTCCACAGTCACCTGTTTATTTGTTTTGGGGAAGATCTTTGCTCCTAACAATCGTGTGGGTGAAACGCTCCAAGAGATAAGGCCACCCATCATCAGCTGGGGCTAAGACGTGCATCACAGAAGGAAACATCTCACAGATTGGTGCCACTGCCGCTCCGACCAACTCATCAGTTCTCGGTCCAAGGATGCTGTCCCAGCATGTTATGTGCCTATCCGGGATAGAAATCATAATTGCTACTCAATAACATACGCCGAAGTGAAGGGCAGTGTAAATATGATCAATTTCCACCTCCCAAGGCTTCGCTGATTTGCAGAACATGGGTAGTTCACTAGTATAGTAATCCCAAACACCAGGAGGCAGCCTTTTAGTTTTGGCTTAACTATTCTCTTCCGCACCGCTCTTAATAAAATCTGGATAGTGTTGACGCCACAATGCTTGAAGGAGTGTGTCAATGAAGCACAACCTCTCACTATTGAACCATTCCAGATGGTTGTGTTGGCGAAGCCTCAGCAAATAAATCCCGACATCAATTTGCTGCATCAAGCCAAGAATAGTTTAATATAAAAAATTAAACACAACCAGACAACTGTGGAAGTCTGAATATACAACCAAACTTCTTTGGAAGTCTGAATATACAACCAGACTTCTTCGGAAGTCTGAATATACAATGCAAACTGGAATAGAATTCTGAATTTACAACCATTGGAGTGATACTGACAGTGTCATGCAGCTATTCCTTTGGAGTGCGAAGATCATAATACCATTGGAGTGATGTGTTTACTGTCATAGTCGGATAAACCCTACAAAGAACAATACGGTTGTTAGACAACGAGTTAAGAGATTAGGTATACAACTTATTCGTCTAGGTAGAGTGTTATGACACACGGCTGTTTTATGTTGTAATCATTAAATGCCTTCACTTGCATCCTGGTGAGAGCAGCACAAGGATCATATCCCTGTGTTGCCTGTGTTTGGACAACAAGTTTAACTGGAGTCTTCACCATCTCCTTCTGTTTAACCTGTTTTGCCTTTGCTTGAATATACGCTTCAGTTGCTGCTTTCTTAGTGTCCTTTTTAAAAATCTTGGCAGCATTGAAGTCTATGCCCGTAGTCGACTCTGCAACGATCAAGACACTCGGATCTACACTCCCGAATATACTCTCCATATACAATTTCACAACCCGTTTTAAACCTAAATTTCGATCTAAAATTCACTTAAGAATCAGACTGCAATAGAAGTCTGATAACTAAAAGAAATCACCATCAGACTTCTTTGGAAAGTCTGATATAAAACTTCCTCAGAAGTATGAAATCAGACATCTATTCTGATTAAAAGTCACACTAAACCAATGCAATATAAGTGTAATACCAGGAAACCATGTTCAGAGCTAACACAAGAACAATGAGAAAAAGAAAACAAATACGGTTATGTTCATGTTTTTACAATCAAGAACATTCATATTGCTAACAAGGCTAATTCCCCTTAAGTGCTTTCTTCATAAGTCTGCTACTTCTCTTAGGCTCATCTTTCTTTTCCTTAATGGAATTTAGAGTTTGAGGGTTTTAAAGACTAACCCCATCATCAACCGCAATTTGTTTGGCGGTCTCAGCTAGCATGGCAGGTTTGTCTACAACCGCTGCTTTCTTTGCTTTCGCTTTCCCTGCAAGTGCAAGTGCGGTATCAGCAATATGATTGCTTACCTTCAATACCAATTTTCTTCGGGTTCCTCGTAGCCCTTTCCTTCTTCTTTATTCCTCCCTCTTCACCAACCACATCAACAACTACTTCACTTTTATTCTGAGGATCTACATCTTGATCTTCTTCATCCTCATCAACTCCGACCTTCTTAAACTCACCAACCGCAACACTTGCATCTTTGTGCTTCTCACTTCCCTTCCCTCCAGTACCAACTTTCTTCTTCTCATTTCCCTTCTGTCCAGAAGAATCTATCTTCTTCTCTTTTTCCTTCTGTTCAACTCCAGCTTTTTCTTCCTTCAAGCTTTTGACATCCTTGCCAAGATCATCCATTCTGATTCCCATCAGACGAAAACTTTCCTTGACAACATCTTCCAATATATTAATCTGAATTTCAAATGACTTTTCAAACCCTAAATCATTTGAACAACATCCCCATTCGCGGGATCTACCCTCCCTTCTCTAGGTCTCTTGTTAACCACCTCAACCTCTTCTTCATCATCCTCATCATCAGCCACATTCTGTACTAACTTCCCCTTGACTCCCAACCCCTTTCGCTTTTTCTGACCAACCCAATATACCCAAATGTTCAGGACCTCAGCAAAATCTCCAATCTGGTAGTTTTTTCCCTCAACGAGTTTTTTGTTTCCTCTTTCACAGGTTCTATCAAAGTTTGAAGGCGAATCTTCCCCAGGAATAGGATTTTAACGATCCTGGAACCAGCAAAAGCTTAGTCATGTCACCCCTTATGGAAGTCGTCCAGTGTTGAGCCTCAATGAAGGGTACATAGATGGCTAGATAGCCCAACCAAATTCATTGTTGCGGTTCCCAACCATTACATCTCTTACAAGCATCATGTCATTGCGAATAACTTGGCCCTAACTCAAAATCCACCCCAAGATGCTCCCACATTATTCTCATCTGGTCTGTATACTCAACTTAAGGGTACTCCAAATTCACAACATAGTCGGAGTTGAGTCCGGTTATGGCTTGAAACTCATTCAGGGAAAACATTGCTGGCTGAACGCCGAGAAGAGACCATATCTCTTACTTCTTCTTGTAATCTAACTGCAAGTAGAGCATGTAGTGCACCATCCTTGAGAACCATTTGAAGTGCATGTCATGGAATCTCAAAAAAATCTCAAGGTTTGAATCAAGGACATGTTGCCATTCTCCTGGTAGCAGCGCTACTCTTACATCATTAATCAGATCTCTCCTACCACTAAAGTAGTGTATGCTTTTATCCGTAACCGGCTCATAACCGGGTGTGAACATCCTCTGTGGGAATTCAACGTCTGCCATAATGAAAACCTGAAACACCAAGGGCCACTCATATCATGATCAGAGTTCATATACAATCTGATTACTACTAGCAAGACGCCATTTGCAGTCAGCCTTATAGAGCCAGACATCTTATGTCGTCTTGCTACTAATAGTTATGCTAAGTATGTAGACGAAGAGAAGAGTCCATGGATGAATCTTACCAACGTATGACAACGACAGAGGAGAGAGAAACCAGATCTGGAATTAAAAAAAACGAAAGCTCAGCGCTACAAAGTTCCAAAAAATAAGACTCCATAACTAATATCCAGACGCCATTATCAGTCTGAGTAATACAGCCATACACCATATGCCGTCTGGTTGCTAATAGCTATTTTAAGTATACTGTCGAAAAGAGAGTCGATAAATCTTACCGTCGAAAGAAAACGACGGAGGAGAAGAGAGAAACAAGATCGGGATCTGGAATTTGGAAAAAAAAAGCTCAGCGCAAGTACGATAAAAAAGTAAGACACCTTTTGTAGTTTGAGGACTGAAAGCCAGACTCCATTTGCAGTCTGAGGACTATAGTCATACGCCCTTAGCCGTCTGACTAGTAATAGTTATGCTAAGTTTATTGACGAAAGGAGGATTCGATGAATCTTACCGTCGAAGGTCAGCGGCGGAGCAGAGAGAAACCAGATCTGGAAACGATACCCAGAACAAGTTGAAGAAGTTGGTTCAGTGGCTTCGAGCGAGAATAGTTTTTTTTATCCTTCCTTGCAAATTGTAAAAAAAGGAATAAAAAATCTATTTATATGTGGGCCATAAGGGGCAGTTAAAACGAGATAGTTTTACCACATGTGATGGTTTTACCACATACGTAACTGCCGCGCATTTTTCATCTCCCTTTTACATAACTGCCGCGCATTTTTCGCGTAGTTTACAAAAAAATTTAACTCCCGCGCATTTTAACATTGTCAGACATCATATGAAATCTGAACAATATAATATTTATTATTCAGACCTCATATGAAGTCTGAACAATATAGTATTTATTATTCAGACTTCATGTGAAGTCTGGCGAGAGAGTATTTTAGTGGCTTCAAAAGAGGATAATTCGCATAATGAAATTGGATGATGACTGAAATTTCAAAGAGGACAATCGTCTTATATTACATAAAATTGTAATTGGATACATGGGACTAACATGTTACAAGAAACCAAATGCCCTCAAGATGATCGGGACGATAATAATAGCACCAGCATACATCAGATACTCATGCTTGACGCCGCGCTTTGTCGGGTTAGATGGATTCTCAGTCAACAACTCCTTTAATTGAGCTATCTCTGCCTGCGCTATCTTGAGGTCATCATGCAAGGTGGTAACACAATCAATTTCAGCATAACAAAGGAAGATGTATTCAATTTGTTCACCATGTTGGTCCACTCTCAGCTTTAACACGTGAAACTCCTCCATCATCGCCTCATCCCACTACTTCATTATATGGTAGCCACCATCCTATACATCCACATTTTAAATATATGATCATATTCGGATTCCAAATATAAGCTCGAATAAGTAAAAATAAAATAAAAATTGGCTACATAACAGAGAGAGGCAATTACATCCCAGTTACGACATCCAAAGAATCTTCTTCCCGGATTATCGGCAGTAGTGGATGTTCGCATGACAGGGTCCAGACTGCAGAAACATTTCTTGGGGAATCGATTGCATTATTCGGATCGTTATCGAACTTTGGAACTGATACTTGAGTATGAACTACTACTCGACGTTGGAAGGTGGCTGAATCGCCCCATCCTTTGTACCATAAATCAAATGTAAACAGAGTCTAATTTCAGACTTCTAGTAGAGTCTAATTCAAAACAAATCCAATTTCAGATTTCTAATAGAGTCTAATTCAAAACAAATCCAATTTCAGACTTCTAATAGAGTCTTATTCAAAACAAATCCAATTTCAGACTTCTAAAATAGAGTCTTATTTAAAACAAATCCAATTTCAGACTTCTGATAGAGACTACTTCAGAACAAGTTCAATTTCAGGCTTCTGATAGAGACTACTTCAGAACAAGTAAATTTCAAACTTCTTATTGAGTGTATCGAAGACATTATTCGCATAGAAGTCTCCAACCAAGCATCAAAATCCATATTGTACCTAGATCTTTTGTATGAAAAAGATTCAGACTGAGGAATACCGTTTAGATCTAGACGAGAAAAGTATGAAATCTATCTAAAACGAGAAAAGACTAAACATCCATATGTTTTCTTGGATCTGAGAAAGAACATAAGAAAAAGGGGATGACTTCGAATCAAATACCGTATGGATCTAAAACGAGAAAAGTAGGAAAATCATTTGTTTGTCTAAATCAAAGAAAGGACATAAGAAAAAGGGAATGACTCGGTTTCAAAACCGTATGGATCTAAAACTAGAAATATATAAAACCTATATTTTTGTTCAGATCTAGACAAAGTACATAGAAAAATGACTTCTTTCTTATATATCTAAAAAACTTGCAGAAAGAAGAGATTAGAAGATGACGACGGCGGTGTAGGGACTGGTCAGGAGAGACGGAAAAGGAGAGATAATTACAAGAATGAAGAAGATGACGACGGCGGTGGCGGTAGCGAGTGTAAGAATGAGAAGATTAACTTTGAGAGAAATGAAGAACATACAAGAACCGTAAGAGAGAGAGAAGTAGGGTTAGCGAGAGAGAGATTGTGAAGTATGTGGGAAAGACCCCAAAAGTGTATACTGATTCATAAGCTTTACAAGTATTTAAATAGACTGAGATACTAGGTTAAAACAAAGGGAATTCGAAATCTATAAATGGAAAGAAGACAAATACTACTTAGAAGAGAGAGAGAGGTCAAACGGCTATATTGGAAAGGGACATGTATGTGCCTTGGTTCTTGGTGATAGTGACTTGTCCTACTGGTCACTTCTGATCATTCAGACCCTGCTCTTACTTCTGCACACTCTTAAATTCATTTGATCCTTATTATTTAGCCCATACTTTTCCAACGGTTATGTTGATAAAACATATTCACAATGTTTAACTTGGTGCCCCGGATTCGCACATCTCTGTTTGAGTCCCCAACTTTGCACTTTGATGAATTTCTTAGGTTTTCATCTCTATACTCCCCCTCAAGCATGAATCACAAGGATTGAGATCAAGCTTGGAACAATGAAGACCTACCTCATTAAAAAACTAAGTATAAAAAACCTCTTGGGATAAAACTATACTTAGGGAAAAAGAGTTTAGGCTTCAAGGTTTAGGAGAACAAGATTGAGGAATGTCCATGAGCCCTAGCTTCGTATGGATGGACTCACAAACCTTTTGACTTGCTGCCTTAATGAAGATATGAGCTAGTTGCTCCTCACTTCTTGTGTAACAAGGTAAGATCACTCCTTGCTCCACCATCTGTCTGACTTTGTGACAATCAACTTCATTGTGCTTGGTCCTCTCATGGAATTCTGAGTTAGATGCAATGTGAAGGGCTGCTTGATTATCACAATGCATTGTGATAGAGTCTGATGACTCATTCCCTAAGTCCTTTAGAAGCGCCTTGATCCATATCAACTCGGTTGTAAGCTTTCTCATGGATCTATACTCAGCTTCAGAACTAGAGCATGAGACAGTCTTCTGCTTCTTGCTCTTTCAAGTGACTAAGTTGCCTCCAACGAGAGTGCAATAACCGTTTGTTGATCTCCTATCAACTCTATCTCCAGCCCAATCAGCATCACAATAACCAACAATGTGTGAGCTTTCATTGCAACACATCCATATGCCTTGACCAGGAACCCCTTTGAGATACTTCAATACCCTTTCCACAATGTTCCAATGGTACATCTTAGGAGCTTGCATGTGTTGACTAACCTGATTCACAACAAAAAAATATCAGGTCTAGTAATTGTCAAATAGATCAACTTACCGACCATCCTTCTGTATTGTGTGATATCCTCAAATGGTTTGCTATCTTCAATCTCCCCCTCTCTCATGAATTTGTAGCCATCTTCAAGAGGTCTTTTTCCAGGTTTGCATCCTATATTTTCTGTTTCAGACAATAGATCAAGTGTGTACTTTATTTGGGACAAGAAGATTCCATCTTTAGATCGACACAATTCTATCCCTAGAAAGTACTTTAGCTCACCAAGATCCTTAATATCAAATACTGCTTTGAGAAAGTCTTTAGTTTCTTGAATACCTTTGTTGTCACTTCCTGATATGATGATATCATCAACATATACAAGAATAACAACTATACCTTCTTGGCTATGAATGGTGAAGAGAGTGTGATCAACTTCTGATGTTGGGAACCCTCTCTCCTTTAGAGTTGAATTCATCTTGTGGTACCTAGCTCTAGGTGATTGTTTCAATCCATAAATGGCCTTCTTGAGTCTAAGAACCTTTCCTGGTGTAACCGTGTCTTCAAGACCAGGAGAAGGTGTCATATACACTTCATCTTCTAGTTCACCTTGAAGAAATGCATTCTTGACATCCATTTGCCAAAGATCCCACTCTAGATTGGCTGCCAAGGAAACAATGATCCTAACCGTGTGTAACTTAGCTACTGGTGCAAAAGTATCCAAGTAATCCTTCCCATAGGTATGAGAAAACCCTCTTGCAACCAGCATTGCTTTGTACCTTTCAATCTCCCCATCACTCTTGTATTTGATGGTGAAGACCCATTTAGAACTCACAGCCTTCTTTCCCTTTGGAAGGTCTGCTTCATACCAAGTCTGATTATGCTTCATTTCTTTGGTTTCATAAATCACATCATCCATCCATTCTTTAAGCCCCTTAGCTTCTTCATAAGTTGTTGGAGTTTGTCCTTGATCCAACTTGCCCACAACACTTGATGTTCTGGAGGGAAATGGACCATGGAACAAACAGCTTGGATATGATGAGCTACTGCATTGCTGGTGAAGTAGACCCTTGTGTTCTTCCATTCAGAAGGATCCTTCTTCACTCTTGTACTCCTTCTCAAGGTTTGAACCGGTTGTGACTCTTGTTCCTGTTCCATATACACATGATCTTCTACATCAATTGCTACTGCATCTTGATCATGAATGATAAAACTAGCTTGATCCAAGTCTTCTTCTGATAACTATGGTTCTTGATTGCCTCCCTCATGATCAATATTGGTAGCTTCTGAGGTTTCAACAGCCGCATCCTTCTTTTGATGCTCAGCATTACTCTTAGTTTGTCCAATCGCAAGATTTTCCAAGATTATCCTCAAGTTAATGGCTCGGTCAGAAGGATTTTGAGAGAGATCTTTCAAGCTATCCCAACTCTTATCTGTGTAGAAGCTCTTGTTTTTCATAAACTTAACATCTTTTGAAACCAAAACCCTTCTTGTTTCTGGTACATAGCACTTATAACCCTTTTATGTTGTTGAATACCCAATGAACATTGCTCTTGTACTCTTTGCCTCAAGCTTATTACTTTGCTCTCCTGGAATCAGAACAAAACACACACATCCAAACACGCTTAAGTGATTAATAGATGGGTTGGTTTTGTTCAATAGCTGATATGGAGAGACATCATGAAGGACTTTAATTGAAATCCTATTGATCAAGTAGCATGCTGCCATGACAGCATCTCCTCAAAACCTTTTGGGAACATTGGTATGGAACATCATGGATCTTGCAACCTCCATTAGATATTTTTTCTTCCTCTCAGCAACTCCATTTTGTTGTGGAGTGTATGGACAGCTTGTTTGATGAAGGATTCCATGCTTGGATAGGTGTTGTTTGAAAGCATGACCAGTGTATTCTCCACCATTATCTGATCTAAAATTTTTGATCTTGGCATTAAAATGGTTAGTAATATAGTTCTGGAAGTTCATAAATGCTTATAACACCCTATCCTTTGATTGAATGAGAGTTATCCATGTGTATTTTGATTTTTCAGCAATGAATATAACAAAGTACTTATGGTTCTCTCTAGACACACATGGTGCGGTCCATACATCAGAGTGAACAAGATCAAAGCAACTTTCATAGATAGTTTTAGAAGATGGAAATACAGACTTGCAATGCTTACCAAGTATACAAGCCTCACACTCATCATTCTTAAAAGAAACATTAGGCATTAACAATCCTAAGGCCCTAGAGTGAGGATGGCCTAGTCTAGCATGCCAAATAGAGTCATTAACTAAATCAAAATTGGAACTAAAAGCAGAAACAAGTTCAGAAGAAAATGGGGATAATTCATAAGCAAGAGAAGTGTCTTCAAGCATGTAAAGCTCATCCTTTGTCACACCTCTCCCAAGCAACCTACTAGTCTTAATATCCATAAAAACCACATTATTAGGACTAAAAATAACATTGCAATCAAGGTCAGTAGCAATACGCTTAACATATAGAAGATTAGATGTGAAACTAGGCATATACAATGCTTTGGACTCTTTATCAAATAGCTTAAGGTTTCCTATGCCCTTAACCGGAATTCTATCTCCATTTGCAATAAAAACATTCCCTAAGGCTGGTTTAACATTGTTGATCAAGTGAGAGTCACTAATCATATGATGTGAAGCTCCAAAATCAAAAACTAAAGTCCTAGATCAAGTTGATGCATGAAGAGAGTTACAAAGTGTTGGAATTGTGTCCAGTAATCTCGGTACTGTCTCTAGAAAGTAAGAGTATGTCAATGATCAGACATAAGTCATATAATACTGGGGGTCATGATGGCTTGCTAGAGTCCGCTCATGATCTATAAGTCTCGGACTTATTGCCTTTATTATATGATCCCATATGGGTCACACGCTTAAGCTAACAGGAAAATGTGTAGGAACGGTTTAGCAGAAGTACGGTAAAAGTGCTAGGCATTTGTCGTACTTGGAGAGAGATTAATGGGTCTGATTAAATCCAAGGGATTTAATCAGATTGGCATTTGGGCCAAAAAGCCCAAAAGGGAAAGAGAAGGGTTTTAATGAATTAAAAGCCAACTCTCTTTCTCCTCTAACCCTAACCCAGCCGCGAGCCTCTCTCCCTCTCTGCGCATCCTCTCCTGCTCGGTCTAGCAGCCATTTCCTGTGAAGCGTGTGTGAGCCTTTGGAGGATCCATCTCTCGGTGGTTCTGCTGATCTCAAGCCATACCTTCTCTTTCCACTGCATAAACAGGTATAAGGTGAGATCTGATATGTTTCTATTCAAGAGAACCTAAATCTGCATGTTTAGGTTGATATGAATCTAAGAATTGAATCAGGATCAACTAAACAATCCTTCAGTGGTATCAGAGCATTGGTTCTTAGGATTTCTTGTTTAGATTCATGTTTAGGTTGTTTAAATTGTTTAGAAGTGTTTTTGAATCAACTACTGATAAGATAAATCACTTAAGAAACAAGAATTGAACCCTAAACAAACATTTGAAATCGCAAACCAAGCTATATGACTTGGTAAGCGATCGGCCGGTTCGATCGACCGCAAAGCGAGCGTCGCATGGATCCGCAAGGATCGCATGGACTGCGTCGTCCGGTTGGATCGCTCGACCGTGAGGAGCAAGGCGCAAGGCTGATCGCGTCCTGCCCGTCCCGCTCGCGTGCGTTGCGTCCCGATCACTCGGCGATCGTGGAAGCAATCGACCCGAGCAATCCCGATCATTCCTGCAGCTTGCACGATCACGCCCGATCGTTGAAGCTTGGCGTGGGACGATCGCGGCTCTCCCGGCTGTACCATCCCGTCCTGATCACAGCTCATCTCGTCTCGATCTCGGATCGTTGGCGCACGGCTTGCGGCTGGACGATCGTTCCTTGATCGCAAAGCTAGGGCAACGTGATCATGAACGGTTCAATCGGTTCGGTTCGGTTAATGGCTCGGTTTAAAATTTTGATTAAAATTAAACGTCTCGGTTTAATAAACAGATTTAATAATTTTATTAAGTCTGGTTAAACCGGGATAAGAAATCCAATGTCGAAAGAAATATTGGATTTTGTACCTAAACCAGGATTTTCTAATTTGATTTGGTTGGACCAAATAAATTGAGAAAATCCGGTTTAGTAAATAACCGGTTGACAATTGTGGTCATCGTAGTAATTAAAATTTGGTTAGACCAATTTTAATGAACCAGACCGGTTATGTCATTTAATTGGACAATTGGGTCATGTCTTGGACATGGACCAATTCTTGGGCCTCAGGCCAAGAAGTTAAAACAATTGGGCCAATTATTTGAGTCTTTCTTCAGATTAATTTAAAATTTATTTTATAAAATTATAAAGTCGATTTTAAATTAAAGTTTCCGAAATTTTGAAATTAGAAAGTTTCTTAAAATAGAAGTTTCTAGATTTGCGGGTTTTGTATTTTAAAGAAATTTCTAAAGTTAGAAAGTTTCCGGTTTTAGAAAGTTTCCAATTTTAGAAAGTTTCCAAAAATAGTAGGTTTCCAAAAATAGAAAGTTTCCCGAAATAGTAATCTTCTATTTTGGGAATGAAATTTTAATAAACCTACGAACCTCAAATAATATCAAGCGTTGGATGTCTTGTCCAGGCTATGTCAGCTGTCGAAGCCCATTCAATTGTATTCATGGCCTTACAGTGTGAGGGTGTCTACTTTTGCGTGGATAAGATGGTTTGTGATTCATAAATGTCATTGGGAGTCCCAGACATTAATGATTACATGACTGTATAGTCTGGTTTTCTTGACTAGGCCATCGGGAGTCCCGGGCCTTGAGACATCAGAGTGAATTGGGCCTCGGGCCCAGATTCACAACCAAGAGTTATATCACGGATATAATTAGCCGACTTAGGGCTTACCGATATAAGCTAAGGTTGGGTGACGGCCAGTGGCCCACTTTGATCTTAGTTATATGTGGATCTTGGAATCATTATATTCTATTGAGGGTAACTTAGGTTATTGAATATAATGCGCGATTAATCATATTAAGCATAATATAAGATTAATCATAATGAACATATTAACTAATAACCTTTTTATATTATATTTCAGCTATGACTACTACAAGCACACAAAACACATTCTCAATCCGGTCTGTTCTCGAGAAGGAGAAGCTGACTGGAACGAACTTCCTGACGTGGTCAAGGAACTTGAAGCTGGTCCTCAAGCAGGAGAAGAAGGATTATGTCCTTCGTGATCCTCTCCCCGAGAGGCCTGCTAACAATGCCGCCAGGACTCTGCATAATGCTTGGGAAAAGCATTGTCAGATGAAAATGATGTGTATTGCCTTATGTTGGCGACAATGACTGCTGAGCTGCAAATGCAGTTCGAGAGTGTATTGTCACCAATTGAGATAATGGCAAGCCTGAAATCGCTTTTTTCAGGAGCAAGCAAGGACTGAGAGGTTTCAGACAGTTAAGAACCTCTTAGACTGTAAGTTGGCTGCAAATGCGGCAGTGAGTCCTCATGTCTTGAAGATGATGGGTTATCTCGATCATCTTCAGAAACTCGACTGCCCTATCAGCCAGGAACTTGCTTGCGACATCATTCTGCAGTCATTACCTGCAAGCTATGATCAGTTCATTCTGAACTTTAACATGCATGGCTTGAGTAAGACATTGCCTGAGCTTCACGGAATGCTCAAGACTGCAGAGCCCAACTTGAGGAAAACCGCCAAGGACCCCAATGTGCTTATGGTGCAAAAGGGCAAGGGGTTTAAGAAATCCTCTGCTAAGGATAAGGGAAAGGCCAAGGCTGTCCAAGTCGCGGACAAGGACACGCCAAAGCCCAAGCCCAAGTCCAAGGCTGGGCCAACTGACATATGCAGGTTCTGTAAAGAACCAGGGCATTGGAGGAGAGAATGTAAGAAATTCCAAGAAGGTCTAAAGGAATTGAAGAAGAAGACTCTCGAGACTTCTTCGACAGGTATTTTTGTTATAGAAGTTAATACAACTACTTCTGATAATACCTCATGGGTTATGGATACTGGTTGTGGGGCTCATATTTGTACTAATATGCAGGCACTCAGCAACAGTAGAAGGCTGAAGCAAGGACAAGTGGAGCTACGAGTTGGGAATGGAGCGAAAGTTCCAGCACTAGCTGTAGGCACATACTTGTTGTCTTTACCTTCGGGATTGATTTTAGAACTCAATAATTGTTATTTTGTACCTGCTATAAGCAGAAATATTATTTCAATTTCTTTGTTGGATTTGGAAGGTTATGATTTTTCAGTTAAGAATAAATTATGTTCCTTCAATCGCAACAATTTGTTCTATGG
Organism: Orychophragmus violaceus; assembly: GCA_030180135.1. Taxonomy (NCBI): domain Eukaryota; kingdom Viridiplantae; phylum Streptophyta; class Magnoliopsida; order Brassicales; family Brassicaceae; genus Orychophragmus; species Orychophragmus violaceus. The sequence goes on along the minus strand of CM058234.1, from coordinate 58,943,284 downwards.
TTCTGCCCCTCTTACGAATGGGCTTTACATACTCGATCAATCCGCGCCAATTTATAACATTAATACCAAACGGTTTAAACCTAATGAGGAGAACCGAACGTTTCTATGGCATTGTCGTTTAGGGCATATCAGCGAGAAACGCATCAAGAGGCTCCATTCGAATGGACTTCTTGGCTCATTTGACTTTGAGTCATGTGAGAAATGCGAATCCTGCATGATGGGCAAAATGACACGGGCCCCATTTAATAAACCTAACGAGAGGGCCAGTGACTTATTGGGCCTGATACACACTGATATGTGTGGCCCAATGTCCACAAATGCAAGAGGAAACTATCAGTACTTCATTACCTTTACTGATGATTTCAGTAGGTATGGATATGTTTATTTGATGAAACATAAGTCTGAATCTTTTGAGAAGTTCAGAGAATTCCAAAATGAAGTACAGAACCAACTTGGCAAAAGCATTAAGGCTCTTCGGTCCGACCGAGGAGGAGAATACTTAAGCCAAGAATTCAGTGATCATCTAAGAGAGTGTGGGATCGTGTCCCAACTCACTCCTCCTGGAACACCACAATGGAATGGTGTGTCTGAGAGGAGAAATCGGACCTTATTGGATATGGTTCGATCTATGATGAGTCACACAGACCTTCCAATATCCCTTTGGGGATATGCTCTGTTAACAGCAGTGTTCACTCTAAATAGAGCGCCATCGAAAGCAGTAGCAAAGACACCATATGAATTATGGACTGGAGTGGCTCCAGTACTGTCTTATCTTAGAATTTGGGGTTGTGAAGCCTATGTCAAGAGATTAATCTCAGACAAGCTTACACCAAAGTCTGATAAATGCTATTTCATTGGTTATCCGAAGGAAACCAAGGCTTATTACTTCTATCTACGTTCCGAGAACAAGATCTTTGTTGCCCGGGATTGTAACTTTCTTGAGAGAGAGTTTCTCTCTAAGAAAGACAGTGGGAGTAAGGTACTGCTTGAAGAAATTCAAGATGAACAGGATACTGCTCAACCTAATGAGGAAGAGCAGCAGGAGGACCTACAAGAAATTGTAGAGCCTGAACCTGTAGTACCTGAAGTTCGAAGATCCGGGAGGATCCGTCACGAACCCGAGAGATATCAAGGATTCCTCGTGACTGACTGTCATGATCTTCTGATCATTGATGGTGATGAACCATCGAACTTCAATCAAGCCATGATGGGCCCAGATTCCTCGAAGTGGCGCAAGGCCACTGATTCCGAAATGGACTCCATGTCGGTCAACCAAGTGTTTTCGTTGGTTGACTTACCCGCTGGTGTAAAAGCCATCGAGTGCAAATGGATCTTCAAGAAGAAGATTGACGTGGATGGAAATGTCCAGATTTATAAAGCCAGGTTGGTGGCAAAAGGTTTCAGACAAGTTCACGGTGTGGATTACGATGAAACCTATTCACCAGTGGCTATGATGAAATCTATTCGGATTCTACTAGCAACTGCAGCTTTTCATGATTATGAAATTTGGCAGATGGACGTGAAAACCGCCTTCCTGAATGGAATTCTGGAAGAGGATGTGTATATGACGCAACCTGACGGTTACATAGATCCAAAGAATGTTGGGAAAGTATGCAAGCTTCATAAATCCATTTATGGATTGAAGCAAGCATCGAGGAGCTGGAATCTTCGTTTTGATGAAGCAATCAAGCAATTTGACTTCATCAGAAACGAAGAAGAACAATGCGTGTATAAGAAAACTAGTGGGAGCAAGATAGTATTTCTTATTCTGTATGTCGATGACATACTGCTTCTCGGAAACGACGTTCCAATGCTAAAGTCGGTAAAGGACTGGCTTGGAAGTTGTTTTTCCATGAAAGACATGGGTGAAGCCGCATACGTTCTTGGAATCAGGATCTACCGGGATAGATCTAGAAGGCTGATAGGCTTGTGTCAAGATTCATACATTGACAAAGTCCTACAAAGATTCAGCATGAAGGATTCCAAGAAAGGCTTCACGCCAATGGTACATGGCACAACGCTAAGCAAGAAGCAGAGCCCTACGACGGCTGCTGAGCTTGAGCGCATGAAGAATATTCCTTATGCATCTGCAATAGGATCTGTCATGTATGCCATGATCTGTACTCGTCCTGATGTTGCTTATGCATTGAGCATGACGAGTAGATACCAGTCAAATCCAGGTGAAAACCATTGGATTGCCGTAAAGAATATCTTGAAGTATCTAAGACATACTAAGGATAAGTTCTTGGTGTACGGTGGAAGTGATGTGCTTAAAGTCAGTGGATTCACGGACGCAAGTTTCCAGACAGACCAAGATGATTTCCGGTCACAGTCCGGTTATATCTTTTGTCTGAATGGCGGTGCAATCAGTTGGAGAAGCTCCAAGCAAGACACCGTTGCTGATTCCACTACAGAAGCTGAATATATCGCCGCCTCAGAAGCTGCGAAGGAAGCTGTTTGGATACGAAAGTTCATTATTGAACTAGGTGTGATACTAGATGCGGCTGAGCCTCTAGCATTGTTTTGTGATAACAATGGTGCTATAGCTCAGGCAAAGGAACCGAGATCACACCAGAAATCCAAGCATGTTCTAAGAAGATTTCACTTGATACGTGACATCATTAATAGAAAGGAAGTCAAGATCAGCCGAGTTCAGACAGATGATAACGTCGCTGATCCGTTGACAAAGCCACTCCCAAGGCCTAAGCTCGAGTTTCTGACTGAAGCTGTAGGCATTAGAGACATTGAAAAGTAATCTAAATTTGAGTGGGAGTTTGAGGGCTTTTATTTAGTTATTTGATATGTTCTTGTAAAACATTCTTATGTTTAATGAAATTATTATTTCAAGATTATTTTAACTGTGATGAAATAATCGTTCCAAAGTGATATAAACCATTTTATAGGTCATCGAAGTAAGTGACTTGATATTGAGTCATCAAAGTCATTTAGCTTGATCATGAGACCCTATATTTGATAGATGGATTATATCATCCTGTCCCTAGTCGAAGGTTGTTGAAATTGGAACACCAACAACCGTGAGAGACTGGATTGGTATGTGACTTATGACAAAGTCTCAGTGTGTCATAGATGCGCGGCATCAAAGTCAATACATAGGTGTATGTTGGGAACATACGACCGGACAAGACCCGATTATGAGAACTCTTCAGGATATTTATATCTGTGTCATAAGAGATTCTCACTACGACTATAGAGTATAGTCCTTAGACCTGAGTTCGCATGCATGTGACTGCACATGGACTAATGCACTTTGATCATTGTCTAACGCTATCGTTCTGCGATAGTTATAAGGACCTTGTTTGGGTACATTATGAAATGAGTAGTTTACAGTGATGGAACAAGACGGAATTTGTCCCTCCAATATAAATGGAGTGAATATCTCTAGGCCAATCGGAGATTTGAATACTGGAAAATGCATGGCCATGCTCAAACGGACTGTCCCGAGTCGTTTGGATTGTCAGTATCGAATCAGAGTCCGATGAACAAGATTAGGCTTTATAAGGATGACACTAATCTTGCCTTATGACTAATCGAGATATTGTGACAAAAGGATTATGAATACAGAGATTCCAGTACAAGTGGGAGATTGTTGGAATTGTGTCCAGTAATCTCGGTACTGTCTCTAGAAAGTAAGAGTATGTCAATGATCAGACATAAGTCATATAATACTGGGGGTCATGATGGCTTGCTAGAGTCCGCTCATGATCTATAAGTCTCGGACTTATTGCCTTTATTATATGATCCCATATGGGTCACACGCTTAAGCTAACAGGAAAATGTGTAGGAACGGTTTAGCAGAAGTACGGTAAAAGTGCTAGGCATTTGTCGTACTTGGAGAGAGATTAATGGGTCTGATTAAATCCAAGGGATTTAATCAGATTGGCATTTGGGCCCAAAAGCCCAAAAGGGAAAGAGAAGGGTTTTAATGAATTAAAAGCCAACTCTCTTTCTCCTCTAACCCTAACCCAGCCGCGAGCCTCTCTCCCTCTCTGCGCCTCCTCTCCTGCTCGGTCTAGCAGCCATTTCCTGTGAAGCGTGTGTGAGCCTTTGGAGGATCCATCTCTCGGTGGTTCTGCTGATCTCAAGCCATACCTTCTCTTTCCGCTGCATAAACAGGTATAAGGTGAGATCTGATATGTTTCTATTCAAGAGAACCTAGATCTGCATGTTTAGGTTGATATGAATCTAAGAATTGAATCAGGATCAACTAAACAATCCTTCACAAAGTGCATTACCAGAGTTGTCTTTGAGGGCTTTGATGAGTGCATCAAGGTCTGATCTCCTGACCACATCATCATGAACCGCCATCATTGAAGTGGAGACAACCATGGCTCTTCCTTCATTACTAGCAGCCACACCTCTTGAAGGACCAGGAACATCATGCTCAGCTGCTCCATTGGAGAAATCAGCTCTCTGCTCCCTGAACCGCTTGTTTTTGTTGGTGTTCTTGGGCTTAAGATGAGGGTAAAGATACTGCACTTGTTCCTGAGATGACCATTCATCTTGTAATGATCACACACCACAGCCTTCCAATTTGTTACTTGTAAGAACCTTTGTTGGCTGTTGCAAGTTCTCCTTTACCACCAAACAATCCAAATGAACATTGCTCTTTCAGAATCTGTGAACACACCTCATCCAACGTTGGGAGTGTCTCTGACCTCAAGATGTGCTGGATAAGGCTGTGGTAGGAGGGATTCAGAGTAAGCAAGAGAGCAAAGACTTTGTCCTGCTCACGCCTTTCACTTAGAACAAGAGGATCCACAAAACTTGGCCTCAGCATTTCCAACTCTGCCCATAAGGACCTAAACTTTCCAAAGTGTGCCTTGAATTCCATGTCTTCCTGATGGAGGTTACTGAGGTCAAGCTTGACTTCAAACACCCTGGTCAGATTAGACTTGTTACCATACACCTTCTCAAGTGTATTCCAAAGATCCTTGGCGGTTTCACAATAAGAATACCCTTCCAAGATTGATGGTTCAAGAGAGCTTTGGAGAATGGATAAAACATTCTTGTCTCCTTGAACCCATAGCTCATCATTGACAGGAAAAACTTCACCACCAGCTGCACCTTCAATCACTTGGTTAGGAGCAGTATTACTCATTACATGCTTCCATAACCCACGCCCACCAAGATCTGATTTTGCCATCCTAGTCCATCCCAAGTAGTTCTGTAACACCCGTCCCCTCGATCCCAAGTCAACGACCCTTTGACTCCACGAGTCATAGTTCACAACCGTGAACCAAGTCATAAACCGAGGACCAACACGTAAATAACTGAAAAGGTTTTACTTTCTTAAAATGAAAAGCCGAGTCTTACAAGAAAAACCGAACCAACTGAAATAGCTTAACGAAAACGGAAGAACCGCATAAGTCTCAACGCATAAAAGACAGAAAGAAAGAAAAAGAAGAGAAGGTAAATCCCGCTCCCAAAACGTAACACCACACCGTCCGTCTACCCCTGCAACGCTCCAGGGTTACCTGCAAAACAAATCAACGAAGGAGGCCTGTGTAATTGGTTTACACCAATACCCAGTGAGGGCGGATTCAAGGAATACCGCTATCTCTACTTTACACTAGCACAACATCAAGAAAAGAGTCCAAGATTAATAACATCTTGCACCCACGCCCGAAGGCACAAACAATACTACACCCACTCGTGCATACACACTCATGAGCCCCTCTCTAGCCCGAAGGCTCACACAACCGGCCCACCCGGTAACTTCCACGTCGGCCCGAAGGCACGGTAAACTTGGGGAGGCTCGCCAAGACCTCCCTTCCAACGATACAAGGGTCGCGTACCAAAACTCGTTATACGCGAGCCGCCAAGAAACACCCTTTCGGGGGACCTAAACAGTTCTAGCAAGCATAGCCTTCATACACAAGCAACATTTTCGGTTTAAGTGATAACCTATAACTAAGTTCCGTTTTCAGTTTAAGCGACATCCTAGATTCTAGGTTTTCATCCATCACATCAACGCAAATCAACAACTAGATCTACTCTACCTACGAAGACACTATTAAGCGAGGATTCGAATCTAAATACTGCGACAGAATAAAGGAAGAGATCACGTTCAGTCCTCACCTTAGTCTAGATCTGACGAACGGGAAGTAGATCTGGGATTCCTGCACACAGATCTAGGTTTAGAAGACAGATCTAGAGAAAAGAAGAATAGATCTAGGGTTTTGTCCAACAGATCTGGACAAACGACGAAGATACGGTTCAGATCTACAACTTCTATCCATCAGAAGCATAGATCTGAAACAGATCTGAGAAAAAGAGAGAGATACGGTCCAGATCTACAACTCATATCCATCAGAAGTATAGATCTGGAGCAGATCTGAGCGAGAGAGAGACGGAATGGAAGATACGGTCCAGATCTACGACTTCTACGGATCAGATCTGATCTAGAAGCATAGATCTGAAGCAGATCTGGGGTTTAGAGGAAGAAAACGAAGCAGATCTGAGAATCCGGAGGTCTCACCTTATGAACGAGTAGATCGGAGGGCTCTACACTCAAACGAATCAAGAAGACGGCGACTCGGGGTGCGGGAACGAAAACGGCGGCGATCGGCGGTCTCCGGCGAAGATTCCGGCGACTCACGGCGGCGGCGGTCGCCAGAGCGGCGGTCATCGGTCGTCGGCGGCTCCGGGCTGGTCGGCGGTCGTCGGCTGGCTCGGGGCTTCGGCAGAGCTTCGTTGCTTCGGAAAATGTGCAGAAATGAAGGGGCTGCTCCTCTTTTTATAGGGGATTCTGCTAGGGCTTCCAGATCTGTCGGGTTGGGCCTTGGGCTTCTGGCCCATTCCTTCCTTTTCTTTGGGCTCAAGCAAAGCCTTAAGGCCTTTTTCCCCTTTTTTTTTGGGCTCAAGTAACTCTTCTTGGGCCTTTCCTTTGGGCCCAAGTATGGGTATGTTACAATTCTCCCCCACCAACCTGGAATTCGTCCCCGAATTCTGCTCGGTAAACAACTCTGGATGGCTCAACTTAAACGGCTGCTCGGGTTCCCAGACATCATCCTGGATTCCGTCTCTCTCCCAACGAACCAAACCCATCTTGGTTTTCTTCCCGTTGAATTCTGATTCTCGGCGATCCACCACTTGGACCGGCTTACTCGTCACTGACCAGTTGCGGTTAACATCTGATGGCGGCTTAGGTAGGATTAGTTCTGGTTCACGAACAACCTTCCGCAGAACAGACACATGGAACACGTTGTGAAAATCTGACAGCTCCTGAGGTAACTCTAATCTATACGCCACCGCACCAACTCTCTCGACGATCACGAATGGTCCCATGTATCTAGGCCTCAACGTTTTCAGCTTGCGGTTGGGATCGTTGCCCCGGAACGTCCTCATCTTAAGGTACACTGCATCTCCCACTGCGAACTCCAAATCCTTCCGACGCTTATCTGCATAACTCTTCTAACGGTCATGGGCCTGCTTTAACCTTTCCTTTAGCAATTCCACTTGCTCGACCGTTTCTTGAATCATCTCCGGCTCCAAGTCACGCCTCTCCCCCACCTCGGTCCAACATAGGGGGGTTCTGCAAGGTCGACCATATAGAGCCTCATATGGCGACATCCCGATACTTGCATGGTAGCTGTTGTTGTAGGCAAACTAGACCAAAGGCAGGAACTTAACCCAGTTCCCCTCCCAGTCCAACATGCATGCCCGTAGCATATCTTCCAGCGTTTGGATGGTCCGTTCAGACTGTCCATCGGTCTGCGGATGGTAAACCGTACTGAGTAGTACCTTCGTACCCATTGCTTTCTGGAAAGCCTGCCAGAATATAGAAGTAAACTTTGGATCTCTGTCTGACACAATACTGACTGGCGAACCGTGCTGCTTTACTATGCACTCCACATATTTCCGGGTGAGTGTCTCAGTCCCGTTTGTCTTCTTAATCGCGAGGAAGTGTGCAGACTTGGTGAGTCGGTCCACGATCACCCAAATCGCATCCTTCTTTCCCGTCGTCCTCGGTAATCCGGTAACGAAGTCCATGGTGACCATATCCCATTTCCATTCTGGTATGGGCAGCCCTTGTAGTATCCCGCTGGGGACCTTCCTTTCTGCCTTGACCTGCTGGCAGTTCTGGCACTGGGAGATCCACTTCTCCACATCCCTCTTCATACCTCCCTAATGGTAGTAACGCTTCAGAGTGTAGTACATCTTAACGATTCCCGGGTGAATCGAGAACTGAGACTGGTGTGCTTGCTTCAGGATCTCCTTCCTTAACTCTTCAACTTGAGGTACACAGATTCGGTTTTTGAACATGATCGTCCCGTTGCTCGAGGTGTGGTACCCGATTACTTGCTTCTCGATCATGGCACACAAGGTTCCATCCTCGGGTTGTGCCTCCCTGATCCTTCCCAACAAATCGGCCTGTTCAAACGCTTCAAGCCGGGCGACGCCTTCTTCGACCGTGGTGGCGTACAGCCGTAGCTCTG